>JARQOD010000003.1:353767281-353933523 GCA_033576555.1 Oophaga sylvatica | reverse complement strand
AAATATAATGCTCCGTAAAGAATATTGGACCCCAAATAATGCTCCATACAGGATACTGGTCCCCATATAAATGCTCCATACAAAATATGGAGCTCTCTGCACTGTGCTGCGTTCTGCACTGTTATGGCTCAGGAAAGGACACTGTGGAAAGACTCCCCATTATCATCATCAGTGCCTCCCATTATCATCATCATTGTCTCCCCATCATCATTGCCTCCCCATCATCATCATTGCCTCCCCATCATTATCATTGCCTGCCCATCATCATTGCCTCCCCATCATCATCATCTTTGCCTGCCATCATCATTGGCTCTCCATCATCATCATCATTGCCTGCCCATCATCATTGGCTCCCCATCATCATCATCATTGCCTGCCCATCATCATTGGCTCCCCATCATCATCGCCTCCTCACCACCATCACTGCCTCCCCCACCACCATCACACATACAGCACCACACACAGACAGCACCGCAGCACTCTCTCACATACACGCAGGCAGACACACACACACTGATACACACAGTCACATACACCTCACATCTCACCTGCCCGGTGCCCGCGCTTACTCTGCCACAGCCGGCGCTGAATGATGACGTCATCCAGCGGCGCAGCTGTGACAGGAAGCGCGGGCGCCCCCTGAGCCCGGAGCTGCAGAGGCACGAAGAGAGGTAAGTATTGCGCCGCTTGCTCAGGCCGGGTCCCCCCTCTCCCCGCACAGTGGACTCACCGACCCGCCGCTCAGCTCCGGAGGGTCCCGGGCCGCTGCACTGTGCCTCCGTGGGGGGAGGATTGCTGCTGCCACGCCGCCCCCACACACAGGCTGCCTGGGGCGGACTGCCCGCCCACGCTACGCCACTGGGCTAAAGCCATTGGAAATATGTATTTTCCGATGGCTTTAAGCCAGTGGTCCCCAACCTTTTTTGCACCAGGGACCGGCTTCAAGAAAGACCATTCTTCCATGGCCCGGCAGGGCGGGGATGGAGGTGTGGCAGGGGTGTGGCTTTGGTCATAAGGGGGCGGGGCTATGGACGGGGTTGTAGTTTAGTAGTAGTGCATACTGATCATTTAATTATAACATTTATAATGTGAATGTGACTCCCTTGTATACAAGGCTCTGCTCCCACCCTTGTATGCATGGCTCCGCTCCCACCCTTGTTTATATGGCTCCGCTCACACCCTCCCATCCTGTATACATGGCTCCGCTCCCAACCTCCCATCCTGTATACATGGCTCTGTCCCACCCTCCCATCCTGTATACATGGCTCTGCTCCCACCCTCCCATCCTGTATACATGGCTCCGCTCCCACCCTCCCATCCTGTATACATGGCTCCGCTCCCAACCTCCCATCCTGTATACATGGCTCCGCTCCAACCTCCCATCCTGTATACATGGCTCTGCTCCCAACCTCCCATCCTGTATACATGGCTCCGCTCCCACCCTCCCATCCTGTGTACATGGCTCCGCTCCCACCCTCCCATCCTGTATACATGGCTCCATTCCCAACCTCCCATCCTGTATACATGGCTCCGCTCCCAACCTCCCATCCTGTATACATGGCTCTGCTCCCACCCTCCCATCCTTGTATATATGGCTCCGCTCCCACCCTCCCATCCTGTATATATGGCTCCGCTCCTCCTCCCATCTGTATATATGGCTCCGTTCCCCCTCCCATCCTGTATATATGGCTCCGCTCCCATCCTCCCATCCTGTATATATGGCTCTGTTCCCCCTCCCATCCTGTATATATGGCTCCGCTCCCCCTCCCATCCTGTATATATGGCTCCGCTCCCCCTCCCATCCTGTATATATGGCTCCGCTCCCCCTCCCATCCTGTATATATGGCTCCGCTCCCATCCTCTCATCCTGTATATATGGCTCCGCTCCACCCTCCCATCCTGTATACATTGCTCCGCTCCCCCTCCCATCCTGTATATATGGCTCCGCTCCCCCCCCATCCTATATACATGGCTCCGCTCCCCTCCCATCCTGTATATATGGCTCCGCTCCCCCTCCCATCCTATATACATGGCTCCGCTCCCCCTCCCATCCTGTATACATGGCTGGGCTCCCCCGTCCTCTCCCCCATCATGCTTACCCTCCTCGCTCCGTCGCTGCAGGTCCCTTGCATCCCTGTTGGCCGCGGCAGCTTCCTCCTGTGCGCAGCGGTGACGTAATACCGCTCATTAAGGGCATGAATATGGACGCCACGCCTATGGGAGTGGCGTCACGTCCATATTCATTACCTTAATGAGCGGTTCTACGTCACCGCTGCGCACAGGAGGAAGCTGCCTGCGGCCGACAGGGATGCAGCGACGGAAGGTAAGTATCGATGTCTTCTTGAAGCCGGCGGCTGCAGCTGTCACTACAGTGCTGCAGCCGCGGCTCCAAGTGTGTACAGTGTTCTGTGCCGTGGCTCCGCGGCCCGGCAACAGAACTGCTACGGCTGGTAATGGGCCGCGGACCGGCGGTTGGGGACCCCTGCTTTAAGCGACCCCTGTGTTTTGGTCATTCGACCCCCGCCGGGGTCGCGACCCACAGGTTGAGAACCGCTGCTCTAAAGAAAATGGCGGGCACATGCGCACCCGGCAGATTCCATTCATTCATTCCAGGTACATTTTAATCACTGTGATAAACCCTATCACAGTGATCAAAATAAAATAAAAATAAAAACCCCCTTTATCACCCCCTTAGTTATGGATAAATAATAAAATAAAAATATATATTTATTTCCATTTTTCCATTAGGCTACAACTGGGCTAAAGTTAGTGTTAGAGTTAAGGTTACGGTTGGGATTAGGCTTAGGGTTGGGATTAGGGTTAGGATTGTGATTAGGGTTAGGATTAGGGTTACAGTTGGGATTAGGGTTAGGGTTAGGATTAAGCTTAGGGTTGGGAGTAGGGTTAGGGTTGGGATTAGGGTTGGGATTAATGTTATGGTATGTTTCCACCTAGCCTATGTTGTAAAGATTTGCTGCAGATTGAGCACTGCATACAGCAACAGCGTTCAATCCGCAGCTTCCAGATATTACAGCATAGTGGAGGGTATTTCATGAAATCCCATCTCCACTATGCGTACAGGTACGCGGGTGTCACACCTGAAATTACGAACATGCGGCGCGTCTTTGTAGACCGCAGCATGTCTATTTATTTTGCGGAGACACTCCGTCTCCGCAAGATAAATTACCTAGTCTATGGATAGGATGTGGTGATTCCGCATGTGTACAATGAACACATCCAGAATCACCACTCATACAAAAGCCGGCAGCGCTTTGGGCGGAGCCGGGTATCCACTGCATACAAAGCTCTGCCAGCACGCAGCATGGAAACATACCTTTAGGGTTGGGATTAGGGTTAGGGGTGTGTTGGAGTTAGGGATGTGATTAGGGTTAATGTTAGGGTTGGGATTATGGTTAGGAGTGTGTTGGGGTTAGGGTTGTGATTAGGGTTATGATTAGGGTTGGGATTAGGGTTAGGAGTGTGTTGAGGTTAGGGTTGTGGTTAGGGTTATAGTTAAGGTTGGGATTAGGGTTAGGGATGTGTTGGAGTTAGAATTGGGGGGTTTCCACTGTTTAGGCACATCAGGGGGTCTTAAAACGTGACATGGCGCCACCATTGATTCCAGCCAATTTTGCGTTCAAAAAGTCAAATGGTGCTCCCTTCCTTCTGAGCTCTGCCATGCGCCCAAACATATGGGGCATCAGTGTACTCAGGGCAAATTGCACAGCCACTTTGGGGGTCTAATTTCTCCTTTTACACTTGGGAAAATAAAAAATTGTGTGCTAAAAAAAATCATTTTTGTGGAAAAAAATTGATTTTTTATTTTCATGGCTCTGCGTTAAAAACTTCTGTGAAGCACTTGGGGTTTCAAAGTGCTCACCACACATCTAGAAAAGTTCCTTAAGGGGTCTAGTTACCAAAATGGTGTCACTAGTGGGGGGATTTCCACTGTTTAGGCACATCAGGGGGTCTCCAAATGCAACATGGCATCCGATCTCAATTCCAGCCAATTCTGCATTGAAAAAGTCAAACAGCGCTCCTTCCTTTTTGAGCTCTGCCGTGCGCCCAGACAGTGGTTTACCCCACATATGGGGTATTGGCGCACTCAGCACAAATTACACAACAAATTTAATCATCTGTTTTCTCCTGTTACCCTTGTGAAAAATAAATTTGGGGGCGAAAAGATAATTTTTGTGGAAAAAAACTGATTTTTTTTTCACGGCTCTACGTTATAAACTTCTGTGAAGCACTTGGGGGTTCAAAGTGCTCACCACACATCTAGATAAGCTTCTTGGTGGGTCTAGTTTCCAAAATGGGGTCATTTGTGGGGGGATTCTACTGTTTAGGTACATCAGGGACTCTCCAAACGCAACATGATGCCCGTAGACCATTCCATCAAAGTCTGCATTCCAAAACAGTGCTCCTTCCCTTCCGAGCCCTGCCATGCAGTGGTTCCCCCCAGGGCCGGCATCAGCACCCATTGCACCCGGGCAAGTGCCGGGGCCCTGAGCAGGCGGGGGGCCCACTCACAGTCGGGGACACCGGCATGCTATGGGGGCCCGGTGCTTGTGCCAGTACCGGGGGCACATGTGCCTCGAGCAGAGCAGTGGACAGTGGGGAGAGGAGAGCATTTCATTTTTATTTTTTTATGTTTGGTGCAATATATGGAGACCATCATACACTGGAGTATCATATATGGAGCCCATCATAAACAGGAGCATCATATATGGGGCCCATTAAACACTGGAGCATCATATATGGAGCATTACATGGGGCCTATCATACACTGGAGCATCATATATGGGGCCCATTATATATGAAGCATTATATGGGGCTAATTATACACTGGAGCATCATATATGGAGCATTACATGGGGCCCATCATACACTGGAGCATCATATATGGGGCCCATTATATATGGAGCATTATATGGGGCCAATCATACACTGGAGCATGAAATATGGGGCCCATTATATATGAAGCATTATATGGGGTCCATCATACACTGAAGCATCATATATGGGGCCCATCATATACTGGAGCATCATATGGGGCCCATCATATACTGGAGCATCATATGGGACCCATTATATATGGAACATCATATGGGGCCCATTATATATGGAGCATCATTTGGGGCCTACTATATATGGAGCATCTTATAGGGTCCATTATATATGGAGCATTATATGGGGCCCTGTTGTGAATGTGCTAAAAATGGTTTCTGAGCAGAGGCTCCCTCTGGTGGTTACTGACAGTACTGAACCTTTCAGCGAGGAGTGGCAATCTGGGATCACGGATTTGTCTGATATAAGGGAGGTTCTCTCCCATGATGGTTGCCGGTGATCAATTGTTCTTGTCTCAATTGTGGTTCCTGGTACATTTGGAATCTTGGTGAGTCTTGCCTGCATCTTCTGCTATCAGATAAGATATTTTCTGCTTTTATTTTTGTGCTTGCTTTTTGCATTGTTCCCTGCACTTCTGTGGAGGTCAGCCAGGTCCCCTCCGGGGGGCTTGTGCTCCTCTCAGTTTATCTATAGCCACTGTTGTTTGTTCATTTACTTTTTCCTGTTTTTTCAGTGGCTGCGGCTTAGTTTTGCTACACCAGAGAACTGATTTAGGTGGTAGAGGTCGTGTGATCTCAGGTGTTTTTGCAATCAGTAGTGTTGGTTTTTCTTAGTTTTTTTTTTGGATTGCAGTGAGTATCCTTTCCTGTACTTTTCTGTCTAGACAGATTGGGCCCCAGCGTTTGCTCATTCTATTTTCTGTCTGTGTCCGTGCTTCCTCTTGTCTAACCGCCATTACATGTTTGGGGCTTCCTATTTTCTTTGGGGATCTGCTCCGGGGCAGATAGCTTTCATCTTTTTGCCTTTAGGTGTAGTTATCTCTCAGGCTGTGACGAGGCGTCTAGGATCAACGTAGGAACGCTCCACGGCTACCTCTAGTTGTGTGGTTAGTTCAGGTTACTGCAATCCAATAGGTTCCAGCCTCTCTGGTGTATTGCTGTTTTTGCTTACTCTCCTCAGCTACCAAAACATAACAGGGCCCATTATATAAGGAGCATTACATGGGGTTCATTATTCTGCATGGAGCACTATGTGGTGCCCATAATATTGTATGGATGACTATACTGTTTGTCTTTTGAGTTATTATAGAATTTACAATAGATATCACTCATGTAATGTATGAAGTAAGTGAAATCTTTGGCATTGTACTATACCTATATTTCTCTGCCGTATCTGTGCATCATGAATTGTGGTATGTGTTAATTGAGACTCTTTCGCCCGGGGTCCACGAAAACCTGGAGCCGATCCTGGTTCGCCCCACATATGGGGTATCTGCGTACTCAAGACAAATAGCACAACAAGTTTTGTGGTTCAATTTCTCCTGTTACCCTTGTGAAAGTAAAAATTTGGGGGTGAAAACATCTCTTTTGTGGAAAAAAAATGATATTTTATTTTTACGGCTCTACGTTATAAACTTCTGTGAAGCACTTTGGGGTTCAAAGTGCTCACCACACATCTAGATAAGTTCCTTAGGGGGTCTAGTCTCCAAAATGGTGTCACTAGTGGGGGTTTCCACTGTTTAGGCACATCAGGGGATCTCCAAACGCAACATGGCATCCAATCTCAATTCCAGCCAATTCTGCATTGAAAAATCGAACGGCGCTCCTTCCCTTCTGACCTCTGCTGTGTGCCCAAACAGTGGTTTACCCCCACATATGGGATTTCAGCATATTCAGGAAAAATTTCACAACAAATTTTGTTTTTCATTTTTACCATTTGTAAAAGTAAAAAAAAATTGGTTCTGAAGTAAATGTTTTGTAAAAAAAAGTTAAATGTTATTTTTTTCCTTCCACATTGCTTCAGTTCCTGTGAAGCACATAAAGGATTAATCAACTTCTTGAATGTGGTTTGAGCACCTTGACAGGTCCAGTTTTTAGAATGATTTCACTTTTGGGTATTTTCTGTCATGTACACACCTCAAAGTGACTTTAAATGTGATGTGGTCCCTAAAAAAATGGTTTTGTAAATTTTGTTGTAAAAATGAGAAATCGCTTATCAACTTTTAACCTTTATAACTTCCTAACAAACAAAAAATTTGTTTCCAAATTTGTGCTGAGTAAATAAGACATGTGGGAAATGTTATTTATTAAGTAATTTGTGTGATATAGCTCTCTGATTTAAGGGCATAAAAATTAAAATTTTGAAAATTGCAAAATTTTAAACATTTCGCCATATTTCCATTTTTTTCATAAATAAACACAAGTCATATCGAAGCAATGTTACCACTAGCATGAAGTAAAATATGTCATGAAAAATAATCTCAGAAACAGCGGGATCCGTTAAAGCATTCCAGAGTTATAGCCTCATAAAGTGACAGTGGTCAGAATCGTAAAAATTGGCCTGTCATTAAGCTGCAAAATGGCTCTGTCACTAAGGGGTTACACATGTTATGTAATGATATTATGGTCTTCAATGGAAAATGAAAAAGAACAGGTTGAACAAGGAAATGACATCAAAAATCTTTTTTTTTAATAATATGTCTTTATTTAGCTCTAATTATTTACAAAAACACATGAAAAAATGCATGAACAAACGCATAAAAAATGTGCATATTTTCCACTGTGTTTTTCTGCCAAAAGATGCAAAAACCTTGCAGAAATTTGCGTCACCCCCCCGTTGTGTCTCCTCCAGAATTCTGGTGTAAATTGCTTTCAAAGAGTCACAACATTTTTGTGCAAGTTGGAGTAGAGCAAAAATGTTCTGACTTTTACAGTTTTTACATCAGTTTCGTTAAAAAGAGCTTGTAGCTTGGAGAAATTGGTATAAAAACTGTAAAAGTCACAATATTTTTTTGTGCTACTCTGAGATGCTCAAATATTTTGCGACTTTGCAAAGCAGTTTACATTAGAATTCTGGTGAAATAATTTGATAAATATAGACATAATTTCACGTTCAAATTATCTGGTAATCCTAAAAGGACACATACTATTTCCACTCACATTACTGTTCTGTTGAATTCAAGCTGTTGCTTAATGTGTAAATGTAGAAACCTTCAAGTTCATTACATCATGTAAATCTCTGTAAGGCCGGCGTCACACTAGAGAGGAATATGGACGAGTGCTATATATCGCATAGCACTCGGACCAATGTTATTCTATGTAGCAGCTCCCAGCAGCCAATTTTTTCTCGCCCGTATTATACGGGCCGAGAAAATCGCAGCATGCTGCGATTGTCAGCGTGTTACGGGCTTAATACGCCAATGCAAGTCTATGGGTGCGAGAAAAATACGGATTACATATGGACCAGATGTGTGACTTGCGAGAAATATGCCCCGGTGTCCTTTAGAAAAGCCATCAAATCAGTGCGCTATACTGTAAAATCACACTGACAAGTTCAATAAAGAATGGAAAGAAAAGATATATACACATAGAATACATATTGTGAGACAGTGAAGGGGTGCGTACTGGACAGGGTGTACATCTCGCCAAGGTTTCTTAGCTGGGTGGCATAAGGAATGTAGGAGTGAAGGTAGGATGGCAGTACGACTTTCACTTCACTCCCCATCCAGTACAGGCTTGCAGATCAACCCTGAGTGCACTCAGCTGTCTAATTAAGCAGCCAGAAGTAGGTGGTAGAGTTACACAGACTGGGCTCTCAGTCTGAATCTGACTTTAGACGCTGCTGGAGTCTCCTGGAAGCCAAGCTCTGGTAACTGCAAAATATGTGTTGTTTTGGGCCAGGCTGTTAGAGCCTAGACCACGGTAGTGACGGAACTAACTGTGTCTAGCTAGCAGCCTGACGGGCTTAGGACTTTGTTTTATGATTTGGTTTATGTTTGTTGCTGTGGACTTTAATAAAACTGGATGCCGCCAGTTTACACCAGTACTGCTGTCTGTGCTTGAACTTTTTCTATGCCACTCTGTCTACCCGAGACGGCGATCCCAGAGCTATACCCCTGAACTGGTTACAATATATACAGTCATGGCCAAAAGTTTTGAGAATGACACAAATATTATATTTTCACATGATCTGCTGCCCTCTGGTTTTTATGTGTGTTTGACAGATGTTTTTATCACAGACAGAAATATAATTGCAAACATATGAGTAACAAAAGCTTATATTGACAGTTAGAATGAGTTAATGCAGCAAGTCAATATTTGCAGTGTTGACTCTTCTTCTTCAGGACCTCTGCAATTCTCCCTGGCATACTCTCAATCAACTTCTGGACCAAATCCTGACTGATAGCAGTCTATTCTTGCACAATCAATGCTTTCATTTTGTCAGAATTTTTAGGTTTTTGTTTGTCCACCCGTCTCTTGATGATTGACCACAAGTTCTCAATGGGATTAAGATCTGGGGAGTTTCCAGGCCATGGACCCAAAATCTCTATGTTTTGTTCCCTGAGCCATTTAGTTATCACCTTTGCTTTATGGCAAGGTGCTCCATCATGCTGGAAAAGGCATTGTTGATCGCCAAACTGCTCTTGGAGGGTTGGGAGAAGTTGCTCTTGGAGGACATTCTGGTACCATTCTTTATTCATGGCTGTGTTTTTAGGCAAGACTGTGAGAGAGCCGATTCTCTTGGCTGAGAAGCAACCCCACACATGAATGGTTTCAGGATGCTTAACAGTTGGCATGAGACAAGACTGGTGGTAGCGCTCACCTTGTCTTCTCCGAATGAGGCGTTTTCCTGATGTCCCAAACAATCGAAAAGGGGATTCATCAGAGAAAATAACTTTACCCCAGTCCTCAGCAGTCCACTGCCTGTACCTTTTGCAGAATATCAGTCTGTCCATGATGTTTTTTCTGCAGAGAAGTGGCTTCTTTGCTGCCCTCCTTGAGACCAGGCCTTGCTCCAAGAGTCTCCGCCTCACAGTGCGTGCAGATGCACTCACACCTGCCTGCTGCCATTCCTGAGCAAGCTCTGCACTGCTGGTAGCCCGATTCCGCAGCTGAAACACTTTTAAGAGACGGTCCTGGCGCTTGCTGGTCTTTCTTGGGCGCCCTGGAGCCTTTTTGGCAACAATGGAACCTCTCTCCTTGAAGTTCTTGATGATGCGATAGATTGTTGACTGAGGTGCAATCTTTTTAGCTGCGATACTCTTCCCTGTTAGGCCATTTTTGTTTATTGCAATGATGACTGCACGTGTTTCTTTAGAGATAACCATGGTTAACAGAAGAGAAACAATGATGCCAAGCACCAGCCTCCTTTTAAAGTGTCCAGTGGTGTCATTCTTACTTAATCATGACAGATTGATCTCCAGCCATGTCCTCATCAACACCCACACCTGTGTTAATGGAGCAATCACTGAAAAGAGGTTAGCTGGTCCTTTTAAGGCAGGGCTGCAATGATGTTGAAATGTGTTTTGGGGGATAAAGTTCATTTTCTAGCCAAATATTGACTTTGCAAGTAATTGCAGTTAAGCTGATCACTCTTTATAACATTCTGGAGTATATGCAAATTTCCATTAGAAAAAGTGAAGCAGTAGACTTTGTAAAAATTAATATTTGTGTCATTCTCAAAACTTTTGTCCATGACTGTATACAGTACAGACCAAAAGTTTGGACACACCTTCTCATTTAAAGATTTTTCTGTATTTTCATGACTATGATAATTATACATTCACACTGAAGGCATCAAAACTATGAATTAACACATGTGGAATTATATACTTAACAAAAAAGTGTGTAACAACTGAAATTATGTCATATATTCTAGGTTCTTCAAAGTAGCCACCTTTTTCTTTGATGAGTGCTTTACACACTCTTGGCATTCTCTTGATGAGCTTCAAGAAGTAGTCACCAGAAATGGTTTTCACTTCACAGGTGTGCCCTGTCAGGTTTAACCCCTTAACGACCGCCGATACACCTTTTAACGGCGGTCATTAAGGGTACCTAAACTACAGCGCCGTTAATTAACGGCGCTGTGGAAAATAAAAAGTGTATAGCGCCTCCCACAGTCAGATTTTCTCCGGGGTCTCAGCTGCCGGGGGTTGCCGAGACCCCAGAGAACATGATTTGGGTCGATTTTTACCGACCCCGATGTTGCGATCGCCGTTATTAACCCCATAACGGCGATCGCAACAAAAAAAAAAATGTGGAGTGCCATTTAATTTCTCTCTCCTCTGATGTGATTGGACTTCAGAGGAGAGATAAATAGGGTCCCCGGGACCCCCCTTGTGGTCCCCGGTGGTCCTAGGGCCCTCCTGAGTCCCCCGGTGGGCGCCGCCATGCTGAAATAGAGAGAAAATGGTGGGCGCATGTGCAGTGCGCCCACCGCGATGTGCCGGGGGGTTGGGGGATTTTCTCTGGGGTCTCGGCTGCTGGGGGTAGCCGAGACCCCAGAGAACATGATCCTTGTCGGTATTTACCGACCCCGGTGTCGCGATCGCCGCTATATCAGTATAAAAAAAAAATGATTTCTCTCCCCTCTGCCCCTCTGATGTGACCACACATCAGAGGGGTGAGAAATAGTTTCCCTGGGAGCCCTGATACCCCCCTGTACCTCCCAGTGTCCCCTCTGTGTCCTGCAGCTCCGGCCTCCCGGCATCTTCATGCTGCCTAGTGGCAGATTCAAAAAATGAATGATTCATTCATTCTCTAAAAGTACATTTTGATCACTGTGATAAGCTATCACAGTGATCAAAATAAAAAAAACTGGACATAAACCACCCTTTATCACCCCCTTAGTTAGGGACATATAATAAAATATAGAAATTGTATTTTCATTTTTCCATTGGGGTTAGGGCTAGGGTTAGGGTTAGGGCTAGGGTTAGAGTTAGCATTAGGGTTAGGGTTAGGCTGGGTTCATATTGCGTTATGGCAGTCAGTTAGACGGACTGCGTTACACCGCGGTATAACGCGGTGTAACGCAGTCCGTTAACGCTGCCATAGACCCCCATTTGAGGGCGCATCGCGACGCATGCCGTAAAGTGGCATGCATTCGCGACGTGCCGTCATTCAGTGATGGAGCCTCGGACGCGACCTGCAGCGTCTGGGCTCCATCACCGCTAGCACAGATGAATCATCTGCTGATACCTCTGTGCTAGCGGGTATAGCATAACGCGATCGCGTTATGCTATACTGTTAACAGCCTGTCAACGCTATGTGTTGAACCGGCTGGTAAAACGCAATATGAACCTAGCCTTATGGTTAGGGTTATAATTAGCGTTAGGGTTGGAATTATGGTTAGGGTTACAATTAGGGTTAGAATTAGGGTTGGGATTAGGGTTAGTATTAGGGTTAGTGTTAGGATTAGGGTTAGGGTTGGGATTAGGGTTAGGGGTGTGTTGGGGTTAGGGTTGGATCTATAATTAAGGGGTTTCCACTATTTAAACACATCAGAAGGTCTCCAAACACGACGCGGTAGTGTTGAGCGATACGATACCGCAAGTATCGGGTATCGGCCGATATTAGCTGTATCGGACTTTCGTTATTGACTTTCGATATTTCCCATATATCGTATACTGGAATCGGAATTGTCACTGTCACTGTGAGTGTCCGTCGGTCGGGTCTGTCAGGAGTCAGCGGCACTTACCTGGCAGAAGATCTCCGGTGGTCACGGCCTGGACTGGTTGATGGCCGCCATCATCTTTCCCCGGCGGTCACATGCAGTTTCTCGCGATAACTGCAGTGACTGCTGGGTAATCCCGGCCGTAAAGCAGTCAGTCCGATGACGTCACCGCCGGGGAAGCAGGTAATCAGCTGTGCTGCGCCGGGATGACAGCCTCTGCCTGTCATTCCGATGTAGCAGAGCTGGATCGTCGTGGGACAGTCGTTACTATGGACTGCGTTGGACAGGTGGTATACTGTTGGTTTGTTTTTTTCCTTTTTTTACAGGAGATCGATGGCGTCGCAGGAATGAGAGTATAATAAAAGAAATGAAAACTGTGTTGTCTCTTTTATTTCATTAAAATACTTTTTTCTTGCTGTGTCTTTTTTTTATACATTTAAAAACTTTGGGATTAATAATGGATCGGTGTCTTATTGACACCTCTCCATTATTAACCGGGCTTATTGTCACCGTGCAATCAACGGTGACATTAACCCCTTATTACCCCACTTGCCACCGCTACAGGGCAGTGGGAAGAGCCGGGTAAAGTGCCACAATTGGCACATCTTTTGATGCGCCAAATGTGGGGCTGCTGTAGCCTGGTATTATCAGGCTGTTGAGGGCCAAAATCCATGGGCCTTGACAGTCTTTTAATACCAGGCCGCAGCAGTCTGCATTTTACTTGGCTGGTTAACAAAAATAGGGGGATCCCTACGCCGTTTTTTTTTTCGAGGGGATCCCCTATTTTTGTTAACCAGCCAAGCTAAGCAGACTTCTGTGGCCTGGTATTATCAGGCTGGCAAGGTCCATGGATATTGGCTCATTACCAGCCTGAAAAACCAGGCCTCAGCAGTCTGCTTCATCTGGCTGGTTAACAAAAATAGGGTGGACCCCACGCCAATTTTTTTTCGAGGGGATCCCCTATTCTTGTTAACCAGCAAAGATAAGCAGACTGCTGTGGCCTGGTATTATCAGGCTGGCAAGCAGGGTCGGACTGAGGCACCGGGACACCGGAGAAACCTACGGTGGGCCCCAGCTCCTGCGTGGTGGGCCCTGATTTGAAAGGATAGGTCACGGGGCAGAGGGGGCGGTGGCCCCGGGGCCCGCGCTCTGAGGGGGCCCACCCGGAGCTATGATACAGTTACATTCTGCGGCAGAGCAGGGAGAATCGCTCTCCCTGCTCTGCCGCCCGGAAGCTATGGGGCCTGAACAGGCGTTGGGGGGGCCCGGTGCCAGCAGTGGGCCCCCCACCCGTCATCGGAGGGTCAGCTGTATCGGCATCCAGCCGATAAAGCTGACCGCATAGAGAGAGAAGGAGCAAGCGCTCCTTCTCTCCCATAATCCCCCTCAGCGTATGACAGCGGGCGCAATAACATCACCTGCCAGCGCCCGCTGTCAGACGCTGAGAGGGAGAACAGTGAGCAGCACAGGAGCCGGGAGGTGAGTATTTTTTTTATTTTTTTTTTAATGGGGGTGCAGTCGAGTCCTGGCTGGAGAAGTCGTCATGTCGGTGTGGGCCAGATGGAAAAGACATGAAAAGTGAACAATTCCATTAGAAAGAACATCAGCGGTAAGTCATTATCTGTACCTGTGCTGTAATCTATATGTTCTGTAGGACTGGTATTATTTAACACAGACCATATGGCGGTAATATCAATATTGGTCTTTTTATATATAGATTATTTTGGCCAACAGCGCGGTCATTTGCTGAGGTTCTCTAATGATGGGCCCACTCAGAAGTTTTGCCCCCACTAAACCAAAACCCTAGCTACGCCTATGGCTCTCTCTCTAGTCTTTCTTTCTCGCTCTCTGTTCTTTCCTTCTCGCTCTCTGTTTTTTTTCTCTCTGTTCTTTCTTCTCTCTTTTCTTTCTTTCCTCTCTTTCTTTCTCTGTTTGTTCTTTCTCTCTCGCTGCTCTTTCTTTCTTTTCCTCAGTACCAGCCACTGTGCCCTCATTACCAGTCAGTGTGATCAGCAGTGCTAAATGGTTACGCTTGGGGCGAGGATATGGGTTTGATTAGCTGTGAAATGGGTGTTGTCGGGGCGTGGGCTAAAATTTTCAGCGGCGCGCAACACGCGCCGCAGCCTTTAATCCTCTTTCCTGTCTTCCAAATTTGGGAGGTATGCTGTATGACCTCCCTACAACTTCTGGCCATGCTCCTGATGAGCGCGACGGATGGTCTCGTGAGGGATCTCCTCCCACACCTGGACTAAAGCATCCACCAACTCCTGGACAGTCTGTGGTGCAACGTGGCATGGCCTAAAATTTTCTGCAGCATGCACAGCGTGCCACAGCCTTTGTCCCTCTTTCCCTTATTCAAAGGTTGGGAAGTATGATGGTGGGCCCCAAGAATATATTTTCTCTGGTGGGCCCAAGGTACTCCAGTCCGACACTGCTGGCAAGGTCCATGTATGTTGGCTCCTTAACAGCCTTAAATACCATGCCTCAGCAGCAGGGGCGTACATATAAATCATGGGGCCCCATAGCAAAAGTCTGAATGTTCTCACCCCCCCCAAAAAAAAACCCAGAGGCATTGTAAATGTAAAGTGCCAGCACAGTGAGGGAAGTTGAGTCGCACAGAGACAGGGGTTTTGGGGGTACTCGGCACCGATCACGTCGACTTCTATGGGGGATGTCACGAGTAGCACAGCTCGGTCCGTGACCTGGGCGATCACTGGAATGTGGGATATTTCCAGGGGATGATAGAATGTTCGTGTAGTTTGTCGTGACGCCACCTGTAGTACCTGGTCAGGGTGTCCAGCGCTGCTGTGCAGGTCCTCTGGAAGGGATGGTGTAGTCAGGTAGGTGATAAGTCTTCTACAGGTAACACGCTATCCTTCCAGGGCAGATAGATGTGAGATAGAGCAATGGTGCAGAGTGATGTAGCAGAGTGGACTATGCGACGTAGTAAGAAAGCAGGAAACACTTCAAGTTAAACGTTGCATAATAAAATTTTTAATAATAACATTACAAAAGTGCAAATAGCATTACTGCCGAAGTTCGTTGAGACTTCTTAGGACTACCCCCACCGGGGTAACTTCACAGTGTCCTTTACTTGTGCTTGTGGAGGACCCGCTCCAAACCTCCAACTGTGGTCTTGGGTGGGCTGCAAGACTTTCCTTGAGCAGACCTCACTTTCGGCCACACCAAACGGGTTTTTAGTTTCTGAGGTAGTTGAAAATAGTGCACAGTTAAGTTTTTTGTAAAACCAAGATGGAGCACCGAAGTGCCAACTATTTACAGAAAAGTTTGTGAGCCAGTACAGTTCATGGCTTCAAAGTTCAACATTTTGATTACATTGAAACACCATTACCCAACCTGGGTATATAAAGGCAACAATAAACTTGTTCTTCTGAACATTCACCCGTCCGGGTACATCAAACCATTACCCAACATGGGTATATTAAGGCAACAATAAACTTCTTTTTATGAACATTCACCCGTCCGGGTACATCAATAATTTAACGATTTACATACAGAGACCCTGTCCGGGTTATTTAGACTTCTTTGGCTGGCCTCTTACAGGTACCACCTGGTACTGTTCTGGAGCTTGCCAAACATCCGTGACAGGAGGGTCCACCCAGACCTGATGACGTCGTGTGGCCTGTACAGTTACGTCGTGACCCGCTATCTGGGTCTGTGTGGCCATCTCTTTCGTCTCCCTCCGGGTCTGGAACCCTATGTCCCGGACTGTACGAACCCAGGGGGCCTAACAGGCGCGGGTACGGGCCAGCTATCATTATCATGTCCATAGCTGGGGCTGCTGAGGAGACCACTGAGGGAGGCTGGGGAGATTTACGGCGTGGGGTGGGCACTTGTGCAGAGGCCTGGTTGGGGGAGGCTGAAGGCTCGGAGGGTCTGTCAGTTTCCTGACACTCTGGGGAGTAGGGGTCGCACCTGGTAACATTTAGGGCGTACCATCCATTGTAACCCCATGTCGGGTGTAAGTCACCAAGTCTCCTGCCAACAGGTCCCTCCCCGGGTGTCCTTCTGGGAGGTGAGCCTCCACGTCCCGCCGGGTTACAAAGACTTCTAAATAAAGTCCAGGCTCCTGGATGAAGCCCCAACCACCTTTTAACTTAAAGTTCCGTACTGCACCCTTACGCCGCGGCTCCCTCAGCGTACTTTTATCCTTTCTCATACGTGCCTTCTCTTCCAGGTCCTTCTCCAGGTGACGTTGCCGAAGCTTTTGGGATTCTCGCTGCTCCCTTTGTCGCTCTGCTTCCCGCTCCCGACGTCTCCACTCTTCCTCCTGACGCCGGTTGTAATTCTCCTCCACCAGCAGCTCCATGTCTCCACCATCAAATGCCAGCTTACGATGTCCGGTTTGCGGCAGCTCTCCTGGCGCCCGCCAGTCCTGGCGGCGCTCACCTGTGGCGGAAGCAGCCGGCTCTGGAACAGATGATGGTCGGGGCTCCGGTACAGGCAGGTAGAGCTCTGGTGCCTGCGCGGCCTCCTCCATGAGGACGGGTGTCGCTTCTTCTGCCTCAGCGACGGGGGCAGACAGCGGGATCTGGGGTGCTGGTGCGGCGTTTTCTGCAGGAACGGGTGCCTCCACTGTGATACTGGCAACCGGTTCAGATTGCAAGGGCTGGGATGCCCGCACGGCCTCCTCTACTGGAACGGGTGCCTCCACTGAGATACTGTCAACCAGTTCAGATTGCAAGGGCTGGGATGCCCGCACGGCCTCCTCTACTGGAACGGGTGCCTCCACTGAGATACTGTCAACCGGTTCAGATTGCAAGGGCTGGGATGCCCGCACGGCCTCCTCTACTGGAACGGGTGCCTCCACTGAGATACTGGCAACCGGTTCAGATTGCAAGGGCTGGGATGCCCGCACGGCCTCCTCTACTGGAACGGGTGCCTCACCTTCCGGTACAGACACTTCAGGGGGTAGGAGGGATTGGCGCCGCTCCAAGTGTAGTTTTAGGGCCCGCCAGCTCGCTTCCATCCTGGCGACCTCCTCCCGGTGCCGGGCCAGGTCTATCAGGGTATCCTCCGCTTCTTCCAGCGTAGGAGGGTTTCCAGGCCGGGTGCCAAACGGTGGCTCCGTGGCGATCGGGTCGCTTCCGTGGGGGGAGAGCTCTGACTCCTCCATCCCTTCCCACTTCTGCTCACGTCCGTTCGCCATCTCTGCCAAGTCACATGTGTCATTAGCATCAGGAGAGGCGCCATCTTTTGTAGGGAGGCGGGACCTTCGCGTTCGTTTCCGCCCACTGAGGAGGATGAGGAGGCGGAACTCCAGAGCTGTGGGGCACGATCTTAGATTGCAGTAACATTTAGAGTGGGCGGACATCATTTTCGCGCCACGGAGTGAGTGTACGCCCACGAGAGCACGCCCTTATTCTTCACCTGTGCCTCATGGCGCAGATATGACGGAAAAATGGCAAATACAGTCTATGATGATTTTTGCAATTCTCAAGCAAAAAAAACAGTTCAATTAAGGCACACAGGACTCGCTTATAGCGAGCTTCTGAATCCTGTTCGTGACGCCAAAGTTGAGTCGCACAGAGCCACAGGTTTTGGGGGTACTCGGCACCAAGCCCGTCGACTTCTATGGGGGATGTGACGGGTAGCACAGCTATGTCCGTGCCCTGGTCGCTCACTGGAATGTGGGATATTTCCAGGGGATGATAGAATGTTTGTGTAGTTTGTCGTGACGCCACCTGTAGTACCTTGTCAGGGTGATCAGCGCTGCTGTGCAGGTCCTCTGGCAGGGATGGTGTAGTGCAGCTAGGTGATAAGTCTTCTACAGGTAAGACGGTATCCTTCCAGGGCAGATAGATGTGAGATAGAGCAATGGTGCAGAGTGATGTAGCAGAGTGGAGTATGCGACGTAGTAAGAAAGCAGGAAAGGAAACAATTCTTACTACAAAGACATGCAGCATAAGGCTGCCTCAACCCCTCCCATCCAACTAGCTACACCCTGTTCTAACCAGCCTGAGCTAGACCATCCCATTGGGTCCGCCTACACTCAGCTGGCATAGTGTACTGTTGAATGCAGTGGTTGGAGTCAATGGGGTGTTTCCTCCTTACCTGAGAGTAAGTTGTCACACCGCTGGGTGCGATGCAACATCTCTGTGGCGACTGGACCCTCGGGTGCTTCTGTCTTTTCACAAATGCCGGCTTTACCCGGCAATTGAATCAGAGGCTATTTTACTATGTAGAAGTGAATAAACTATAAATATATGTATATATATATGTCACAATGACATGTATATATATATATATGTATTCTATGTGTGTATATTTTGTGTTTACAAGGAAAGAAAGTGTTTTTTTAGTTGCGATATTTTGTTCCCATAGACTTACATGGGACTTCCGGTATCGGAATCGGATATCGCCGATATTTAGTGATATCGGCGATACCATTCCGATCCGATATTTTTGGATATCGGAAAATATCGCTCAACTCTACGACGCGGCGTTCAAAATGTCAAATGGCGCTCCCTCCCTTCCGAGCCCTGCCGTGCACCCAAGCATTGGTTTACCCCAACATATGGGGTATCTGCGTACTCAGGACAAATTGCACACCAATTTTGGTGTTCTAATTTCTCCTGTTACTCTTTGGAAAATAAAAAATAGTTGGCTAAAAATATCACTTTTGAGGAAAAAAATGATTTTTTATTTTCACGGCTCTGCGCTTATAAATTTCTGTGAAGCACTTGGGGGTTCAAAGTGCTCACCACACATCTAGATAAGCTCTTTGGGGGGTCTAGTTTCCAAAATGGTGTCACTTGCAGGGGGTTTCTACTGTTTAGGCACATCAAGGGCTCTGCAAACACAACATGCCGCCCGCAGAACATTCTGCATTGCAAAATGGCGCGCCTTCCCTTCCAAGCTCTCCCATGCGCCCAAACAGTGGTTCCACCCCACATATAGGGTATCAGCGTACTCAGGAAAAATTGCACAACAACTGTTGGGGTTCAATTTCTCCTGTTACCCTTGGAAAAATAAAAAAATAGCAGACTAAAGAATCATTTTTGAGGAAAAAAATGATTTTTTATTTTCACGGCTCTACGTTATAAACTTCTGAGAAGTACTTTGGGGTTCAAAGTGCTCACCACACATCTAGATATGTTCCTTAAGGGGTATAGTTTCCAAAATTGTGTCATTTGTGGGGGGTTTCCACTGTTTAGGCGCATCAGGGGCTCTCAAAACGCGACATGACATCCAATCTCAATTCCAGCCAATTTTGGTTTGAAAAAGTTAAACTGCGCTGCTTCCCTTCCAAGCCCTGCCGTGCGCCCAAACAGTGGTCTCCCCCACATATGGGGTATCAGCCTACTCAGGACAAATTGGACAGCAACTTTTGTGGTCTAATTTCTCCTGTTACCCTTGGGAAAATATAAAATTGGAGACTAAACGTTCAGGTTTGTGGAAAAAATATGATTTTTTATTTTCACGCCCGGGCATTATAAATTTCTGTGAAGCACTTGGGGGTTCGAAGTGCTCACCACACATCTAGATAAGTACCTTAGGGGGTCTAGTTTCCAAAATGGGGTCACTTGTGGGGGGTTTCCACTGTTTAGACACATCAGGGCCTCCACAAAAGCGACATGGCGTCCAACCAATTATTCGTTGAAAAAGTCAAATGGTGCTCCTTCCCTTCCAAGCTCTGCCATGCACCCAAACAGTGGTTTACCCCCACATATGGGGTGACAGCATGCTCAGGACAAATTGCACAAAAACTTTTGGGGTCTTGTTACCCTTGGTAAAATAAAAATTGGGGTGAAAAGATCGTTTTTGTGGAAAAAAAATGATTTTTTATTTTCATGGCTTTACGTTATAAACTTCTGTGAAGCACTTGGAGGTTCAAAGTTCTCACCACACATCAAGATAAGTTCTTTAAGGGGTCTAGTTTCCAAAATGGGGTCACTTGTTGGGGGTTTCCACTGTTTAGGCACATCAGGGGCTCTCTAAACGCGACATGGCATCCAGCCAATTCTGCGTTGAAATAGTCAAACGGCGCTCCTTCCCTTGCGACCTCTGCCGTGCGTCCAACAAGTGGTTTACCCCCACATATGGGGAATTGGCGTATTCAGGAGAAATTGCACAACAAATTTTGTGGTTAATTTTTTCTTTTAACACTTGTGAAAATAAAAAAAATTGGTTCCGAAATAAAGATTTTGCAAAAAAAAGTTAAATGTTAATTTTTTCCTTCCACATTGCTTCAGTTCCTGTGAAGCACATAAAGGGTTAATAAACTTCTT
Organism: Oophaga sylvatica; assembly: GCA_033576555.1. NCBI lineage: Eukaryota > Metazoa > Chordata > Amphibia > Anura > Dendrobatidae > Oophaga > Oophaga sylvatica. The sequence goes on along the minus strand of JARQOD010000003.1, from coordinate 353,912,752 downwards.
GAATGTGGTTTTGAGCACCTTGAGGGGTGCAGTTTTTAGAATGGTGTCACTTTTGGGTATTTCTATCATATAGACCCCTCAAAGTGACTTCAAATGCGATGTGGTCCCTAAAACAAAATGGTGTTGTAAAAATGAGAAATCGCTGGTTAACTTTTAATCCTTATAACTTCGTAACAAAAAAAAATTTTGTTCCCAAAACTGTGCTGATGTAAAGTAGACATGTGGGAAATGTTATTTATTAAGAAATTTGTGTGACATATCTCTCTGATTTAAGGGCATAGAAATTAAAATTTTGAAAATTGCAAAATTTTCGCCATATTTCCATTTTTTTCATAAATATAAGCAAGTCATATAAAAATTTTTTTACCACTAACGTGAAGTACCATATGTCACAAAAAAAAGTCTTAGAATCAGCTGGATTCGTTGAAGCGTTCCAGAGTTATAACCTCATAAAGTGACAGTGGTCAGAATTGTAAAAATTGGCTCGGTCATTAAGCTGCAAATTGGCTCTGTCACTTAAGCCCGGGTCTCACATAGCGATACACCAGCGATCCCGACAACGATCAGGATCGCTGGTGTATCGCTACATGATCGCTGCTGAGCTGCCAAATAGGCAGCTCAGGAAGCGATCAGCACAGCGACACTGCGGGTAACATTGCTTAGTTACCCGCAGTGTACCTTGGATACCAGCGCCCTGATGCAGGGAGCTGGTAACCAAGGTACACATCGGGTTTCCAGGCGCTGCGCGGTGCCTGGAAACCCGCTGTGTACCTTGGTTACCAGCTCCCTGCATCAGGGCGCTGGTATCTAAGGTACACAGCGGGTTTCTAGGCACAGCCCCGCGCCTGGAAACCGCTGTGTACCTTGGTTACCAGCGGTTCGCTGGTCTCCCGCCTGTCACACGCAGCGATGCGTGCCTGTCAGCGGGAGACCAGCAATCAAAAAAATGTCCAGGACATTCAGCGACGATCAGCGATGCCCGGCAGGGGGGCTGATCGTCGCTGTATGTCACACACAGCGATATCGCTGGGGAGATCGCTGCTGCGTCACAAAACTAGTGACTCAGCAGCGATCTCGCTAGCGAGATCGCTGTGTGAGACGGGGGCTTAAGGGTTTAATAAGTGGGATTTCTGGCCACTCTGCAGGATAGTACAGATAGCAGAGGGCATATGTTTACATTAGCACTTAAGCACTTTATTTCCCAGCTCAAGCTAGTACCCTGATGATTTGGCTTGGAGGAAACGCGTTGGGACAACACTCTGAGGGAAAGTGCAGGCATGTCCATCTGAGGGATAGCTGTGGACTGCTCTTGTAAGGGCAGGAGTTAATGGGTGTTAGACTACTGCTAGACCCATAGGAATTGACAGGGTAATGTTGGTCTCTCTCCTGAGGTGGGATCCATAACCCAGGACCCTTTCTATGGCTACATGGAATTGGTGAGAATGTTCCAAATTTTTTTTCTATCTTTATGTCTAAATATTGATAATCTCTGTTATAGATATCATTTTATATGCTACCAGCATTATGATGTTTGCTTTTTTATGGTTGGTTTTCCGTTTCTGTGTACCAACCAATTATAATTGCAACATTATTCTCTGTATATATAGATTTTCTGACTACTGCAGAATAGATCTTATTTTATCCTGAGGTGGTTGTTTTTCTCAGTCAGACGACATCTGACTGCTTTAGGATAATTATACAACCATTTTAATTGTGGTTTCTCTAGGGTGGCACTTTCAAAAAAACTTTTTTTAATTATTGTTATTAAAGGTTAAATTTTAATTCTCACTTTTTGCTGTATATCATACCTCTTGGTGAGATCTATAAGAATATATTAGTGGTGTAGCTACACCATTTTTTGCTTTTTTCATGGATTTCTGGCCTTATAAATGGGGTTGGGACCATCAGTTAGGTTGTGCAGAAGTCTGGTAGATACACAGCTGATAGTCCTACTGAACAGACTGTTAGAATTTGTATTATGGCAAGAAAAAAGCAGCTAAGTAAAGAAAAATGTCAGTCAGTCTGAAAAATTGGGAAAACTTTGAAAGTGTCCCCAAGTGCAGTTGCAAAAACAATCAAGCGCTACAAAGAAACTGGCTCACATGAGGACCGCCCCAGGAAAGGAAGACCAAGAGTCACCTCTGCTTCTGATGATAAGTTTATTCAAGTTACAAGCCTCAAGGGTATGCCACACTAAACAACATCGCTAACGGGATCGCTAAAAAACGTCACTATTTAGCGATCCCGTTAGCGATGTTGTTGTGTGCGGCAGCTGCCAGCGACGAGCTTCCTGCTGTGATCTCGCTCGTCGCTGGAATCGTTCCGGACCCTATTTTCGTCGCTGGCGCCCCGCTGGGTAAGTATATATCGCTAAGTGTGGCACCTTTTTTAGCGATTTAGCGGTACTTTTGTACCGCTAAAGTCGTTAAGGAGATCGCTAACCGCGATAGCGTCCTTAACGATATCGCTAAAATAGGTAGCTACTAGCGATATAGAAACAATCCCGCTAGCGATCTCATTAGTATGCGACGCTAACGAGATCGCTAGCGGGATTGTGTAGTGTGGCAGTACCTTCAGAAATCCCATGTTTACAGCAGCTCAGATTAGAGACCAGGTCAATGCCACACAGAATTTTAGCAGCAGACACATCTCTACAACAACTGTTAAGAGGAGACTTTGTGCAGCAGGCCTTCATGGTAAAATAGCTGCTTGGAAACCACTGCTAAGGACAGGCAACAAGCAGAAGAGACTTGTTTGGGCTAAAGAACACAAGGAATGGACATTAGACCAGTGGAAATCTGTGCTTTGATCTGATGAGTCCAAATTTGAGATCTTTGGTTCCAACCACCGTGTCTTTGTGCGACGCAGAAAAGGTGAACGGTTGGACTCTACATGCCTGGTTCCCACCGTGAAGCATGGAGGAGGAGGTGTGATAGTGTGGGGTTGCTTTGCTGGTGACACTGTTGGGGATTTATTCAAAATTGAAGGCATACTGAACCTGCATGGCTACCACAGTATCTTGCAGCGGCATGCTATTCCATCCGGTTTCAATTTAGTTGGACCATCATTTATTTTTCAACAGGACAATGACCCCAAACACACCTCCAGACTGTGTAAGGGCTATTTGACCAAGAAGGAGAGTGATGGGGTGCTACGCCAGATGACCTGGCCTCCACAGTCACCAGACCTGAACCCAATCGAGATGATTTGGGGTGAGCTGGACTGCAGAGTGAAGGTAAAAGGGCCAACAAGTGCTAAGCATCTCTGGGAACTCCTTCAAGATTGTTGGAAGAACATTTCCGGTGACTACTTCTTGAAGCTCATCAAGAGAATGCCAAGAGTGTGCAAAGCACTCATCAAAGCAAAAGGTGGCTACTTTGAAGAACCTAGAATATAAGACATAATTTCAGTTGTTACACACTTTTTTGTTAAGTATTTAATTCCACATGTGTTAATTCATAGTTTTGATGCTTTCTGTGTATGTACAATTTTCATAGTCATGAAAATACAGAAAAATCTTTAAATGAGAAGGTGTGTGCCAGAAAAGGCGCATCTGATAATAGATGTGCCTTTTCTGGGTTGGCTGGGGCCAGATGTTAGGGGGGGAACTGTGGTCCCTCTCAAAGCTAGTAATAACTGTCCTTAGTCACTGGCTTTCCCTGTCTGGTGGAGAAAATAGCGCGGGAGCCTACGCATTTTTTTACAACGAATTTACATATTAAATTTACACCTACACGTCCGAAATTTTGCACACATACACTCATCTAATTGTTAATCAAAACTATATATTAACACTAGAACTACTGATGGAGTCATTTTGACTCCTTTCGTTTTTTATTTCTCTTCTGTGACTACATTTTTCAGAATTCCGGCTTGAAACTCGGTGACTTTTCCTCAAATATGATGTGAAAAAAGATTTTGTGAGAATAAATAATTTTGGTGAAAAATTTGCGCGTTTTTTTCAAAATTTACCAAGAACTACTGATGGGAGTCATTTTGACTCCCTACTATATTTTGAGGTCCTTTTGTCACTAAATGTTGCTATAAAGTTTTGTGCATAATTTTTTCACTCTGTCTTATTTACCCTGATGTTCATATAGATGTAGTTCAATTTACATGTCAACTTTTCACATTTTCCTTGTGTTTTACCTGCTTGTATTACTGTGTAATGCTGAACAAAATAGCTTGTTTACTCTAGGATCTTATCTTATGCTAATGAAGGGTGGTGTTTTTCTAAGGTCCTAGCAGGAGACAGTATTCTGGATAGTAACTTTACTTTCAGTTCAGCTGAAGAGACAAAGAGAACAGACGCAGACATACGAGCTCTGAAGACTCATACAGGTATGAATTGTTATGAAATAGTTTAGCTGTCTGTCAACTGATTCAGCCCACCTACTTTTGAAGGTGGCAGAACAGTTATTATTTCTTTTAGTTTTCATTTCATTTCTATTTTTCAGCAGGGAACTATATAGAATTATGGAATTTGTGAGGAATATGGAGAGAAGACGTTTGATAAAGCCTCAGGATATTCTGGCTACTTTGCAATCCATACCGGAGGATGAATCGGAATCCGAATTGCAGGAACATGTATTTGATTCTGACAGTGATGAAGATTTCATTCCTCAGAACATATCAAGTGAATCTGAAGACTCAGAAGGAACAAATCCAGAAGGTAAGTAGTTATGTGTATTTATTTGTTCTTCCACACACTGAGTTAGGGCCTGTGCACACTAGCAGAATTCTGGCTGAATAGCCATCTGGATATTCTTGCCGCAATACAGGCCGTACCTGCCCGCTCATGTCTGAAGCTCCGCTCCGAACCCCGGGCTGGAGCCGCTGTCAGGGACAGAGCAGCGCTTGCTTACGCGCGAGCACGGCTCCGTCCCAGACAGCGGCTCCAGCCCGGGGTTCGGAGTGGAGGTTCAGGTATGAAACTCCGCTCTGTACCTGAGCGGGCAGGTACGGGCCGGATTGTGGTGAGAATATCCGGTCTGATATTCCGCCGCTAATCCAGCCAGTGTGCACGGACCCTTACAAAACAAAAATTCTAAATATTCATCAACTTTTTTCCAGATATTCCAAGCACATCAACTGGGGATCGGGCTCATGCAGTTATGTTGCCTCGTGACCATCCTCCTGGTCGTGGACAGAAAAAATCAGCAAAAAGCCCCAGAAATGAAAGAACAACAGATAACGATGGCGGCGAAGGTAATGCAACAACAAACACCAGAGAAGACGAATCTGAAGGAATACTAGTTTCAGCGGATGGTATTCAATGGAAACCTGTTGAAATTGGAGAACACTTGCCTGGTAGGCGTGACAGCCAAAATATTCTTCGAGAAGCACCTGGCCCTACAGGATACGCCAGAAGAAATATCATTATCGATAGTCCTTTGAGCGCATGGCGTTTATTTTTTGATTCATATATATTGACACATATAAAGAACTGTACGCTTGCAGAAGCATGCAGGAACAATAATTTACAGTTTACTCTATCTGATGAGGAGCTAGATGCATTCATTGCGATATTCTATGCTCGTGGAATATCTGGCACGAACCGTCACTCGATTAGCAGTATTTGGTGTAATGACTGGGGAATACCGTTTTGCAAAGCGACAATGTCTAGGACCGCTTTGTTGAAATTATGAGGTTTCTCAGATTTGATGAGAAATCTACTCGATCGGAGAGACTGCAAACGGACAAGTTTGCTCTATTTTCTACTGTGTGGGACAGGTTTATTGAAAATTGTATTGCGTGTTACAAACCTGGCCCATACATAACGGTGGATGAGCAACTTTTCCCAAGCAAAACTAGGTGTCCATTCACGCAGTACATGCCTTCCAAACCAGATAAATATGGCCACAAATATTGGCTAACTGTTGATAAGGAGAGCAAATATCTGGCAAATGGCTTCCCTTATCTAGGCAAAGATGACACACGCCGTGCTGAGGACCGTTTAGCTGACCATGTGGTAATGAAGTTATTGGACCCGTTTTTGAAAAAAGGTCGCAATGTTACAACCGATAATTATTTTACTTCAGTAAAATTAGCTAAACAGCTAAAAAGCAAAGGAACAACCATCGTGGGAACACTGAACAAGATAAGGCGAGAAGTGCCTAAAGAAATAAAATCCATGAAAGAGGAATTGTACAACACTAAAGTGTTTAGAAATGAAGACAATTTTACACTTACAGTATATCAAGGAAAGCCCAACAAAAATGTTGTCATTTTGAGTTCCGTCCATCCAGATGTTGTTGTTGCGTCTGATTCCGCTAAAAAAACTCCAGAAACGGTAAAGTTTTACAATGAAACAAAATATGGAGTAGATGTAGTGGATCAGATGGCACGGAAATATACCACAAGAACATGCACAAGGAGATGGCCTGTTCATGCATTTGAAAATGCCTTAGACTTTGCGGGTATAAATGCATGGATAATATTCAATGAGATAACCCACCAAAAAATGTCACGCAAGGCATTTTTGCAAACGCTTGTGAGAGAGTTGAGTGGTCCTTATGTCACAGATAGGGAAAAGGGTTCCACGTCCCAAGTTTCTACATGCTCAGAAGTGATGGTTCAAACAAAATTTTGCCAGATCAAAGAAAAGTGCAAGAAAAATAGATCTGTCGGCAATTGTAAGACTTGTGGTAAGTCTTTGTGTGGGCAATGTACTGCCATAAATCAAAGGCAATGCCTAAAATGCGAAACACCAAATGTTTAGAAGGTGAATTCTGCGCCATATTTTCATTTTTATGCTCCTCCACCTACATTTTCTCTGCTTTTTGTTCTTCAGTTGTTGTTTATATGTGTGCACTTGAATAAAAAAAATGTTTGAAAAACGTCTATTATAATTATTGTTATTTTCTGTAGAAAAATAAGAAAAGCAGAAAAAAAACAATCAAAAGCATTACTGTTGGATCTCACAATAATAATACATTACAAAAAATATAATTATTAATAAATAACCACAAATGAAACTCTAAAAATAAACGAAAACAAGCAAGGAGTCAAAATGACTCCTTTCAGTAGTTCTAGGCGGGGTCACTAGTCCAGTAGTCCTAGTGTTAAACTAAATGAAATTAAATGGTTTACTGTATGTAAACCATGTGTCATTTCATGTCAGGTTCTGTAATGATTTTACAGAAGCCGACAATTGAATTAACGGCTGTTATGCTATGTAGAAGTGTATGAACTATAAGTATATATATGTGTCACAATGACATGTATATATACTGTATATATATATATATATATATATATATACAGTTATATGAAAAAGTTTGGGCACCCCTATTAATCTTAAGCTTAATGTTTTATAAAAAATTGGTGTTTTTGCAACAGCTATTTCAGTTTGATATATCTAATAACTATTGGGCACAGTAATGTTTCTGCCTTGAAATGAGGTTTATTGTACTAGCAGAACATGAGCAATCTGCATTCAAACAAAATTTGACAGGTGCATAAGTATGGCCACCCTTATCATTTTCTTGTTTTAAATACTCCTACCTACTTTTTACTGACTTACTAAAGCACTTTTTTTGGTTTTGTAACCTCATTGAGCTTTGAACTTCATAGAGAAAAGCGTGAACAATCATGAGAAAAGCTACTTAAAGTGGCCACTTGCAAGTTGTTCTCCTGTTTGAATCTCCTCTGAAGAGTGGCATCATGGCCTCCTCAAAACAACTGTCAAATGATCTGAAAACAAAGATTATTCAACATAGTTGTTCAGGGGAAGGATACAAAAAGCTGTCTCAGAGATTTAACCTGTCAGTTTCCACTGTGAGGAACATAGTAAGGAAATGGAAGAACACAGGGACAGTTCTTGATAAGGCCAGAAGTGGCAGGCCAAGAAAAACATCAGAAAGGCAGAGAAGAAGAATGGTGAGATCAGTCAAGGACAATCCTCAGACCACCTCCAGAGAGCTGCTGCATCAACTTGCTGCAGATGGTGTCACTGTGCATCGGTCAACTATACAACGCACTTTGCACAAGGAGAAGCTGTATGGGAGAAGCCGTTTCTGCAAGCACGCCACAAACAGAGTCGGCTGAGGTATGCAAAAGCACATTTGGAGAAGCCAATTTCTTTTTGGAAGAAGGTCCTGTGGACTGATGAAACCAAGATTGAGTTATTTGGTCATACAAAAAGGCTTTATGCATGGCGTCAAAAAAACACAGCATTCCAAGAAAAACACTTGCTACCCACAGTAAAATTTGGTGGAGGTTCCATCATGCTTTGGGGCTGTGTGGCCAATGCCGGCACCGGGAATCTTGTTAAAGTTGAGGGACGCATGGATTCCACTCAGTATCAGCAGATTCTTGACAATAATGTTCAAGAATCAGTGACAAAGTTGAAGTTACGCAGGGGATGGATATTTCAGCAAGACAATGATCCAAAACACCGCTCCAAATCTACTCAGGCATTCATGCAGAGGAACAATTACAATGTTCTGGAATGGCCATCCCAGTCCCCAGACCTGAATATCATTGAACATCTTTGGGATCATTTGAAGAGGGCTGTCCATGCTCGGCGACCATCAAACTTAACTGAACTGGAATTGTTTTGTAAAGAGGAATGGTCAAAAATACCTTCATCCAGGATCCAGGAACTCATTAAAAGCTACAGGAAGCGACTAGAGGCTGTTATTTTTGCAAAAGGAGGATCTACTAAATATTAATGTCACTTTTCTGGTGGGGCTGCCCATACTTATGCACCTGTTAAATTTTGTTTGGATGCCGATTGCACATTTTCTGTTAGTACAATAAACCTCATTTCAAGGCAGAAACATTACTGTGTCCAATAGTTATTAGATATATCAAACTGAAATAGCTGTTGCAAAAACACCAATTTTTATAAAACATTAAGCTTAAGATTAATAGAGGTACCCAAACTTTTTCTTATAACTGTATATGTGTGTATTCTATGTGTATATATCTATTCTTTATTCAGTCATTGGGATCCATTATATGTCGGTTTTGCAAGCCGGCAACAAAATATCGCCATACGGATACCATACGGATGACATACGGATGCTTACATGCGCAAATTACGCAGCCGCACCTTGACAATGGATGAAAAACGGATCACTGTTCAGGGAACTTTTCTGCGTATTACGTCCGTACAATACGGTCTGTATTTTTATACGTTGTGTCTGACACCGGCTTAACCGTGAAGTTTGTTGCCTCTCGTTACTCCTATGGCTAAGTGCTCTGGCTTTATGATGAACATACTCAAGATGTCAGGGGATAAAACCAGCATAATATAGACAAAAACAAGCAAAATTAAAATGAAAATGCAAATGCATAATATCATGTAATGTAACAGATCCGTTATTACCTAGAAACGAGCTTGGAATTGCTTCAACTTTATGATTATTCTATTTTAAGATTTATTTTTCCAAGAAAATGTTTATGTGTATATTTAAGGCTGCAACTTTATTTTTAATTTTGTTTGTTTGTGTCTGTATTATATTGATTTTATCTCCTGATATTTTGAGTATGTTCCCTTATTTGTTCCTTATGTTTTTTCTTTTTTCTATGTACAGTTCTGATGAAGGTCAGACACGTATGAACGAAATGTTAATATATTTGCAATTGGATTGCTACAGTAAACTTTCAATATTTCATTGCATATCCCAAAGTGCTGAGTTCTTCTCTATATACTTTACGGACTAGACCCCTACTCGAGTACCGTCTCTCTCACGAAGTGCCGTATAGTACTATATATTATATATTTCGTCCTATCACTGCTGTGCATCCAGAGAAGGCAGTAAGGTGCCACCCTCCAAATTTATGGCCACACACTGAGTGTAAGTACTACGAGAGCAACACTGGAGGTAGGTGATGTATTGTTTTGCAGGAGACCTCATCAACACTCATATTTGACAACTCCTTCTAGAGTCTGGAAGGTTTCCCTTTTTTTTTCAGGAGCCTCCTGGATGTTACCAGGAGAGTTAGTAGGTATAAAGCCTGCCACACACATTAGAAGACAGTTGGCCAAACAATGCTTTGGCCGATCATTCGGCCGATCTGCCATCGCGGCTGGTTCTGCCATACCCTGGAGCACTCGTTCAGCTGAGCACTCCTGTTTTCTCTATGAGAGAACCATAGACAGAAATATCTGGTGGCAGCTTATATTGGTGAGACAATATGATTGGCTCTGTGAGTTTGAACAATAAATTGTCGGGGACTCCATACACATTAAACTGTTGACAGAACCCATCGATGTTAGTAGGTTTGGTAGACATTATTCTAATGTGTATGGGGCTTAAGTAAAAAGATGGGAGCAATATAAATGTCACCTGAAAACTGAAATGTGGGAGTCAAAAATGCTTTCGAGCGTCAGCTTTACCAAAGTCACATGGCTCCATGCTTAAACAATAAACAAGCGATTCTCTTTTTAAAATATTCACTACAATATGGGAAAGGACATTTACTGGTTCAGCCTTGTTAATATTCCATCCAGCTCATTCGGTAATCAGAGGGATGGCGGTCAGGCTGCAATTGAACTGCTCTGGCCAGATAGGGGTTCTTAATAATGCAAAAGCAATTTAACAAAACTTTAAAATATACACTTCCCTGCCAGCTAACTCAGCAACGGGAGAGACTTGCATGTAAGGGGAAATTAAAAGCTGCTCTGATAAACACAAACTATTTTTTGTGCCTCCCAAGAGAACTTAGTATATTTAGAGGTCAGAAGATAGTAAAAAACACACATGTACTGAAAATCCTGAGAGAAGGAGCTAACTCTGTAAACGCCTGGAAAATAAAACTAGAAATTTACAGAATTTGAATAGTTTATTATATCAAGAAAACTTCGCGCCACTGGAGTGCACGACCATAAAGCCCATATTACCACCCAATCGCAGTATGATACCCCCACAATGAATTTGTACACTGCACCCTCCAGACGTGTAGTTTAATGGCCCTGCATTACCTCCCACCCCACCAAGTATGATACCCCCACAGTGACCCAAACACAGTCTGATTGCTCTAACACAGCCCTTTATACAGTATAACGGCCCTCCATGCAGTATAATGGCTCTTCCATTCCTCCACAAAGTATAATCGCCCCTATACAACCCACCGACACAGTTCAAATTGATTAGAAAAATATATATGAAATAAATAATAATTTGTTAGTTAGATATAGAGTGGCTCTGTTAGAATGCACCTGTTCACATTTGCCTTTCTGTTTGGAAGTGATGGTCAGTCTTTTGATATTTGTAATACACACCTTATGACTGAGCACTCCACCCATCAGCCTATGGTGGTTTTTAAATAGAGTTTGATTATACCTGCCCATATAATTATAAAAGAACACCGTACACCGGACATGGATAGGGGAAGAAACAACCCAGACTGGTGGAACGAAAAAATAAAATAAAATGGAAAGAGTGCAATGCATGCAATAAAAAAATAATCTTTATTCAGCAATTGTGCACAAACATAATATTAAAATAACAAATATTAAAACACCAAGGAAATCCAATAAATAACCCAGATAAAATAGGCTCACATTAATAAACCAGGAGGTAAATGCTGTAAACAGAATCACTGCTAACCCCAAATAATACACGTGTAAAAACATAAAATAATAAGTGCAAATGCAACAAGAAAATGATTTATGATACCAAAATTACAACCACTAAACAGAAAAGATATATATAATATATTGTGACCGATGTACATACATACAGTGCTGCAAAATATAAAAGGTGCATATACTAGTGCATATAATATAGTGTGTGTTAGGGTCTGCGGAATGCACCTAATAGATATAGTAGAGAGGTGCTTTCGCAGCCCGGGTCCACCGTGCAGGCGAAGCCCGCTGCTAGTAAGATGGCAAAAGTAGCGAACTCTGTTATCGCGCAGAGTCGCTAAAATAAACGCCGTAGCGCGCTGTGGCAGTTAGTGCGAACTCTGTTAATCCCCAGAGCCGCTAACGGGAATGCCACAGCACTATATGGCGATACGTGCGAACTCACTTAGCTTCAGTGAGCCGCAAAGTAAAACACTAGGGCGCTGAACCAGTGTTATAAAGCAAACCCTGTTGCGTCACAAAGCCGCTGAGAAAAAGTCCTGTTAGACTCACAGGGATACATAGATAACTGCTGTGCAGATAGCAGTCCGTGATCATGAAGACAGCAAAGCAATCAAGCAATCTCCTCATCGGAGAAGCCGGTATTCTAGGGGCTTATTTCAGCCAAGCCCTAACCACGTGCATCCAAATCTCCTCACCGGAGGTGCCGGTATTCTAGGGGCTTATTTCAGCCAAGCCCTAACCACATGCGTACATGATCACACTGGCGCAAAACACATAATGCAATTGATACTAGCGCATGGCGGCCCAGCCATGCCACCCATTTATAGTAACAGCTACAGGACCTGCCAGAAAAAGGACCAATGAGAAACTGTTCCAAAAGTCATGTAGTTTCAGGACCTTCCTGGTGGACCAATAGGAGCTGCTGCAGTACCTGAACATGTGACCCCTGATCTCCAATGAGAGATCTTACCCTGGGCATGCTCAGATGGAGAAAGCAGGGACTTAGTTCCCGAACTGCCTGCTGCAGCACTTGTTATAATAGAGGAACCAGGAAAGACCACAACAAGCCTCTGCACAGTGTTAACCTGGGCGAGATGCTGGGATCGACGTCTTTGCTGAGCAGGCTCCACTGCGGCCGGAGATGGATGGGGGACCGCAGCAGGACTGGTTCGAGACTCCCCTTGTGCAGCAGCAGGAACTCGAATCCTAACATTACCCCCCCTCCTAGGGCCCCCCTTCTTTGGACCTCGCTGCGCTCAAAGGCAGCGATGAGCTGCGGAGCGTGAACATGCTCGGCAGGCTCCCAGGACCTATCCTCAGGCCCATAACCCCTCCAATCCACCAATTAAAATTTTTTTCCTCGTACCACCTTGCACCCAACAATGGCGTTCACCTCATGATCATCGGTAGATGAACCCGACGTCCCGGCAGATGACTCGGAAAACCGGGAAATGGCCACGGGTTTCAGGAGGGACACGTGAAAGGTGTCGGTGATACCAAGGCGAGGCGGAAGGGCTAGGCGGTAAACCACCGAGTTCACCTGCTCAAGAACTTTAAAGGGACCCAAAAAGCGAGGTGCCAACTTGGTGGACTCTACTAGTAGCCTGATGTTTCAGGCAGAGAGCCACACTAGGTCATCCAGAGCAAATGTAGGAGCGGGGCGCCGATGGGCATCGCTTGAAGACCTCATCCTCTCTTTGGAGGCCTGAATGGCATACTGGGTGCAGTCCCAAATGTCCCGTGCCTCCACAGCCCAGTCTGCCACCTTGGAATCGGCGGAAGACACGGGTATGGGCACTGGTACCCGCGGATGCTGACCGTAGTTCAGGAGGAATGGGGTCTGTCCGGTGGAGTCAGCCACAGCATTATTTAGAGCGAACTTAGCCCACGGTAGCAAGGATGCCCAGTCATCCTGTCTGGCAGAAACAAAATGTCGCAAGTATGTGACCAAGGTCTGGTTGGCCCTCTCTACCAACCCATTCGTCTCGGGATGGTATGCAGAGGAGAGATTCAACTCAATGCTGAGTAAACGACACAGCTCTCTCCAGAACCGAGACGCAAACTGGGGACCTCGATCACTGACAATTTTGTCTGGCATACCGTGTAGGCGGAAAATATGCCTAGTGAAGAATGCTGCCAAGGCCCATGCAGACGGTAACCGTGGTAACGGCACCAAGTGCACCATTTTGGAGAAGTGGTCGGTTATCACCCAGATGATGGTGCAGCCCCGAGACTTGGGTAAGCCCACCACAAAATCCATCCCGACCATCTCCCAAGGCCTGTCTGCCACCGGTAAAGGGAAAAGTAACCCAGCTGGCCATTGTCGAGGGGACTTATTCTTGGCGCAGGAGACGCACGCCTGAACGTATTCCCTGACGTCACGTACCATATGTGACCACCAGTATGTCCTCGCCAGCAACTCAGATGTCCTCTTTGCCCAAAAATGTCCACCCACCCTGGGCAAGTGTGCCCAAGAGAGTACCTCCGGTCGCAAATTGATGGGCACAAAAGTCTTGCCCGGAGGCACAGACTCAAGCGAAACCGGGGCCACAGTTCTTAGGCTCTCTGTGGGGACAATCAGCCGAGGCTCCTCCTCCACCTCCTCAGAGGACACCACGGAGCGAGACAGAGCATCGGCACGAATGTTCTTCTCCCCGGAGAAAATGGAGGGTGAAATGAAACCGGGAGAAGAACAGGGACCATCTGGCCTAACGGAAATTTAGCCGCTGTGCGGTCTGTAAACAGACCAAATTTTTGTGGTCGGTGAACACTTGAAAGGGAAAGCGAGCCCCCTCCAGGAAATGTCTCCACTCGGAAAAGGCCAACTTCATGGCTAGCAACTCCCTATCCCCAATGGAATAATTCCTCTCGCTGATGTGAAGGTCTTGGAGAAGAAGAAGCAAGGATGTTTACGACCTTGAGCATCCTTTTGAAAAAGGACTGCTCCAGCACCAACGGACGAGGCATCTACCTCCAATATAAAAGGCTTATCAACCTTGGGATGATGTAGGATAGGAGCGCTAGCAAAATGGGACTTGATTGAAGTAAAGGCCTTGGAGACCTCCTCTGACCACAATTTGGGATTGGCTCCCTTCTTGGTGAGGGCTACCAAGGGAGCAACCAAAGTAGAGAAGTGGGGAATGAATTGGCGATAGTAATTAATGAACCCCATAAAGCGCTGTACCGCTTTAAGAGAGTGGGGTTCTTGCCAATCCATTACAGCCTGTAGTTTGGCAGGATCCATAGCCAATCACTTAGTGGAGATGATATAGCCCAGGAATGGCAGAGACTCCTGCTCAAACACACACTTCTCCAACTTCGCATATAAGGAATTTGCCCGCAAGAGGTCGATGACCCTGCAAACATCTCTCCGGTGGGTGTACATATCTGGAGAAAAGATGAGGATATCATCCAGATAGACTACCACAGAGGTGGCAAGCATGTCCCGGAAGATGTCATTTACGAAATCTTGGAAGACGGCTGGAGCATTACAGAGCCCGAAGGGCATCACAAGATATTTGTAATGTCCATCTCTGGTATTAAACGCCGTCTTCCATTTGTCCCCCTCACGGATGTGGATCAGATTATAGGCACCACGAAGATCCAGCTTAGTAAATACCCTTGCTCCCCGGAGCCTATCAAAGAGCTCAGATATTAGGGGCAAAGGATATTTGTTCTTAACGGTAATGGAGTTAAGACCCCTATAGTCTATACACGATCGTAATTCTCCATTCTTCTTCTGCACGAAGAAAAATCCTGCCCCTGCTGGTGACACTGACTTCCTAATAAACCCTCTTGCCAGATTTTCCTGGATGTATTGCGACATGGCCTCTGTCTCCGGAAGAGAGAGATGATACACTCTTCCCCGAGGGGGCTCCGTTCCAGGCAAGAGGTCTTTAGGACAGTCATAGGGGCGATAAGGCGGAAGAGTCTCCGCTGCCTTTTTGGAGAATACATCTGCGTATGACCGATAAACCTTGGGGAGAGAAGCAAGGTCTATGGGTATCTCCGTGGTGGAAACCTGAACGTCCTCTCTGAGACATCTGTCTCTGCAATGATCACCCCAGCCCAGTATTCTCCCAGAGGACCACTCAATATGGGGAGAGTGGTGGCGAAGCCAGGGTAATCCCAACAAAACCTCATCTATTCCCTCAGTAAGAACAAAATTGGATATATTCTCCTGATGAGAAGAGGACATAGACAGAGGTAGAGAGATAGTCTGGTGGGTGATTTGTGAGGGCAGGATTGCTCCATTCAATACTCTCACCGATATTGGCTCGGCGAGCGTCACCAGCGGTATGGAATGGCGAGAGGCAAAGGAGGAGGACATGAAATTCCCTCTGCCCCAGAGTCCACACAAAGCTTGGCGGGAAGAGTGGATGAACCTAGAGAGATTAACCCTTTAAGGAGCACTTTCGGAGCAAAATCCCTCGCGTCTAATGATCCTGCACCCATGGTCACGGAACATGACCATTTACTCATTCGCTGGGGACATCGGGTGGCATAATGTCCTGGCTGCTGACACACTCTAGAGACCACGGATACTCGAGTGGTCCGAGACTTAGATCCACTCAAGTAGTCTCCACGGTCTCTGGGGAGTCGGACGCCTGAACGGGAAATTCAAGAGGTTTGGCAAAGGTGGGTGCCAGCCAAAACCTCTGCCTACACTGGGTCCGCTCTAACTTTCGCTCGTGAAAACGGAGCTCGATGCGGGTAGATATAGAAATGAGTTTCTCCAGTATGGCGGGAATCTCCCTGGTAGCCAAAGCGTCCTTTACATGTTCTGCCAGTCCTCTCCAGAACACTGGAATAAGAACTTTATCTGGCCACTCTAATTCAGAGGCCAAAGTCCGAAATTGGACTGAGAACTGGCTGACCATGGACAAGCCCTGTGACATTGCCAGCAGTTGGAGTGCCGTATCGTGCGTGACCTGAGGTCCTAAAAATACATTTTTCAGAGCCTCCAAAAACCGAGGAGCACTCCGCACCACACGATTGTCGCGTTCCCACAGCTGCGTTGCCCACTCCAATGCTCTGCCTGACAGAAGAGACACAATAAAAGCCACTTGTGCCCGTTCCGTGGTGAAACTTGTTGCCAGAAGCTCAAGCTGTATAGAGCACTGACTCACAAATCCCCGACAATGTTTACTGTCACCCGTAAACTTGTCTGGAAGTGGGAGGTGGGATCATGTCGGAGCAGAGGTAGCGGTGGACAAACTGGCTGCAGCTACTCTAGCAGCCTGAACAGCGACTGCGGTAACATCCACAGCTGAGGTTGTGCACTCAAGGACCGCCAACCTACCCTCCAGCTGCTGGATGTACTGCTGTAGACGCTGGTCATCCGCCATTTTACTAGCCAGACCCTGGCGCTAGTATTATGTTAGGGTCTGCGGAATGCACCTAATAGATATAGTAGAGAGGTGCGTTCGCAGCCCGGTGTCCACCGTGCAGGCGAAGCCCGCTGCTAGTAAGATGGCGAAAGTAGCGAACTCTGTTATCCCGCAGAGTCGCTAAAATAAATGCCGTAGCGCGCTGTGGCAGTTAGTGCGAACTCTGTTAATCCCCAGAGCCGCTAACGGGAATGCCACAGCACTATATGGTGATAAGTGCGAACTCACTTAGCTTCAGTGAGCCGCAAAGTAAAACGCTGGGGCGCTGAACCAGCGTTATAAAGCGAACCCTGTTGCGTCACAGAGCCGCTGAGAAAAAAAACTGTGTCCTGTTAGACTCACAGGGATACACAGATAACTGCTGTGCGGATAGCAGTCCGTTATCATGCAGACAGCAAAGCAATCAAGCAATCTCCTCACCGGAGAAGCCGGTATTCTATGGGCTTATTTCAGCCAAGCCCTAACCACGTGCATCCAAATCTCCTCACCGGAGGTGCCGGTATTCTAGGGGCTTATTTCAGCCGAGCCCTAACCACATGCGTACATGATCACACTGGCGCAAAGCACATAATGCAATTGATACTAGGACATGGCGGCCCAGCCATGCCACCCATTTATAGTAACAGCTACAGGACCTGCCAGAAAAAGGAGAAACTGTTCCAAAACACATGTAGTTTCAGGACCTTCCTGGCAGACCAATAGGAGCTGCTGCAATACCTGAACATGTGACCCCTGATCTCCAATGAGAGATCTTACCCTGGGCATGCTCAGATGGAGAAAGCAGGGACTTAGTTACCAAACTGCCTGGTGCAGCACTGGTTACAATAGAGGAACCAGGAAAGACCGCAACAAGCCTCTGCACAGTGTGGGCGAGACGCTGGGACCGACGTCTTTGCTGAGCAGACTCCACTGTGGCCGAGATGGATGGGGGACCGCAGCAGGACTGGTTGAGACTCCCCTTGTGCAGCAGCAGGAACTCGAACCCTAACAGTGTGTACCCACTATAAACACATGAGCTTGTGATAAAAAATATCAATAAAAAGACATGAGCAAGAGAGTATGCAATGAAAATACAATCAGACAAACTACCTGGGAGCCACTGGGCGATATGGACAGCCTTGGAGAACGTGCCCCGAAGCGCGTTTCGGCAATTACTTCCTTCGTCAGGGAAGGAAGGAAGTGATTTCCAAAACACACGTTGGGGCGTGTTCTCCAAGGCTGTCCATATCGCCCAGTGGCTCCCAGGTAGTTGGTCTGATTGTATTTTCATTGCATACTCACTTACTCATGTCTTTTTATTGATATTTTTTATCACAAGCTCATGTGTTTATAGTGGGTACACACTATATTATATGCACTAGTATATGCACCTTTTATATTTTGCAGCACTGTATGTATGTACATCGGTCACAATATATTATATATATCTTTTCTGTTTAGTGGTTGCACTTTTGGTATCATAAATCATTTTCTTGTTGCATTTGCACATATTATTTTATGTTTTTACATGTGTATTATTTGGGGTTAGCAGTGATTCTGTTTACAGCATTTACCTCCTGGTTTATTAATGTGAGCCTTTTTTATCTGGGTTATTTATTGGATGTCCTTGGTGTTTTAATATTTGTCATTTTAATATTATGTTTGTGCACAATTGCTGAATAAAGATTATTTTTTATTGCATGCATTGCACTCTTTCCATTTTATTTTATTTTTTCATTCCACCAGTCTGGGTTGTTTCCTCCCCTATCCATATCCGGTGTACGATGTTCTTTTATATCTATCCGGGTGGTTTGCCATCCATTATTCAGGATTTGTGGGATCATTCAGTTTTTTATATATCCTCTAATAATATTATGGCAATATAGTTATTTATTTGAATTTCAACATTTCCTGTTTTATTGTTACTGCCCATATAATTGTAGACTTTTAACCCGGGAGAGGTATCATATTAGGTTAGGGTCCCGACAGAGGGGTACGTTTGGTCGCTGGCTATTGGGCTCAGATGAATAGTTCAATTTAACTTATTTTCTACAACATTAATACAATTCCAATTTCATATATTCAATGATAAAAATACTCACCTCTCCTCATTCCCCCACTGCTCCCATCTCCACAGCAGGTGTTCTGAACATTCTGAACTGCTCGGCAGAGCGGGCGCGATATAGTGACATAAGAGGTCAGTTGTTAGTGGTGGTTAGAACTCAGACATGCAGGTAGAATGATGAAGGACTTTAAATGTTCAGAATGGGTTAAAGTGCCAGTTAAAATGAAGCATTGGAAGTTTGGAAGTAGACCTTGTCTCTAGGCATTAAAAGTCATCAGCAACTAGAATCATGACAAACTTGAGTGGGTTAACAAATTGTACTTGAGGAACCTTGCACTCAAATTTTGTGAATGTATAGTAGCTGAATGTTGGACTTTGATTACCCATTGACCATTAGCCCCAAGGCACTCTCCATTTCCCAAGAAAAAAGAAACCCCATATAAGAGGTATTCATTTGTTATGTCTCACATGGCGCTGTGGATCCTTTGAATCGTTGGTTCAAATGAGCAGTTGTTAGGCAGCATGGAGAGATGATATGGGTGCAGAAGGCAGATCCATATGGAACAAAGGCAGCTATGGTTTCAGAATCTCAACAAGAGGAGCAAGCGTAAATCTTAGGATCTGATGTAGCAAAACAGAATTTGCAATGAGGAACTAGTGTAGCAAAGCTTAGTTACCGGTACTCAGGAGGTTCTAAGGTAGGACTGGACCAATGGTGTGGCAGAGTTAATTCATTGATATAGCAAAATTGAGTTGCAGAGCTAGCAGTCGAAGAGGAAAGTTCACTTAGCAAATAACAGAATTTAATGTGTTGCAGAGTCTAATTGTAGATCCGATAGTGGTACTGCAGAGTTCACTCATGCAGCAGAACTGATTCTCTCACAAGTATAAGGCACAACTGGCCAACAACATAGCAGAATACCAATTCATGCACCAACTTTCCAAATAACTCTCTCGGGCTATGTGGCCTCGGATAGTGAGATCACAGAGGTGCAGAAGAACAGAGGAAACCAGTGGGTGTGGGAAGACTAAGGAGGTGCTGGATCCAGGAAACGTAATTAACTTAGCAGATAATAAGAAACAAAAGTTATTAGGCACAACGAAAGAGTCTCCATTCTTAAATTCCTAAGAGCTGATACATGTGTCCAATCTACATACTGCATATATTGGGCACTGGATGTATGATTTAAGGCAGGGGTGGGCAATTAATTTTGCCAGGGGGCCGCATGAGAAATTGGGATGGTTTTAGAGGGCCGGACTAATATAATTAACTCCGTTCTACCCAATACTGTATATATACATATATATATATTTTATATATACTGTATACTGTATATATACATACCTGCCCATTATCATCAACTTCTCCCATCATCATCATTGCCTCCCCATTATCAGCAATGCCTGCCCATCATCATCTTCTCCCCATCATCAATGCCTGCCCATTATCATCAATGCCTGCCCATTATCATCATCTTCTCCCCATCATCATCAATGCCTCCCCATTATCAGCAATGCCTGCCCATCATCATCTTCTCCCCATCATCAATGCCTGCCCATTATCATCAATACCTGCCCATTATCATCATCTTCTCCCCATCATCATCAATGCCTGCCCATCATCATCATCATCTTCTCCCCATCATCAATGCCTGCCCATTATCATCAATACCTGCCCATTATCATCATCTTCTCCCCATCATCATCAATGCCTGCCCATCATCATCATCATCATCTTTCCCCATCATCAATGCCTGCCCATTATCATCAATACCTGCCCATTATCATCATCTTCTCCCCATCATCATCAATGCCTGCCCATCATCATCATCATCATCATCTTCTCCCCATCATCAATGCCTGCCCATTATCATCAATACCTGCCCATTATCATCATCTTCTCCCCATCATCATCAATGCCTCCCCATTATCAGCAATGCCTGCCCATCATCACACACAGACAGCACATAAGCACTCTCTCACATACATACACACCACACACACACACAAAGCACCGCACTACATAGACACAGAAACACACAGAGACACGTCTTACCTGTCCAGCGTCCCCGCTCTCTGACACAGCCGGCCGCTGAATGATGACGTCATTCAAAGGCCGGCTGTGAGAGGAAGCGCCGGTGGAGCCCGGAGCTGCAGCAGCGGAGGCACGGGAGAGGTAAGTATTGTGCCAGCTGCTGCCGGGGCCCTGACACTGCCGGAGCGCCTCCGCGGGCCGGTCACTGACAGCCGGAGGGCCGGATGCGGCCCGCGGGCCGCCCCTTGCCCTGGTCTGATTTAAGGCATGAATGTTTAACCCTGAAATGCTGAAATACTGCTGTGTTTCAGAGGAAAACATAATGTTAGGGTCTGCGGAACGCACCAAATATATAAAGTGGAGAGGTGCGTTCGCAGCCCGGGGTCCACCGTGCAAGCAAAGCCTGCTGCTAGTAAGATGACGAAAGTAGCGAACTCTGTTATCCCGCAGAGTCGCTAAAATAAACGCCGTAGCGCGTTGTGGCAGTAAGTGCAAACTCTGTTAATTCACAGAGCCGCTAACGGGATGCCACAGTGCTATATGGCGATATGTGCGAACTCACTTAGCTTCAGTGAGCCGCAAAGTAAAACGCTAGGGCGCTGTCTAGCGTCGAGAGCGAACCCTGTTACGTCACAGAGCCGCTGAGAACAAACACCGTGTCCTGTCAGGCTCTCAGGCACACGGTTAATTGCTAAGCGAGCATAATACGTGGTCATGCGCTAATGTCCTCGCGGGAGTCACCCGCAATCTATGGCGTCTGAACGCCAGACCCTGAATACGGCAATCAAACTCCTCACCGGTTATGCCGGTAATCTAGGGCATCTAGGACACCGACCCTGACCAGCTAGCACACTAAACTCCTCACCGATTAAGTCGGTATTCTAGTGGCTTATTTCAGCCGGGTCCCTAACCACACACACGCATGACCACACTGGTGCATAGCATACAATGGTTGATATTAGCGCATGGCGGCCCAGCCATGCTACCCTTTTATAGCAACAGCTACAGGACCTTCCAGGAACAAGGACCAATGAGAACCTGTTCAGAAGACTAGTAGTAACAGGGCCTTCCTGGCGGGCCAATAGGAGCTGCTGCAGTACCTGAGCATGTGACCCCTGATCTCCAATGAGAGATCTCACTCTGGGCACGCTCAGAAGGGAAAATGCAGGACTTTATCCCAAAGACGTCTGCTCCAGAACTGGCTATAATAGCAGATCCAGGAAAGGCAGCAGCAAGTCACTGCCCAGTAGTGGAGTGGGCAAGACGCTTGGAACGACGTCTCTGCTGAGCAGGCTCCACTGCGGCCGGAGATGAATGGGAGACCGCAGCGGCACTGGTTCGAGACTCCCCTTGTGCAGGAGTGGGAACTCGAACCCTAACATTACCCCACCTCCTAGGGCCCCCCGTTCTCTGGGCCTCGCTGCGTTCAAAGGCAGCGATGAGCTGCGGAGCGTGAACATGCTCGGCAGGCTCCCAAGACCTATCCTCAGGCCCATAGCCCCTCCAGTCCACCAAATGAAACTTTTTGCCCCGTACCACCTTACACCCCACGATGGCGTTCACCTCATGGTCATCCGCAGATGAACCCGATGTCCCGGCAGATGACTCAGAAAACCGGGACATGAGCACGGGTTTCAGGAGGGACACGTGAAAGGTGTCGGAGATACCCAGGCGTGGTGGAAGAGCTAAACGGTATACCACAGGGTTAACCTGCTCGAGGACCTTGAAAGGACCCAGGTAGCGGGGTGCCAACTTAGTGGACTCAACTCGCAGCCTGATGTTACGGGCGGAGAGCCACACCAAATCCCCAGGAGCAAATGTAGGAGCGGGGCGCCGATGGGCATCGGCCGAAGACCTCATCCTCTCTTTGGAGGCCTGAATGGCATCCTGCGTGCGGTCCCAAATGTCCCGTGCCTCCACAGCCCAGTCTGCCACCCTGGAATCGGCGGAAGACACGGGCATAGGCACTGGTACCCGCGGATGCTGACCGTAGTTCAGGAGGAATGGGGTCTGTCCGGTGGAATCAGCCACAGCATTGTTTAATGCAAACTCAGCCCATGGTAGCAAGGATGCCCAGTCATCCTGCCTGGCTGAGACAAAATGTCGTAGATAGGTGACCAAGGTCTGGTTGGCCCTCTCTACCAACCCATTCGTCTCAGGATGGTACGCTGAAGAGAGATTTAACTCAATACTGAGTAGACGACAAAGCTCTCTCCAGAACCGAGACGCAAACTGGGGACCTCGGTCACTGACAATCTTGTCCGGCATGCCGTGTAAACGGAAGATGTGCCTAACAAACAACGCTGCCAGAGCCCGTGCAGAAGGTAACCGTGGTAGTGGCACCAGATGCACCATTTTAGAGAAATGGTCGGTGATTACCCAAATGATGGTGCAACCCCGAGACTTGGGCAAGCCCACCACAAAGTCCATCCCAACCATCTCCCAGGGCCTGTCTGCCACCGGCAAAGGGTAAAGTAACCCAGCTGGCCGTTGTCGTGGAGACTTATTTTTGGCGCAGGAGACACACGCCCGAACATAGTCCCCAACATCACGGACCATATGCGGCCACCAATATGTCCTCGCCAGCAATTCAGATGTCCTCTTTGCCCCAAAGTGTCCACCCACCCTGGACGAATGTGCCCAAGAGAGTACCTCCGGTCGCAAATTAGTAGGCACAAAAGTCTTGCCCGGGGGCACAGACTCTAGCGAAACCGGGGCCACTGTTCTCAGGCTCTCTGTGGGGACGATAAGCCGAGGCTCCTCCACCTCCTCCTCCGAGGACACCACAGAGCGAGAGAGAGCGTCGGCACGAATGTTCTTCTCTCCCGAGAGGAAATGCAGTGTGAAATGAAACCGGGAGAAGAACAAGGACCATCTGGCTTGGCGAGAATTAAGCCGCTGGGCTGTCTGAAGATATACCAGGTTTTTGTGATCCGTAAAGACTTGGAAGGGAAAGCGAGCTCCCTCCAACAGATGTCTCCACTCCGAGAAGGCCAACTTCATTGCTAGCAACTCCCTGTCCCCGATGGAATAATTCCTCTCTGCTGGTGTGAAGGTCTTGGAGAAAAAGAAGCATGGATGCTTCCGACCTTGAGCATCCTTTTGGAAGAGGACTGCTCCAGCACCAACGGACGAGGCATCCACCTCCAATATAAATGGCTTATCAACATCGGGGCGATGTAAGATGGGAGCTCTAGCGAAATGAGACTTAATAGACGTGAAGGCCTTGGAGACCTCTTCAGACCACAATTTGGGATTAGCTCCCTTTTTGGTAAGGGCAACCACGGGAGCTACCAAAGTTGAGAAGTGGGGAATGAACTGACGGTAGTAATTAATGAACCCCATAAAGCGCTGCACCGCCTTTAGAGAGTGGGGTTCTTGCCAGTCCATCACCGCCTGTAGTTTGGCAGGATCCATAGCCAATCCCTGGGCGGAGATGATATAGCCCAGGAAAGGTAAGGACTCCTGCTCAAACACACATTTCTCCAACTTTGCGTAAAGGGAATTTGCCCGTAGGAGGTCGAAGACCCTGCCAACATCCCTCCGGTGGGAGTCAATATCTGGAGAGAAGATGAGTATATCATCCAGATAGACTACGACCGAGGTGGAGAGCATATCCCGGAAGATGTCATTGACAAAGTCTTGGAAAACGGCTGGAGCATTACAGAGCCCAAAGGGCATCACCAGATATTCGTAATGCCCATCCCTGGTATTAAAAGCCGTCTTCCATTCGTCCCCCTCACGGATGCGAATCAGGTTATAAGCACCGCGCAGATCTAGTTTAGTGAATACCCTTGCTCCCCGAAGCCTATCAAATAGCTCAGAGATCAGGGGCAACGGGTACTTGTTTTTAACGGTGATGGCGTTAAGACCCCTGTAATCAATACACGGACGCAATTCTCCGTTTTTCTTCTGCACGAAGAAAAATCCCGCCCCTGCCGGTGACACCGACTTCCTAATAAACCCTCTTGCCAGGTTCTCCTGAATATATTGCGACATGGCGTCTGTCTCAGGAAGAGAGAGGGGATAGACCCTTCCCCGAGGAGGTTCTGCGCCAGGCAAGAGGTCGATAGGACAGTCATAGGGGCGATGAGGCGGAAGAGTCTCCGCAGCCTTCTTGGAGAACACTCTGCATATGACCAGTAGTGCTTGGGAAGTGGAGTAAGATCTGCGGGTAACTCAGTAGTGGTAACCTGAACGCAACTTCTGACACATCTGCCTGCACATGCATTACTCCAACCCAGTATCCTACCCGAAGTCCACTCTATATGTGGGGAGTGGAAACGGAGCCAAGGTATACCTAGTAGGATCTCGTCTATTCCCTCGGGAAGGACGAGTAGGGAAATAAATTCCTGATGGGAAGGAGATACAGACAATGCAAGTGGGACAGTCTGGTGTGTAATTTGTGAGGGCAATGACGACCCATTCACTACCCGAACAGTCACTGATTTGTCAAGCGCCACCAGAGGTATTGCATGACGGCGAGCAAAGCTAGAGGACATGAAATTCCCCTCTGCTCCTGAGTCCACGCAAAGGTCGGCGGTGAGAATGGAAGTACCAACAGTGATTGTTCCTTTAAATGTTATCTTGGAGGAAAATGCCGCTGTCTCTAGTGAACCTCCTCCCAGGGCCACTAGACGCGATCGCTTCCCCGATCGCTGTGGACATCTGTTGGCATAGTGTCCTGTCTGCTGACAATGGTTACAAACCACGGATACTCGGACGGACCGAGACTTAGGTCCTGCATGAGGAACTTCTGTGGCCTTTTGAGGTTCGGACGCCAGATCGGGGAATTCGAGAGGTTTGGCAAAGGTAGGAGCCAACCGAAACCTCTGCCTACACTGGGCCCGCTCCAACCTCCGCTCGTGAAAACGGAGGTCAATGCGGGTAGATATGGAGATAAGCTTCTCCAGTGTGGCGGGAATCTCCCTGGTAGCCAAAGCGTCTTTAACATGGTCAGCCAGTCCCCGCCAGTAGATAGGAATAAGAACTTTATCAGACCAATCTAGCTCAGCAGCCAGAGTCCGAAACTGGACGGAAAACTGACTGACCAAAGACGAACCCTGTGTCAATGCCAGCAGTTGTAGCGCCGTATCGTGGGTGACCTGGGGTCCTAAAAAGACCTTTTTAAGAGCCTCCAAGAAACGAGGAGCACTCTGCACCACACGATCATCGCGCTCCCACAGCGGCGTTGCCCACTCCAACGCTCTGCCCGAGAGTAGAGAAAGTACAAAACCCACTTGTGCCCGATCCGTGGGAAAACGTGCAGCCAGAAGCTCGAGATGTATAGAGCACTGACTCACGAATCCCCGACATTGCTTGCTATCACCGGCAAACTTGTCAGGAAGCGGGAGGTGGGATAATGTAGGGGCAGAGGTGGCAGAGGACAAACTGGCTGCAGCCACGCTAGCAGCCTGAACAGCGACTGCGGTAACATCCACAGCTGAGGTTGTGCTCTCAAGAGCCTCCAACCTACCCTTCAGCTGCTGGATGTACTGCAATAGACGCTGTTCGTCCGCCATTTTACTAGCCAGACCCTGGCGCTAATATTATGTTAGGGTCTGCGGAACGCACCAAATATATAAAGTGGAGAGGTGCGTTCGCAGCCCGGGGTCCACCGTGCAAGCAAAGCCTGCTGCTAGTAAGATGACGAAAGTAGCGAACTCTGTTATCCCGCAGAGTCGCTAAAATAAACGCCGTAGCGCGTTGTGGCAGTAAGTGCAAACTCTGTTAATTCACAGAGCCGCTAACGGGATGCCACAGTGCTATATGGCGATATGTGCGAACTCACTTAGCTTCAGTGAGCCGCAAAGTAAAACGCTAGGGCGCTGTCTAGCGTCGAGAGCGAACCCTGTTACGTCACAGAGCCGCTGAGAACAAACACCATGTCCTGTCAGGCTCTCAGGCACACGGTTAATTGCTAAGCGAGCATAATACGTGGTCATGCGCTAATGTCCTCGCGGGAGTCACCCGCAATCTATGGCGTCTGAACGCCAGACCCTGAATACGGCAATCAAACTCCTCACCGGTTATGCCGGTAATCTAGGGCATCTAGGACACCGACCCTGACCAGCTAGCACACTAAACTCCTCACCGATTAAGTCGGTATTCTAGTGGCTTATTTCAGCCGGGTCCCTAACCACACACACGCATGACCACACTGGCGCATAGCATACAATGGTTGATATTAGCGCATGGCGGCCCAGCCATGCTACCCTTTTATAGCAACAGCTACAGGACCTTCCAGGAACAAGGACCAATGAGAACCTGTTCAGAAGACTAGTAGTAACAGGGCCTTCCTGGCGGGCCAATAGGAGCTGCTGCAGTACC
The DNA here is from genome assembly GCA_033576555.1 of Oophaga sylvatica. Lineage (NCBI taxonomy): Eukaryota > Metazoa > Chordata > Amphibia > Anura > Dendrobatidae > Oophaga > Oophaga sylvatica. Next base: position 353,885,411 of record JARQOD010000003.1, on the reverse strand, counting down.
TGAGCATGTGACCCCTGATCTCCAATGAGAGATCTCACTCTGGGCACGCTCAGAAGGGAAAATGCAGGACTTTATCCCAAAGACGTCTGCTCCAGAACTGGCTATAATAGCAGATCCAGGAAAGGCAGCAGCAAGTCACTGCCCAGTAGTGGAGTGGGCAAGACGCTTGGAACGACGTCTCTGCTGAGCAGGCTCCACTGCGGCCGGAGATGAATGGGAGACCGCAGCGGCACTGGTTCGAGACTCCCCTTGTGCAGGAGTGGGAACTCGAACCCTAACACATAATTTAATAGCTGCAGGGGACTGAGCCATATAGGAGACTAGTCGGCTTAGGAGATGGTTCCTGGCATCTTCACCCCACACGGTTGATGGTTCCTGGCATCTTCACCCCGCCAGGTCGATGGTTCCTGACATTTTCACCCCGCCCGATCCTCTTGAGTGATAGGCCTCTCCCTATTCATGCACACAGGAGAGATCTGTCACTCCAGGGCAACGGATGGGCAGAAGCTGTCGGAGAACCACTTTTTATGACTAGTTTCCAATGTGGCTTGGTCCTTGTTGGCTAATAATCTTTGTTTTTCTTTGACATTATACAAAGAGTTAAACATATATGGCAGAAATCATACAGTCAGCATGTGATACATGCTGCCCATGGATTGGGCAGCATGGATCCACCAGCAGATGAGGTTTTTGATACTATAAAGATTGCCTCAACCCCTTTTCTTCAGGAACGCACCGCTCCAAGCCTCTCACTTCCTCCTTTGTTGGGGACAGCGTGCTCCTAAAAATTGACAGTCTGTCCCAGAAGCATGGTCACACTGCTGGTCCATGTTCAGAGCACAGTGGTCGGATTCTAAAGCATAGACCTTGCCCAGTGGCACAAGCTCCTTACCTAGGCAATAAACTGTATAGTATAGAATTAAAAACCCTCCGTGCTTGAGAACACAGAGAATTTTTAATGAGGTAAATTGCAAAGTTTTTACTAGCACTTTGCAGTTTTGACCACATAAGAACTTGAGACTATCCCTGGGTTCTATTTCTAACAAAAGTACAAAGCAGATTCCCTCAGACTGTACAGTCGTAACAGCAGAATGGTCGCAGCTTGCTCATATTCCCTGGAAATTATGCCATTGTGTTCATCCTGAAGTGACATCTAAGAGGTTGCAATCCTAACGAAGCTTGAGGTCAACAGCTAAGGCAACAGGGCAAAGTTTGAGAATCATTTGTACAAACTAGTGGACAAAACCGTATATCACCTTTCTCTGGTCAATGCTGGTAGAAGGAATAAGATGATTGTTGCTTAGCAACATCTAATTCTGTTCAAAAAGAAAAGCTCCAGGGCACTCGAAAGTAGCAAAGAGTGCAAATAAGTGCCAAGACAGTAAAATTCCAATCGATCCTCCATCTGCAGTCAGGTAAAAGTTAAGTAGGAAGTTAAATTTAATTAATGTGAAATTTTCATTAATTTTTTCTTGCTTAGCGTTCCTAACACAAATCTCCGTAGGTGTGATTGTATGTTATGGTCGTTATGGAAACTAATGTTCTTCATGTATATTTGCTGGAATAGAACATAATGGAATAACAGAATCGCAATCATCACAAATGTGTAATGTTCTTGTAAGAGACAGAATGCTATATACTTGCATTCCAGGCGAGGAGCTCATTGTGCAAAAAAATATGGCCTGTTGTTTTCTAGAAAGTACTATGATGGGGATTAATGGCATACAGTAAAAAATGGCTAAAATGCAAATTATTGCCGTTGCAAGGCATTGTTGTTTCCAGGTCATACTAGTAAGATGGTTGATGCCGATGGCACGTCACTGAAATGCTAGCCTGTTGCTTTGCTTTAGAGTTAAGCATTATGTATTTTGGAATTCTTATTGAGATATGAGCTAAATGATGTAGATGGTGTAGAAATGTTAAATATTACGCAAAAAATAAAAACATATGCTACTTCATAATGCCTGCTGTTACCAATCATGAAATTGGAAGCATGTGTCTTAGTTTCTGTTCAAACTTTGCCCCTGGTTCATCAAAGTGTTATAAAAAACTTTGAAAAGTTGCAAAATGTTTGTGTGATACGGAGTTTGGGTATTTTTGTCATTTTCATTCCATCTTTGGACAGCTTTGCAAAAATGGGTAAAGGTGGGGAAAAAACTGGGGCATAAGCAAGCTTACTATGCCATCCTGTCAAATTCATGAAAACAGGTGGCATTTCTGGAGTAACATTTCTGGTGAGGCGCAAGGAGGAGCACACCACTTATAAAATACGCCAAATTCAATAAGTGGTGAATGCCTCCTAGTAGATTTAATGCATCTTATTCCTGCATGACCCTCATTTAGATTGGCGTATGATAAGGCAACCTTAATGAATTAGAAAATGAGGGAAGAAAGAGTAAAGGGAAAAAAAAATTCTGCTCACCACTCTCAGATTGAAGTACTTGCAAGACGTGAGTCCCAGCAGGGTTACCAAGTATGCAGGAGAAGCGTTGTCCAAGTAGGAAAAGAAAAAAAAATGGGGAAATGATCTCCAGCGTGAAGACTTGGGTAAAATTCCAATTTATTGAATCACATAATTAAAAAACCTCAAAATTCATGGAATAATATCTCATATCCCAGGTACAAGCAGCAACCAACACGTTTCAACCCGTAAGGGTCTTAATCATGGAATGATGCTGCTTGTACCTGGGACCCCAGGACCCCATCTATGAGATGTTATTCCATGAATTTGTGTTTTTTTAATTATGTGATTCAATAAATTGGAATTTTACCCAAGTTTTCACTCTGGAGATCATTTCCCCTTTTTTTTACCTTAATGAATTGGGAACTTTGTTTTTATGACATGTTTTCCGTGTGTGCCAGCAAAGAGTGTATTTCATATTCATCAGCAAACTTCATTTTTTAAAAATTGTTTTTATAAATATGGGTATAATTTGGATAACACCATTTGACATAATGACAATGCTATTCCTCATTGAGATTTATAGCAAGGGAAGGGTCACATGACCATTTTTGCCACTTCCTTAAAAAAAGGTCCAATTAATCTGATCAGTTTGATCAAAGTGGCATCAGTTTTTCTCAGATGTGAAGAGAAAAAAAAACTCCACCTCCTCCCTTCTGTCTGTCTGCCCGCTGAAAAAAATCAGAGACAAGTCGGACCAAAATCGGCAATGCATATCTATGGGTTCATGAAAAAAATTGGACCTCTAGATTTTCACGGACCCATAGTCTTGCATTGCAGATTTTGATCTGACACGTCTCCAATTTTTTCCGCAGGCCACTAGGTCTGAGGAAAAAAATTGGACATATGCACAGCACCATAGAACACCTTAGATACTAGTGCTGTCTGTGAAAACTACTGATAGAAAATGTACAAGAAAATCAGTTATGTGCGCAAGTCCTAAAGAAGTGTACATTGTGAAAGAACAAGAAGGCAGTACTCACCCTTGGTATCTTCAAATCAAGGGCAAACATAACATGGGTGCAACCTATGTAGCTGCCCAGGGGCCCGAGAGGTAAGGGGGTAACTATCATCTCCAAAACAGGTGGAAAAGTGCAGTAGAATGAGCTACTGGATTGCAGATATAAGGGGGACAACCAAACCTGCCTGCTGGGTCCGGAATTGTCAGGACTGTCTCCTCTGTTGTCTGGGGAAATGTTTAGGCAACAGGACTCATCTTTGCACTGGCTGACAGGGGGCGTGGCTAAGTGTTATTATGGGCAGAGCAAGCACGCAGGAACAGACGGAGTTGGCGGAAAGATGCAGTGCGCGGCTGAGGAGAGAGCTCCTGCTTCGGGAACCATTAGGAGCGGAGACGCGCGCCTGGCTGTGAAAGAGACCGACCGCAGAGACTCTGACAAACAGTCCGCCGTGTACAGGTTCGCTCCCAGACATCGCGGTGCCAATCGCTCTGTCACAGTCAGTGCCACCTGACAGGGACTGAGACATTGACCAGGTACTGCTTACTGAATCCCCGGGGGGAATATTCATCAAGCCTCGCTTAATTTTGACAGGACTGTGGCCTATACAAGAAGCCCACTGTGTACAAATTGGCTCCCAGACATCGAGGTGCCAATCGCTCTGTAACAGTCAGTGCTGCGCGTGTGCCGCCTGGGACACCTGTCCAGAAGGTGCCCTACCAAGACAGCCGATGGAGAGGATTCGCTCACCCCTTCGAAGGTCCAGCTAATTGGAGAGAACACCGCCACTGGAAGAAATGGTTCAGTGAGAAGAGAGGAGTGGCACCCAGAGCCAGATAGAGCCACGACGTTGGAAGCCAAGAAGTGAGAGAGAAGGCGTCGTCTGCCTATAGTAAGATGTCTGCAGTACTCAGGCGTGTGGAAACGAATCTGGTGAAATGCCGAATTGGACCCAATGGTCCCGTCTGTGAGACTCAACTTGAAGAAAGGGAGAGAGTGCCAAGTGTTCTTGAAACGCTCATTCCCTCGGTTCCCGATGGTGATGAGGAAGAATCCATGGCTTCGTTCTCTGGACTGGATAGTTTACTGCCCGCCAGCCCAAGGGATCCTGACCAAATGGAAGAGATGCAGAGTGTACCTGGGATATTTCCTCCTGCAGATGTTGATTATAAAGAGGAAGAATTTCTCAACCCGTCAGATGTTGACCCAGAAGTGGAACAGACTCCAGAGATGGCTGCTTCATTGAACTCGGACAAACTCTCGCTCTCTATGACCCAACCTGACTCTACCACTCATCCTGAAGTTCTGAGTGCTCCTGACGAGCAAACTGAAGAGGAGTCTCAAGGTACTCGGTGTGACCACGCTGGTGCACAGAACAATTTCTTTTGACAAAATGTAGTGCAAGAGAGACAGAAGTGGATGCGAAAACTGTGGGCATCTGTCCCACCTCCGGAGATCCTAAAGGAACACGAAGAGTTCCCAGAATGGCGAGCTAAAGGAAAGTGGGAGTGTAAGGGGGATTACCGCACCGCGGGTACCTGCGTGCCGGGTCTGAACTGTCGGGGTAGTCTCCTCTGTTGTCTGGGGAAAAGTTTAAGCAACAAGACTCATCTTTGCACTGGCTGACAGGGGGCGTGGCTAAGCGTTACCAGGGGCAGCGCAGTGCGCGGGAACAGATGGAGTTGGCGGGAAGGTGTAGTGCGCAGCTGAGGAGAGAGAGCTCCTGCTTCGGGGACTGTTAGAAGTGGAGACGCGCACACGGCCGTGAGAGAAACTGACCGCAAAGTCATTGCTGCGCATGTGCCACCTGACAGGGACTGAGACATTGACCGGGTACTGCTTCCTGAATCCCGGGGGGGGAATATTCATCGAGCCTCGCTTAATTTTGGCAGGACTGTGGCCTATGCATTGCCAGCCACCGGAGTCTTCTTACTGAGGACTCCATGGGATGTTTCAAAGACTCAACGTTGCCAGCCGGGAATGTATCATCGCCTTCTTCAGGACCCCACCGGATCTATGCTGTGCCAATGACTGTTGGTGTCGTCATCTACTCTGGGACCTATACTGACAGGAAAATGTCTGATTGATAAGTGACTACTTTGAGAACAGTTTCACTCATTATTCCTACATTGATTTCCCCTCAACCAAACCCCTGTATTACCTGTACTGCCCGTTATTTACCTCATGTTTACCTATCTCCCTGCGTGGACTAACTCCTTGTTTTATTAAAACCTGTTAACCCTTGATCTGCCTCCTGTCCATCACTGCATCCCTCAACCTGCTCACACAGACAGGCTCAGATTGGCCCACCGAAGAACCAATGGATTCTCCAGTGGTCCCAGGCACTGACATCTGCTGGCATTCAGGGTCAGCAGCTGCCTAGAGTCCCCGCTGCCCAAGGGGCCTCCAGACAGTGGCGTGTTGCTAATAGTGGGGCCCTTTAGTCAGGGGGTCCACCTGGTGCCAGCAGAGCAGCAGCTGTGGAGCAATGGGTGACAGGAGGCAGGAGCAGGCTGCTGCAGCTAAAGCCTCTGCCTGCTGCTAAAGAGAAAGGAATATTCACTGCTGCCCATGCCCATAGGCGTGGAGAGCAGTGAATATTCATTTCACTTTGATAGCGGACAGTTTTAGCCACAGCCTCCAGTTCCTGAAGCAGCTGCCCGCTATCAGGGCCGGCGTTAGAGGCTCCCAGCCATCATTTCCCTCTGCCTCTGACACAGCGTATGGGCAATGACATAACTTCATGATGTGCCGGGCAGTAAGCAGTGCAGCTGCTGGGACTGGAGCATAGCCTGGAGCAGTAGGGGAGCAAGGAGGAAAGGTGAGCATTGTATTTTTTATGTATATATAAGTAAGTGGGTACTGGTGGCCATAATATTGTGGGGCTGGATTATATTCTATGGAGGGGGCTGCATTCTATTCTATGTGGAACTGCAGTATACTCTATGAGACGGCTGCATGATACTATATGAGCGGGGCTTCATTAGACCCTATGAGGGGGCTACATTATATTCTATGAGGGGAGATACATTATAGTCTATGAAGGGGCTGCATTATACTTATTGAAGGGGCTGCATCATACTATATGAGGGAGGCTGAGTTATACCCTATGAGGGGGCTGCAGTATATTCTGTAGGGACGCTGCATTATACCCTATGAGGGGGCTACATTATATTCTAAGAGGGGGCTGCATTATATTTAATGCAGGGGCTGCATCATACTCTATGAGTGAGGCTGCATTATACTGTAAAGGGGGCTGCATTATATTCTATGAGGGGGCTGCATTATACTCTGAGGGGTGTTGTGAATGGGTTTGAGATGAGTTCTGAGCAGAGGCTCCCTCTGGTGGTTACAAGCGTACTAGTGAGGATTGGGAATCAGGTGTTACTGATTGGTCTTATTTAAGGGAATCATTTTCCCATCAGGGTTGCCGGTGATCAATTGTTCTGGTCTGAATCCTTCTTTCCAGTTTCCCTTGTAGCCTGCTGTGTCGTGTCTGCATCTCCTGCTATCAGATAAGACAATTTCTTATTGTGTGTTTTTGCTATATTTTTGCATTTTGTCCTGCACTTCTGTGGGGGCCTTCTGGGTCCCCTCCGGGGGCTTTTGCCCTCTCAGTTTGGTCCAGCCACTGTGTTTTGTACTTTTGCTTTTTGCAGTTTTTTCAGTGGCTGCTGTTTTTGTTACACCAGAGAACTAATTTAGGTGGTAGAGGTCGTGTGATCTCAGGTGATTTTGAAATTAGTAAGTTGGTGTTTTTCAGGGTTTTCTGGGATTGCAGTAAGTACCCTTCCTATCCTTTTCTATTTAGATAGTTTGGGCCCCAGCGTTTGCTCATACTATTTTCTTTCTGTGTCAGTATTTCCTCTTGTCTAACCGCCATTACATGTTTGGGGGCTTTCTATTATCTTTGGGGTTCTGCTCCGGGGCAGATAGCTTTCCTATTTCTATCTTTAGGTGTAGTTAGTTTCTCAGGCTGTGACGAGGCGTCTAGGACCAACGTAGGAACGCTCCACGGCTGCCTCTAGTTGCGGTGGTTAGTCAGGGTACTGCAATCTCATAGATTCCAACTGCTCTGGTGTATTTCCTTTTTTACCTGCACTCCTCAGCTACCGTAACATAACAGTATCACTGGCCAAAAAAGATGGTTCATTAAGGCCGTGTATTGATTATCGTCTCTTGAACAATATTACTGTGAAATATCAATACCCGTTACCCTTGATTTCTGACCTGTTTTCCAGGGTGAAAAACGCTACTTGGTTTACCAAGCTTGACCTCAGGGGGCGTATAACCTTATTCGCATTAAGCACGGGGATGAATGGAAGACGGCATTTAACACTCCTGAAGGGCATTTTGAGTACCTTGTGATGCCCTTTGGGCTCACTAATGCTCCTTCCGTCTTCCAGTCCTTCATGAATGACATTTTCAGGGATTTTGTGGACAAGTTTCTGATTGTTTATTTGGATGATATCTTGATTTTTTCTAATGACTGGGACTCTCATGTGAAACATGTTCGAACTGTATTCCAGATTTTGAGAGAGAATGCTCTGTATGTGAAGGGATCAAAGTGTCTTTTTGGCGTACAGAAGATCTCATTTCTGGGATTCATTTTGTCCCCATCTGTTATTGAAATGGACCCGGTCAAGGTTCAGGCCATCTGTGATTGGGTCCAACCTACTTCATTAAAGGCTCTTCAGAGATTTTTGGGTTTTGCCAATTTTTTATCGTAAATTTATTGGTAATTTCTCTGTTATTGTTAAACCATTAACTGATTTGACCAGAAAGGGTTCTGATGTGGTGAATTGGCCTCCTGAGGCAGTCTCTGCGTTTCAGGAACTTAAGCAGAGATTCACTTCTGCTCCTGTTCTACGGCAGCCTGATGTTTCTCTGCCATTTCAGGTGGAGGTTGATGCCTCTGAAATTGGGGCAGGTGCCGTTTTGTCCCAAAAAGATCCAGAGACCTCTAAAAGTAACCCTTGTGCCTTTTTCTCTCGAAAATTTTCTCCTACTGAACGTAATTATGACGTGGGTAATCGGGAGTTATTGGCCATGAAGTGGGCTTTTGAAGAGTGGAGACATTGGCTGGAGGGAGCCAAACATCAGGTGGTGGTCCTTACGGACCATAAGAATCTGGTCTATCTGGAATCTGCCAAGCGACTCAATCCTAGACAGGCCAGGTGGGCCTTGTTTTTCACACGTTTTAATTTTGTGGTTTCCTTTCTTCCTGGCACTAAGAATGTTAAGGCGGATGCCCTCTCGAGGAGTTTCCTTGCGGACTCTCCTGAGCTATCTGATCCCTCTGTTATTTTGAAGGAGGGTGTAGTTCTTTCCGCCATCTCGCCTAATTTGAGACTTGCTCTGGAGGGGTGTCAGGAGGATAGGCCCGAGCGCTGCCCTGTTGGAAAATTGTTTGTCCCGGACCAATGGAAAAAGAGTGTGATGTCTGAGATTCATTGTTCCGCATTGGCTGGGCATCCGGAATTTTTTGGTACCAGAGACTTGGTTAGTCGGTCCTTTTGGTGGCCTACCTTGTCTCGCGATGTCAGGGAATTTGTGCAGTCCTGCGGGACTTGCTCTCGCTCCAAGCCTTGCTCTCGCTCTAGTGGTTTGTTGATGCCATTGCCTGTGCCCAAGAGACCATGGACCCATATCTCTATGGATTTCATTTCCGATCTTCCTGTTTCTCAGAGAATGACCACCATCTGGGTAATTTGTGATAGGTTTTCCAAAATGATACATCTTGTGCCATTACCTAAGTTGCCTTCCTCCTCTGAATTGGTGCCGTTGTTCCTTCAGCACGTGGTTCGTTTACACGGCATTCCTGAGAACATTGTGTCTGACAGAGGAGTCCAGTTTGTTTCCAGATTTTGGAGGACTTTTTGTTCTAAACTGGGTGTTCAATTGTCTTTCTCCTCGGCATTTCATCCTCAGACCAATGGTCAAACTGAGAGAACAAACCAGACATTGGAGACTTATCTAAGATGCTTTGTGTCTGCTGATCAGGATGACTGGGTCTCTTTTTTGCCTTTGGCTGAGTTTGCTCTTAATAATAGGGCTAGCTCTGCCACTTTGATGTCTCCGTTTTTCTGTAATTCTGGGTTTCACCCTCGATTTTCTTCAGGACAGACGGAGGCTTCTGTCTGTCCAGGTGTTGACTCTGTTGTTGAGCGTATGCAGCAGATTTGGGACCAGGTAGTGGAGAGGTTGTCCCTCTCTCAGGAGAAGGCCCAGCGGTTTGCTAACCGCATAGGACTTATGGTCCTCGGTTTAAAGTGGGGGACTTGGTCTGGTTGTCCTCAAAGAATATTCCTATGAGAGTAGCATCTCCTAAATTTAAGCCTAGGTTCATTGGACCTTATAAGATCATGGAGATTATTAATCCTGTTTCTTTTCGTTTGCTTCTTCCAGGGACATTTAAGATCCATAACGTGTTCCACAAGTCCTTGTTGAAGAGGTTTGTTGAGCCAGTGGTTCCTGCTGCTGTGCCTCCTGACCCTGTTTTGGTTGAGGGCAATCTGGAGTATGTGGTTGAGAAAATATTGGATTCTCGTTTTTCTAGACGAAGACTCCAGTATTTGGTTAAATGGAGAGGTTATGGTCAGGAAGATAATTCTTGGGTGTTTGCTTCGGACATCCATGCTAGGAGACTTATCCGTGCGTATCATAGAACTCATCCTGACCGACCTGGTTGCTCAAATGAGGGTTCGGTGACCCCTCCTCAAGGGGGGGGTACTGTTGTGAATGGGTTTGAGATGAGTTCTGAGCAGAGGCTCCCTCTGGTGGTTACAAGCGGTACTAGTGAGGATTGGGAATCAGGTGTTACTGATTGGTCTTATTTAAGGGAATCATTTTCCCATCAGGTTGCCGGTGATCAATTGTTCTGGTCTGAATCCTTCTTTCCAGTTTCCCTTGTAGCCTGCTGTGTCGTGTCTGCATCTCCTGCTATCAGATAAGACAATTTCTTATTGTGTGTTTTTGCTATATTTTTGCATTTTGTCCTGCACTTCTGTGGGGGCCTTCTGGGTCCCCTCCGGGGGCTTTTGCCCTCTCAGTTTGGTCCAGCCACTGTGTTTTGTACTTTTGCTTTTTGCAGTTTTTTCAGTGGCTGCTGTTTTTGTTACACCAGAGAACTAATTTAGGTGGTAGAGGTCGTGTGATCTCAGGTGATTTTGAAATTAGTAAGTTGGTGTTTTTCAGGGTTTTCTGGGATTGCAGTAAGTACCCTTCCTATCCTTTTCTATTTAGATAGTTTGGGCCCCAGCGTTTGCTCATACTATTTTCTTTCTGTGTCAGTATTTCCTCTTGTCTAACCGCCATTACATGTTTGGGGGCTTTCTATTATCTTTGGGGTTCTGCTCCGGGCAGATAGCTTTCCTATTTCTATCTTTAGGTGTAGTTAGTTTCTCAGGCTGTGACGAGGCGTCTAGGACCAACGTAGGAACGCTCCACGGCTGCCTCTAGTTGCGGTGGTTAGTCAGGGTACTGCAATCTCATAGATTCCAACTGCTCTGGTGTATTTCCTTTTTTACCTGCACTCCTCAGCTACCGTAACATAACAGAGGGGGCTACATTATATTTTATGGGGGGTACATTATACTGTGTGAGGGGTTACATTATATTCTGTGGGGGGCTGCATAATACCCTATGATGGGGCTGCATTATATTCTATTTAGGGCTGCATTATACTCTATGAAGGGACTGTATTATACCCTATGAGGGGCTGCATTATACTCTATGGCAGGCTGCAATTTATTCTATGGGGGTGCTGCATTATACTATATTAAGGGGGCTGCTTTATACCCTATGAGGAGGCTGTATTATACCATATGAGGGGGCTGCATTATACTCTATGAGGGAGCTGCATTATATTCTATGGGGGGCTGCATTATACCCTATGGGGGCTGAGTTATACCCTATGAGAGGGCTGCATTATACCCTATGAGGAGGCTGCATTATGTTCTATGGGGGGCTGCATTATACTCTATGAAGGGACTGCATTATACCCTATGGGGGGCTGCATTATTCTCTATGGCAGGCTGCAATTTATTCTACGGGGGAGCTGCATTATACTATATTAAGAGGGCTGCTTTGTACCCTATGAGGGGGCTGCATTATACCATATGAGGGGGCTGCATTATACTCTATGAGGGAGCTGCATTATATTCTATGGGGGCTGCATTATACTCTATGAGGGAGCAGCATTATACCCTATGGGGCTGAGTTATACCCTATGAGAGGGCTACATTATACCCTATGAGGAGGCTGCATTATGTTCTATGGGGGGCTGCATTATACTCTTAGGGGCTGCATTTTATTCTATGAGGGGGCTGCATTATATTCTATGAGGGGGCTTCATTATATTCTATGAGGGGGCTTCATTATATTCTATGAAGTGGGCTACCTTATATTCTATGAGGGGGTGCTACCCCAACCCCTGCTATCTCATTAAGACATGTACTACCTTATATTATACCCTGATATTAGCCTGTTTTAACCGTACAGTTGATGGTCTTGTATTTATTTCTATGTAGCTACGTAGTGGGAGCCAAGAATGATTTTCTATGGTGGGTCCAATGTACTCCAGTCCGTCGCTTATTGCAAAGGGCTAATACATTGTTCTTGCACAAAGGCCTTCTTCTGTGTGTGTCCACACCTTCTTCAAATCAAGTATTTAACACAAAAATGGAGATCATGGGAGACAATACTGGTACAAAACGCAGGCATTTTTTTTTTGCCTGCGTTGTCTCATGTCGTATGAATTAAAGTCTTTGAAGATATCCAGGGTGAGTGCTGCCTTCTTCTTATATTTTGTATTCATTTTTTCATTTCTTATTGGATGAGCACCATTACAAGGGATATGCGTCCTGCAGAGGTAGTTTTTTATGCCTGATGTCATGAGCAATACAGTATATTACTGCATTTGTTGCTGTCAGCTCATTCATACTCTTTGCTTTGAGAAAGTAGATCATGGGTATAACTTTTTTCCATTAGGGTCATACGAACAATGTGCAAATGTCATGCTGCTAACAGCGTAGCTTGGCACAGTTGGCAAGGAAGGATGCTACATCTTTATGTTAATATGTATGTATACACATTGTCTACATCTATGCAATTACCTGCCCCTAATGTTGGCCACTATGACAGGGTTCCACTAGCCGCTGATATACATTTGAAGATAAGTAGCAGAAGCGAGGGTTTTTCAGACATTTCTCCCCTCCCCACTTTCAGAATTCATTCTACATTAGCAGCATGCTACATAGTAATAATGCCCCAAAATGGATGCCTTTTCTATATATTGTAAACAGACAAAAGTAAAAGCAGAATATGGAAAGCCTTTATTTTCATCTTTGGCCATTGCTTTTTGATGTCGGACACAAGAGATAAGCTTTCATTAAATTTTTTGCAATTTGTAAAACTTTTTGCAAAAAATCTTAACTATATTTTTCAAAGACAAGCAAAACAATTTCCCATAAGAAAAGTTAAATTTGAAGTCCTTAAAATTTACTGTTTATAATAACTCGCTTTTATCAAGTGTTCAGTAATGAATGGCTTTTATAACGCTCTTCAAATTGCTTAGAGCATTTCCCTAGGAAGGTCTGGTCAACGAATTACTTCTACTAAATTCAAAGGAAAGGTTGACATTTGAGAGTGGACAATTGTAGAGGTTTGTATATTATTTATAGTAAAAAGTCTATTCAAGGTAAAAGCATTTATCGCCAGCTTAACACCCACAGTACTTATCGCCTATGCATGATTGTGTCCGGGGGAGACGGAATCAGGAACCTGTATTCCGGAAAACATTTGGTGTTCTTGGTTGTTGGATCTCAACTCTAAGGCCTCGTGTGCATGACCACATAATCGGTCCAAGTGCGATCTGACAAAATATTGGATCGCACTTGGACCAATGTTATTTAGCTTTCTACATGTCAGATTTAAATGTAAGTATGGCCAAGCTTGATCCAATATTCGGTTTGCACTTGGCCATACAAGTCAATAAGTCTATGGAAATCATCGAACTTTACTCAAATGACATCTAAGTGCAGTCTGATTTCCATGGATTGAATCAATGATGAAGATTGAAACATTATATTTTCCATCTTCTCATCCGAGAGAATCAGATCACACTATGATTAATCTCTGATATTTATCTGATAGTTAAAGTAATTGACCTCATTCTCTCAGATGAGAGAATACACAGTCATCTGCACCTAGCCTTATAGTATTTATCACATATCCAGTAATAAATGATTTCGATTTTAATACCATTTAAAGGGATTTTCCAAGAATAAAAAATGGCCGTTTTCTTCTAAAAACATCACCGCACCTATCTATGGTTCTGTATATTATTGCAGATCACCTTTCTTGACATATTCGAGCTCACAAACCACCTGCTTTGGAGAAAAAAAAGATGTCATATTATACTATTTCTGCAATACCCTTTTTAACCCCTTATCCCCCAAGGGTGGTTTGCATGGTAATGACCGGGCCAATTTTTACAATTCTGACCACTATCCCTTTATGGTGTTATAACTCTGAAACGCTTCAGCAGATCTTGGCAATTCTAAGAATGATTTCTCGTGACATATTGTACTTCATGATAGTTGTAAAATTTCATCAATATAACTTGCGTTTATTTATGAAAATAATGGAAATATGGCGAAAATTTAAAAAATTTTAAAATTTTCAAACTTTGAATTTTTATGCCCTTAAAACAGAGAAATATGTCACAAAAAATGGTTACTAAATAACATTTCCCACATGTTTACTGTACATCAGCACAATTTTGGGAACAAATATTTGTTTGTTAGGAAGTTATAAGGGTTAAAAGTTGACTAGCGATTTCTCATTTTTACAACAAAATTTACAAAACCATTTTTTTAACTGACCACCTCACATTTGAAGTCACTTTGAGAGGACAATAAGGCAGAAAATACCCAAAAGTGACACCATTCTAAAAACTTAACCCCTCAAGGACCTCAAAACCACATTCAAGAAGTTTATTAACCCTTTGTTAGGGCTGGTGGAATGCACAAAATAAATATAAATAATAGGTGCGTTCGCAGCCCAGGGTCCACCGTCCAGGCAGAGCCTGCTGCTAGTAAGATGGCGGTATAAGCGAACTCTGTTACTTCACAGAGTCGCAGACATAGATGCTGTAGCACTATATGGCAGTATAAGCGAACTCTGTTACACCACAGAGTCGCTGAGGTAGAGACGCAGAAATAGAGACTGTGTCCTGTTAACACTGCAGGGATACACAGATAACTGCTGTGCGGATAGCAGTCCGTGATCATGCATTCAGCAACGCAAACAAGACACTCCTCACCGGGGAAGCTGGTATTCTAGGGGCTTATTTCAGCCAGGCCCTGAACACGTGCATACAAATCTCCTCACCGGAGGTGCCGGTATTCTAGGGGGTTATTTCAGCCGAGCCCTAACCACATGCCTGCATGATCACACTGGCGCAAAGCACATAATGCAATTGATATCAGCGCATGGCCGCAGGGCCATGCAACCCTTTTATAGTAGCAACTACAGAACCTGCCAGAAAAAGACCAATGAGTAACTGTTCCAGAACACATGTAGTTTCAGGACCTACCTGGCTGACCAATAGGAGCTGCTGCAGTACCTGAGCATGTGATCCCTGATCTCCAATGAGAGATCTTACCCTGGGCATGCTCAGAAGGGGAAACGCAGGACCTAGTCCTAGAGACGTCTGCTCGCCGCTGACCAGTACTGGCTACAATAGCAGAACCTGGAGAGGCAGCAGTAATCCTCTGCACAATGTTAGACTGGGCGAGACGCGGGGACCGACGTCTCTGCTGAGCAGAGTCCACTGCGGCCGGAGACGGATGGGAGACCGCAGCAGGGACAGTTTGAGATTCCCCGTGTGCAGAAGCGGGAACTCGACCCCTAACATTACCCCCCTCCTACGGCCCCCCCATCTTTGGGACTCGCTACGTTCAAAGGCAGCGATGAGCTGTGGAGCATGAAATGCTCGGCAGGCTCACAGGACCTATCCTCAGGCCCATAACCCCTCCAATCCACCCAAAAAAATGTTTTGCCCCATACCACCTTGCACCCTACAATGGCGTCACCTCGTGATTGTCCGTAGACAAACCCGACATCCCGGCAGATGACTCAGGCAACCGGGAGATGACCAAGGGTTTTAGGAGGGACACATGGAAGGTGTCGGAGATACCAAGGCGAGGCGGAAGGGCTAAACAGTAAACCACAGGGTTCACCTGCTCAAGTACCTTGAAGGGACCCAAATAGCGGGGTGCCAACTTAGTGGACTCAACCCGCAGCCTGATGTTTCAGGCGGAGAGCCACACTAGGTCTCCAGGAGCAAATGTCGGAGCGGGATGCCGATGGGCATCAGCAGAAGACCTCATCCTCTCCTTGGAAGCCTGAATGGCATCCTGAGTGCAGTCCCAAATGTCCCGTGCCTCCACGGCCCAGTCTGCCACCCTGGAGTCAGCGGAAGACACGGGCATGATGCTGACCGTAGTTTAAGAGGAATGGGGTCTGTCCGGGGGAGTCAGCCACAGCATTATTTAAAGCGAGCTCAGCCCACGGTAGCAAAGATGCCCAGTCATCCTGCCTGGCTGAGACAAAGTGTCACAAGTATGTGACCAAGATCTGGTTGGCCTTCTCTACCAACCCATTTGTCTCGGGATGATATGCCGAGGAGAGATTTAACTTAATGCTGAGTAGACGACACAGCTCTCTCCAGAACCGAAACGCAAATTGGGGACCTCGATCACTGACGATTTTGTCTGGCATTCCGTGTAAACGGAAAATATGCCTAATAAATAATGCTGCCAAGGCCCGTGCAGATGGTAAATGTGATAAGGGCACAAAGTGCACCATTTTGAAGAAGTGGTCGTTATCACCCAGATGATGGTGCAGCCCCGAGACTTGGGTAAGCCCACCACAGAATCCATCCCGACCATCTCCCAAGGCCTGTCTGCCACCGGTTAAGGGAAAAGTAGTTCAGCTGGCCGTTGTTGAGGGGACTTATTCTTGGTGCAGGAGACACACGCCTGAACGTATTCCATGACGTCACGGACCATATGTGGCCACCAGTATGTTCTTGCCAGCAACTCAGATGTCCTTTTTGCCCAAAAATGTCCACCCACTCTGGACGAATGTGCCCAAGAGAGTACCTCCGGTCGCAAATTGGTGGGCACAAAAGTCTTGCCCGGAGGCACAGACTCAAGGGAAACCGGGGCCACAGTTCTTAGGCTCTCTGTGGGGACAATCAGCCGAGGCTCCTCCTCCACCTCCTCAGAGGACACCACGTAACGAGAGAGAGCATCGGCCCGAATGTTCTTCTCACCGGAGAGGAAATGGAGGGTGAAATGGAACCAGGAGAAGAACAGGGACCATTTGGCTTGACAAGAAATTAGCCGCTGGGCGGTCTGTAAATAGACCAAATTTTTGTGGTCAATGAAAACTTGAAAGGGAAAGCACGCCACCTCTAGGAGATGTCTGCACTTGGAAAAGGCCAATTTCATGGCTAGCAACTCCCTATCCCCAATGGAATAATTACTCTCCGCAGGTGTGAAGGTCTTGGAAAAGAAGAAACAAGGATGTTTCCAACCTTGAGCATCCTTTTCAAAAAGGACTGCTCCAGCACCAACAGACGAGGCATCAACCTCCAATATAAAAGGCTTATCAACCTCGGGGCGATGTAAGATGGGAGCGCTAGCAAAATGGGACTAAATTGAAGTAAAGGCCTTGGAGACCTCCTCTGACCACAATTTGGGGTTTGCTCCCTTCTTGGTGAGGGCTACTGTTGTGAATACTCTTGAGTAGTGTTGAGCGATACGATACTGCAAATATCGGATATCGGCCGATACTAGCTGTATCGGCCTTTCGATTCCGAATACCGATATTTTCGTCATATCGGATACCGGAATCGGATTTGTCACTGTCACTGTCAGTGTCCGTCGGTCGGGTCTGTCAGGAGTCAGCGCACTTACCCGGCAGAAGATCTCCGGCGGTCACGTCATGGACTGCTTGATGGCCGCCATTATCTTCTCCCTGGCGGTCACATGCAGTTTTTCGCGATAACTGCAGTGACTGCTGGGTAATCCCGGCCGTAAAGCAGTCAGTCCGATGACGTCACCGCCGGGGAAGCAGGTAATCAGCTGTGCTGCGCCGGGATGACAGGCTCTGCCTGTCATTCTGATGTAGCAGAGCTGGATCGTCGTGGGACACTCGTTACTATGGACTGCGTCGGACAGGTGGTATACTGCTGTTTTTTTTTTTTCATTTTTTTACAGGAGATCGATGGCATCGCAGGATGAGACTGTAATAAAAGTAATGAAAACTGTTGTTTTTTTTATTAAATTAAAAAACTTTTATATGAACATTCACCCGTCCGGGTACATCAACAATTTAACTATTTACATACAGGGACCCTGTCCGGGTTATTTATAATTCTTTGGCAGGGGTGTTCCAGGTACCACCTGGTACTCTTCTGATGCTTGCCAAACATCCGAGACACCAAGGACCACCAGGACCTGATGACGTCGTGTGGCCTGTACAGTCAAGTCGTGACCCGCTATCTGTGTCTGTGTGGCCACCTCTTTCATCTCCCTCTGGGTCTGGAGCCCTATGTCACGGACTGAACGAACCCCAGGGGGCCTAACAGGCGCCGGGTACGGGCCAGCTATAGTTATCATGTCCATAGCTGGAGCTGCTGAGGAGACCACTGAGGGAGGCTGGGGAGATTTACGGCATGGGGTGGGCACTTGTGCAGAGGCCTGGATGTGGGAGGCTGAAGGCTCCGAGGGTCTCACAGGTTCCTGACACTCTGGGGAGTAGGGGTCGCACCTGGTAACATTTAGGGCGTACCATCCATTGTAACCCCAGTGTCGGGTGTAAGTCACCAAGTCTCCTGGCAACAGGTCCCTCCCCGGGTGTCCTTCTGGGAGGTGAGTCTACACGTCCCGCCGGGTCACAAAGACTTCTAAATAAAGTCCAGGCTCCTTGATGAAGCCCCAACCACCTTTCAATTTAAAGCTCCGTACTGCACCCTTACGCCGCGGCTCCCTCAGGGTTCCTTTATCTTTTCTCATCCGGTCCTTATCTGCCCGGTCCTTCTCCAGGTTACGTTGCCGAAGTTTTTGGGATTGTCGCTCTGCTTCCCGCTCCCAACGTCTCCACTCTTCCTCCTGACGCCGGTTGAAATTCTCCAGCATCTCCATGTCTCCACCATCAAATGCCAGCTTACGATGTCCGGTTTGCGGCAGCTCTCCTGGCGCCCCCCAGTCCTGGCGGCGCTCACCTGCGGAGGAAGCAGCCGGCTCTGGAACAGATGACAGTCGGGGCTCCGGTACAGACAGGTACACCTCTGGTGCCTGCGCGGCCTCCTCCATGAGGACGGGTGTCGCTTCTTCTGTCTCAGCGACGGGGGCAGACAGCGGGATCTGGGGTGCTGCCGGTGCAGAGTTTTTTGCAGGAACGGGTGCCTCCACTGCGACAACGTCAACCGGATCACATTGCAAGGGCTGGGATGCCCGCACGGACTCCTCTACTAGAACGGGTGCCTCACCTTCCGGTACAGACACTTCAGGTAAGAGGGATTGGCGCCGCTCCAAGTTTAGTTTTAGGGCACGCCAGCTGGCTTCCATCCTGGCGACCTCCTCCCGGTGCCGGCCAGGCCTCTTAGGGTATCCTCCGCTTCTTGCAGCGTAGGAGGGTTTCCAGGCCGGGTGCCCAACGGTGGTTCCGTGGCGATCGGGTCGCTTCCGTGGGGGGAGAGCTCTGACTGCTCCATCCCTTCACACTTCTGCTCGTGTCCATTAGCCATCTCTGCCAAGTCACATGTGTCATTAGCATCTGGAGAGGGCCCCTCTTTTGTAGTGAGGCGGGACCTTCTTGTTAGTTTCCGCACACTGAGGAGGATGAGGAGGCGGAACTCAAGAGCTGTGGGGCACGATCTTACATTGCAGTACCATTTAGAGTGGTCGGCCATCGTTTTCACGCCACTGAGTGAGTGTACACCCACGAAGAGCACGCCCTTCTTCTTCACCAGTGCCTCGTCGTGACGCAGATATGGCGGAAAAATGGCAAATACATTCTCTGATGATTTTAGCAATTCTCAAGCACAAAACCAGTTCAATTCAGGCACACAGGACTCGCTTATAGCGAGCTACAGAATCCTGTTCTTGACGCCCAAGAACAGTCGCACAGAGCCAGAGGTTTTGGGGGTACTCGGCACCGAGCCCGTCGACTTCTATGGTGTATGTCACGGCTTTACCCGGCAATTGAATCAGAGTCTATTTTACTATGTAGAAGTGTATAAACTATAAATATATGTATATATATTATATGTCACAATGACATGTATATATATATATATGTATTCTATGTGTGTATATTTTGTGTTTACAACGAAAGAAAGGGTTTTTTTTGTTGCGATTTTTTGTTCCCATAGACTTACATTGGACTTCCGGTATCGGAATGGGATATCGACGATATTTAGTGATATCGGCGATACCATTTCGATACGATATTTTTAGATATCGAGCAGTATCGCTCAACACTACTCTTGAGGTGACTTCTGAGCTGGGGCTCCCTCCGGTGGTTCCTGAGGGTAATGAACTAATTGCTGACTGGCCTTCAGCTGGCTCTGAATGGTCTGATATAAGTGACCTGAGTTCCCATCAGCCTTGCCAGTAATCAATTGTTCTTCTTGGTCTTGCTTGGAGCTCAGCTTCTAGTGTTGCAGTTAGTTTAGGGTCCTGCAATCCATTAGTTTCCAGCCTCTCTGGTGTATTGCTATTTTTCCTATTTTTGCAATTTCTCCTCCGCTACCGAAACATAACAGTATTACTGGCCAAACTGAAAATTATATGGTACTCACAGAAGGGAAAAATAGTAAAAAGGAAAAAGAAAAAAGGGAGTTGTCAGAATTTTTTTTTTCTGATTGTAACATTTTTTTCCCTCTTTTTCTCTGGGTGCTGAGGAGGAATTTTTTTTTTCCTCAATGGAGTTTGCCCAGTTGTCTGGCCGTGTGGAGCAGCTTGCCACTGAGGTTCAGAGTATTGCTACCTATCTTGCTAGGTTGTCGGTTGTGGAACCTAGGATCCCCATACCAGATTTATTTTTGGGGGATCGGTCTAAATTTCTGAATTTCAAAAATAACTGTAAGTTGTTTTTTGCCTTAAAGCCTAAGTCCTCAGGGAACGCAGCACAGCAGGTTCAAATTGTCATTTCTCTGCTGCGTGGTGACCCTCAGGATTGGGCTTTTTCCCTGACACCTGGTGATCCTGTTTTGAATGATGTTGATGTATTTTTTCAGGCTCTGGAGGGGTGTCAGAAGGATAAACCTGAACGCTGCCCTGTTGGGAAATTTTTTGTCCCAGACCAGTGGAAGAAGAGTGTGATGTCTGAGATTCATTGTTCCGCGTTGGCTGGTCATCCCAGGATTTTTGGTACCAGAGACTTGGTGAGTCGGTCCTTTTGGTGGCCTACTTTGTCTCGTGACGTCAGACACTTTGTGCAGTCCTGTGGGACTTGCTCTCGTTCTAAGCCTTGCTCTCGTTCTAGAGACTCATATTTCTATTGATTTTATTTCTGACCTCCCTGTCTCTCAGAGAATGACCGTTATCTGGGTAATCTGTGATAGGTTTTCCAAGATGATACATCTTGTGCCATTACCTAAGTTGCCTTCCTCCTCCGAATTGGTGCCTTTGTTCTTTCAGCACGTAGTTCGGTTACATGGCATTCCGGAGAACTTTGTGTCTGACAGTGGAGTCCAGTTTGTTTCCAGATTTTGGAGGACATTTTGTTCTAAATTTGGTGTTCAGTTATCTTTCTCCTCTGCATTTCACCCTCAGACCAATGGACAAACCAAGAGAACACCAGACCTTGGAGACTTATTTGAGATGTTTTATGTCTGCTGATCAAGATGACTGGGTCTCTTTTTTGCCTTTGGCTGAGTTTGCACTTAGTAATAGGGCTAGCTCTGCCACCTTGATCTCTCCATTTTTCTGCAATTCTGGGTTTCACCCTCGATTTTCTTCAGGACAGGCGGAGGCTTCTGTCTGTCCGGGGGTTAACTCTATTGTGGAGCGTATGCATCAGATTTGGGACCAGGTAGTGGAGAGGTTGTCTCTCTCTCTCAAGAGAAGGCCCAGCGGTTTTCCAACCGGCATAGGACTGATGGTCCTCGTTTTAAAGTGGGGGACTTGGTTTGGTTCTCCTCAAGAAATATCCCTATGAAGGTTGCATCTCCAAAATTTAAGCCAAGGTTCATTGGACCTTATAAGATGATGGAAATTATTAATCCGGTTTCCTTCCGTTTGCTTCTTCCAGGGACATTTAAGATCCATAACGTGTTCCACAAGTCCTTATTGAAGAGTTTTGTCGAGCCAGTGGTTCCTATGGCTGCGCCTCCCGACCCTGTTTTGGTTGAGGGCAATTTGGAGTATGTGGTTGAGAAAATAATGGATTCTCGTTTTGCTAGATGGAAACTCCAGTATTTGGTTAAGTGGAGAGGTTATTGTCAGGAGGACAATTCTTGGGTGTTTGATTCGGACATCCATGCTGGGAGACTTATCCGTGCCTATCATCGAGCTCATCCTGATCGGCCTGGTTGCATAGGTGAGGGTTCGGTGACCCCTCCTCAAGGGGGGTACTGTTGTGAATTCTCTGGAGGCGACTTCCGAGCTGGGGCTTCCTCTGGTGGTTGCTGAGGGTAATGAACTAGTTGCTGAATGGCCTTCTACTAGCTCTGAATGGTCTGATATAAGTGACCTGAGTTCCCATCAGCCTTGTCGGTAATCAATTGTTCTTCCTGGTCTTGCTTGGAGCTCAGCTTGCTTTCCTGCGCTCATTCAGATAAGTGATTTGCTGTTTTTTTTTCCTCTGGTTGGATTTTCCTTGCTGGTTTGCTGCTTAGCAGTAGACTTCAGCCTGGTCCCCTTTTTGGGCCTGGCGCTGCAATAGTGCTCAGTTTGTGTTTGCACATTTGCTCTGTTACTTGGTCTCTTTTTATTTGCTGAATTGCTGTGTGTTACACCAGAGATCTGATTTACGTGGTAGAGATCATGTGATCTCAGGTTTTTTGTTAATCAGAAGTGTTGGTATTTTTGTCAGGGTTTTTTGGATTGCAGTCAGAATTCTTTCCTTTACTTTTCTATCTACACAGATTGGGCCCCAGTGTTTGCTCATTCTATTTTCTCTCTGTGTCCGTATTTTTTTCTTGTCTAACCGCCATTACATGTTTGGGGGCTTCCTATTTCTTTGGGGGTTCTGCTACGGAGCAGATAGATTTCATCTTTCTGCCTTTAGGTGTAGCTATCTCTCCGGCTGTGACGAGGCATCTAGGATCACCGTAGGTACGCTTCACGGCTACTTCTAGTGTTGCGGTTAGTTTAGGGTCATGCAATCCATTAGTTTCCAGCCTCTCTGGTGTATTGCTATTTTTTCTATTTTTGCAATTTCTCCTCAGCTACCGAAACATAACAGGCTACCAAGGGAGCTGCCAAAGTCGAGAAATGGGGAATGAACTGGCGATAATAATTAATGAACTCCATAAATCGCTGCACCGCTTTAAGAGAATGGGGTTCTTGCCAGTCCATTACAGCCTGTAGTTTGGCAGGATCCATAGCCAATCCCTGGGCAGAGATGATATAGCCCAGGAAAGGTAAAGACTCCTGCTCAAACACACATTTCTCCAGCTTGGCATAGAGGGAGTTTGCCCGTAAGAGGTCGAAGACTTTGTTGACATCCCTCCGGTGAGAGTTTATATCTGGTGAAAAGATGAGAATATCATCCAGATAGACTACTACAGAGGTGGAGCATATCCCGGAAGATGTAATTGACAAAGTCTTGGAAAACAGCGGGAGCATTGCAGAGCCCGAAGGGCATCACCAGGTATTCATAATGCCCATCTCTGGTATTAAAAGCTGTCTTCCACTCGTCCCCTTCACGGATGCGAATTAGGTTATAGGCACCACGTAGATCTAGCTTGGTAAATACCTTTTCTCCTCGGAGCCTATCAAAGAGCTCAGAGATTAGGGACAATGGGTACTTATTCTTGATGGTGATGGTGTTAAAACCCTGTAGTCAATTCACGGACGTAATTCTCCGTTCTTCTTCTGCACTAAGAAGACCCGACCCCTGCTGGTGACACCGACTTCCTAATGAACCCTCTTGCCAGATTCTCCTGAATATACTGGGACATGGCATCCGTCTCAAGAAGCGAGAAGGGATAGACTCTTCCCCGAGGAGGTTCTGCTCCAGGCAAGAGATCAATAGGACAGTCGTAGGGGCGATGAGGCGGAAGAGTCTCCGACGCCTTCTTGGAGAAAATGTCTGAGTATGACCAATAACACTGGGGAAGAGAAGTAAGGTCTACGGGTATTTCTGTGGTGGTGACCTGAACGCACTCCCTGACACACCTGCCTCTACATGAATCACCCCAACCCAGTATCCTCCCAGAGGACCACTCAATATGGGGAGAGTGGTGACGGAGCCAAGGTATTCCCAGCAAAACCTTGTCTATTCCCTCGGGCAGGACAAGAAAGGAAATACTCTCCTGATGGGAAGGGGACATAGACAAAGTGAGAGGATAGTCTGGTGGGTGATTTGTGAGGGCAAAGTCGATCCATTCACTACTCGCACAGTCACCGGTTTGGTGAGCATCATCTGAGGTATAGTGTGGCTGAGAGCAAATTCAGAGGACATGAAATTCCCCTCGGATCCAGAATCCACACAGAGCTCGGCGGTGAGAGTGAATGGACCTATAGTAATTGTCCCCTTGAAGGACAACTTGGTGGAAAATGCCGCGGTGTCTAGTGAACCTCCTCCCAGGGTCACTAGACGCGACCATTTTCCCGACCGCTGTGGACATTTGTTGGCATAATGTCCTAACTGCTGACAGGTGTTACAAACCACGGGTACTCGAGCGGCCTGGGACTTAGGTCCTGCTCAAGAAACCTCCATGGCCTCATGGGAGTCGGACGCCTGACTAAAAGATTCTATATTTATAATTCTATAATATTGAATAAAGATTCAATATTTATGTTCATCTCTATCTCCCATAATGACTATTCTGCTTCACGTCACATATCTTACTATTGCATTTTTTCTGTGCTGTGTTGTGCATAAATATGTGATTTTTCAGATTTTGTATTAGTTTAGCCTGATGAAGAGACCTGAGTAGTCTCGAAAGCTTGCAATTTGAGGACTCTCAAGTCTAAATATTTTTCTAAAAGATTCTAGACATCTGGCGAAGGTGAGAGCCAGCCGGAACCTCTGCTAACACTGGGACCGCTCCAACCTCCGCTCGTGAAAACGGAGGTCGATGCGGGTAGATATGGCGATAACCTTCTCCAGTATGGTGGGAATCTCCCTGTTAACCAAGGCGTCTTTCACATGGCCCGCCAGTCCTCTCCAAAACACGGGAATGAGGACTTTATCTGGCCAGTCTAACTCTGAGGCCAGAGTCCGAAATTGGACAGCAAAATAGCTGACCAAGGACAAACCCTGTGAACTTGCCAGCAGTTGGAGTGCCGCATCGTGGGTGACCTGAGGTCCTAGAAAGACTGTTTTTAGAGCCTCCAGAAAACGAGGAGCACTCCGCACCACACGGTCGTCACGCTTCCACAGCGGGGTGACCCACTCCAACGCTCTGCCCGACAGGAGACACATTACAAAACCCACTTGTGCCCGATCCATGGGGAAACGTGCAGCCAGAAGCTCGAGTTGTATGGAGCACTGACTCACAAATCCCCAACATTGCTTGCTGTCACCAGCAAACTTGTCTGGAAGTGGGAGTTGTGATACTGTAGGGCCAGAGGTGGCAGTGGACACACTAGCTGCAGCCACACTACCAGCCTGAACAGCGACTGCGGTAACATCCACAGCTGAGGTTGTGCGCTAAAGAGCCGCCAACCTACCCTCCAACTGCTGGATGTTCCGCTGAAGACGCTGGTCGTCCGCCATTTTACTAGCCAGACCCTAGCGCTAGTATTATGTTAGGGCTGGCGGAACGCACAAAATAAATATAAATAATAGGTGCGTTCGCAGCCCGGGGTCCACCGTGCAGGCAGAGCCTGCTGCTAGTAAGATGGCGGTATAAGCGAACTCTGATACTTCACAGAGTCGCAGACATAGATGCTGTAGCACTATGTGGCAGTATAAACGAACTCCACAGAGTCGCTGAGGTAGAGACGCAGAAATAGAGACTGTGTCCTGTTAACACCACAGGGATACACAGATAACTGCTGTGCGGATAGCAGTCCGTGATCATGCATTCAGCAACTCAAACAAGCAACTCCTCACCAGGGAAGCCGGTATTCTAGGGGCTTATTTAAGCCGAGCCCTAACCACTTGTGTGAATGATCACACTGGCGCAAAGCGCATAATGATAACATGCAACCCTTTTATAGTAGCAACTACAGGACCTGCCAGAAAAGGACCAATGAGAAACTGTTCCAGAACACATGAAGTTTCAGGACCTTCCTGGCGGACCAATAGGAGCTGCTGCAGTACCTGAGCATGTGACCCCTGATCTCCAATGAGAGATCTTACCCTGGGCATGCTCAGAAGGGGAAACGCAAGACTTAGTCCTAAAGACGTCTGCTTGCCGCTGACCAGTACTGGCTACAATAGCAGAACCTGGAGAGGCAGCAGTAATCCTCTGCACAATGTTAGACTGGGCGAGACGCTGGGACCGACGTCTCTGCTGAGCAGAGTCCACTGCAGCCGGAGACGGATGAGAGACCGCAGCAGGGATGGTTCGAGATTCCCCTTGTGCAGAAACGGGAACTCGACCCCTAACATCCTTCAAGTGCATCACAGGAAGCACTTTTTTATTTTCACAAGTGTAAAAGGAGAAAATAGACAGATAAAGTTGTTGTGCAATTTCTCTTGAGTATGCCGATACCCCATATATGGGGGAAAACTACTGTTTGGGTGCACGGTAGGGCTCGGAAGTGAAGAAGCAACATTTGACTTTTTCAAACCAAAATTGGCTGGAATTGAAATCGAACGCCATATCGCATTTGGAGAGCAACTGATTTGCTTAAACAGTGGAAACCCCCAACAAGTGACACCATTTTGGAAACTACACCCCTAAGGAAATTATCTAGATGTGTGGTGACCACTTTGAACCCCCTAGTGCTTCACACAAGTTTATAACGTGGAGCCGTGAAAAAAAATAATCATATTTTTTTCACAAACATGATCTTTTAGTCCCCAAGTTTTATTTTACCAAGGGTAAGAGGAGAAATTGGACCCCGAAAGTTGTTTTCCAATTTGTCCTGAGTACGCTGATACCCCATATGTGGGGAGGAACCACTGTTTGGGTACACAGCAGAGCTCAGAAGGGAAGGAGTGCCATTTGACATTTTTAAACCAAAATTGGCTGGAATTGAGATCGGACACCATATTGCATTTGGAGAGTCCCTGATGTGCCTAAACAGTGGAAATCCCCCAATTCTAACTTCAACCCTAACCCCAACACACCCCTAACCCTACTCCTAACCGTAACCATAACCCTAACCCTAACACACCCCTAACCCTAATACCAACCCTAACCATAACTCTAAACCCTAACACACCCCTAACCCTAATCCCAACTTTATCCGTAATCCAAACCCTAACCCCAACTCTATCCCCAACTCTAACCCTAACTTTTGCCCCAACCCTAGCCCTAACTTTAGCCTCCAACCCCAACACTAAACCTAACTTTAGCCCCAACCCTAACCCTAACCCTAATGGGAAAATGGAAATAAATACATTTTTTTATTTTATTATTTTTCCCTAACTAAGGGGGTGATAAAGGGGTTTTTATTTACTATTTATAGTGGGTTTTTATAGTGGGTTTTTATGTTTGGCAGCTGTCACATACTAAAAGACGCTTTTTAGTCCAAAAAATAGTTTTTGCATCACCATATTTTGAGAGCTATAATTTTTTCCATATTTTGGCCCACAGAGTTATGTGAGGCCTTGTTTTTTGCTGAACGAGTTGACTTTTTTATTGGTACCATTTTTGGGCATATGACATTTTTTGATCGCTTTTTATTCCGATTTTTGGGAGACTGAATGAACAAACCACAGCAATTCATGAATTTCTTTTGGGGGGTGTTTACATCGTTCTGCGTGTGGTAAAATTGATAAGGCAGTTTTATTCTTCGGGGCAGTACGATTACAGCAATACCTCATTTATATCTTTTTTTACAATTTTTTTGTTGCTTTTATACCATAAAAACTATTTTATAGAAGAAATTATTATTTTTGCATTGCTTTATTCTGACAGCTATAACTTTTTTATTTTTTTGCTTATGACTCTGTACGGGGGCTTGTTTTTTGCGGGACAAGATGACGTTTTCAGCGGCACCACGGTTATTTATATCCATTTTTTTAATTGCGTGTTATTCCACTTTTTGCATGATAAAGCATTGTTTTTTGCCTCGCCCCTCTTCAGCCGCCATAACACTGAGATCATGTTTGATCACAATGTGCAGGGGGTTAAAGTGCCGGGATCGGTCAGTGACAATGTGAGAATCAGCTGACACCCGGCAGCGATCGGCAGCGCTCGCCCATGAGCGCGGCCGATCGACTATGACGTACTATCCTGTCCTTAGGAATTAAGTTCCAGGGCACATGGATGGGATAGTACGTCTAATGGCAGAAAGGGGTTAAAGATATTTTCCAGCTAAAATCATTTAAGTATCAGATGACATAATTGTATGGTATGGATAACTCAATTTCAGGCATCATAAAATCCACCATATCTCATCAATTTATCATTTGCAAACCCTTTAAAAGCAAACAAACCTACTGTCTGCACTTGGAAATCACACAAGTTGGACTCACACCAGCATGCCCTCCGTGTGCTGTCCATGTTTATCACAGACATGTAGACTTGTATTGGTGTTTCTGGAAAAAAATGGACGTCTCTGTAACTTTTGCCCTGACACATGGTTCATGAAAAAACATGGACATATGAATTGCACCAGAGAGTATAATGGTTATGTGGTCTATCCGTGAAAAAAATCATGGATAGAACACATAAGTGTAACACAGACGTCTGTGCAAGACCTAACAAGTACATTTTTATGGCTTTTATAGCAACTAGAAATATATATAAAATACATCTTCTTTCCCTCATGAATATGATGGATTTTGCTTAATTATTGGATGGAGATGTTCTTCTTTACACTCTCAGCGGGCCGCTTAGCAATAAAATCTAATTTAAAACTGCTAATAATTATATAAGCAGCAGTAAGATTATTCATTTAAAAAGTTACCAGTTGTTTCTGAAAATAAATGCAAAACTTAATTTTCTCCTCCATCATTCTGTCCTTAATCCATTTATTAGTTCCATTAAACTTTGGCAATCAAGCATACGACACTTGCTGTTGTAATATAAGGTAGAAGGATTTTGATAATTTACAGCAAGCATTCATTCGTCAGGAACATATTCCGCCACAGGTCACCGACCATTGCGCTGGGTTTTTGTAGAAGTTTTGCTTTTGTTTAGTTGATTTGGTCTGGGACCGTCTGGTGGCGCACCAATTGTTGAAGGTGCGTGGCTCTAACATTCATGATCATTTTATATTTACCAGGCGTTTTGCTTCGTCAGTTTGCTATTAAAGTTTTAACTGATATCTGACATGTTGTAATTACATATAGAGTTATAGCATCTGTGCACAATAAAACTGCAAATTGTTCTGAGAAAGCCGAATGCAACATCCCATTTAATTATGTAATTATTGGCTGTGTTACTCACTCTGAATGATTAAATTAACTATTTGAAGTTACTGATTCCCCAGTTCTATCATTCGGAATTTATTTAGAATGGTCAATTATTTATATTTTAAGACTCAATTGACATTTTAAAAGCTAATCTGGAAAAATAAGCAATAAAAAGCTGTACACAGATGCAAAGAAAGATTCCTAACCTCTGTGGTTGCAACATTATTAATAAAAAAATGTGTTCTCATTTTTTGTATTCAGGAGCACACGGTTCCCCTGCCTCCCAGCTTCCTGCATGGCAGAGGTTTGTGTGCTTCTGTAGATTGACAGTTCAATGAAGCAGCATAGTAGCTCCAGTGATTCGAACTGTGGGCAATGTTGCCTCTGTAGCATTAGCGGAGCATTGGTGCAATGACTCAGTGTGCGGGGTTCAGTAAGGCAACGGACATGAGATATTGTTTTATGTGAGACTATCCGATGCCCCTTTTTGTATACTACCTTGTGGAATGCCTGCTGATTACGGATTGCATCAGCCCCCTGCAGTGTACTAGTCTGCATAATTTGGAGGACAATTATGCAGTCTAACTGAACTTGCGACCAATGAGGTAATAGCCATGATTATCTCCCTCTCAATCCTGTGGTCACAAGGCCCTGAAATGGGAGCTAAGAGATATAAAAAGGGGCCTGCTTCTGTCACAGTGTGGTTCTATGGGACTTTAGCCTAGGGACCAGTGTTAGAGCTGTTGGATTACAGAACTGTTCCACTGCCCAACTCTGAGCCCACAAATTTGTTTGGATAATCAAGGTTGGGATAATCCAGTCACCTGGACACATAACTCGCTGTACTCAGTCAGCTTCCTATGCTTGTCTCTACCTTCTCTCATTGGGTTCCCACTAAAAGTGGGGTGCTGCTAGAGTGTGGTAGTTGACCATGAATGCCCCAAAGTCATGGAGGTTCTAATCCCTAGTGACCCTGCGAATCACTAAAGAAATGACCTTGCAAGTGCATTTGCATATTCAGATTCTGTTTTAGCTTTTATCCAAACTCATTATAGGGTTTATATAGAATTTTATGATTGTTACTTCCAATAGGTGGCACTAAAGTTCACGTCTTCTTCCTCTCTGAAGAAGCAATTTGCATATTTAATTTCCCAGAGGAGCATTGCATGGTCTATAAGTCTTGTTACCCTGGCATGTCAGGCATTATACTCTCCATAAAGAGAACCATTTCTTCTTAGATCCCAGTGAGAGACTTCTCACACAAGAAAATCAGATCTCATGTTATGGACTGATTAGGGGCAAGTACCCCGAAACATGTGTCTGCATATTGAGATTCTGGTGTAGCATGTGGCAAGGCTTGTTAAAGAATTGATATTGACTTTTATGATTGCTACTTTCAATAAGTGGCGCTAGAGTTCTAGTACTCTTCCTCTCTGAAGAGACAATTTGCATCTTCTTGCTTAGGAAACTTGCTACCTCAGACTAGCCAATGAGCAGTAAACTAGTAAACTGTAAATTTAAAAATCCCTCCATTCTTGAGATTTTTAATTGCACTTGTACCATTGTTATTCAATATTCAATGAGGCAGTGCAAATCTGCTATTTTTTTCTCATCTATATTCGGCGTATGGATGCGTAAATCAGATGAGACTCGCCAATGCAAGTCTATAGATGCAAAAAAAAAAAAAAACGTATGGCACATGGTCCATCAGCATGGTGTTAGATTTTTATGCACACATCTCAAAGGAACCAGGAAAATGCATCAGCCAAGCACAGGAAGTTCACGACCAGAATCCTCCTGGAACCAAGTAATAGAAAACAACACAAAAAAATTATATAAATATACAGTAGATAGATAGATGAAAGATAGATAGATAGATAGATAGATAGATAGATAGATAGATAGATAGACAGAGAAAAAACAGAAAGAAAGATAATAAGGTAAAAAATTTGAGTCAACATGTTTTGTCATCCGCTGATCTCTCCTTGTTGAGTAAAGGTCTATCATTCTCATCGACTTTGGTTTTGATACTTTTTTGACCATTAAAGACTTACATCTTTTTGCGAGATCATTGTTGTTCAAATGTCATTTTCATGATGGTAACATGTACACATTGTTTCCTACAGAGGAGGAACAATATGCGCTAAGAGTATTGGAAAAACTGGCTGTGGAACACAACATTGAGAAAGGGGATAAGATACCTACTTCTATTGTCCCACGTGCCAAGAAATTTCCTCCTTTCTCCACGTGTGCCAATATTGATTTATTTATTCAAGTTGTTACTAATGAATTCTTAAAGATCCCTCGTTATATTCGCAATGATAATCTTTCCAAATTTGAACTTGACCGTTTGCAATATCTACACAATTTACTTGATGTTGTGCTTAAACCTGCAGACAAGGGGGTAATATTATCATCTGGCCTAAAGTAATGTATGAAAAGGAGGCATACTGCCAATTAAACAATAACACCCTTTATAAGAAAATGATGTACAACATCTTGTCTGCATTTAATGCACAACTCAAATCCATTCTTAACAGAGATACCAATGATGGCATCATTACTAAAAATTATCCTCAGAGTTAATAGTCAATGAACCTACTATACCCACAATGTATCTTCTCCCCAAAATTCAACAAAACAGTTGTGTACCGCCTGGTCGTCCAATCATTTTGGGTGGAGGGAATTACATGGAGCATGTGAATAGGTGAATTGACTCCAAATTGCAACCTTTGGTAGTCAACCTCCCTTCATATATAAAGGACACAGGTGAACCTCTACATAAGGTTGATGGGTTTTACTTGGACACTGACACTATGCTAGTGACGGCGGACGTTGCATACCTCTACACTAACATTCGGCATAGTGATGGCCTTAGAGCCAAAAAAATACTCCTAGATATATCCAATATCACCCCAGCGTTGTGTCAACTAATCCTGCAATTATTAGAGTTCACTCTGACTCAAAAAATTTTTTCTTCAAAGTAACCTTCTTCCTACAGCTCCAGGGCACCGCTATGGGGGCGACTTTTGCACCCTCCTATGCCAACCTGTTCCTGGGGCTGTGGGAAAGGGACCTCTTCCTGTCAGATCAACAGGCATCAATGGACCACGTCCTCTTTTGGATGAGGTATATTGATGACATCCTCTTGATCTGGCAGGGTGATTTCTCCTCCCTTTGTGGATTTATGGCCAAGATGAACAACAGTGACCTCAACATATGTTATAGAACTTTAATTAGGATAAATCTATCCTGAAGTGTTTGTTGGTGCTGTTCCCAATTTTCTATTAAATGTCTTTTTGAGCGCTCAGAACGAAATGAGGACTGTCCACAACGGAAGAGTCAGTATAACAGTTCGTCAAGACTACACATTTATTATTCATTCAAGGTTTTATACGTTTACAAAAAGGGGCTGGTTAGTCAATTAACATACAATTAAAAGCTGCTAGATTATTGGCTGTTCTAGTGTAAGTATGATAATTATGATAATTATGATAAAAGGGCTGAAGTTGCAGATTTATTGTTTTTTGTTCTTTTGCCCTAGCTTTCTTGCATGACTAGTAAAGTAAACAATAGATATCTACTAAGACTCTCTGTACTTGTTCCTTATGAAGGCCAGGGTCGTCTTTAACGACTGATTATAGCTGGCATCAGCTTTTTGCATAGATATGTGTGGGCACAGGATTTTTAGCAAGTGAGATCTATCTAACTGTGAATGCATATATATGAATATACTTTGAATATATGGAATACATATATATTTCCATGACAGTCCCCCCTTAGATACCACTTGCCCTAAAAACCTGCTCCTGTCCCAAAGCGCTGCAACTCTTTTGTGCTGCCGGCGGGTTGAGATATGCCTAGCGCATGTCTCCCCCACCGAATACAGACTTTTCGCAAATGGGCGGTCAGGAGGACTGTCCCTGTTGGGGGTTTATCACAATCATAGTCTCTTTATTTAACTGCATGTTCAGAAAAAACGTGTGTATTCTTCATCAGGTAGGTCATCTGTCTGGTCAGTCAGAGCATCCACGACATCCTTCATGGCTTAGGTGTCTCTCCTGGGAGCTTCCTTGGAATGCGATACGTGGATCCAAGCAGGCTTTCCCTCTAGTTACACAGAGGTTGGTGTCATCTGGGGCTCTTGGACAGGACCATCAAATCTGGCAGTGAAGAGAAAAACTCGAGAATGGACATTAGTTTTTGACCAATTCAATTACATAAGCAAACAAGATATCATTTTGCATATTCTGCTGCTGAGGGAAGAATGCACCTAACTTGGGACTAGACCCAAACAAAATTTCGTATGGTGACAGATTTTCTGGGTCTCTGGGAGTGTGCCTTACGCTAAACAGTGCAATTGGGAGTGTGTCATGCCATGGTTTGAATGTCTCTTGGGCAATTTTCAGCATCATATTCTTAAGTGTTCCGTTCAGTCTTTCTACCTTCCCGCTGCTCTGGGGGTGGTAAGGAGTGTGTAGGCCTAGGTCTGACCCTACCGCTGACCAGATCTCTCATGTCAGATTTGCGGTGAATGCTGGCCCCTGATCACTCTCTATCACTTCTGGAACCCCGTATCTGCACACTATCTCTGAGAGTAGCTTCTTTGCAGTAGTTTTTGCTGACTGGTTCCTCACTGGAAAAGCTTCTGTTCATCTTGAAAACACTTCTTTGACCACAATGGCGTATTTGAATCCTTCACTTGGCGATATCTGGATTTGGTCTATCTGGATCCTTTGAAGCTGGTAGAGTGGTCTTTCCAGATGAGGTGAGGGGGACTTTCTTCCATACGTCCAGGCTTGCATTTGCCGCAGGTCAGACAGCTGCTGGTGAATTTGGCTGTTAGGGTGGAGATCCCTGAAGCGAACCAGTAAGCACCAATCAGATCATTCATCTGTGTCTTTGATATGTGGGTGTGGGTCCATGTGCTCATTGGACCACCATAGGGTGCATACTTTGTGGTAGGCAGAGTTTGAAGTGCATTATTGATAGCCTTCCTTCTTCACGTGTTGCTTTTTTCGCATTCAGCTCTTCTTCTCCTTTTGGAGCTTGGTCTTGCAACTTCTTGAGCAGATCCCAGGACGTCTTTTTGTCAGGTTTCTTGTCTTCAGTCGTCATGTAGTAGCTCTACGACCTCTCCAACTTCTCCATGTTGTCTTCCTTTGGCCGCTTCTTTGGCTGCCATGTCCGCCATGTTATTGCCTCACGCCTCTTCTGTTCTCAGTTTTCCATGCACTTTGATTTTTCAAATTGCCACCATTTTGGAAGTTGGAGTACACCCAGCAGGTCCCTGAAGGCTCCATGATGCTTCACGGTTGTCCCGTTTGCTGTGATGAAGTCCCTTGTAGCCCAGATGGGCCCAAAGTCGTGTGCTATGCCATGCGAGTACCTGTAGTCGGTGTAGATGTTTGCAGTCTTGCTTTCTGCCATCTGGCAGGCCTTCGTCAGCGCTATCAGTTCTGCTTCCTGGGCTGACAGGCTAGGTGACAGACTTCTGGACCACAGGATTTCTTGATTGCTGGTCACTGCACTTCCTGTGTGGAAACTTCTTCATCATCTGCAAATCTGGAGCCATCCAAGTAGAGGATAAATTCTGTAAATTTTGTTCTGGAAATCCATATTGTATCCCCCCTTGGGAGTGGGAGTAGAGTAGCCGGGATGAGGACTGTAGGTCTGGAGATGGTGACATTATGAGACAAAGGTGATAGAGGCGCCACAAAGATGCCTGGCGGTGGGTAGATTATTGTTGGTTGAGCTTGATTGAAGATTGCCAAGATGTCGTGTGGAGTGAGAGTTTCCAGTGGCTGTCCAAGAGTGATGTCAGCAACCTTGTCCAGGAAGGTGTGTGCTGCAGATACTGCCATCAGGCAGGAGGGTGCTCCTCTTGCAACTGGATCCAAGCGGGCTGAAAGGCAGCCTAAAAGTCTCTGTTTTCCCCCGTGAATCTGTGTCAGGACTCCAGTAGCATGACCTTCTTTCTTCCATCAGGTAGACGGAAAGACTTCTCGTAGTCAGGTAGGCCTGGTATTGGCGCTGAGACTGTGGAGTTCTTCCAATCTCCTGAATGAGTTGAAGGCTGCGTCCGATAGAAGGAGCGGGGTTGCGTTGATGCAAGCGCACAGAGGCTGCATTAGGACTGAGGCATCAGGGATCCAGGTTCTGCAATACGACACTAGACCAGGGAAGGCCTGCAGCATTTTCGGAGTTGTTGGGGGGGGCCATCTTCTCCACAGTGGTCTTCCAGACATTTGACAGGTGTTTCGTCTGGTGGGCAATACAGTGTCCCAGGGATGTAACTTGCTTCTGACATCACTGGACTTTGTTCTTCTAGGCCTTGCGTTGCTGTTCTTCCAGGTAAAGTAGGAGAGACAAGGAATGGACTGTGCAGGTATCGATGTCAACCACACAAAAGAGAAGGTCATCCACGTGTTGTAGAAGAGTGACTCCTGCATATTCTGCATTCCAGTTGACGAGGATGGAGGACATTGTCTTGGTGAAACTTGAAGGGCTTGTTCTGAGCACCTTGAGGCAACACTGTCCATATGCACTGCACTGGTGTTTGAAGGCTGGCCTCCAGGTGGAGGGGAACACTGAAGAAGGCACTGGCCAGGTTGATCACCGTGAATACCGTTGCGGTGACTGGGACTTTTGAGAGCAGAGTGTGACGGTTCAGCACTGTTGGGGTTTCAAATACCGTAGCCTCTTTCACGGCCTCCAGGCCTTGCACCATTCTGGACTCAGTGGGGTTTACAGTCTTTTTCTTCACTGTGGAAAGCTGGGATTGATTCCGATGGGCGAGGCAGCCCAGTTTGGCCTTGTCCTTCACTATGCGGCAGGGACTCCCATCTCCGCACAGAGCTGGCGGGAAAACAAGCCGTCTACTAGGATCCACATCATGAGAGATGACGACCAGCTGGCTTTCTTGTTCTCCACCAAGACAGTCACTGTGTTAGCACCTGCTCTGGTCACAGGGGGTCTTCTTGTTGGGACGTCTCCTTAACCGGCTGCTTTTTTCTCAGCACGGGCCATCAGTTGTTTCTTTTTCTCCAGCTCGGTCTCAGGTCAGTATTTGTGCACAAGTTTGAAGAGCTGAGTGGCTTTTTGCCTGTCTAGGGCCTGGGTGAACTGGTTGATTGCAGGGGGCACCTCCTGGTGCTTGCAAAAGATGAACCTCTGGCGTTGGAGCCGGATGAGGTGTTGCCATTCCATGAAGCGAGTAGGGTCCTTCTTGAGTTGAATATCCTGGCCAATGTCAAAGTTCTCAGGCCGTCTTCTTAGGCGAGTTCACTTAGACCTTCAGTTGGTCAGAGACATCTTGACTCTGGGTGATTGAGTGGCTTTTCTGGTACTATGTCCAGCACCTCCTGTGATAGGTCTGCAGTGTGGTTGTTCCTGTTTCTTCTTGGGTCAGGGGTGAAGAAAGTGTCATGGTCCCATCTTTCTGGAACACTCTGGTCGCTTTCAGCTTCTGCAGTAGGTCCACTCCCAATAGGTTGAGGGTGCAGGTCTTTGACACAACAAACGGGGACATGATGGAGTGTTCTGGCTGAGTCCACATGCTCAGGGGCTTCATAATCTGGAAATGTCTGACTTGACCATCAATTTCCATGCAGGACGCAGAAGATTCTGATAGATAGGTGAGGTTGCGGAGTTCCACAAGAAAAGATCTGACTACGCCATCCACTCTCAGGATATTGGTCCCACTGGTGGGGTTCCCTGTGGACTTGGCGTGCTCCTGTCCTATCGACGGGGTTCTTCACTGCTTTCTGTGTTTCTTCTTCTTCTGGGCGAAAACAGTGTTCTGCACCGGTTCCAGAAATGACCAAACTCGCCACAGTTGTAACACTGGACATCCCTTCTGTCCCGGCGGGACTCAATCCTTTTTGCTACTGTGAGCAGGGTATCCATTGCTATTGACATGTACTCAGGCCTGGCTACTACCAGTGGTTTCCTGATTGGTTCTCTCAGTCCATGCACAAAAGCCTGTGCCAACATCTGTCTGTGTGTCTGATCATGGGTAATGAGGCCCAAATCTTGAAACACTTGCATCACTCTGTCATGGAACTTCTCCGCAGACTCTGTCTTGTCTTGACTCATGTCATGTAGGCTGAGAGTTTGTCCTGTCAGTCTGCTTTTGGCCCATTCTCTGAGCTGCTCAATTAGCTTTGGTCCTGTCTCCCAGGCATACGCATCTAACTCTGTTGGAAGCTTGAAGTGTTCTCTCATAATTGGCCAGAATGCATCACCTGCTTTTATTTCCATTACGGTCCAGAGATCAATCCAGGCTGCTGCATACGTTCGCTGGATCTGCTGCATTTTTTGGCAAAATGGCATGGGGTGTATCCCTGGGTCTGGCAGCATACTGATCACCTGGCTTGGGATGAAGGGCTCATAGGATGGTGCCTCTACCTGTCCCTGCTCTATTGGTGCTTGTGTGTTTTCTTCCATAGTATTGGGCAGCATGTATGACGTAGTGTCTCGTCTTCATCAGATGAGAAGTGACATGGTGTGCTTGGTGCATATACTGGGTGATGTTGCGGTGGATCAGTGTCATAGTTCCATGTTGGCAGCTCTGCTTGGCACTGAGGTTCCTCTTTTGTGTCTGCAGCTACACTTCTCCCCTGTGAAGCCATGGCTGTGGGCTCTGCTAGCTGTTGTGTCTGGGGGCTACCTGCAGCGTTTTGTGTAGGGAGATTTGCACTTTCTTCTCCTGATATAATGACTGGCAATGTTTGTACTGTGCTTGGGATAGACAGGGTGACCTGTGCTGGAGGCACTGAATACAGAGACACCACATTGCTTTGATTGGGCATTGACCCAGTTGATAATGAAGTAGAAAAAAGAGGAAGAGAAGGGAGGTGTGAGTGAGAAGAGGTGGGATGTGCCTGAGAGGAGGAGGAAGGAGGAGAGCGAGCTCGAGCAGGTGGGTGTGGTGTGGGAGGAGAAAGGGAGGAAAAGGAAGGAGGGGAGGGAGAGAAGAGTGAAAGGGGGAAAGGAGAGAAAGATGGAGGAGAGAGAGAGGAGAAAGATGGAGGGGGAGAAGTAGAAGAAGATGAAGAAGAAGATTTGAGAGTTGGAGAGGAAGAGATAGAAGAAGAGGAAGAGGAAGAAAATGGATGTGTCAGAGATGTGAGGGAGGGGAAAGAAGGAATGATAGGGAAAGAAGGATAGAGA
The DNA here is from genome assembly GCA_033576555.1 of Oophaga sylvatica. Lineage (NCBI taxonomy): Eukaryota > Metazoa > Chordata > Amphibia > Anura > Dendrobatidae > Oophaga > Oophaga sylvatica. The sequence goes on along the minus strand of JARQOD010000003.1, from coordinate 353,847,089 downwards.
GGGATGGCAGCGAGGAAAGAGGAGAAAAGTCTGAAGAAGAAGGAGAAAGGGACTGAGAGAAGAAAAAGGAGAGGGTGTCCCCCTGTGGCTCTTGAGAGGGGACCATTGAAACAAAAATGCCTTCTCCCTGTGGAGAGAGGCGGGGAGCGTTTTTCCCTGTACAAGGCTTCTTATTCAATGAGAGCAGCCTACACCTGTCCCGTGTCTCCACATGATGGACATGTGATGTGTGTGACTCTGAATTCTGCTCTTGTGACATGTCAGTGATCATTTTCTCACAGACGATTTAACACCTTTTCAATCTTATTCACATAAAAAATCACTTCCTGGTCCGTTCAAATTAACTTGCTGTACCTTCTACATGATGCACCACTGCTCTTTTATAGCAGACGGTAATCTATAAACAAACTTTCTTGTTGCCTTTCAAACAAAAAACAAGAAAAAACATTTCATTATGCAGTGTAAAGTCTGCCTGTCTATTTGCTTCTCTCGTACTCTGACCTTCTATTCACATGCCTAGCCCTTTGATTCTCACGTACTGTGTTTATTCCAAAAACCTATTCAACAAAGGTAATTAAAAATCTGAAAACTGCTGCATACTGGTTCTGTGTGTCTTCGCTGAATGCCTGATGGGAGGGGTGAGTGAAGCCGCTGCGCAGCTGTTTGTGTGTGTGTTCTCCCTCAGCCTGCAGTTTCCTTATCTGTGGAGTGACCTTGGTCTAAAGCAAGCTAGTAGATCTTGCTGGTTGGAGAGTAAAACTCTAAAATAAGTTGATTAGAAAAATCTCTCCAAAATCATTTAAAAATGTACTTAAAAGAAAAACTTTAAAAACAAAAGTTAGATTTAGTAAAAAAAAAAACTCTAGGAAAAGAAAAAAAAATTGACCAAAAAGGGAGGGAAAAAAAAAACCATATTAATCATAAAACTCTGAAAAACAACCCTTGTTACTAAAACAGCTAATTAAAAACAGGAAAGAGGTGGAAAAACTGATTGTAAAATGATAAAAACAAAAAGAAAAATACTTTAAAACTTTTGTCAGGTAGCGTAGGCTTTTTCCTACCGCCCTCAGGAATGTCATCTCGCTGCTGCCAGCACTTCCCCCCTCCCTTATATCTCTGCTTGCTGTCTCTACAGGCACTGAAATCACGTATCAAAAAAAGATTATCCATATAGAATAGCAAAAAATGAATACAGTTCAGTCTGAATGCCTGAGAATTTTCACGCTACAGCCTGTAGCCAAAAAACTAGCTTAAAAAGATCAAAACCAGGAAACAGATGTGACAACGTGATTAGCAGAGGAGGGGGTCAAAGGGGTTTCTCGCTGCTGCAGCCAGCAGTGAATGAGATAGGGACAGAGCGCACGCTGCTCTGAATGAGATTTAAAGCGACAGTACCTGATACAGACAGTGACACGTACAATGAGACAGACACCCGGGAGAATACGAATCCCTCATTTGATGATCTGTGACACATACAAGCTGCTCTGGTAACTGATAACTCACCAATTGCACTGAGCACGGCAATGCTCCATGTCTATCACCCTGTAGAGACCGGTCGCCCTGCCTGGTGCGCCGGTCACAGTAATCTGTAATAGCCTGTACAAAATTCCCACCCTTCACACCTGGAATACTGGGAGTGTCTCCCTCCGATGTGTGAAAGAATCTGTGAGAATTTATCCAAACAAAGCCCCCACCCTCACACCTGGAATACTGGGATTGTCTCCCTCCAATGTGTGAAGGAATCTGTGAGAACTTATCCAGCAATTTGGCTTTCCTGCTATACAGCTTCCAGAAATCAGCAAGCAAAACACAGTCACCGTTCCAATTTTTCTCCCGGTTCACATAAAACATAAAACACATACACAGCACAGCAGCAAACACCTTATATCCCAGGGTTTTGGATAAGAGTGTGGACTTTTTACACTACCTGGGAATGCGGTGGTGACCACACCTGACCGGCAAGAGGTGTAAGACCAGGACTGAGCACAAGGGACTTTCAGGTAAGATGACAAGATTTTCTTACCTTACTTATGGAGCTGCGCAGTCTCCGTCCCGTGAGCCAAGGCCATGGCCAACACCTCTGTCTCTCCGGTCAGCAGGTCCCCGTGCGTTTCGTCCACTGCCCCGCGTGCAGGCGCCAACTGTTATAGAAATTTAATTAGGATAAATCTATCCTGAAGTGTTTGTTGGTGCTGTTCCCAATTTTCTATTAAATGTCTTTTTGAGCGCTCAGAACGAAATGAGGACTGTCCACAACGGAAGTGTCAGTATAACAGTTCGTCAAGACTACACATTTATTATTCATTCAAGGTTTTATACGTTTACAAAAAGGGGCTGGTTAGTCAATTAACATACAATTAAAAGCTGCTAGATTATTGGCTGTTCTAGTGTAAGTATGATAATTATGATAATTATGATAAAAGGGCTGAAGTTGCAGATTTATTGTTTTTTGTTCTTTTGCCCTAGCTTTCTTGCATGACTAGTAAAGTAAACAATAGATATCTACTAAGACTCTCTGTACTTGTTCCTTATGAAGGCCAGGGTCGTCTTTAACGACTGATTATAGCTGGCATCAGCTTTTTGCATAGATATGTGTGGGCACAGGATTTTTAGCAAGTGAGATCTATCTAACTGTGAATGCATTGTGAGACAGTGAAGGGGTATGTATTGGATGGGGTGTACATCTCGCCTAGGTACTTAGCTGACTGGCATAAGGGAAATGTATGGCTTTGTAAACCTAGTGGTGGAGCAAGTTCACTACACCCTCAATTCAGTACAGGCCTGCAGCTCAAACCTGAGGCCACTCAGGTTTTAATTAGGCAGCCAGAAGTAGGTGCTTGAGAACACAGACATTGAGCTCTCAGTCTGGATGTGACTCCAGACACGGCAGGAGTCTCCGGGAAACCACACGCTGGTAAATACTGAGTATATGTGTTGTTTTGGGCCAGGCTTGTAGAGTCTGGGCCCTGATAGTGAGGGAAACTATCTGTGTGTAGTGAGTAGCCGGACAGGCTCAGGATTTTGGTTTATGAGTTGGTTTTGCTCATGTTTGTTTGCTGTGGACTTACAATAAAGCTGGTTGCGGCCAGTTGTACCAGAATTGCTGTCTGTGAGTGAACTGTGTTTATGCCACTCCGTCTACCCGAGACGGCGATCCCAGAGCTATATCACCTGAAAAGCTTACAATTGGTGCTCGAATGCTGGGGCAGCACAGTGGCTAAAGCAGCAGCAAAGGAAAACGTCTATTAAAGCAGTCTTAAAGAGACAGTAGCCCTAATAGAGTTTGCACAGAGAAAAAAAAAAAAGTGTCTGCACAGCAAAGCTGAACTGACTGTGGAAAAGACTGTGGAGTGTGTATGTCTTGAGTAAAGACTGCCGTTGTTGAGACAGAGAAGTCTGAAAGCATGGATGACAGCATGGAGGAGCTGCTTAAATATATGGCGCAAGTTAGTGTGCAACAGCAGGAGACTAACCGATTGTTAAGGGAGCAGGTTGCAGCACTACGCCAGGATCTCAGCGCCTCGTCCCAGAGTGATGTCGCAAGGGCACCTGCGTTGCCTGCAGTAAAGAAGTGGCTGGAGCCTGACGTCGGCAGCCATGCCCAGATGGTCGAAGAGGTGATAGTGGACCGCTACACCCGAGCACTAAAGAAGTGGATGGAGCCTGACGTTAGCAACCCTGCCGAAATGGTCGAAAAGGTGATAGTGGACCACTACACCCGAGCACTTTCTCCTGAGGTACAGCACGGGGTCGGACAAGGAGACCACCAAGATGCCAAGCAACTCGTCAGCCTGATAGAGAGGTACTTCGCCACGAAAAACTCCCTCCGTGACCAGCCGTCGGAGCGGTCGTCACTTCAGAGTTCCCGGCCGCTGAACTCTCCCGGTAAGAGTGTTCCAGCTGTTGGGGACAGGGGGTATGCTGATAGACTGGTTCAGGCCCAAGGGGACATATGGGAGGAAAAGGGTGACACTTCCCTGTCGGGAGACCCCAGGCCTAGAAAGGTCTCCCCGTCTGAACTCCCAGACTTGAGTGTGGTGTGCATCCATGGAGACACCGAAGTCTACCCAGAGACTACCGTGGACTTGGTCCCCAAACTCGGGGAGGTCTCGTGTGAAGTGGGGGTAGTGAAGAGCCTGGTGCGCCCCGTCATATTGGGTAGTGACTTTCCCCTGTCTAGGGATCTCTGGGGGAAAGATGATTCTACTGGACAGTGTGATGAAGCTCCTACGGAGGTTGCGCGGTCCAGAGGGGCGGAACACAATGCTAGTGGGCCGTTAAACTTATGTGATGACCGTGATAATGATAATGATGATGATCGTGATAATGATAATGATGATGACCGTGATAATGATAATGATGATGATCGTAATAATGATAATGATGATGATCATGATGATGATGATGATGATGATCATGATGATGATAATGATGATGACCATGATAATGATAATGATGATGATACTGATGATGATGATGATACTGATAATGATAATGATGATGATACTGATAATGATGATGACCGTGATAAAGATGAATTTCCTTTTCAGGTGATGTTGGGAGACGAGGATAGTGGTTTTCAGGAACCGAATGTCCCTGACCTACCTGTGTCCCGTGACAATTTTGGGAGTGAGCAGTTGCGAGACCCCACTCTTAAAACGGCCCAGGAAAATATAACTGTTCTAAATGAGGTTCCCCAAGAGCCTGGCTCTGAGGAGAGGTTTCCTTATGTTGCCATGAACAATAACCTGTTGTATAGGGACACTAAAGTCCAGGGAGAGGTTGTGAGTCAGCTCCTGGTACCTAAACCATATAGAAGCATGGTGCTGGGGTTGTCACATAGCCACGTGCTTGGTGGGCACCTGGGGATGGACAAGACCCAGGATAGAATTGCTCAGGGTATGCCATTGGACAGGGAGTCATTGGTGGCCGCGGGGGAATTAGAGAAAGGTGTAAAACCCCCTATACCTCCTGTGATAGTTGGTGACACATTGTCAGTACACCAAAAACAGGAAGTACAAGAGTTTTTGCAGAAAAATCAGCAGAGGTGTTCTGACTTGCCTGGTCGTACTTCTATGGTGAGGCACTATATCGAGACTGAGCCCGGCACTAAGGTCAAGCTGAAACCGTGCAGGATACCCGAAGTCCGCAGAGAGCATAGGCCTGGGAGGTTACAGTGTAGTGCCGATGCCGTGTCCGGAGTTCACTGTCTCTTTAGGATTGATGACCAGCCCTCCGGTCTGGAGAAGAGGGGGGGATATGTGAGACAGTGAAGGGGTATGTATTGGATGGGGTGTACATCTCGCCTAGGTACTTAGCTGACTGGCATATGTATGGCTTTGTAAACCTAGTGGTGGAGCAAGTTCACTACACCCTCAATTCAGTACAGGCTTGCAGCTCAAACCTGAGGCCACTCAGGTTTTAATTAGGCAGCCAGAAGTAGGTGCTTGAGAACACAGACATTGAGCTCTCAGTCTGGATGTGACTCCAGACACGGCAGGAGTCTCCGGGAAACCACACGCTGGTAAATACTGAGTATATGTGTTGTTTTGGGCCAGGCTTGTAGAGTCTGGGCCCTGATAGTGAGGGAAACTATCTGTGTGTAGTGAGTAGCCGGACAGGCTCAGGATTTTGGTTTATGAGTTGGTTTTGCTCATGTTTGTTTGCTGTGGACTTACAATAAAGCTGGTTGCGGCCAGTTGTACCAGAATTGCTGTCTGTGAGTGAACTGTGTTTATGCCACTCCGTCTACCCGAGACGGCGATCCCAGAGCTATATCCCCTGAAAAGCTTACAGCATATATATGAATATACTTTGAATATATGGAATACATATATATTTCCATGACAATACACCTCACATATACATGCGATGTTGAAAAAATTGCGTTTTTAGACGTCACAATAAGGAGAGATCAGCATGACATGATCCAAGCTAGTTTATTCAGAAAACCCACTTCCACCAACATGCTTCTACATGCTTCTACTGACCATCCTCAGCATATTATTAGATCTGTCCCCATAGGCCAATTTTTCCTTCTCCAGAGGGTTTGCTCCACAGACCAGGAATTTGAAAAGCAAGTAGAAGATTTAAAACTCAGGTTCAAGGAACGGGGCTATAGCAATAGGATGGTCAAAAAGGCCTACAATAGAGCCAAATATTCAAATCGTAATACCTTATTAGATAACTCTAATAATAAGAAAGAAACCAAGGAACAGCTGAGATTTATTACCAACTACCATTCACAGTTTGATCAAATTCTGGCTGTCATTGAAAAATCTTGGCCTATCCTAAAGATTGACCCTATTCTTTCGAAAATACTTCATGATAGACCTGCTATTACAGTTAGACGGTCAAAAAACCTTTGTGACTATTTGGTGCAAAGTCATTATGTGGGTGAAATAACGACCACTTTTGTGGATGGTGTTGGCGTTAGGCATGGATGTGCTTCATGTGGGCGATGTGTTGCCTGTCCCAATATTGATACCTGTGACTCATTTACAAATCACTGCACCTCCAAAACATATAAGATTAATAAATATGTAACATGCAAGTCAACAAATGTTATTTATTATGCTACATGTCACTACTCCTTAATTTATGTGGGCCTTACATCACGTCAACTTAAAGTACGTGTACGTGAACATGTTTTGGACATACAGGCAGCTGTCGACCACACAGATGCCTCCACCCTGAAGACAATACCACACCATTTTAAACTTTACCACCAATGTAACAGCAATTTACTTAGGGTCAGAGGCATATACTTCCAACTAATATTCATGGTGGAGGGATAACCCAACGTTTGGCTTGTCTTGAAGCTAAATGGATTTTGACATTACAGACGGTTCAACCTCATTGCCTTAATGAGTGCCTGAGCTTTGCCCCATTTTTGTGATCACTAGTTTGCTGTGTTGACACGTTCACCATCCCATATAGGCTTATTGTTTTTATATGTTTTTTATGTTTTTAACTGTGTGTGTTTTGTTTCATTACTTAGGTAACCACTCTCACCGTCATCTTATGTTGGTGCCTTTTCTGAATTATTTGCTAATATACAATATACAACATGGTACCACAATATAATTTATTATTGTACATCTTGCTAATATACATGAATTCATATGTCTACCATGAAGGCCTGCTGCACAAAGTCTCCTATTAACAATTGTAGAGATGTGTCAGCTGCTAGAACTCTGGCATTGACCTGGTCTCTAATCTGGGCTGCTGTAAACCTGCGATTTCTGAGGCTGGTGACTCGGATAAACTTAGCCTCAGAAGCAGAGGTGACTCTTGGTCTTCCTTTCCTGGGGCAGTCCTCATGTGAGCCAGTTTCTTTGTAGCGCTTGATGGTTTTTGCAACTGCATTTGGGGACACTTTCAAAGTTTTCCCAATTTTTCGGACTGACTGACATTCATTTCTTAAAGTAATGATGTCCACTCGTTTTTATTAGCTGCTTTTTTTCTTGCCATAATACAAATTCTAACAGTCTATTCAGTAGGACTATCAGCTGTGTATCCACCAGACTTCTGCACAACACAACTGATGGTCCCAACCCCATTTATAAGGCCAGAAATCCCACTTATTAAACCTGACAGGGCACACCTGTGAAGCGAAAACCATTTCTGGTGACTACCTCTTGAAGCTCATCAAGAGAATGCCAAGAGTGTGAAAAGCAGTCATCAAAGCAAAATGTGGCTACTTTGAAGAACCTAGAATATAAGGCATACTTTCAGTTGTTACACACTTTTTTGTTAAGTATATAATTCCACATGTGTTAATTCATAGTTTTGATGCCTTTACTGTGAATTTACAATTTTCATAGTCATGAAAATACAGAAAAATCTTTAAATGAGAAGGTATGTCCAAACTTTTGGTCTGTACTGTATATATATTTTTCTAGCACACCAGACCACTTGTTCTGTTTATTAGGGACATACAGGATTTTCAACTTTGCAGTGGGTCATTGATACAATACCAGTATTGCTTATTTTGATATATATGACCATTGCCTTTTAATAAATTTACTGTCATTCCATCGCCGTCTGTTCCCCTGCTGTTTTTTCTGCCTATTGGACATCCACGTCTTCTCCTTTCCTGCCATTTGTACATTTTTATCATTATGTATACCTAGTTTTGATTTTTTTAACTTTGACCATTTAATCGTCCCCTTCCTTTTTTTGTTAGATAGATAGTTAGACAGATAGTAGATAGATAGATAATAAATAGGTAGATAGAGAGATGGATAGAAAGATAGATATCCTGCAGATACAATATATAATTTCAAAACCCCCTACATATTTTAAAATTACACCCTTTAGTGCCTTTCATGTAGAGTTTATTCTACAGTTTTTATGCTTGCTTAACGTAATAAATAAATAAATTAAAAAACAATATGTGGTCTCTGACTTCTTCTTTGCTTCACCAATTTATTATAAAACAAACAAAAAACCCCATTGTCAGTCTGACAAAGTCCAGGGAATCCGATGTAGTCCAGAAATGGTAATCTGAAAAACATAAAAATATAGAAGTTAAGGCAAGACACTGTCCCTTGTTCACCAATTTATTATAAAAAAGACCCATGCAGGTCTAACGTAGTTAGTCCTGTGTTTCCCACAATGTTCACCGATTCCATCATCCAAAACCTATGGAGCATCATTTTGAGGCTCTATTGGCTTTAGCAGTAGCCACTCCTGGTTCACACTGGACTCCATGAGATCGGGCGACTGTGAAGAGAGGTGGACATAATTTCACACTAAACCCATAAAATGGGCCGTACAAAATTGTTGACACCTTTCCAAAAATCTGGGTAAACAACTTTGTTTCAAGCATGTAAAGCTCATTTAAGCTAACCTGTGGCAAGTAACAGGTGTGGACAATATGAAAATCACACCTGAAACCAGATAAAAATGGGAGAAGTTGACTCAATCATTGCATTGCATGATTATGTGTGCCACACTAAGCATGGAGAACAGAAAGAGGAGAAGAGAACTGTTTGAGGACTTGAGAACTAAAATCATTTAAAAATATCAACAATCTCAAGGTTACAAGTCCATCTCCAGAGATCTTGATGTTCCTTTGTCCACGGTGAGCAACATAATCAGGAAGTTTACAAACCCATCGCACTGTAGCTAATCTCCCTGAGCATGGACGGCAGAGAATATTTGATGAAAGGTTGCAACGCATGATAGTCTGAATGCTGGATAAGCAGCAATCAAGTTCCAAAGAAATTCAAACTGTCCTGCAGGCTCAGGGTCCATCAACTTTTGAATGAAACTAATTGCTATGGCAGGAGACCCAGGATGACCCCACTGCTAACAAAGAGACATAAAAAGCAAGACTACAGTTTTCCAAAGTGTACATTAGTAAGCCAAAATTCTTCTGGGGATGTGTCTTGTGGACAGATGAGACCAAGATAGAGCTTTTTGGTAAAGCTCATCATTCTACTGTTTACCAAAATCAGAATGAGGCCTATAAAAAAGTTGTGTTTTATTAGAGTTTTGCTTGCTCTTCAGTTTAAGGTTCACGGATCTCTCTTAGAATGTGTTCAGCCACAGGAATCAATGTTTCTATTCAGTGACAGTAAGGTTGTATCTTATGTATGCATAAGGCCAGACACGAGGTTGGTAAAAGGTAAAGGTAAAGCAATAATATCATTACTGTCATCAGTGTCTCAGGAGCCTCAATTGAGCCATTGTTCTCCTAGTCACTCGTCCCATTGTGTGGATGAGGGTAGTAGACCCAGTGGAGCCTTGTACCAAAAGGGGTCTCACATGCAATCCCAGGTAAAGGGCTCAGCTGTAAGAAAATACCTCCACCAATGCACAGTTACCGTATATACTTACAGTTATATGAAAAAGTTTGGGCACCCCTATTAATCTTAAGCTTAATGTTTGATAAAAATTGTTGTTTTTGCAACAGCTATTTCAATTTGATATATCTAATAACTATTGGACACAGTAATGTTTCTGCCTTGAAATGAGGTTTATTGTACTAGCAGAACATGTGCAATCTGCATTCAAACAAAATTTGACAGGTGCATAAGTATGGCCACCCTTATCATTTTCTTGTTGTAAATACTCCTACCTACTTTTTACTGATTTACTAAAGCACTTTTTTTTTTTGTAACCTCATTGAGCTTTGAACTTCATTTGCCAGGTGTATGCAATCATGAGAAAAGCTACTTGAAGTGGCCACTTGCAAGTTGTTCTCCTGTTTGAATCTCCTCTGAAGAGTGGCATCATGGGCTCCTCAAAACAACTGTCAAATTATCTGAAAACAAAGATTATTCAACATAGTTGTTCAGGGAAGGATACAAAAGCTGTCTCAGAGATTTATCCTGTCAGTTTCCATTGTGAGGAACATAGTAAGGAAATGGAAGAACACAGGGACAGTTCTTGTTAAGGCCAGAAGTGGAAGGGCAAGAAAAACATCAGAAAGGCAGAGAAGAAGAATGGTGAGATCAGTCAAGAACAATCCTCAGACCACCTCCAGAGAGCTGCAGCATCAACTTGCTGCAGATGGTGCCACTGTGCATCGGTCAACTATACAACGCACTTTGCACAAGGAGAAGCTGTATGGGAGAGTGATGCGAAAGAAGCCGTTTCTGCAACCACGCCACAAACAGAAACCAAGATTGAGTTGTTTGGTCATATAAAAAGGCGTTATGCATGGCATCAAAAAAACACAGCATTCCAAGAAAAACACTTGCTACCCACAATAAAATTTGGTGGAGGTTCCATCATGCTTTGGGGCTGTGTGGCCAATGCCGGCACCGGGAATCTTGTTAAAGTTGAGGGACGCATGGATTTCACTCAGTATCAGCAGATTCTTGACAATAATGTTCAAGAATTGTACCTGTCTATATTTTCCCTTTTCATATGTAAAGCGCCATGGAATAAATGGCGCTATATAAATGTGTAATAATAATAAGAAGAAGAAGAATCAGTGACAAAGTTGAATTTACGCAGGGGATGGATCTTTCAGCAAGACAATGCAAATGCAGCAGCTACTGGTAAAATACAAAAATAAAAATAGATACCAATAAAAGTAGAATTAATTGAGACATCAGTAGGTTAAATGTTTTTGAATATCCATATTGAATCAGGAGCCCCACATAATGCTCCATACAGTTTATGATGGGCCCCTTAAGATGCTCGATACAAAATACTCCCCATATAATGCTCCATAAAGGTTAATAATAGCCCCATAAGATGCTCCATAGAGTAATATGCCCCATATGCTGCTCCATAAAGGTTATGGCCCCATAAAATGCTCCATAGATTATGCCCCATAAGATGCTCCATAGATTATGCCCCCATAAGATGCTCCATAGATTATGCCCCCATATGATCTCCATATGATCTCCATAAAATATACCTCATATGATGCTCCATAGATTATGGCCTGATATGATGCTCCATAGATTATGCCCCATATGATGTTCCATAGATTATGCCCCTATATGATGCTCCATAGATTATGCCCCCATATGATACTCCATATATTATGCCCCCATATGATGCTCCATAGATTATGCCCCCATAAGATGCTCCAAATATTTTATGCTCCATATGATGCTCCATAGATTATCCCCCCATAAGATGCTCCATATATTTTATGCCCCATATGATGCTCCATAGATTATGCCCCATATGATGCTCCATAGATTATGCCCCCATATGATGCTCCTTAGATTATGCTCCCATAAGATGCTCCATATATTTTATGCCTCATATGATGCTCCATAGATTATGCCCATAAGATGCTCCAAATATTTTATGCCCCATATGATGCCCCATAGATTATGCCCCCATAAGATGCTCCATAGATTATGCCCCCATAAGATGGTCCATAGATTAGGCCCCATATGCTGCTGCTGCAAATGAAAATAAAAATGACATACTCACCTCTTGTCGCTGGGGACCAGGTGCTGGTGTCCTGTGCAGGTGGGGACACCGGCGTGCTATGGGGGCCAGGTGCCGGTGTCACCGCTGGCTCAGGGCCCCAGCACCTGAGATATTCACCTGTCCCCGGTCCACCGCTGCGCGCCACTGTCTTCCGGGTACTATGGTCATGGTATCTGTTTACTGGGTTTGAGGAACTATCCTAAGGACTGTTGTTGCTTGCTGGAGCTGGACACATGTACCAGTCGTAGTATATGTCATCTGCATTTCAGAAACTATCCTAAGTGCTGTTGTTGCTGGGTGCATGTGCTACAGTCGTGGTATCCGTCATCTGGAGGAGAATGGACTGTGATTACAGACTATTCTAATGAGAGATACAAAAGCTCTGGACCAACAAAAGTTGAGAGTCAGTGGGTATCACCTGGTACAGGGGCAGTGGAACTACTGGTACAGGGGTGGGATCTTGTGGACTGGCGGCATTGCACTGTGGCCATAGACTCGGAACTGCTATCAGACCATGGACTTAAGGAATAAAAAATAGTTGCATCTTTAACGTGCCTAAGTGATTTTTACAACCCAACCACCGATATTCACAATTGTATAATGACATTCAGCTACTCATCAGAGCTGGGGGTGTGGTTGGACCAGGAGCACAAGAGCAAATAGTCCGCCAGTGATAATCTCCTGTTGATAAAATGCTCATTGCATTGAAACAGTAACACACAGTCTAATAAGTAGTACATCATTGAAATCAGTGTCTCAGACCCTATGTCCTGCTGCCCTCAGATTATATAACAAAAACATGCTGACAATTTCCCTTTAAATTGCATATTTCTAAAAAATATATATATCATATTTGTTTTTGGCATTTACTTCTCTTGCCCTTAGTGTATTGATTAACATAGATTTTTACAAACTCCATAAAAAGACATTACAAATGCACATTTTGAAAGCAATGTCATGTGAAAACTCAACAGAAACCATTCTGCTGTGCAGACAACACAGGTGACTCATGTCTGATCAGACGATTGTTTTATTCCAGAGCTTTGATGTAATAGGTTAACATCTTGTGCTGACCTGTCAGATGCACAATGAAATGTTGGTTTATATGACACATCTGAAAATAGAATGACTAATATTACCTGATGCTGCAGGATCAGCATGACAAGTAGCATGCAGGATTTTCAAATAGATTATAAATCAGCAGCGCGGACAGATGTCAGGCCGAGCACCTGCCACTGCTTACTCCGAGGTTAGCTAAGGTGAATATGTTAAACTGCAATTAGACAAAAACAAGACACAATGTGAACAGAAGGTTAATAAACAGAAAATTATATTTTCTGAAGTGTATAATAAATGACAAGATCAAAGTCAAGCAATTCTGAAATGTACATTTCCACGGGAAACTTTGATGAAAAATGCTCTCATCTAGGGGCAGTTTGTTAAAGACAAGTGAAGCTGAGCAGCTATAGATTTAGTCCCCGATTCATGAAAGATTTTATGCCCCTAGAAGAGCTTCGAAAAGTCGTAAAATTTCGGTGCAACTTTTCTGGCTTTAGGCGTTTTCACAGCTCAGTAACGGACTGGGACCACAAGTAACATTGAAATCTTGGATCAATTGTTCAGCTACATGCAAATATTATATTAAATTTATCTTCTATATAATAATAAACTATGTAGTTAATTTAATTTATGATGGGATGCTGCTTTTGTCTGTACATAGAGACTTACATATATAAGGCCAACCCTTGGTCATATTCAGCGTCGGACTGGAACACCTTGGGCCCACCAGAGAAAATCATTCTTGGGGCCCACTATGTAGCTACATAGAAATAAATACAAGACCACAAATTGTGCAGTAAAACACACTAATATCAAGGTATAATATAAGGTAGTACACGTCTTAATTATGTAGCAGGAGTTGGGGTAGCCTCCCTCATAGATTATAAAGCAGCCCCCCTCATAGGGGATAATGCTGCCCCCCTCATAGAGGATAATGCTGCCCCCCTCATAGGGTATAATGCTATATATTATATATATATATATATTATATATATATATATATATATATAGATAATAGATACCACATATACTCGAGTATAAGCTGACCCCCTAATTTTGCCACAAAAAACCGGGAAAACTTATCGACTCGAGTATAAGCCTAGGGTGGAAATTGAGATTATGCCCCATATGCTGCCCCATGTATTATGCCCCACAAGATGCTCCATAGATTGTGCCCCATATGCTGCCCATGTATTATGCCCCCATAGATGCTCCATAGATTGTGCCCTCATAGATGCTCCATAGATTATGCCCCACAGATGCTCCATAGATTATGCCCCCATAGATTATGCTCCCATAGATGCTCCATAGATTATTCCCCCATAGATGCTCCTTAGATTATGCCCCCATAGAAGCTCCATAGATTGTGCCCCCATAGATGCTCCTTAGATTATGCCCCCATAGACGCTCCTTAGATTATGCCCCCATAGATTATGCCCCTATAGATGCTCCATAGATTATGCCCCCATAAATGCTCCTTAGATTATTCCCCATAATTATCCCCATAATCCCTTAGATTATGCCCCCATAGATTAGCCCATAGATGCTCCTTAGATTATGCCCCATAGACTCATAGATTAGCCCCCATAGATTATGCCCCCTATACTCATAGATTATGCCCCCATAGAAGCTCCATAGATTATGCCCCCATAGATGCTCCAAAGATTATGCCCCCATAAGTGCTCCTTAGATTATGCCCCCCATAGAAGCTCCATAGATTGTGCCCCCATAAATGCTCCTTAGATTATTCCCCATAGATGCGCCATAGATTATGCCCCATAAATGCTCCACAGATTATGCCCCCATAGATTATGCCCCCATAAATGCTCCACAGATTATGCCCCCATACATGCTCCACAGAGTATGCCCCCATAAATGCTCCACAGATTATGCCCCCATAGATTATGCCCCATAAATGCTCCACAGATTATGCCCCCATAGATTATGCCCCCATAAATGCTCCACAGATTATGCCCCCATAGATTATGCCCCCATAGATGCTCCACAGACTGTGCCCCCATAGATGCTGCAAAAAAAAAAAAAAAAAGACATACTCACCTCTCGTCGCTTGGGGCCAGGTGCTAGTGTCCTGAGCAGGCGGGTACATCGCACGTAACAGGGCTATGGGGTACTCGGCACCGAGCCCGTTCACTTCACTGGGGATGTCACAGGTAGCGCAGCTCGGTCCGTTGCCCTGGGCGCTCACTAAAGGGGGATATTTACAGGGGATTGTAGAAATGTTCGTGACGCCACCTGTGGTTTCTGATCAGGGTGACCAGCGCTGCAGGGTGAATCCTTTGAGGGGTTGTTACTGGGCAGCAAGGTGTTAAGTCTTCCACAGGTAAGACTGATCCCTCGAGGTATATGGCGGTGTAGGGGTGAAGGAGCAATAATGCAGACACACACAAGACCGTCTCTTTCTGTACCTTTACTGGTGATGAAGTTGCAGGCACGTCCCGGGAGGCCGTCAGGGTGGAGGATGCATGTCCAGCAATCCACTGAGTAGGTGTAAGGCCTCCTTACGTCCTTGTGTGTGAGTTTCTAACTTGCATAAAACAGAGTTTAACTCCTTCTCTTTGCTACGCCCGGCTGATCTTGTGATGAGGTCTTCTTGTGGACAGAACAGTGTCTCTATGGCGGTACCTGCCAGACCCCCATCTTCCTAACCTCAGTTACGTATCAGCACTGCAGGGCCCCTGCGACTTGAAGTCCAGGGTCTCCGGTTTTTCCCACTAGCTGTGAAGATACTAGCAAGCTCGGACCCGGTGTCCGGTGGTGCAGAGTGGAGGTAAGCTATCAATGCTGGTTGACCTCTGTCACTCTCTCTTTTCCCTTTTCCACTTGCCTGTCGTCCTACTCGCACATTTAACATAAGCACAGGCAGCAGTAGATGTCAGCTATCTCGTTCAGACTTCCTCAGCCCTCAGGCTAATCTGACAGGAGACTCTCTCCGGTGTTCTGAGGAGATCTTATCTCTCCCTCACAGCTTGTCTGAGGTAACTGCGTTCTGAGATGTTCTGCTGTTCTGAGGTAACACCAACAACTCACTAACTCGCAGCTAGACTGCCTTCATCTCACTACTGTCTCAAGGGCTCCCTCTGGTGGAACCAGGAAAAATGTGAAGTGTTGTGTGCTTATCAGGTGATTGTGAATTACCTTTCATGCATCCTCCTGGGTACATGTGGCACCAAGCGCAGCTTGGCTACACATCCACCCCTAGTTAATATCAGCACTCCCGGGCTGAAAAAGAAAACAATTTTTATAACATCAACCAAACATAACTCATCCCTTGCGGGAGGTAAGGACACTTTAAACGTTACAATGTGTACAAATGGCAAATAGAAAATATAAAAATGACTTTCACACACTAAATACAGAATTCTTGTGGAGGAGCCGTACCAAACCTCCCACGGTGGTCCTGGGTGGGCTGCAGGACTTCTTTGCTGCAAACCTCACTCAAGGCCACACCATACGGGTTTTTCTTCTGAGGTAGAATGGTTTACGTAAAACCAAGATGGGGCACTGAGTGCCAACTATTTACAACACAGTTTTTGGTCTGGGAAAGTCCTCAGCCACGCAGTCCTTTAAAAGAAACACATTTCACATATCACATTACCCAACTGGGGTATACTACTTCAGCATGTGAACATTATCATCATATAACATTCTCAATAAAGTGCAATTCTCTTCATAACTTTGTACAGTTCAGTAAACCCTGTCTGGGTCCTACTCGATTAATTTGCTAGGACTACTCTTGGTACCTAACAGGTAACCTTCCTTTCGTTGTGCATACTGACCTACGTGGTGTTGCTTCAGGTATAGTAGCATCTGGCCTATCTGTCCTGCGTGCTGGCAAACTGTAATACTGCCTTAACCTCTCTAGGGATCTGGCAAGCATACTTGTGGCTGGGCGATGCGGTTCTGTTTCGCCAGTGGATTCTTCTGGTAGTTCCACGTCTTGAGGTTCCATTTCTTGAGACTCTACTTCTGGAGGTGCTACAGGAGCAGGTTCCTCTTGAACTATTTCTTCTGCTGCGGCAACTGGCTCAACTGGACGTTGAAGCGCTTCTTGTGGTTGGTAAAATTGAAGTACTGGAATAATCACAGCATCCCCGATACAAGGCCAATCTGCAGGAAAATCTCCTAAGTCCGTGTGTATGACTTCACCTGGTTTCTCTTTTTCCATAACAAGTTCTTCCTCGGGAAGTTTTAACATGTCTGGATACAGTTTTAAGTGGTCACTGAGAATAAGGGCTTTTGCCAGAAATGCATTGAGATGTATCCCCAACCTGTATGATCTTTTAATCTTTTTTCAATAAATTTGAGGATTTTATTATTCTTGGGACTCACCATTATTAATTTTCTTATGTGAAGCCTTAGTCACGGCTATTGGTTGGAGACCCATAACATTGACATTGCAAGACGGACTGAGTTATACCAAGAGGACACGGTGAGGCTGCCTTTCTTGTTTATTTAGACTATGTGATTCATCTTCTCACAGAGACCGTTGGTTTGGGGGTGGTACGGTGTGGTTCTTATCTTCTTACACCCGTACAAGTGACAGAACTCTTTAAACAATTCGGCTTCAAAGGCAGGACCTTGATCAGTTAACACTTGCTCTGGATATCCATGGGGTCTGCAGAAATACGCCTGAAACGTCTTTGCTGCTGTTTCAGCTGTCAGATCTTTGACAGGGGCGACCACCAGGAACCTGGAGTAGTGATCCACCATTGTCAGGGCATATGAGTATCCTGACCGGCTGGGTGACAACTTTACATGGTCCAAGGCCACGATCTCCAAGGGACGAGTCGTCTTGATGGGCTGCAGGGGTGCTTTCTGGCTACTGTAGTCTTTTCTTCGGAGGCTACAGGACGCACAGTTTTTACACCATTTCTCGATGGAACTACGCATTCCCACCCAGTAGAAACGACACTTCAGTAGGGTTTCCAGCTTCTTCCAGCCAAAGTGCCCCGCTCGATCGTGGTAGGCTTCCAACACCATCTGGATGTCTGTTCTTGGCACTACTATCTGCCATACCATCTCATGGGTTCTGGGGTTGACGTACCTTCGGCACAGCTTCTCTCGGTAGATAAACAGCCGGCTTCTCTCGTTCCACAGCTGCTTTGCTTGTTGAGACGCATCCTTCTCCAAGGAGGAACCTTCCTGAGTTATCAGCTCCTTGATACGGCTGACAACCGGGTCACTGTTCTGGGTCTCCTTCCAGCTGTGGTGAGGTAAAGAGTTTAACGTCTTACCACGCTGCCTCCTGTAGGCTCGTTGCTCGTGGATCATCCCATTTCTGTGGAATGCAGGTAGCTCAATCTCTTCTAGATCATCCAATTCCTCTTCCGTGTCGGACTCATGCGGCATTCTGGACAAGGCGTCAGCGTTGGCGTTCTTACGGCCCGCCCTGTACTTGATGGTAAATTGATATTTCGACAGCCGAGCCATCCAACGTTGCTCCATGGCTCCCAGCTTGGCTGTTTCAAGATGTGTCAAGGGGTTATTATCAGTGTTAGCAGTGAACTTGCTGGAGGCTAGGTAATGCTTGAATCTTTCTGTAATGGCCCAGACCAGCGCCAGGAACTCCAACTTGAAGCTGCTATAGTTCTCTGGGTTTCTCTCGGTCGGCCGGAGCTTCCTGCTTGCATATGCGATGACTTTCTCCAGACCATTTTGCTTCTGACTGAGGACAACTCCCAATCCTTCATTGCTGGCATCAGTATACAGCAGGAACGGCTGGCTGTAGTCAGGATAGGCTAAGATTTCATCGCCTGTCAGGATCTCCTTCATCTCCTTGAATGCCTCAGCTTGTTCTTTACCCCAGTGGAATGGAGGATTTCTGCTCTTGAGGGAATGTCCTACCAGAAGGTCCTGCAGAGGCGCTGCTTTCTTGGTGTAGTCCTTTACAAACCTCCGGTAGTAACCTGTCAGTCCCAGGAACTGGCGCACCTCCTTGAGATTCTTCGGCTCCGGCCATTTCTGGATGGCAGTGACCTTCTCGGGGTCTGGCGCTACTCCTTCTGAGCTGACAATATGTCCCAAGTACTGTACCTTTTGTTTGAGCAGATGGCACTTTGAAGGCTTCAGTTTCATCCCATACTTGGACAGTGACTCAAATACCTCTGCCAGGTGCTTCAGATGATCCTCATACGTCTTGGAGTACACAATTACGTCGTCCAGGTACAGCAACACGGTTTCAAAGTTGAGATGTCCCAGGCAACTCTCCATCACTCTCTGGAACGTTCCCGGGGCACTGCTGAGTCCAAACGGCATTCTGTCAAACTCACAGAGTCCCATCGGGGTGGTGAAAGCCGTCTTCTCCCGATCCTCCTCAGCCACAGCTACTTGCCAGTACCCACTAGTGAGGTCGAGGGTGGAAAAGTAGTTAGCAGTTTTTAAGGCAGCTAAGGATTCCTCAATGCGTGGTAAAGGGTATGCATCTTTATGTGTAATGCGATTCACTTGTCTGTAATCTACACACATTCTCATGCTTCCATCCTTTTTCCTAACTAGGACTAGAGGTGCTGCCCAGGGACTACAACTATCCCTTATCACCCTGCTTCCTTCATGTCACGCAACATTTCCTTAGCTTTCTGGTAGTGTGCTGGAGGTATAGGCCTGTACCGCTCTTTGATAGGAGGATGACTGCCTGTAGGGATATGATGTTGTACTCCCTTAATTGTCCCAAAGTCAAGTGGGTGTTTGCTAAATACCTGTGTGTACTCCTGTACCACCCGAAGTACTCCCTGTTTCTGGTGGGCTGGAGTGGTGTCTGTCCCGACATGGAGCTGCTGACACCAATCCTCCACCTGGGTTGCTGGGTCATTATCCTCCGCTGGTTGGCAGGAGGCTAAGGACTCTGTCGTGAGAATGGAGTTGATATCTACGGTATGTAATTTAGCAACTGTGGCATAGCGTGGTAAATTCACTTCATCTTCTCCCCAGTTGAGAAGACATACTGGTACTCTCCCATTTCGTACTTCTACTACCCCTCTAGCAGTCAAGAGTGTAGGTCTGTGCTCTGAACAATGGGGCTCTACTACTGCTTGGTAGTTCTGTCCTCTCAGACCTATTGCTGCTCTACACCATATAAGCATTTCACTCATTGGGGGTATCACAATGGGGTTCGGGTCTGTCACCCGTACATTACCAATTTCACCATCTGTCAGCTTTGCTTGCTGCTGGCAGATCAGGGCCCGGATCTCCCTCTGGATCACTCCCTTTTGCTTTGGCCTGGCAACTTCGGCGAGCTGTTGGAGAAAAAACACAACTTCTCCCAGACAGTTACTAATAATGTTTGTACCTAAAACCACATTTAAGCCATTTTCCTCATTTACAGTTTTTACTACTAAGAGTCCCTGGTCCTTCAGCTCCACTCTGCCCACCTTTACGTCCACGTTTTTGGCTCCGAGTATTTCAACAGGGAGACCATTAGAGGCGTACACAGCAAAGTCAGGGCTCGGGGGCTGGAGACTGTCCATGGACCAAAACTTATTATACAGGACATCAGGTATGATGGTCACCTGAGATCCAGTGTCCAGCAGGGCAGGGATTGCGATCCCGTCCAGGATGATGGACAGGTAGGGTCTTCCTCCCACAAACCTGCGGTTCCAGTCTGAGGGGCCGGAGGAGTCTATTCCTGGGTGTTGGCCCTCGGACCCAGGATCTGCTCGTTTAAAGGACACTGTCGGGCTAGATGACCTTCTCTGTTGCAACGGTAGCAGATGATCTCTCGGCGAGGATGGTGCTGATCAGGGGTCGTTCCTGGGGGTGGCGTTGTCCTCCTCCGGTTCATCCAAGGGACATCCTCTGGGCAGTCGGCTAGCAGGATCTCTCCTCCTTCTTCCTTCCGCAGTTGCAGGGCACTCATTACAGCAGCCAGGTTTTTAGTCAGCTGGCGCACTTCTGAGCGCAGACAGTCCAACTCAGTAGGGGGCGCCACCTGCGTTTTGGCTTCCGCCACCAGCGGGGAAAAGGTGGATGCTGCCGGCTTTAGAGTGGCTTCACCCGGGTGACACTGGGTCGACACCTCGGGCTTCTCCAGGGGTCGCAGTCCTTTTACAGCCATATCTTTTAGGGCATCAAAGGTAGCGTCAGGATGATCCAAGGACCACCAGTGCACAGTCCTGCTTTCAGCTTGGGACCTCAGTCCCCATACAAACTGTTCCTTCAACATTTTGCTTTCATTAATGGCACTGATAGGGTTGACCTGTTTGAGAGCTCGCAGGGCCCCCTGTAGTCGGCAGGCGTAGTCCCTAATACTGTCATCTGGTCTCTGGGAGCATTGGTAAAACCTCATCCGGAGATCTGTTTCAGTGCGGTCCTCAAAAATAGTCTGTAGCTTTAAGAAAATTGAAAGCACTGATTCCTGGTCTGCAGCTGTCCAAGTCTCTACTTCCCTCTCTGCAGCACCAGTCAATTGTCCTACTACCACGGCAGCTCTTCGTTTCTCTGTCATAGGGTACATGTCCATTATGCTGCATATTTTACGCTTAAACCCTGACAGGGTGTCTGGCTTACCACTATGCTGAGGGAGCCATTTTGCTCCAGGCAGGTATGGGAGCGTCAGCGGTACTATCGGGGCCACAGGACCGGGTGAGGGGCCAGCGTTTCCATCCTGCGCGGCAGCGCTGGCGGGTAAGTCATTGGAGCGGTCGCCCTCGGCCGCGCTGTCAGCTTGCGGCTGCGACATGTCTGCGCCCCCCTAGTTAAGCGTGGCCTACCTTCTCCTGAAGGCTGCAGCTCTCCGGGCCTAGCGATGTGGAAGGACCTGTCGCCGCGTCAGCGTTGGGGACGTGTCCGGGACTCTGCACGCTTTCTGCAGGTACGCCCCTTCTCCTTGCGCTGTAGCGCTGTACTTTGGCGGGCAATGGCGGACAATTGGCGCCAAAAATCTCAAAAACAGTAACACAGTCTATAGCACAAAAACAGTCCAATTCAGGCACACAGGACTCACATATAGCGAGCTTCTTATCCTGTTCGTGACGCCAAGATAGATGAGTTGCACGTAACAGGGCTATGGGGTACTCGGCACCGAGCCCGTTCACTTTACTGGGGATGTCACGGGTAGCACAGCTCGGTCCGTTGCCCTGGGCGCTCACTAAAGGGGGATATTTACAGGGGATTGTAGAAATGTTCGTGACGCCACCTGTGGTTTCTGATCAGGGTGACCAGCGCTGCAGGGTGAATCCTCTGAGGGGTTGTTACTGGGCAGCAAGGTGTTAAGTCTTCCACAGGTAAGACTGATCCCTCGAGGTATATGGCGGTGTAGGGGTGAAGGAGCAATAATGCAGACACACACAAGACCGTCTCTTTCTGTACCTTTACTGGTGATGAAGTTGCAGGCACGTCCTTGGAGGCCGTCAGGGTGCAGGATGCACGTCCAGCAATCCACTGAGTAGGTGTAAGGCCTCCTTACGTCCTTGTGTGTGAGTTTCTAACTTGCATAAAACAGAGTTTAACTCCTTCTCTTTGCTACGCCCGGCTGATCTTGTGATGAGGTCTTCTTGTGGACAGAACAGTGTCTCTATGGCGGTACCTGCCAGACCCTCATCTTCCTAACCTCAGTTACGTATCAGCACTGCAGGGCCCCTGCGACTTGAAGTCCAGGGTCTCCGGTTTTTCCCACTAGCTGTGAAGATACTAGAAAGCTCGGACCCCGGTGTCCGGTGGTGCAGAGTGGAGGTTAGCTATCAATGCTGGTTGACCTCTGTCACTCTCTCTTTTCCCTTTTCCACTTGCCTGTCGTCCTACTCGCACATTTAACATAAGCACAGGCAGCAGTAGATGTCAGCTATCTCGTTCAGACTTCCTCAGCCCTCAGGCTAATCTGACAGGAGACTCTCTCCGGTGTTCTGAGGAGATCTTATCTCTCCCTCACAGCTCGTCTGAGGTAACTGCGTTCTCTAACACGCTCTGACAGGAATCCTCTCACTCCGATGCTCTGAGGAGAACTGCTCTGTCTGAGGTACAACCAACAAACTCACTAACTCGCAGCTAGACTGCCTTCATCTCACTACTGTCTCAAGGGCTCCCTCTGTGGAACCAGGAAAAATGTGAAGTGTTGTGTGCTTATCAGGCGATTGTGAATTACCTTTCATGCATCCTCCTGGGTACATGTGGCACCAAGCGCAGCTGGGCTACACACGGGGACACCAACGCGCTATGGGTGACAGGTGCCGGTGTCACCACTGGCTCAGGGCCCCGGCACCTGCGATATTTACCTGTCACCGGGTCCACTGCCGAGCGCCGCTGTCTTCGGTCCTCCGGCAGTGAATGCTCAGGCAGGGGGCGCGGCGCTCACTAATGACGTCATTGCGCCCTCTGTCTGAACATCGCAGCAAGAGGACCCGAAGACAGCGGCGCTCAGCGGTTGGAGCGGGTGACAGGTAAGTAATGATATTCACTGCTTCCCACGTCCATGTGGGGTGGGAAGCAGTGAATATTCATTTCTCTTTAGCAGCGGGGACAGGGGCTCCTGCCTCCTGTCACCCGCTGCTGCTCAGCTGGCACGGGGCCCCCATGGCAGCTGCGTGATGTGCCGCTATTAGCGACACGCCACCGGCTGGGGGCCCCTGGAGCAGCGGGGCCCTAGGCAACTGGCCCCTGTATGCCAGTAGGTTCCAGGGCCCCCCAGATGCCAGGGCCCACCGGAGAATCCTCCGGTTCTCCGGTGGGCCAGTCCGACCCTGGTCATATTGGTGACTTACTTTTGCCCAGGCAGGATTCACCTGGTCTCCTGTGGGCCTGTTGTCCTATCCTGCCTATGATATTCTATGGATATGTTCATATGTCCAATTTTTTTTCATCAGACCAAATGGTTTGCACAAAAGCACAGAGACTTGTCGAATATTGATTTGAATGTCGGATGAAACTCACCAATGCAAGTCTATGGATTCGTCAAAAAATTGGACAGTGCTTTGATGTCATCTGGATGCTGTCTATTTTTTTCAGACTGGTTGACATGTGAAGGAGAAGAAACCTCCACCTGTTTTTTTTCATTTGTGAAAAACTGGTGAAACTTTTTTAAAAAAGTTAATTCCCCATAGTTTCATTCAAACACTTATCCGGTTCCATCAAGGTCTCTATTTCCTGGTCCAATCACTGACTGAGTCGGGTCATGACTGTGGCTAGTAGTTAGGTGAGTGGGCTTCCAAGACAAGACCAGGAAGGAAGTAGAGGCTGTTAGGGATAGGTTACGCATTGGAGCAGAATGTTATGAACAGAAGAAAAAAAGAACGACCAAATAGTCCCAAGTACTTATATGTAAACAAAATTTTATTAATTTACAAAAACAGGTGAGCAAAAAACGGGGGTGACACCCCAGCCAGATTAACACATGTGGGAAAGAAGGACGCACATGGGATAAATGTGCATGATTGTATATTGATATAAATGATTACATCACTGCAGTAGTAACACCAGGATTTGATAGTATCACAAAGGACAGAGAAGCTGCCATCACCATGATGTACATATAGGGATGAATTAGTAAGAACTCATTTTGAGACTATCAATCAATGCAAAATGATACTAAAGAAGTTGGACAAATGCCAATGTAAATAGGGACAATGCCAAACTGTTAGTTACCTGGTGTGAAAGGGCAGGGTGCACCCAGTACGTCCACCCCGACGCGCGTTTCGGCGTGTGCCTTTCTCAAGGGGTGATGGGAAAGGAAATGTGTGGGGATTAAGAAGATTCCAACCACCAATGAATGACACCAGAGGCGATCACATGATCAATATAACTAATGACCGCACTGGTACACATGTGTAAAACACCAATAGAAGGTCACCATATCATGTGGATATACATATTAGATCGTCACCGTGCACCCGGCGCAGTGTATTCATCAGTAACCTGATAAGACAATCAGCGACATTGTATGATATCGATAGTGTGAATCGGCATAGTGGCTACGTCATTCCAAGGCGCCATGCATCTAGTGTGACGCGCCAGTAACGGGACAGCCAGAAACGCCCCCCGGCGTCGGCGTCACGTGCCGGACGACGTCACAATCATGTGATCAGTCGTCACAGCAACCAAGACGCCGAGAGCAGAGAAGCGTGTCAGCGGCCCAGGCACCGGCGCGTACAGATGGTAAGCGCAAGGGAAGGAATACAGGGAAAATAGCAATTGCTAAATGCTGATATACTTATGCTAATACTGTGACATGGTATAACAGATTGCTCTTGGATAACCACAATGTAAAACTGTATCTGTGACATCACACATTATAAATAGATGTATATATACCAAGAACATGCGCAATACATGATAGCATATGATGATACATCATAAAAATACAAAAATGATATAACAAGATTTGTACATGAATCACATGAAATATCATATGCAATATAGCAATACAATGATGTTAGTAAAGCGATGGAAGGTGACAGTATTCCTCGAGATTTCACATCACGTATGCCACTATAATATGCTGAAAAGGTCATGTTG
The DNA here is from genome assembly GCA_033576555.1 of Oophaga sylvatica. Taxonomy (NCBI): domain Eukaryota; kingdom Metazoa; phylum Chordata; class Amphibia; order Anura; family Dendrobatidae; genus Oophaga; species Oophaga sylvatica. The sequence continues at coordinate 353,821,658 of JARQOD010000003.1, read as the reverse complement.
TCAAAATTGGTGGATGAAAGCTGGATTAAAATACATAAAAAGAAAAGAGTTAAAAAAGATTAAAATCACATGTGTCCAACACAGCAGAACAGACGTATCTACAATCACTTAAAGAAATGGGGCAAAGCTGATGGTTTCGTTTAGACCTTTGGGATGGATAGTGTCCAGAGCCCAGATCCATTTTGTCTCACATTGGGAAAGCCTTTGATTCAAATTGCCACCCCGAATGCCTGGATCGATCATGTCAATTCCCTTAATCCTGAGAAGAGAACTGTCGCAGGCATGGTGCAACTTAAAATGGCGTGGTATGGTCCTAAGCGTGGATGGATCACCATGGCCGGCCGCCGCCTGGATGCCCAAAACATGTTCTCGCGTGCGCACCTTCAATTGGCGAGAAGTCATGCCAATATAGATTAGTGGACAAGGACATGTGGCAAAATATATCACATGGCGGGATGTGCAAGAAATGCACTTCCTAATGTCATAAACCTTAGATCCAGCTGAATTGGAGAAGGTGGCACTGCGATCAATGTTAGGGCAGGCCACGCACCGACCACAGGGGAAGCAACCACGCCTAGGACCAGTGACATCAAGAAAGCTAGATTTGCTATCTCCCTGGTAGTGGCTATGTACTAGATGATCCCTAAGATTTTTGGATCTTCTAGTTGTGATGCTGATTCTTTCGGGAGAATACGATTTAAAACTGGATCAGTTTGTAAAATGGGCCAAGCCCTCTGAAGACAATCCCTCATACGTGAGAATTGTGAATGGTATTTGGTGACAAACCTGATATCCTGAGATGGCTTTTTATCAATTTTGTTATATAGCAGTGGTTGACGACCAGAATATTTGGCCCGATGGTACGCTCGCTTGATCGAGCGTCGACTATATCCTCTCTCAAGGAACCGATTCGACAGGTCAAAGGCTTGTTTTTCAAATTCACAATCACTTGAACAGATCCTGCGGATACGCAGAAACTGTCCAATTGGGGTAGAGTTGATGAGCGACTTAGGATGGGCAGAGGAGCAGAATGTGTAGGGGATTCATGAGGTTAAATATCAGTCATATTTTTACTTTTAGGTTGGGGTCAATTCTCTCTCAATTCTTTTGCATGAGAGATTTGCAGCACAGGTGTGGAGGAGACAGATAAAGTAATTTCTCCATCCCTTCCATTACCATGGTCTGCGGCAATCGGAGAACATCCAAATGCAGTCCAATGTTTCACATGCATCCACAGACTTTTATTGGTGCATGCATTTCAGTTCTTGGATGCACTCGCAGCATGCTGTGAATCGGCATGAGAAAATAATCGCTCACCTGAGCTGCCCCACACAATAACACTGAGCTGAGTGCTATGCGATAAAACATTGGATAGCCATTGGCCGTGTTATACGCTCATGAGACAGATCCCTTATACTGGTTTAAGCCTTCTTAAAAAAAAGTTGAATTCACTGTACAGACATTTTATTAATTGAGGAACTCCACCAACTGCATACTATAGCCCCAAAAGACCTCCATACCACCAAGGAAGAATCTCAGCTACGGACAGGCAGCACTGTCAGTAACACTGTCCAAAGTGGTCCACCATTTTGGTTTTACCTTGCTGATCAAAAAAAGAATTCAAAATTATAAACTCTGGAATTTATTTGTTTGGAAAGTTTCCATTAGATTTTACTGGTCAGACTAACAGAATATTCAGATGTAAAAACAAAAAAACAAAAAAACCATGGTGAAAGATTTATATGATTTAATTAGATCTATTGAAATGGTCTATCATCACACATATCCAGCAAAAATGGATGCAATGACATTAGTGTAAACCAAGTCTAAAATAATGATATTTCAACTGTTTGTTCAACAGGATAAACTTTAAAGGATAAAAGTGAAATATAGTTCTGGCAAAAATTAAGAGCCCACCACATCAAAACCCTGTCATGGGCAGCCCATTCTCCAGACCTGAACCCCATTGAAAACCTCTGGAATGTGATCAAGAGGATGATGGATAATCACAAGCTATCAAACAAAGAAGAACTGCTTAAATTTTTGCGCCAGAAGCAGTGTGAAAGACTGGTGGTAAGCATGCCATGACACATGAAAGCTGTTTTTAAAAATCATGGTTATTCCACAAAATATTGATTTCAGAACTCTTCCTGAGTTAAAATATTAGTATTGTTGTTTCTAAACGATTATGAACTTTTTTTTCTTTGCATTATTTGATGTCTGAAAGCACAGCTTTTTTTTTAAATTTTGACTATTTTTCTTTGTCAGAAAAAAAATGCAAAATTTATTGCTTGGAAATTCGGAGAAATGTTGTGTGAGACAGTGAGAGTATGTGTATTGAATGGGGTGTACATTTCACCTAGATACTTTGCTGACTGGTATAAGGGAAATGTATGGCTTTGTAAACCTAGTGGTAGAGAAAGGTCACTACACCTTACATTCAGTACACACTTGCAGCTCAGGCCTGAAATCATTCAGCTGTTAATTAGGAGACCAGAAGTAGGTGTCTGCGAACACAGTCAGGGAGCTCGCTTAGTCTGGACACAGGAGGGGTCCAGGCACAGAAGGTGTCTCCAGGAGTTTGAGCTGTCTCAATCTGGGTGCTCGATGTACCCCGGACACAGGAGTAGTCTCAGTGAGAATCCATGCGGATAGCTGCTGAATAGGAGGGGAGCTCTCTCAAGTCTGGACGTTGAAGGTGCCTTCAGACACAAGGAGGAGACTCTGTGAAACTCCACGCTGGTAAATGCTGAACATATGTGTTGTTTTGGCCCAAGCTGTTAGAGTTTGGTCCCGGATAGATAGGGAAATCTATCTAAGTGTAATTAGTGGCTGGACAAGCCCAGGTCTTATGTTTATGATTTGTTTTTATCTGTTTGCTGTGGACTTTAATAAAGCTGGTTGCGGCCAGTTTTCATCAGAACTGCTGTGTGAATGAACTGTTTCTGTGCCACTTCGTCTACCCGGACGGCGATCTCAGAGCTATATCCCCTGAAAAGCTTACAATTGGCGGAGAATGCTGGGGCAGCACAGTGGCTGATACAATTGGTGCTGGAATGTGCGTGCAGCACAGTGGCAAGAGACAGCAATAAAGGTGAAGTCTGTTGAAGCAGCAGCAGAGAAAAAAAAAAAAAAAAGTGTGTCAGCAAAAACGTCTGATTGGAGCAGTCTTAAAGAGACAGTAGCCCTAATAGAGTTTGCAAAAGAAAAAAAAAAGTGTGTCTGCACAGCAAAGCTGAACTTGTTGTGGAAAAGACTGTGGAGTGTGCAGCAGCAAAAGAGAAACATCTATTGGAGCAGTCTTAAAGAGACAGTGGCCCTAATAGAGTTTGCAGAGAAAAAAAAATAAAAGTGTCTGCCCAGCAAGGCTGAATTTTCTGTGGAAAAGACTGTGGAGTGTGTATGTCTTGAGTGAAGACTGCCGTTGTTGAGACAGAGAAGTCTGACAGCATGGATGACAGCATGGAGGTGCTGTTTGAACAAATGGCGCAAGTTAATGTGCAACATAAGACTGCCGTGGTTGAGACAGATAAGTCCGGCAGTATGGAGGAGCTCGTTGAGTACCTGGTCCAGGCCCAGCGAAGCATGCAGCAGAGCATGGAGCAGCAGCGCCTGCAGCACCAGCAGCGCATGCAGCAGGCCCAGCAGCAATTCCTGCAGCAGGAGAATAATCGGTTGTTTTTTGAGCAGGTTGCAGCACTACAAAAGACTTGCAGCGCATCGTCCCAAAGTAATGTTGCAAAGTCACCTGCATTGTCCGCTGTAAAGAAGGCGGTAAGACGGTCCCTGAAAAAGATGACACCTCGTGATGATGTGGAGGTATATCTCACTAGGTTTGAGAGATTGGCAGAGGAGAATCTGCCCCTATCTGAATGGGCCATGATGGTCGCACCCTATCTGATTGGAGAACCCCAAAGGGCCTATGCTGACCTGAGCGAGCAGGACAGCCAAGACTATGCAAGCTGAAAGCGGAGATTCTTACCCGGCTGGGTGTTACGGTGACAGCCCGTGCCAGGGAGTTCATGACTGGAGATGCAGTTGGGAGTCTGCAGTCAGCAAATCTGATTATGGAGTTGAAAAGGTGATAGTGAACCGCTACACCCGAGCATGTCCTCCTGAGGTACAGCCAGAGGTCGGACAAGGAGACCACCAGGACGCCAATCGTCTGGTCAGCCTGATGGAGAAGGCCTTCGCCAGCAAAGACTGTCTCCGTGACCAGCCATCTGAGAGGTCGTCACTTCAGAGTTCCCGGACGCTGAACTCTCCGGTAAGAGCGTTCCAGCTGTTGGGGACATGGGGTATGCTGATAAGCGGGTTCGGGCCCGAGGGGACATGTGGGTGGAAGAGTGTGATGGACAGTATTGGAGATGTCGTGAAATTGCAGCCAACTGTCCAATAGAGGGGGAGCCTATGTGTTGTGATGTTGGCGGATCCCTCTCTCCCTGCGCAGAGCCTGTGTGTGTGTCCACCTCAGCCGAAGAGACTGGACCACAGGGGTCCCCGGTGGTTGTAAATGACTGCCCAGCACAGGCCCTCTTGGACTCAGAGAGTCCAGTGACTTCCGTATGTGACAGCCTGATTGATAGGGACTTCATCCCTGATAAGCACCTGAGTATGGTGTGCATCCATGGAGACACCAAAGTCTACCCAGAGACTGCCGTGGACTTGGTCCCCAAACTCGGGGAGGTTTCATATGAAGTGGGGGTAGTGAAGAACCTGGTGCAACCCGTCATATTGGGTAATGACTTTCCCCGGTCTAAGGATCTCTGGGGGAAAAATGTTTCTGATGGACAGTGTGATGAAGCTCCTATTGAGGGTGCGCAGTCCCGAGGGGCGGAACACAATGCTAGTGGGCCGTTAAACTTATATGATGATGATGATAATGATAATGATGATGATGATCATGATAATGATGATGACCATGATAATAATGCTGATGCTGATAATGATAATGATGATGACCATGATAATAATGCTGATGCTGATAATGATGATGATCATGATAGTGATGATGATACTGATCATAATCATGATAATGATATTGATAATAATGATGACTGTGATAGTGATGAAATTCCTTTGCAGGTGATGTTGGGAGACGAGGATGGTGGTTCTCGGGAACCGAGTGTCCCTGACTTACCTGTGTCCTGTGACAATTTTGAGAGTGAGCAGTGGCGGGACCCCTCTCTTGAAACGGCACAGGAAAATATAAATGTTCTAAATGAGGTTTCCCAAGAGCCTGGCTCTGAGGAGAGGTTTCCTCATGTTGCCATAAACAATAACCTGTTGTATAGGAACACTGAAGTCCAGGGAGAGGTCGTGAGCCAGCTCCTAGTACCTGAGCTATATGGAAGTATAGTGCTGGGGTTGTCACATAGTCACATACTTGAGGGACCACCTGAGGGAAACCAGGGACCAGATGGTGAAGTTAATGTTGTGGATGACATGTTAACTAAGGTTCCAGAGCAGGATGTGAATGAAAATGAAGTGTATAACCCTGAAAGTGAGCAGGATGTGAATGAGAATGAATTGTATAACCCTGACAGTGAGCAGGATGTGAATGAAAATGAAGTGTATAACCCTGAAAGTGAGCCAGATGTGGCTGAGAAAAAGGGGTCAGACAGGGATAGTGGTAGTGATAGTGAATCATCTGATGACAATCAAGCAACCAGTGCAAGTGAGGAAGGCACGGTAGCAGAGGAGGTTGAGAGTCCTGAGAGGAAGGCTGATGCTGACCTTGCAGTCGGACAGAAGATGGCATCTGAAGATGTTTTACAGTTGGCCGGTTCCCTGGCGAAGACCAAGGTGAAAGGAGGAGAGCTGAGCTTTAAAGGCAGGACTCTGAAACTGAACACAGCACAAGTGGATGCTGTTGAAGATGAGAAGTTATCAATGTATGGTATGGAGCTGCATCATGCCCAGGACTCTGAAGGTAATGCTGCAGAGGTGGAAAAAGCCATGGAAGTGGTGGTCACCAAGCCAGATGCCTCATCAGAAGCTGAGGTCTCAAGTGAAGCTGGGAGGAACAAGACTGAAGATATGGGGACTGACTCTGTCCAGGAATCTGTTTCTGCCGAAGACAGCGGCGTGGACGTGTTGCGGTTCGGATCAGTAGCTGCAACTCATGAAGCTCAGGCTGGAAGTTCGGCGCCCGGAGCCCCAGCGGTGTTCCCGAGTGACACCAAGGATCTGGATAAGTCACAAGATGAGATTTTGAGACATCAGGCTGGCGTTGTGAGCTCAAGCGCACTTTCATGGAGTCTACATCGGAGCCACGTCCCAACAAATGGGAAAAGCGATGTGTCACTCCGTTGCCGCTACAGACACACGGGGAGCCCAGATGGGATGCAGAACGTGGTGGAAGAGAAGAATCCGGCGGGTTCTGAGTATACAGATGCAGCTATCAAGGAGAACTTGAAAGCTGGAATAAATGGAGATATTGGAGACCATAATGATGTGACTGAAGAAGTAGAATGTAAGACTGACGGTAGGGCTTCTGAGCATGTCCTACCAGAAGAGCCTGAAGAAGGGGCTGAAGACATAAAGGACGTCCAACAGGTACAAGATGAATTGATTACTTCTCAGAAAAAACTCCAAACTGTGATGAAGGAGCGTGATGAGAGCCATGAGCATCTTCTGGAGAAGCTCAATGAAGTAAAGAAGGTTCAAGGGGAACTGGAGAAAAGTGAAAAAACCCCTATACCTTCTGTGATAGTTGGTGACACATGGTCAGTGCACCAGGGACAGGAGGTACGTGAGTTTCTGAGGAAGAGTCAGCAGAAGTGTTCTGATGTGCCGGGTCGTACTTCTCTGGCCAGGCACTATATCGAAACTGAGCCCGGCCCTAAGGTCAAGATGAAACCGTGCAGGATACCCGAGGCCCGCAGAGAGCATAGGCCTGGGAGGGTACAGGGTAGTGCGAATGCTTCAGATGAAGAGAAAGCTGATGTTGGCTATGGCTCAGGTGAAGATACAGATGACAGTAGTGAAGATGAAGCTGATGAGGGCCATGACTGGTCCAGAGTTCACTGTCTCTTTTGGATTGTTGACCAGCCCTCCGGTCTGGATGACCAGCCCTCCGGTCTGGAGAAGAGGGGGGGGATATGTGAGACAGTGAGAGTATGTGTATTGAATGGGGTGTACATTTCACCTAGATACTTTGCTGACTGGTATAAGGGAAATGTATGGCTTTGTAAACCTAGTGGTAGAGAAAGGTCACTACACCTTACATTCAGTACACACTTGCAGCTCAGGCCTGAAATCATTCAGCTGTTAATTAGGAGACCAGAAATAGGTGTCTGCGAACACAGTCAGGGAGCTCGCTTAGTCTGGACACAGAAGGGGTCCAGGCACAGAAGGTGTCTCCAGGAGTTTGAGCTGTCTCAGTCTGGGTGCTCGATGTACCCCGGACACAGGAGTAGTCTCAGTGAGAATCCATGCGGATAGCTGCTGAATAGGAGGGGAGCTCTCTCAAGTCTGGACGTTGAAGGTGCCTTCAGACACAAGGAGGAGACTCTGTGAAACTCCACGCTGGTAAATGCTGAACATATGCGTTGTTTTGGCCCAAGCTGTTAGAGTTTGGTCCCGGATAGATAGGGAAATCTAAGTGTAATTAGTGGCTGGACAAGCCCAGGTCTTATGTTTATGATTTGTTTTTATCTGTTTGCTGTGGACTTTAATAAAGCTGGTTGCGGCCAGTTTTCATCAGAACTGCTGTCTGAATGAACTGTTTCTGTGCCACTTCGTCTACCCGGACGGCGATCTCAGAGCTATATCCCCTGAAAAGCTTACAGTTGTCAGAAGTTTATAGACTAAAAGAACAATTTACATTTTACTCAAAAATATACATATAAAGAGAAAAATCAGACAAACTGAAAATTTGAAAAGTGGTCTCTTAATTTTTGCAAGAGCTGTATTTAATGCTCAGTTTACATGCAGCAATTTTTTTGTCACCAATGTCACATATTACCAGTGAATCTGATCTCTGATATATGTATATAAGCGCATATATTTATTGTTTTAGATCAACTCACTTGACTGCATAAAGACGTAGTCACAGGAACACTGCTTCCACCCTGCGCACCTGAGGCCTCCGTTCACCGCTCACCATGGCGTCCACAGGGACCTCTGTCGCCTCTCCTGCAACACGTCACCTTGCACGCTCTTCCACGTGCTGCTTCCACTCTTTTTTGTGGACGGTTCCCCTTCCTTTTCCAGCCACACCAGGCCAGGAGGCGTATCCCCCTGGCCGTTGGCCATGTTCTGGTCACATAGAAATATGTGCAGTGAGCAAGCATGATTTTTGCGCCTTTCAGTAGCCCAGTCCACGATGGGAAACTACACCATTCCCTTTGGTATTGTCTCTGGGCGCACAAGACCCGTTTTAATGGGTCGGTCCATCCTGTTCGTGACGCCAAAATGGAGCACCCCAAAGGGCCTTAGGGTACTTTGTACCGGGTCAGGCGGTTCTTAAAGGGTAAGTATCACTCAGGCTGCAGTCCACTGCAAGCAGCAAACCAGCAGTGGAAATCCAGCAGAGGAAAAAAAAAAAAAAACACTTATCTGAATGAGAGCAGGAAAGCAAGATGTACTCCAAGCAAGAGCAGGAGGAACAATTGGTTACCGGCAAGGCTGATGGGAACTCAGGTCACTTATATCATACCATTCAGAGCCAGCTGAAGGCCATTCAGTAATTAGTTCATTACACTCAGCAACCACTGGAGGGAGCCCTATTTCAGAAGTCGCCCCCAGAGCACTCACAACAGGTGTCTCTGGCTGACCTCAAACTGATTAGCCTGGGAAGCAATCAATTAAGCTTCCCAGCTAATCACTTCCTCTCCTGTCAGCCAGGAGAAGAACTCCTTCATTCGGGGGCTTACAGCTGAGCTGCCAGCATTAGCTGCGCAGCTTGCTGTAAGCCAGTTAACCCTTTGTGAAGGATTACAGCGTGGGACCTGACAGAGCACCGGATAGGTAAGAATCATGTTGCTTTATTATTTTATTTTTACTACAGGAGAACAAGGGCTTCGCACGGATTACCTGTAAAATAAAAGATGGTCAAAAACTGTGTGATTATTTTATTAAAATTATTTTTAATTAAAGTGTGGGTGTTTTATTTTTATTTCATACAATAGGATTAATAATTGAGAGTTGTCAAATTGACAACTCTCAATTATTAACCTGGCTTAAAGTCACCTTTCAATAGCAAGGTGGCTTTAACCCATTATTAACCCATTAGCCACCGCTACAGGGCAATGGGAATAGACGGTGCCAGAAAGGGCGCATCTAATTATAGATTTGCCTTTTCTGGGGTGGCTGGGGGCAGATGTTAGTAGACAGGGGGGCACAAAATAAATGCACCCTCTCTAGGCTAATATTATCTGCCCCACTCGCTAGCTTTGTCTGTCTGGTTGAGAAAATGCCCACGCATTTTTTTTCAACGAATTTACACCTTTAATTACTCCGTACATGTATGAAATTTTGCACACATACACTCAAGTAATTGTTAGTGAAAACCATATATCAAACTACATGAAATGACATGGTTAACTGTATGTAAACCATGTGTCATTTCATGTCGGGTGGTTCTGTAATTTCACAAAAGCCGGCAATTGAATTAGCGGCTATTATACTATGTAGAAGTGTATGAACTATAAATATATATATATATGTGTCACAATGACATGTATATATATGTATTCTATGTGTATATATCTAGTGTTTACAAGGAAAGAAAGGGTTTATTTTAATTCCGATATTTCTGTCCTATTGACTTGTATTGGTTTCCGGTATCGGAATTGGCGATATTCGATACTTTTTGGGTATCAGTCCAATCCAATCCGATCCGATATTTCTTGATGTCGGAAAGTATCGCTCAACACTACTCACAGTTCTTTGGTACAATCCCCAGCCGGGGTGCTGTGTCCTCTGGGAAGATGGTCCAGACAGCTCTCAGGTAATTTGGGGTACACCGTGTCAGAACCCCCTTCTGATGTTCCTTTCCTGGCCATCTCCCTACGCTGGCTCCCTCCTCTCCTGCCCTGTGCCTTCACACAGTGTCCCAAGCCAGCAGCCTCTGATCTTGTCGTGTGACGTACTCTATGTCACCTTGGTCCTATCTGGCTGCCTTTCCAGCGAATGTGTGCGGATGGGCTGTAGCACATAAAGATACTACAGCCTCCGGTTAGCTGGCTGAGCCCTCAGTTTCTCCACTAGACTGAGGCCGGTCCCCTTACTGCAACCTGGTCCCTCCACCCGACAACGATCAGCGTGAATAAGGGCCCCAGGGGTGGATTCCTCACTTCCCGTGCCCCTAGGACCCCTTCTTCCTCTCTTTCACTGAAGCTTCTTTCTCTTTCTGCAGCTTCTCTTTCTGTCATTGTTCTTTCTCTCCACTGTCCTCAGTCTAGGGACGAGCTCCTCACTACTCTAGTCCCCAGCACCGTCAGCAAAGATTTGGATTTCTGGATCACAGAGTGAATTACCTACACGATGGACTACTTACTAGAGATGGGGTGCACCTTACAAAGACTGGAAAACATGTATTTGGAAGCCGACTAGCTACACTCATCAGGAGAGCTTTAAACTAGAACAATGTGGGAAGGGAAGCAAAACGCCAGAAAAAGCCATACACCTGACAAATACTATTGAGTATTCTGCTATTAGAAGTGAAAGGGAAGAACAAAGAGAAAAACATCTAAATAATAAAAATATTCAAGAAATAGAAACCAATCACAAACTGAAATGTTTTTATATGAATGCACAAAGCATGGGCAACAAACAAGGAGAATTGGAACTACTAAGGCTGTGTTTCCATGATCAGGAAACACAGCGGTTTTGACGGAGCGGAAAGTCCGCTCCGCCCAAAGCCCCGCCCTCTACTGAACGCGCAGTCAATTCGGATGTGTTCATGGAACACATCCGGAACACATCCGGAATGACCGCAGGCTACACAGCCCTGTGTTATTGCCCTTGCGGCGACGCAGCATCGCCGTAAGGGAATAGGACATGCTGCTGTCTAAAAAGACGCGTCGCATGTCCGTTAACGCAGGTCTGCCGCCTGCGTGTTTTTAAGCATAGCGGAGATGGGATTTCTTGAAATCCCCTCCACTATGCTGTAACATCTGGACGCTGCGTGTTTGACGCTGCGCCAGCGCACAGCGTCAAACACGCAGCAATTCCTGAGTGTTTCCTGACCGTGGAAACACACCCTAACACAGGAAAATAAATATGATGTCATTGGAATCACTGAAACTTGGTGGGACGATACACATGATTGGAATACAAGGTTAGAAGAATACAACTTATTTGCAAGAAACAGACTTGATAAACGAGGAGAAGGTGTGGCATTGTATGTTAGAAAAGTGTATATCTGCACAGAGATTGAAGCTTCAGAGACTGGGAGTTCTGTGGAAACTGTTTGGGCAAGAATACAAGGACAGAACAATGGAAAGGACTCCATTGTAGGCATTTACTACAGGCCGCCTGTGCATGCTGAAGATATGGATGAACTCTTTATGCATCAAATGGCTAAGTTCTCCAAAAAATATTACATAGTGGTCATGGGAGATTTCAACTATCCAGACATTTGTTGGGAATCTCTATCAGCCAAAACTAACAGGTCAAGCAAATTCTTATTCTCTCTTGCTGACAACTTTATCTTCCAAAAGGTAGGGGAGAAAAGAAGGGGATCTGCTACCTTGGATCTAATCCTTATAACAAGGGAGGAAATGGTTGAGGAAGTAAGAGTGGCTGGGACCCTAGGAGGTAGCAACCATGCTATTTTAGAATTTTGGATAACTAGAGGAGGAAGACCTGTGAAGACTCAGCCATCAAGGTAAGATTTCAGAAACGCAGATTTTAAGGGACTCAGAAAGGGAATTGGAGGGATTCAATGGCTGGATATCCTTAAGGACAAAAATGTCCAGGAAGGATGGCAAATCTTGAAAAATGAGATTCTCAAAGCACAATCGTTAACAATTCAGAAAAGAGGGAAGAATGGGATGCATTTAAGGAAACCAGGATGGATGAACACAGAACTTAAACACATGCTTAAAAGAAAGAAAGAAATTTTATCAAATGGAAAGAGGGAGGCATAGCTAAAGAAGAATATAATGCTGTCTGCAGAACCTGCAGGGTACAAATCAGATTACTAAAGCTGACAATGAATTAAGGCTTGCAAGAGACGTCAAAAGCAACAAAAAAGGATTTTTGGGATATGTCAAAGTAAAAGAAAAGTCAAAGATGCTATAGGATTTTTACAGGATGAAATTGACGAAATGGTAAGACAGGATGTTAAGAAGGCCGAACTTTTAAATTCCTATTTTGCATCTGTTTTCTCTCAGAAAGGAAATGTAACATCAACTGATCTTCACTGTCCTATTAAGAGAATAGAAGAATCCAGGATATCTATAAACAGAAAAATAGTGAGGAAACACTTAGCTAACCTAAATAAATTCTAGTCTCCAGGACCAGATGAATTACACCCCAGAGTACTAAAGGAGATAGCAGAAGAAATTCTTGAACCACTCTCCATAATCTTTGAAAATTCTTGGAGAAAAGGGGATGTCCCAGAAGACTGGAGAAGAGCAAATGTTCCTATCTTCAAAAAGGGAAAGAAGGTGGACCCAGAGAACTATAGGCCGGTGAGTCTGACTTCTATACCAGGAAAGATATTTGAACAAATTATTAAGCAACATGTATGTAAGTACCTGGATAAGAATGAAGTGATTAAACAGAGTCAGCATGGGTTTGTAACTAATATGTTATGTCAGACTAACTTAATTTCCTTCTATGACAGATTCACTGACTGGGTGGATCAGGGAAATGGTGTAGATATTGTATATCTTGACTTCAGCAAAGCATTTGACAAAGTATCTCACACAATCCTTATTGAAAAAATGTCTAAGTATGGAATGGACAAGGCAAATGTTAGGTGGATTCGTAACTGGCTTAGTGATCGGTCCCAAAGAGTAGTCGTAAATGGCTGCACATCCAGTTGGAAGAATGTCTCAAGTGGGGTGCCACAGGGCTCTGTCCTGGGCCCTGTATTGTTCAACATCTTTATCAATGATTTAGATGAAGGAATTGAGGGTAAGCTGATTAAATTTGCTGATGACACAAAGCTAGTAGGGATAGCTAATACTGGAGAAGAGAGAGGATTCAAGAAGATATAAATAAACTGGAGCAGTGGGCAGCAGCTAAAAGAATGTTTTTTTACAGGTAAAAATGCAAAGTACTACATCTGGGCAATAAAAATGAAAAAAGCATATACAAAGTGGGAGGAATAGGGCTAAGTAACAGCACATGTGAAAAAGACTTGGGTATACTAATAGATCACAGACTGAACATGAGTCAACAGTGTGATTCAGCAGCAAAACAGGCAAATACAATTCTAGGATGTATTAACAGAAGCATACAGTCTAGATCACGTGAAGTCATTATTGCCCTCTACTCCTCTTTGGTCAGACCTCATCTGAAATACTGTGTCCAGTTTTGGGCACCACATTTTAAAAAAGACATCAACAAACTGGAGCAAGTTCAGAGAAGAGCGACTAGAATGGTGACCGGACTGCAGACCATGTGCTATGAGGAACGGTTGCAGGATTTGGGAATGTTTAGCTTGAAAAAGAGAAGACTGAGAGGAGACTTAATAGCTGTATACAAAGATCTCAAGCGCTGTCACATTGTAGAAGGATCATCTTTATTCTCATTTGCACAAGGAAAGACTAGAAGCAATGGGATGAAACTGAATGGGAGGAGACACAGATTAGATATTAGAAAAATCTTTTTGACAGGGTGATCAGTGAGTGGAACAGGTTGCCACGAGAGGTGGTGAGTTCTCCTTCAATAGAAGTCTTCAAACAGAGGCTGGACCGATATCTGTCTGGGATGATTTAGTGAATCCTGCTTTGAGCAGGGGGTTTACCAGATGGCCCAGGAAGTCCCTTCCAACTCTACCATTCTGATTCTATGATTCTATGACTCTCTTCAGCTCCTCCCAGCTCTCCTCCTGAGCTCCAACTCCTCTCCAACTGTCTTTTTCTCCAACTCTCACTAACTCCCTGTGGTCTCTCAGACCACTCACTAAGCTCCTCCCCTTCTCTGCTTTCTCCACCCACACCCTCTACCTATCACCTCCCGGGCCCTGAGAGGTCAGGTGTTGGATGCAAGTGTGTGGGTTCTGGGTGATGTCCCTAAATTACCTGAGAGCTGTCTGGACCACCTTACCAGAGGATACAGCACCCTGGCTGGGGATTGTACCAAAGAACTGTGAGTAAATTGAAAAGGCTGCACCCTTCTGTGTCCTCAGTATTATTTACTGCATCATCTGCCCTGCACCACAACTACCACCATCATCTTCAACACCTTAACTGCCCTGGGGCTTAGCTATACCCGTGGAGAGCTGTAACATCTCTGCTGCATCAACAGCCCCAGTGGTTTCTTAAGCAGCGTCGGCTAACACATTTATTGCCGAATATCACGGGTGGCGTCACAAACTACTCCCCTATCTCCCATAACTTTTAATTTTACATCGTCATCATTTTTATTGGACGCCCAGGGCCGTGGAACGGGTCACTGCTGCCGTGACACTTCCCCTTTAAGAACCGCCCGATTCGAGTCCAAGTACCTCATGGCGCTTGGGGCGCTCCATTTTCAACTGGTTTACTAAAAAAAGTACTGCATAAACTAGTCAAACACGGCCCTTTTGGCATAACGGGAAAACAAAATAGCATACAGCACAGTGTGTGACTGTGGGAATCCACCCCCTCAAGAGAGCAATAGTAAGGTTCAGTTCTCTTTAACACAAGCACAGCTCTGTAGTTCTCATCTCCAGATGCACCGACCACTGAATAAGTCCAAAGGCTCCACATTTACTTTCTAGACCATCCTTCTGGGGTTGGTGATATGGTGAACAACCTCCCACCCACTCTACAGATGTCCACAAACGTCCCCCTCTGTCAGCATAGTGTGCTGGAGCATTTTGCCAGGTTCACATCACTAAGGCTTAAATCCTCAGTGAAACTTTTCTCCCATCCAGTATTTTACAAGTGAGACTCTCACAATATATATATATATATATATATATATATATATATCTACAGTACAGACCAAAAGTTTCGACACACCTTCTCATTCAAAGATTTCTCTGTATTTTCATGACTATGAAAATTGTAGAATCACACTGAAGGCATCAAAACTATGAATCAACACATATGGAATTATACATTACACTTAACAAAAAAGTGTGAAACAACTGAAAATATGTCTTATATTCTAGGTTCTTCAAAGCATCCACCTTTTGCTTTGATTACTGCTTTGCACGCAGAAAAGGTGAACGGATGGATTCTACATGCCTGATTCCCTCCTTGAAGCATGGAGGAGGGGGTGTGATGGTGTGGGGGTGCTTTGCTGGTGACACTGTTGGGGATTTATTCAAAATTGAAGGCATACTGAACCAGCATGGCTACCACAGCAACGTGCAGCAGCATGCTATTCCATCTGGTTTGCGTTTAGTTGGACCATGATTTATTTTTCAACAGGACTATGACCCCAAACACACCTCCAGGCTGTGTAAGGGCTATTTGACCAAGAAAAAGAGTGATGGGTGCTACGCCAGATGACCTGGCCTCCACAGTCACCAGACCTGAACCCAATCGAGATGGTTTGGGGTGAGCTGGACCGCTCAGCGCTTTAATTTTGAATAAATCCACAACAGTGTCACCAGCAAAGCACTCCCACACCATCACACCTCCTCCTCCATGCTTCACGGTGGGAACCAGGCATGTAGAGTCCATCCGTTCACCTTTTCTGCGTGCAAAGCAGTAATCAAAGCAAAAGGTGGCTACTTTGAAGAATCTAGAATATAAGACATATTTTCAGTTGTTTCACACTTTTTTGTAAAGTGTAATGTATAATTCCACATGTGTTGATTCATAGTTTTGATGCCTTCAGTGTGATTCTACAATTTTCATAGTCCTGAAAATACAGAGAAATCTTTGAATGAGAAGGTGTGTCCAAACTTTTGGTCTATACTGTATATACATATATATAATATATATATATATATATATATATTAATATAGAGAGAGAGAGAGAGAGAGAGACATTGTAATAGGGTCACTGGCAATGTATGTGAGGGGAGATATGTATCACAAAAATTGCTATCTTCCGTGAGTGAAAACCCAGAAGTATGTGCTGAGAGGGATTAATCGGCTATGACAGGGTTGTTTTTTTTTTGTGAGTAGTTTTAAGGGGTGGACGGGACGGCTACTTACCATATTTCCACCCCAAGGGTGTGGTTCAGCAAGTTAAATGTCCAGGCACTGTGTTTTTTCTTCCTGTGTGTGTTTGGAGACAAGGATGTTAATACCAATTGTTCCTGTGTCTACCTCAGTAGCAGGCAAGTGAGTCGACCTACCACTATATATATATTATGCCTCCTTATGCATACTGATGACTGGGCATCTGTATCATGAGACCCCCACAAAGTGCTCAATAAGACATTCTGAAACGCACAGCTCATCAGCAAGAAGCACTTAGCTCCATAGTGTACGCATAGCTGTGTAGTGGCTGATTCTCTTCTAGCTGATGAATTGCGAGTTTCAAATCATATTTTGAGCAAATAATGAATGTCTCAGGAACCAGACACCCACTGATAGGCAGTATGTTTAATAGGAAATAATATAATTTCTTATATATTGGCTTTTATTTAATACTAGAAATAGGCCCGATGCTATTGCATCGGGAGTGCGGTGAAATGAACATCTGTGTATCATTAGTGGTGCTAACGGCAATACAGCTAACAGCTGATAGATCGGCAACCCGTCGGCGGGTGACCAATCACATCAGCTGCTATCAGTATTCAAATCTGGCGCCAACACCGCTAGCAGCTGATTGGTTGCCAGCATTGGCGGGGGATTCAAATCCTGCGCTGCACTGCTCATTGGCTGAGCCAATAAGCGGCACGGGATTAAAATCCCCTGCCCCGTCGGCTGAGCCAATGAGTGGTGCCTGATGGGTGCCGCGGCTTTGGCGAGGGATTTGAGGGTATGTGCACACGTTGCAGATTTGACTTATGAATTTTCTGCACAGAATGTGTACCTCTTGGCAGAAAACTAAGGTGCTTTTTTGATGCGTTTTTGATGCGTTAATTCATGCTTTTTTTTCCTGCGGATTTGTATGCGTTTTGTAAGCTAAATAAAGATATGTTATTTAACAAAAAAAAAGGTTTGTGATGTCATTTCTTGTCCAACCTCCTCTTTACATTTTTCCAACCCATGCTCCATTGCACACACAGATAGACAGATAGATAGATAGATAGATAATAATAATAGATAGCATAGATAGATAGATGATAGATAGATAATAGATAGAAAGATAGATAGATAATAGAAAGATAGAATGGTACATAAATAGCTAAAAACACATACACACAAAATATTCATGCAATAGCGTTATTTAAAAAAAAAAATGGGAAAAAAAAATGGCTGGGCTCCTGCGCAATTTTTTAAAGCCAGAGGGGGAAAGCTTGGGAAGGGGTTAACACCCATGGAGCTTCCCAGGCTATGAATATCAGCCCGAAGCTAGCCTTTACTGGCTATTAAAATAGGGGGACCCCCCAAAAAATGATGTGGGGTCCCCCAATAATTTATAGCCAGAAAGGCTATGCAGACAGCTGCGGGCTGATATTCATAGCTTAGGAAGGGACCATGTGTTAGAGGTCGAGTTCCCACTTCTGCACAGGGGGAATCTCAAGCCGTTCTCACTGCGATCCCCCATCCGTCTCCGGCCGCAGTGGAGTCTCCTCAGCAGAGACGTCAGTCCCAGTGTCTTGCACAGCCTAGTACTGTGCAGAGGTTTACGGCTGACTCTCCAGGTTCTGCTATTGTGGCCAGTACTGGTCAGCGGCGAGCAGACGTCTTTAGGACTAAGTCCTGCGTTTCCCCTTCTGAGCATGCCCAGGGTAAGATCTCTCATTGGAGATCAGGGGTCACATGCTCAGGTACTGCAGCAGCTCCTATTGGTCCGCCAGGAAGGTCCTGAAACTACATGTGTTCTGAACAGTGTCTCATTGGTCCTTTTCTGGCAGGACCTGTAGTTGCTACTATAAAAGGGTTGTATGGCCATGCGGCCATGCGCTAGTATAATT
The DNA here is from genome assembly GCA_033576555.1 of Oophaga sylvatica. Classification (NCBI taxonomy): domain Eukaryota; kingdom Metazoa; phylum Chordata; class Amphibia; order Anura; family Dendrobatidae; genus Oophaga; species Oophaga sylvatica. The sequence continues at coordinate 353,803,507 of JARQOD010000003.1, read as the reverse complement.
TGCATTATGTGCTTTGCGCCAGTGTGATCATGCACGCATGTGTTTAGGGCTCAGCTGAAATAAGCCCCTAGAATGCCGGCACCTCCGGTGAGGAGATTTGTGTGCACGTGTTTAGGGTTTGGCTGAAATAAGCCCCTAGAATACCGGCTTCTCCGGTGAGAAGATTGCTTGATTGCTTTTCTGACTGCATGATCACGGACTGCTATCCGCACAGCAGTTATCTGTGTATCCCTGTGGAGTTAACAGGACACAGTACCTATCTCTACGTCTCTACCTCAGCGACTCTGTGGTGTAACAGAGTTCGCTTATACCGCCATATAGTGCCACAGTATTTATATTTGCAACTCTGTGAAGTTACAGAGTTCGCCTATACCGCCATCTTACTAGCAGCAGGCTCTGTCTGCACGGTGGACCCCGGGCTGCGAGCGCACCCACTATTTATATTTATCTGGTGCGTTCCTCAGACCCTAACAGTATACTAGCGCCAGGGTCTGGCTGGTAAAATGGCGGATGACCAGTGTCTGCAGCGGTATATCCAGCAGCTGGAGGGTAGATTGGCGACTCTAGAGTGCACAACCTCAGCTGTGGATGTTACCGCAGTCGCTGTTCAGGCTGCTAGTGTGGCTGTAGCCAGTTTGTCCTCTGCTACCCCTGCTCCCACTTCCAGACAAGTTTACCGGTGACAGTAAACAATGTCGGGGTTTCGTCAGTCAGTGCTCCACACATTTAGAGCTTCTGGCTGCACGTTTTCCCACGGAGCGGGCGAAAGTGGGTTTTATCATATCCCTTTTGTCGGGCAGGGCGTTGGAGTGGGCAACGCCGTTGTTGGAGCGCGATGATCGTGTGGTGCAGAGTGCTCTTCTCTTCTTGGATACTCTGAGACAGGTCTTTTTAGGACCTCGTGTCACCCACGATACGGCTCTCCAACTGTTGGCAATCACCCAGGGTTCATCCATGGTCAGCCAGTTCGCCGTCCAATTTCGGACTCTGGCCTCTGAGCTGGAGTGGCCAGATAAAGTCCTTATACCAGTGTACTGGAGGGGACTGGCAGACCATGTGAACGACGCCTTGTCCACCAGGGAGATTCCTGCCACACTGGAGGAGCTCATTACCATATCTACCCGCATTGACCTCCGTTTTAACGAGCGGAGGTTGGAGCGGACCCAGTGTAGGCAGAGGTTCCGGCTGGCGCCCACTTTCGCCAGACTTCTTGAATTTTCCGTTCAGGCGCCCGATTCCCCTGAGGCCATGGAGGTTTCTCGAGCAAGACCTAAGTCTCGGGCCGCTCGAGTACCTGTGACTTGTAATGTTTGCCAACAGTTAAGGCATTATGCCAATAAATGCCCACAACGGTCGGGAAACGACCGCGTCTAGTAACCATTGGAGGGGGTTCACTAGACACAGCAGTACACGCTTCCAACTTGTCCTTTAAGGAGACAGTCAATTTAGGCTCATCCACTATAACAGTCATGCTTTGTGTGGACTCTGGAGCCGAAGGAAATTTCATGTCCTCTACCTTCGCTTTCCGCCACTCTATACCTCTGGTGATGCTTGCCAAACCCTTGACTGTTCTAGTATTGAATGGGTCGACACTGCCTTCACAAATCACACATCAGACCATCCCTTTCACGTTATCTATGTCCCCTTCTCATCAGGAGATTATCTCACTCCTTGTCATTCCCAAGGGAATAGACGAGATATTGCTGGGGATGCCCTGGCTCCGGTTCCATTCCCCACATATTGAGTGGATCTCTGGGAGGATATTGGTTTGGAGTGAGTCATGTAAAGGCAGATGTATGAGGGAATGCATTCAGGTGGCCACTACAGAGATGCCCGCAGATCTTACTTCCCTTCCCAAATACTATTTGGCCTATGCAGACGTGTTCAACAAGAAGGCTGCGGAGATCCTTCCGCCTCACCGTCCCTATGACTGTCCTATTGACCTCTTGCCCGGAGCAGAACCTCCTCGGGGACGAGTCTATCCCCTTTATCTCCCGGAGATGGAGGCTATGTCTCAATACATTCAGGAAAATCTGGCAAGAGATTCATTAGGAAGTCAGTGTCACCTGCAGAGACGGGGTTCTTCTTCGTTCAGAAGAAGAATGGAGAATTACGTCCATGCATCGATTACAGGGGTCTTAACGCCATTACCATTAAGAATAAATACCCGTTGCCCCTGATTTCAGAGCTTTTTGATAGGCTACGGGAGCAAGGGTATTTACCAAATTAGATCTGCGGGCTGCTTATAACCTGATTCGCATCCGTGAGAGGGACGAATGGAAGACGGCATTCAATACCAGAGATGGGCACTATGAATATCTGGTGATGCCCTTGGGGCTCTGTAATGCCCCAGCCGTCTTCCAAGACTTTGTTAACGACATCTTCCGTGATATGCTTTCCACCTCAGTCGTAGTCTATCTGGATGATATTCTCATCTTATCCCCAGATATTGACTACCACCGGAAAGATGTCTGCAGAGTCTTCGACCTCTTACGGGCAAATTCTCTCTACGCTAAGTTGGAGAAATGTATGTTTGAGCAGGAGTCCTTACCGTTCCTGGGCTATATCATCGCTGCCCAGGGACTGGCTATGGATCCTGCCAAACTACAGGCGGTGATGGACTGGCAAGAACCCCATTCTCTGAAAGCGGTGCAGCGCTTTATGTGGTTCATTAATTATTATCGTCAGTTTATTCCCCACTTTTCAACTTTGGTACCTTCCTTGGTAGCCCTCACTAAGAAGGGAGCAAATCCCAAATTGTGGTCAGAAGAGGTCTCCAAGGCCTTTACTTCTATTAAGTCCCATTTTGCTAGTGCTCCCATCCTACATCACCCCGATGTTGATAAGCCCTTTTTTGGAGGTGGATGCCTAGTCTTTTGGTGCTGGAGCAGTCCTCTTCCAGAAGGATTCTCAAGGTCGGAAGCATCCTTGCTTTTTCTTTTCCAAGACCTTCACACCAGTGGAGAGGAATTATTCCATCGGGGACAGGGAGTTGCTAGCAATGAAGTTGGCCTTCTCTGAGTGGAGACATCTGTTGGAGGGGCCCGCTTTCCCTTCCAAGTTTTTACTGATTACAAAAAACTGGTTTATTTACAAACTGCCCAGCGGCTAAATTCCCATCAGGCCAGATCATCCTTATTTTTCTCCCGCTTTCACTTCATCCTCCATTTTCTTTCGGGAGAGAAGAATATCCGGGCTGATGCTCTCTCTTGCTCGTGTCTTCCGAGGAGGAGGAGAGGAGCCGCGGCTTATTGTCCCCTCTGAGAGCCTGAGAACTGTAGCTCCGGAGTCGCTAGAGTCTGTGCTGTCCAGCAAGACTTTTGTACCATCTAATTTGCGACCGGAGGTTCTCTCTTGAGCCCATTCGTTCAGGGTGGGTGGACATTTTGGGAAAAAAGGACATCCGAGCATCTGGCGAGGACGTACTGGTGGCCGCATATGGTCAGGGACGTTGGAGACTATATTTAGGCATGTGTCTCCTGTGCCAAAAATAAGTCCCTCGTCAACGGCCTGCTGGGTTACTTTATCCATTGCCGGTGGCAGACAGGCCCTGGGAGATGGTCGGGATGGACTTTGTGGCAGGCCTACCCAAGTCTCGTGGTTGCACCATCATATTGGTTATCACTGACCACTTCTCTAAAATGGTGCACTTGGTACCGCTACCCCGGTTACCTTCTGTACAGGCATTGGCAGCACTGTTTATTAGACACATCTTCCGCTTACACGGTATGCCAGACAAAATCGTCAGTGACCGGGGACCCCAGTTTGCGTCTCGGTTCTGGAGAGAGCCTTGTCGCCTTCTCAGTATAGAATTAAATCTCTCTTCTGCCTATCATCCCGAGACAAATGGGTTGGTAGAGAGGGCCAACCAGACCTTGGTCTCATATTTGCGTCACTTTGTTTCGGCCAGGCAGGATGACTGGGAATCCTTGCTGCCGTGGGCGGAGTTTGCATTAAACAACGCCGTGGCTGATTCCACTGGACAAACTCCGTTCCTCCTTAATTATGGTCAGCATCCGCTGGTTCCTGTACCTATGCCCGTGTCTTCCACCGACTCCAGGGTGGCAGAATGGGCTGTGGAGGCACGGGACATTTGGGACTGTACTCAGGATGCCATTCTGGCCTCCAAGGAGAGGATGAGGTCCACCGCCGACGCGCATCGGCGCCCCACTCCGACTTTTGCCCCTGGCGACTTAGTGTGGCTCTCCGCCCGTAACATCAGGCTGTGAGTGAGTCCACTAAGTTTGCACCTCTCTCCTTGGGTCCCTTCAAGGTCCTCGAACAGGTCAATCCTGTGGTCCACTGTCTAACCCTTCCGCCACGCCTGGGTATCACCGTCACATTCCATGTCTCCCTCCTGAAACCCGTATATTTGTCCCAGTTTTCCGAGTCATCTGCCGGGACATAGGGTTCGTCTACGGATGACTATGAGGTGAATGCTATTCTGGGGTGCAAGGTGGTACGTGGCAAAAAGTTTTATTTGGTGGATTGGAAGGGTTATGGGCCTGAGGATAGGTCATGGGAGCCTGCTAAGCGTATTCAGGCTCCGCAGCTCATTGCTGCCTTTGAGCGTAGCGAGGCCCAAGGAAGGGGGGGCCCCATGGGGGGTAATGTTAGAGGTCGAGTTCCCACTTGTGCACAGGGGGAATCTCGAGCCGTTCCCTCTGCAGTCCCCCATCCATCTCCGGCCGCAGTGGAGTCTACTCAACAGAGACGTCAGTCCCAGCATCTTGCACAGCCTAGTACTGTGCAGAGGTGTACAGCTGCCTCTCCAGGTTCTGCTATTGTGGTACTGGTCAGCGGCGAGCAGACGTCTTTAGGACTAAGTCCTGCGCTCCCCTTCTGAGCATGCCCAGGGTAAGATCTCTCATTGGAGATCAGGGGTCACATGCTCAGGTACTGCAGCAGCTCCTATTCGTCCGCCAGGAAGGTCATGAAACTACATGTGTTCTGAACAGTGTCTCATTGGTCCTTTTCTGGCAGACCCTGTAGTTACTACTATAAAAGGGTTGTATGACCATGCGGCCATGCGCTAGTATCATTTGCATTATGTGCTTTGCGCCAGTGTGATCATGCACGCATGTGTTTAGGGCTCAGCTGAAATAAGCCCCTAGAATACCGGTTTCTCCGGTGAGGAGATTGCTTGATTGCTTTTCTGACTGCATGATCACGGACTGCTATCCACACAGCAGTTATCTGTGTATCCCTGATGAGTTAACAGGACACAGTACCTATCTCTGCGTCTCTACCTCAGCGACTCTGTGGTGTAACAGAGTTCGCTTATACCGCCATATAGTGCCACAGTATTAATATTTGCGACTCTGTGAAGTTACAGAGTTCGCCTTGTGGTGTAGTGACCCCTGATGCAGCTAGGGGGCACTGTGTATGCTCCTCGAGATATGCATGGAAGCATGGTTTGTGTTGTGGTAAAGGACCTGTGATGAGGTCATGACCAGGTGACCTAACCATGTGATCCTGACCTCATCTGTGGGTGGGGTTACAGCTATGTAACGAAGTGTGCTTGGCGCCTGAAGAGAGTGTTGTGGGAGTCTGCCAGGGTGGACAAACTTCCATGTGTCCAGATGGGACATTACAGAAAGGACTCTGTGTCTGGAGAGTGATGTGGGAGTCTGTGAGTGTGAACAGACTACCATGTGTCCCGGCGGGACATTACAGAGAGGTCTCTGTGTCTGAGGAGTGAGGCTCCAGGCAGGAGCTGAAGTACTGAATATTTGTATTGCATGTGACTGTAAGGTTTATTATGTAATAAACCTGATGATTTTTGGATAAGAAAAGTGTCTCCTGATTACCTCTGAAGCAGCCGAGTGAGTTGAAACCTTACAATTGGTGGATGGAATGCTGGCAGCGGCCCAAGGAGCACATGTTCCAGGACTGGGAATCAGGAATCAGAGGAGGAACGGACGGTCTGTGAAAACCGTGAGTGTGACCAGTGGTCACGAATAAACTGTGTTTGTGCTTATGTGGTGCCTCTGATATGAGGTATCTGAAGAAACTGTTAAGCAGTGGTGACAGACAGGAGTCTGTGTTATGTTGACCGGGGTCATTGAAAATGGAGAAAAAGCATGCTGATAGGATACCTCTGAGGAGGAGGTCTCCAGGAACCTGTGTGGTTGACGCCAACAGGTAACGGTCTTGAAAACCGTGTTATGCTGGTCGGGACCAGAGGGAACTGTTCGTGAGAGAAAGACTGTTTTTTTTTCCCTTTGTTGGATGCCTCTGAGGAGGAGGTGTCCGGAAACCTGCGTGGCCAACAGGTAACAGACAGGAGTCTGTGGTGTACTGACGGGTCAGTGAGAGATTGTTTTGTCCTTGTGGGATGCCTCTATGAAGAGGAGGTGTCCGGAAACCTGCGTGATCAACAGGTAACAGACAGGAGTCTGTGGTGTACTGACGGGTCAGTGAGAGATTGTTTTGTCCTTATGGGATGCCTCTATGAAGAGGAGGTATCCGGAAACCTGAGTGATCAACAGGTAAAAGACAGGAGTCTGTGTTGTACTGACGGGTCAGTGAGAAACAGTTTTTTCCTTTGTGGGATGCCTCTATGAGAGAGGAGGTGTCCGAAAATCTCTGACAGACAGGAGTCTGTGTTGTGCTGACGGGTCAGTGAGAAACTGTTTTTTTTTCTGGAACACATGTGAGGTGTTTGCTGTGGCTCGGAGGAGTCATGAAGGTGACAAGCGGCTGGCTGTGACTCGTGGGGTCACAAAGGTGACAAGTGGCAAGACAGCTCAGCGTGCAGAGACTTGTGGTAGCAGGAGCTACAGTGACTGTTGCAGCAAGAAGTTCTGCAGCAGCAGGAGCTGCAGTAACAGCCACAGCAGCTTAGGAGTAGCATCTGGAGGTGCTGGTTGTTGGTGGCTGCAACGGAAGCGGTGGCAGTACCAGCAGGAGCTGGTGTGGTAAAAAGGACAATGTGAACCGAGGCACACAAACTCTTAAAGGGCCAGTACACGCCCTAAGTAAAAGACACTGTCTAAGGGTACTGTGTGGACTGGGGCCTGTAAGAGCCGTGGTGTGTTCCCCAGTGATGGGTGGTGTCCCTAAAAGGGGAGGAGTCCCAAAAGGGGGGCGGCAACCCAAAACAGGGATGGTTACCCAAAAGGGGGCGGAGTCCCAAAAGGGGGCGGTAACCCAAATTGGGATTGTGGCCCGAAAGGGGGTGGAGTCTTAAAAGGGGGTGGTAGTCCAAATCAGTAAAGTTGTCCAAAAGGGGGCGGAGTCCCAAAAGAGGGCGGTAACACAAATTAGGATGGTGGCCCAAAAGGGGGCGGTAACCCAAATTGGGATGGTGGCCCAAAAGGGGGCGAAGTCCCAAAAGGGGGCGGTAACCCAAATTGGGATGGTGGCCCGAAAGGGGGCGGAGTCACAAAAGGGGTGGCAACCCAAAAGGGGATGGTGGCCCAAAAGTGGGTGGAGATTCCAAAAGGGTGTTATGCTGGTATACCACCGAACTTAGTGTACCCCTATGAGAGGAAGCGGGACTTCACGTTATTTGAAAAGGCATGGGAAGTTGATAAAGTGTGTTGTTGTTCAGAGGAGGGAGCCCCATCACAGCAGGTGGCTGTAGTGGTTCCTTGTCGTGTGATGTGTGAAAAGAAGGTAACACCTAATAGCGATAGTCCAGAGTTCCAGGTGACCGGGAGAAAGTGTGGGTCAGACCAACTCGGGGACTTGGACGTGACAAGACGTGTGACCGTGAGAAACGGTAGAGCTCCAGGAAAGGGGGCAGAGACCTGTCTAAGTGGGGACGTGCTGTTCCAGGATGACAGGGGGAGTGAGAGTGACTCCTATGCAGACTGTGACTCGACCGCAAGGGAAAGTGAGTGCAGTAAGCTGGAGCTCTCTGAAGTTACCGAGAGTCGTGAGACAGTGGAAACTGCGGATGCAGGAACGGGTGGAACTCTGGAGAGGCAGAGTGTGTGTAGGCAAGAGTGCCCAGCCGAAAATGTAATTAAAGAGGTGATGGTGCGACATGTGCTGGCTAAAAGAGAGCAGGACCATGAGATAGAGCTGTTTAAAGAAACAGTGAAAGAGACAGTCGAGCGAGAAAGGGTCCTGAGACAAATGATTGAGCACAAAGTGGAGGAGCTGGAGAAGGAAGTCTCTAAGCTCAGAGATCATCTGTCAGCGTGTAAGAGTATGAACAAGGCTCTATGGAAAGAGACGGAGGTGCTCAGAGAGGAACAAGAGAAACATCGGCAGGAGTGTCGCTGCTTGGCAGAAGAGCAAGATAGAGTTCTCCGAGAGCTCAAGATAGAGGAGGAGACTAGTGCCAAGCTCCAGAAATCTATGGGAGAAGAAATCCAGCAAGGGAAGTGCCATGCAGATGGGCACACAAGGGAGAGCGATGTCTTGGAAAACTGTACTAATGCTCAGGACGAGGAGGTCCAACAGTCTGTCCAAGAAGGTGACGGGTCGGGTTTCAAGTGTGTAATAGAGATACCCGAAGACCTGCGAGAAGTGTGTGCCAGTGAGGAAGTGCATGAGGCCTTTAGAAAGGCGGTAGAAGCATGTAGTGTGAACTGGGTGCCAGAGATGAAACAGTTAGTCATACTGTCGACTAAGGAAGTCACCCTGAAGCGAGTGGCTGTCCTGAGAGACATGCATCTACAATGCCTCCGAACGAAACAGATGATCATGTGGAGGAATAAAGAAGCCGCTCGACGTTTGGAGCAAGCAAGAAAGGCTCAAAGTCGGCTTGGATTGGTGGAAGACATCATTCAAGTGCCCAGAGGTCTGGTGAAGAAAGTCATCGGAAGACTTGGGAAAGTGATGCAGGAGATGGTGAATAAGTCCGGTGTGACGAGAGTCAGGATTCCGGCTGATGATGAAGTCCAGGTCAGGGGTGAAGATGGGATGGTTCCATTCCTCGTTGTCGGATCCAGGGAGAGCCTTGGGAATATCCGGATGCTCCTGGAGTATCGTGTGTCATACTTGAGAGAAATAGAGCAGCTACGACTGGAGAGGGAGCAGGTCAACAGAGAGCTGCAGGAAATGGAAAGAAGATGGCCGCCACCTTCAATCCGTAGTGTTGAGAGGCGAAGAGCGCCTGATGGAAGAGGTAGAAATAGTGATGCCTCAGTTAGCTCAGTGATGAGTGACCTAAGCAGGAGAACCTGTGGTGGACGAGCTGAAAAGGACTCAGACCAGACAGGACGTATGAGTGCAGGGGAATTGCAATGCCGTACTGACCGCTGGGGAGGCGGGTGGTCTGACAGAGTGCCCGACTTAGCCAGACGGTTTGACTGGCAGAGACGACCGAGAAGGATCTCTGGTCGGGTAACAGGTGTTCAACCCCACAAGTTTGAACAGAGGGGGGAGGTATGTGGTGTAGTGACCCCTGATGCAGCTAGGGGGCACTGTGTATGCTCCTCGAGATATGCATGGAAGCATGGTTTGTGTTGTGGTAAAGGACCTGTGATGAGGTCATGACCAGGTGACCTAACCATGTGATCCTGACCTCATCTGTGGGTGGGGTTACAGCTATGTAACGAAGTGTGCTTGGCGCCTGAAGAGAGTGTTGTGGGAGTCTGCCAGGGTGGACAGACTTCCATGTGTCCAGATGGGACATTACAGAAAGGACTCTGTGTCTGGAGAGTGATGTGGGAGTCTGTGAGTGTGAACAGACTACCATGTGTCCCGGCGGGACATTACAGAGAGGTCTCTGTGTCTGAGGAGTGAGGCTCCAGGCAGGAGCTGAAGTACTGAATATTTGTATTGCATGTGACTGTAAGGTTTATGATGTAATAAACCTGATGATTTTTGGATAAGAAAAGTGTCTCCTGATTACCTCTGAAGCAGCCGAGTGAGTTGAAACCTTACACCTATACCGCCATCTTACTAGCAGCAGGCTCTGCCTGCACGGTGGACCCCAGGCTGCGAACGCACCCACTATTTATATTTATCTGGTGCGTTCCGCAGACCCTAACTCCATGGATATTGACGCTCCCCAGGCTAAAAATACCAGCAACAAGCCACCCCAGAATTGGCGCATCTGTACGATGCACCAATTCCGGCACTTAGCCCCTCTCTTCCCACTCCCCTGTAGTGGTGGGATTTTGGGTAATAAGGGGTTAATGTCACCTTGCTATTGTAAGGTGACATTAAGCCCGGTTAATAATGGAGAGGCGTCAATAAGACACTTCTCCATTATTAATCTTATATTAATAAAGGGTTAAAAAACCACACACATAAGAATAAAGTATTTTAATGAAATAAAACACAACACGGTTTACATATCTTTATGACACGCCCAGATCCAAGCGACGCCCTCGATCTCCTGTAATAAAAAGCAAAAAAATAAAACAAACGTATACTCCCTGTCCGACACAGTCCAATTAATTAATAACGAATGTCCCATGACGAGTTCCCCTATACAACAGTGACATTCAGGTGATGTCACAGCTCTATAGGGCCTCCCAGTGATGAACTGACAGGAGACAATGGCTCCTGCAGTGCATCACTGAGGTTACCTGAGTTCATTCTCTCACTTTATGACAATGCTGCGTGGGAATTTTCTCACCCAGCATAGCCAGTGAGAGAATGAACGGAAGTGACCTCATTCTCTCCCGGCGGCGGAGGGATACACACCCCGGAGGATTACCTCTGCTGTCAGTGTATCGCGGTGGCGGTGTAGAGCGCTGACATCACCGGATGTCAGTGTTCTACACTGGAGATCGTCGTGGGACACTCGTTATTATCTGGACTACGACGGAAAGGTAATGTATAGGTTGTTTTATTATTTTATTTTTATAACAGGAGATCGATGGCTTCGGGGATTAGGTGATTGGTGAGTATGTACACTATGTTATGTGTTGTATGTTATGTGTATGTTCTGTATGTTATATGTTGTATGTTCTGTATATGTAATACAGTATATGTGTTTTTTTTTCTTACATTCAACACATTAGCCGGATGATGGGACTACTACTGTCCCATCATTGGCTAATGTGTCAGTCACTGTCAGTGTAGCAGGCATAGTCGGATGGGACTTGTAATCCCCTCAGATGACACATACACACAGGCCCGCTGACCCCCGCACATACCACATACACGCACACAGTCACCGCCCACACACTTCCCTCCTCCCGACCTGCAGCCGGTGGGGTGGAGGATTTGAATCCCGCGCGGCACCGCTCATTGGCTCAACCGCAGCTATGGCAGGGGATTTGAATCCCGCGAGCCAGCAGGGGATTTGATATTTAACATACGGTGGGGGATTTGAAATTTAACTTACGGCGGAGGATTTGAATCCCGCACCGCTGAAAGCCGCGTGGCACCGCTTATTGGCTGAGCTGCCACCGGCTCAGCCAATAAGCGGCGTGGGATTCAAATCCCCCGCCAAGATGCCGTGTGCCTTGGTGGGGGATTTGAATCCCATGCCGCTCATTGGCTCAGTTAGCGGGCGCTCAGCCAATGAGCGGTGCATGTGCAGCTTTGGCGGGGGATTTGAATCCCGTGCCGCTCAAAGTCACGCTGCACCGTTCATTGGCTGAGCTGCCGCCGACTGAGCCAATGTGCGGCAAGGGATTCAAATCCCCCTCCAAAGCAGCGCCTCTCAGCCATATAGCGTGCCACAGCTTTGGCGGGGGATTTGAATCCTGCGAGCCGGCTGGGGATTTGAAATTTAACATACGGCCGGGGATTTGTATCCCGCGCTGCTCAAAGCCGCGTGGCTCAGCCAATGAGTGGCACGGGATTCAAATCCTCGCTAAGGTGCTGCGCGCCTCGGCAGGGTTTTTGAATCTCGCGCCGCTCATTGGCTGAGACGGCGGGTGGCTCAGCCAATGAGCGTGTCGCGGCTACAGCGGGGGATTTGAATCCCACGCGGCACCGCTCATCGGCTCAGCGGGCAGGCAGCTCAGCCAATCAGCAGTGCATGCACTGCTTTGGCGGGGGATATGAATCCCGGCCGCCATATCGGAATACCCATAATTTGGGTGTTCCAATATGGCAGTCGGCGTACTTCCGGTCGCGGTGCATTATGGAAGCGACACAAGCGCCGAAAGTTGTGACAGAGTTTATTGGTAATGATATATTAGATAAAACATAGGGGTCATTACTATAGTTGTTATATTCTTGTACATATGGACAGTATTATAGTAGTTTTCTTGTATATAGGAGCAGTATTATAGTAGTTATATTCTTGTACATAAGTTCAGTATTATAGTAGTTATAGTCTTATATTTAGAGGCCCTTTTATACAGTTATATTCTTGTACATAAGGTCAGTAGCATAGTAGTTATAGTCTTATATTTAGGAGCCGTATTATAGTACTCATATCATTGTAGATAGGGGCAGTATTATAGTAGTCATATTCTTGTACATAGGAGGCAGTGTTATAGTAGTTTAAATTCTATGTAGGAGAAGTATAATAATATTTACTTTCTTGTACATAGGGGCAGTATTATAGTAGTCATTTTCTTGTACATAGGAGCAGTATTATAGTATTTATATTCTTGTACATAGGTGCAGTATTATAGTAGTCATATTCTTGTACATAGGGGCAGTATTACAGTAGTTATATTCTTGTACATAGGAGGCAGTGTTATAGTAGTTATATTCTATATAGAAGTATAATAGTATTTACTTGTACATAGGGGCAGTATTATAGTAGTCATATTCTTGTACATAGTAGCGGTATTATAATAGTTATGTTCTTGTACACAGGGGCAGTATTTTAGTAGTTATTTTCTGATACATAGGAGTTAAAGTCTTATACATCGAAGGCAGTATTATAGCAGTTATATTCTTGCACATAGGGGAAGTATTATAGTAGTTATGTACTTGTATATAGGAGCAGTAATATATTAGCTATATTCTTGAACATAGGAGGCAGTATCATAGAAGTCATATTCTTGTACATAGGAGCAGTATTATAGCAGTTATATCCTTGTACATAGGAGTCAGTGTTATAGCAGTTATTTTCTTCTGTATAGGAGAAGTACAATAGTACTTACTTTCTTGTACATGGGGCAGTCTTATAGTAGTTATATTCTTGTACATAGGAGCAGTGTTATAGTAGTTATATTCTTGTACATAGGAGCAGTGTTATAGTAGTTATATTCTTGTACATAGGGGCAGTATTATAGGAGTTATAGTCTTGTATATAGGGGCAGTATTATAGTTGTCATTTTCTTGTATACTAGAGCAGTATTATAGTAGTCATATTCTTGTACATAGGAGGCAGTGTTATAATAGTTATATTCTAGCACATAGGAGCAATAGTAGTCATATTCTTGTACATAGGAACAGTATTATAGTAGTTATAGTCTTATATTTAGCGGCCGTATTGTATCGTAGCGTTGTGCTTGGGGGCAGTATTATAGTAGTCATATTCTTATATATTGAGGAAGTGTTATAGTAGTCATATTCTTGTACATAGGAGCAGTATTATAGTATTTATATTCTTGTACATAGGTGCAGTATTATAGTAGTCATATTCTTGTATATAGGGTCAGTATTACAGTAGTTATATTCTTGTACATAGGAGGCAGTATTATAGTAGTTATATTCTTGTACATAGGTGCAGTATTATAGTAGTTATATTCTTGCACATAGGGGAAGTATTATAGTAGTTATGTACTTGTATATAGGAGCAGTAATATATTAGCTATATTCTTGAACATAGGAGGCAGTATCATAGAAGTCATATTCTTGTACATAGGAGCAGTATTATAGCAGTTATATCCTTGTACATAGGAGTCAGTGTTATAGCAGTTATTTTCTTCTGTATAGGAGAAGTACAATAGTACTTACTTTCTTGTACATAGGGCAGTCTTATAGTAGTTATATTCTTGTACATAGGAGCAGTGTTATAGTAGTTATATTCTTGTACATAGGAGCAGTGTTATAGTAGTTATATTCTTGTACATAGGGGCAGTATTATAGGAGTTATAGTCTTGTATATAGGGGCAGTATTATAGTTGTCATTTTCTTGTATACTAGAGCAGTATTATAGTAGTCATATTCTTGTACATAGGAGGCAGTATTATAATAGTTATATTCTAGCACATAGGAGCAATAGTAGTCATATTCGTGTACATAGGAACAGTATTATAGTAGTTATAGTCTTATATTTAGCGGCCGTATCGTATCGTAGCGTTGTGCTTGGGGGCAGTATTATAGTAGTCATATTCTTATATATTGAGGAAGTGTTATAGTAGTCATATTCTTGTACATAGGAGCAGTATTATAGTATTTATATTCTTGTACATAGGTGCAGTATTATAGTAGTCATATTCTTGTACATAGGGTCAGTATTACAGTAGTTATATTCTTGTACATAGGAGGCAGTATTATAGTAGTTATATTCTTGTACATAGGTGCAGTATTATAGTAGTCATATTCTTGTACATAGGGTCAGTATTACAGTAGTTACATTCTTGTACATAGGAGGCAGTGTTACAGTAGTTATATTCTTCTATATAAAAGAAGTATAATAGTATTTACTTTCTTGTACATAGGGGCAGTATTATAGTAGTCATATTCTTGTTCATAGGAGCGGTATTATAGTGTCATGGTTTGGCTGGCTCGGTTAATATAGGGTTAATTCCTGTAGCCTCTCTCTGATCCTGAGTGGACTATTTATGGCCTCCATTTGGATATTTCCCTTGTCAGTGATACTTTTGCCCTTGGCAGAGTGTGTTGACCCCTGAGTATGTTTGTGCTATGTTCTTGTTTGTCTGATACTTTGGTTTTGACTTTGTCTGATCTCTGGATATTGCTTGTTGGATTCTGTTTCTGTACCTTCTTTGTCTGTTTGGTTTTGACCCCTGCATAGCCCTGACGATCCGTTCTGTCTTATCCTTTGGTACTGTCCTGCTATCTCGTGCTTTGACCCCTGCCTGTTCTGATTTATGTCTCTGTCTTTGCCCCTGGGTAACATTGTCCCGTAGTTACCTTCTAGTAGTTTTCCTTCAGCTTCTAGCACTCCTGAGCTTAAGCCACGCCCCCAACTGTCAGGTGATTCAGGTCCGGAAGGAATCTCTCTCCTGCCCTGCTCACCTCGCATTCCTAGGAGCCTGAAGTGTTCTTCTCTACCCGTCTTCCGGGAGATTGCACTAGTGAGTACTCTTGCAATCCTTCCCGTTATATATAGTAGTTATGTTCTTGTACATAGGGGCAGTATTATAGTAGCTATTTTCTTGTACATAGGAGCAGTGTTGTGAATGTGTTGGAGACGACTTCGGAGCTCAAGCTCCCTCTGGTGGTTGCTGAGGGTATTGAACCTATGTTGAACAGCAAAAATCCACTACCTGCAACTGACGATTGGTTATCAGGTGGTACTGACTGGCCTGATATAAGTGAGCTGACCTCCCATGGTTCTTGCCGATGATCAATTGTTCTTCCTGTTCTAGGTTGGAATTCAGCTTGCTTTTCTGCTGTCTCCTGCTTGCATTCAGATAAGTCACTTTCTGTTTTTTTTACTGTGGTTTGAATTACCTTGTCTTTTGCTGCATTGCTTTTTGAGTTCAGCCGGGTCCCCTTTGGGGGCTTGGGCTGGTCTCCGTTCGCTTTTTGTATTTGTTCATTTGCTCAGTTCTTGTGATATTTTACTGCTGGGTAGCTACGTGTCCACACCAGAGATCTGATATAGGTGGTCGAGACTGTGTGGTCTCAGTATTTTTGGATTCAGAAGTGTTGGAGTTTTTCCTAGGGCTTTTCTGGGTTGCAGACAGTATTCTCTCCTGTGCTGTCCTATCTAGACAGTTTTGGGCCCAGCGTTTGCTCACTCTATTTTCTGTCTGTTTGTGTTTTCATCTTGTCTAACCGCCATTATATGTTTGGGGGCTTCCTATTCTTTTGGGGCTCTACTCTGGGGAAGTTAGCTTTCCTTTTTCCATCTTCAGGGATAGCTAATTTCTCTGGCTGTGACGAGGCGTATAGGGCACCGTGGGAACGTCCCACGGCTGCTTCTTGTTGTGTGGTTAGTTTAGGGGTCTGCAACCTGTTAGTTTCCAATCTCTCTGGTGTTTGACTGCCTATGCGGTTTTTTGCTTCTGCCTCCTCAGCTACCAAAACATAACAGAGCAGTATTATAGTAGTTATAGTCTTATACATAGGAGCAGTATGATAGTAGTTATTTTCTTGTACATCGGAGGCAGTATTATAGTAGTTATATTTTTGCACATGTGGAAGTATTATATTAGTTATACACTTGTATATAGAAGCAGTATTATATTAGTTATATTCTTGTACATAGGAGCAGTATTATACCAGTTATATTCTTCTGTATAGGAGAAGTATAATAGTATTTACTTTCTTGTACATAGGGGCAGTATTATAGTAGTTATATTCTTATACATAGGGGCAGTATAATAGTCATATTCTTGTACACTAGAGCAGTATTATGCTAGTCATATTCTTGTACATAGGAGGCAGTGTTATAGTAGTTATATTCTTGTACATAGGAGCAGTATGATAGCAGTTATTTTCTTGTACATCGGAGGCAGTATTATGGTAGTTATATTCTTGGACATAGGGGAAGCATTATAGTAGTTATATTCTTGTACATCGGAGCAGTATTACAGTAGTTATATTCTTGTACTTAGGAAGCAGTATCATAGAAGTCATATTCTTGTACATAGGAGCAGTATTATAGTAGTTATATTCTTGTACATAGAAGGCAGTGTTATAGTAGTTATATTCTTCTATATAGAAGAAGTATAATAGTATTAACTTTCTTGTAAATGGGGCAGTATTATAGTAGTCCTATTTTTGTACATAGGGGCAGTGTTATACTAGTCATATTCTTCTACAGAGGAGAGGTATTATAGCAGTTATGTTCTTGTACAAAGGGGCAGTATTATAATATTTTTTTTCTTGTACTTAGGAGCAGTATTACGGTAGTTATAGTCTTGTACATATGAGCAGTATGATAGTAGTTATTTTCTTGTACTTTGTAGGCAGTATTATAGTAGTTATATTCTTGCACATATGGGAAGTATTATAGTAGTTATATACTTCTATATAGGAGCAGTATTATAGTTGATATATTCTTGTACTCAGGAGTCAGTGTTATAGCAGTTATATTCTTCTGTATATGAGAAGTATAATAGTATTTACTTTCTTGTACATAGTGGCAGCATTGTAGTAGTCATATTCTTCTACATAGGAGCAGTATTATACTAGTCATATTCTTGTACATAGGAGGCAGTGTTATAGTAGTTATATTCTTGTATATAGAGGCAGTATTATAGTAGTCATTTTCTTGTACACTAGAGCAGTATTATACTAGTTATATTCTTGTACATAGGAGGCAGTGTTATAGTAGTTATATTCTTGTACATAGGAGCAGTATGATAGTAGTTATTCTCTTGTACATCGGAGCAGTATTATAGTAGCTATATTCTTGTACATAGAAGGCAGTGTTATAGTAGTTATATTCTTCTATATAGGAGAAGTATAATAGTATTTACTTTCTTGTACATAGGGGCAGTATTATAGTAGTTCTATTCTTGCACATAGGGGCAGTTTTATAGTAGTCATATTTGTGACGAACGGGCACAGGGGATACGGTTTATGATCCCACTGCTGCCACCAAATGTGATGAACGGACACGGGATACACTGTTAATGATCACACAACTGCCATCAAATGTGAGGAAAAACTAAAATATGTATACATTTATCTATCGCAGGGGGCTTATTTTAGTTATCCCACCTCTGCCACCAATGTGTCACCAACTGCAGGGATTTATGTATATCCTGCTTTCCAGTTCCGATTTGGAACTCGCAGCGCCCCCCCTTACCCTCAGGTCAGTCAATGAACTGCACGTAGGATAAGCAATCGCCGGACCGGCCGCCTGAACGTGTGCTGGCTGTTAGGCAAGCTGCAGTGAGTGAAATATAACTACTCCCAGTCGCAGCCAGGCAATACGCTTATAAAACCTGCTCCGTCACTGCCAGCTTTACCCAATAAG
Organism: Oophaga sylvatica; assembly: GCA_033576555.1. NCBI lineage: Eukaryota > Metazoa > Chordata > Amphibia > Anura > Dendrobatidae > Oophaga > Oophaga sylvatica. Next base: position 353,785,563 of record JARQOD010000003.1, on the reverse strand, counting down.
CCCAATACACACTTGCCAGCCTCGATTTCTTAATTAATAAGGGGTCTGAAGCCAACCCAATTTAGAAGCTTAATTCTCTTCGGAGGACGTGACAGTATGTTATAGAGCAAGGAGAAACAAAACTAGTAATTTTATATACTTTACTCCAAAAAGGTAGGCAGTGTTTACAAAAGGTATAAAAGATATTACAAAGGGAGACAATTGAAAATATGTACAAGACAATTACAAAATAAAAAGAATGAAAGGAAGAAAACACTTACAGTTGCTTAGGTCATTTCAGGCAGACCATGCGGTCGGGGGATAAGGATATATCACAGTGCATTACAGGAACCTCTCTGTAATCAGGTTTCCCAGGCAAAGACTGAAGCAAAATAAGCTTACACTGTCTTATACCCTCTGGTCGTGACATCACTGAAGTGGGTTGATCTATGGAAGCACTCCTCTTTTCTCAGAGGGGCTAACACGTACTCAAAACTCATAAGTATCATATCTCGAGGAGGGAAACTCGTAAGGTGACAAACAACATCTCATCTTACTCAGAATGATGTTGGCGTTTATTTAAGTCCAAACACAAAGTACCTGTATGAGCTGCTTAAGTAGGAATCCATTTCTCAGATTCTGCTGGTGCCAGAGCTTAGGCAAAGGCACTGGAGTGTAGCTTTTACATCGCCGGTCCTAAATATGTTATTTTTATTATCTCTGTCACTGAATGGGACAGAGTTGTTCCATATTTAAGAACTCACATGGATAGCAAAGAAAGCACATGGTTTTACCCAAAGAACGGATATCTGCTAATTAGCACATTCCTAAAGGAGGTGTAGGAGGGATTTAGTATTACATGCAGGGAAGGGAGCTTGTGTCTGTGTAGCTTTGGATGTAGCAGAGCTCAGTGTGTGAATGGAAAGTTCTGGAACCTCCTAGAAGCACACTCAGAATATGGCATATTTATATTACCATGACAATATTCTTGTACAGAGGAGAGGTATTATAGTAGGTATGTTCTTGTACATACGAGCAGTATGATAGTAGTTATTTTCTTGTACTTTGTAGGCAGTATTATAGTAGTTATATTCTTGCATATATGGAAATGGAAAGTATTATAGTAGTTATATACTTCTCTATTGGAGCAGTATTATTGTAGTTATATTCTTGTACATAGAAGACAGTATAATAGAAGTCAAATGTGGCACACCAGGAGTCCGGTTGCCACAGTGACATTGCCTCCCTCACAGGGAGGAATGTCATGCTTGGAAGCAAGGGGTCCCTTTACCAGGTGTCAGTAGGAGAGAAGTCGAGCAGAACCTGGGAGTGGAGCTGTGATTAAAATCGCCCCAGAGCTGAGCGCTAGGGACCGGATACCAGAGTTCGTGGTTGGTAAAAAAAAGTCCCGGCAGCTAAATCCGGAGGGCAGGGGACTGCAGGTCTCCTGGCCCAATCTAATACTTGGCAGCACAGCAGCATACCAGAGCCTGGAGCCGACACAAAGGAGCGGCATTTGTGATAGGCTCGAGTTGCCTGCCATGCGGGCAACGGTTTGTTTTTTAAAAAAAGAGAGAGAGACAGTTAGCAGCAGGAGGGTGAGCTGTTAGGCAGCAAGGAAAAAAAGGGAGGACAGCGCAGAAGGAAGGGCCCCATACCTACCTGGCCAGGTGTATCCAAAATTGCTACCATGCTGCCCGGCTCTCCATCACAATCTGTTACCAGTGCCCGGTCTGTACTAGCAACCATCATGTAAAGGAAAATAAAACTACAGTCTTGTGTCCTCCAGGGATCTCTTGCGCCCTGAGTCCTGCACCACAAGGTACACAAAACCTGACATAAACAGAAGCGGTAGCCCTGGGGCCCCACTCCACCTATGGGGAGCAGAACCATCCCAGCTGTGTCACCATCAGCCCCAGCGGTCTCCTATAGCAGCATTGGCCATCTGTTGCCGAAAACAACAGGTGGCATTACGTTAAATCCCATATACATAGTCCCCATTTTACTGCACAGCCAGGGCCATGGAATCGGGTCACAGCCCAGTAACTTCCCCAAAAAACTGTCTGATCCGGTTCTGAGTACTCCACTTCCCTGGTGGGCGTGTCACATATTCTTGTACATAGGAGCAGTATTATAGTAGTTTTATTCTTGTACATAGGAGGTAGTGTTATAGTAGTTTTATTCTTGTACATAGGAGCAGTATAATAGTATTTATGTTGTTGTCCATAGGAGAGGATAGGTGTGTGTTTGTGAGCTCCCAGCAGGGCGGAGGCATGGCTTCTGACCCAGGTGAAGGGGAGGGAAGCTGGGCTGATCATCCAAGGAAAGCCTCTAGCCTGGAGTGCGGCCTGCAGCATGGACCTCATGGTAATGGAAAGCTGAAAATTGTGGCTGGTGAGTCATCTAAACCTGCTTGTTATGTTGCTGGATTGAGTGCTAAAGTTACAAGGAAAAGTATTTTTAAGATGGAAATGCAAATCAGCAAATTACAAGATGAAATTAAGAATGAAACTGATCCAAAGATAAAACTGATGAAAAGTGAGAGCCTGGATGATTGCAGACGAGAGCTGGTCATTCGGAAAGAAAATCTAGACAAAGATGTAAATTCTATGCCTAGAAAGTAAACTTGGCTATGGAGAAAAAGAGGGGAACCAGAGCCCAGAAGGTGAATAGAAAACGCTTTACTAGTAGTGTTGAGCATTCCGATACCGCAAATATCGGGTATCGGCCGATATTCGCGGTATCGGAATTCCGATTCTGAGTTCCGATATTTTTTGCATATCGGATACCAGAATCGGAAGTTTCCAGTAAAGTATATGGGGAGTTCCTGTGTCACAGAAGGAAGTACGTGACACAGGAACTTCCCGAAAGAGTCAGTGTCAGTGTCGGTCGGGGCTGTCAGGAGTCAGTCAGCACTTACCTTACAGAGGATCCCCGGTGGTCACGTCGTGGATGGATTTCTCACTGTCAGCTGATCGTACAGCTGACCGGCCATTACCCTCTCCCTGGTGGTCACGTGCAGCTTCTCGTGATAAGTGCACGTGACTGCCGGGTACTGGGTAATCTCGGCCAGCTGTACTCTCGCGACAGCTGGCCATGAGAAATCCATTCGACGTCACGTGACCGCCAGGGAATCTCTTCAGGTAAGCAGCTCTGCTGCGTCTGGATGTCAGGCTGAGCCTGGCATCCAGATGTAACAGAGCTGGACTCGTCGTGGGACCCTCGTTATTTTGGACTACGTCGGACAGGGAGTATTTGTGTTGGTTTGTCATTTTTGTTTTTTTACAGGAGATCGATGGCGTCGCAGAATGAGCGTGCAATAAAAAATAATGAAAACTGTGATGTGTATTATTCCATTAAAAGACTTTATTCTGGCTGTGTCTTTTTTTAAGCATTTTCAAACTTTATGATTAATAATGGATCGGTGTCTTATTGATGCCTCTCCATTATTAAACGGGCTTATTGTCACCGTTCAATCAAAGGTGACATTAACCCCTTATTACCCCATATCCCACCACTACAGGGCAAGTGGGAAAAGCCGGGTAAAGTGCCACAATTGGCGCATCTTTGTATGCGCCAATTGTGGGGCTGCTGCAGTCTGGTATTTTTAGGCTGTTGAGGGCCAAAATCCATGGGCCTTGACAGTCTTTTAATACCAGGCAGCAGCAGTCTGCTTTTTTACTTGGCTGGTTAACAAAAATAGGGGGGACCCCATGCCATTTTTTCTTTCAAGGGGATCCTCTATTTTTGTTAACCAACCAAGATAAGCAGACTGCTGTGGTCTGGTATTATCATGCTTGCAAGGTTCATGGATATTGGATCCTTACCAGCCTGAAATACCAGGCCTCAGTAGTCTGCTTCATCTGGCTGGTTAACAAAAATAGGGGGACCCCACGCCATTTTTTTTTTCGAGGGGATCTCCTATTTTTGTTAATCAGTTCACTTCAGGTCAGCCGGGATTCCCTCTGACGTCACTGATGCTGTGCGGTGTCCTCGGCTGACCTGAAGTGAAAGTGGGAATCAATCAATTATCCCATTCGCCACCGCTACAGGGCAATGGGAATAGACGGGCTAAGCGCCAGAAAGGGCGAATCTAATTATAGATTTGCCTTTTCTGGGGTGGCTGGGGGCAGACGTTAGTAGCCAGGGGGGCACTAAATAAATGCACCCTCCCTAGGCTATTATTATCTGCCCCCACTCGCTGGCTTTGTCTGTCTGGTTGAGAAAATAGCGCATTGGAGATCAGGGGTCACATGCTCAGATACAGCTGCCACTCCTATTGGTCCTTCAGGAATGTCCTTTGGCTGTTGATGTTCTGAAGCATTAGTCCTTCTTGGAAAGGTTATTTGCTCGTGGCTGCTATAAAAGGCTGTCCTTACCGCACGGCCGTGTGCTAGTATCAACCGTTATATGCTTTGTGCCAGTATGGTCATGCGTGTGTGTGGTTAGGGCGGCTGAAATACGCCATTACAATACCGACCTAATCAGGGAGGAGCTTGGTATGCTAGCTGGTCAGGGTCGGTGTCTTAGATGCCTTAGATTACCGGCATAACCGGTGAGGAGTTTGATTGCCGTATTCAGGGCCTGACGTTCAGACGCCATAGATTGTGGGTGACTCCCGCGAGGACATTAGCGCACTTTCTATGTTCGCTTAGCAGTCAACTGTGTACCTGGGTGCCTAACAGGACACAGAAGTTTGTCTCAGCGGCTCTGTAACGCAACAGGTTTTGCTTTCAACGCTAGACAGCGCCCTAGCGTGTTAACTTTGTGACTCAGTGGTTTTAACTGAGTTCGCACACATCGCCATATAGCGCTGCGGACCCGGGCTGCGAACGCACCTCTCTACATCTTATATTTGGTGCGTTCCGCAGACCCTAACAGTATGTGTGCAAAATTTCAGACATGTAGGGGTTAATTAAAGGTGTAATTTCTTTGAAAAAAATGCGTAGGCTGCCGCACTATTTTCTCAACCAGACAGACAAAGCCAGCGAGTGGGGGCAGATAATAATAGCCGAGGGAGGGTGCATTTATTTTGTGCCCCCCGGCTACTAACATCTGCCCCAAGCCACCCCAGAAAAGGCAAATCTATAATTAGATGCGCCATTTCTGGCACTTTGACGGTCTATTCCCATTGCCCTGAAGCGGTGGTGAATGGGTTAATAATGGTTTAAAGCCACCTTGCTATTGGAAAGTGACTTTAAGCCAGGTTAATAATTGAGAGCTGTCAATTAGACAACTATCAATTATGAATCCTATTGTATGAAATAAAAATAAAACACACACACTTTAATTAAAAATCATTTTAATGAAATAATGACACAGTTTTTGACCATCTTTTATTGTACAGTTAATCCTCGATTTCCTTTTTCTCCTGTAATAAAATAAAATAATAAAGCAACATTATTCTTACCTATCTGGTGTTCAGTCAGGTGCCCCGATGTAATCCTTCTGAAAGGGTTAATGTTTACTGCAGGGACCGCAGCTAATTCTGCCAGCCTCGCAGTAAACCCCCGAATGAATAATCTCCTCTCCTGGCTGACAGGAGAGGAAGTGATTAGTGTGGGAAGCTTAATTGATTGATTCCCACTTTCACTTCAGGTCAGCCGGGGACACCGCATAGCATCAGTGACATCAGAGGGAGTCCCGGCTGACCTGAAGTGAAAGTGGGAAGCAATCAATGAAGCTTACCACAGTAAACAGTTCCTCTCCTGTCGCAGGGAGCGGAACTCATTCATTGGGGGCTTACAGCTGAGCAGGCAGCATTAGCTGCGCTGCTTGGCTGAAAGCTAGTTAACCCCTTGTGAAGGATTGCAGCGTGGGACCTGACAGAGAGGCGGATAGGTAAGAATAATGTTGTTTTATTATTTTTTCTTTATAACAGGAGAGCAAGGGCTTCGCAAGGATTAACAGTTAAATAAACGATGGTCAAAAAAATGTGTGTTTATTTCATTAAAATTATTTATTCTTCATGTGTGTGTGTTTTTTTATTTTCTTCAATAGGATTAATAATTGATAGTTGTCAAATTGACAAATCTCAATTATTAACCTGGCTTAAAGTCACCTTTCAATAGCAAGGTGGCTTTAACCCATTACTAACCCATTCGCCACCACTACAGGGCAATTGGAATAGACCGGCAAAGTGCCAGAAAGGGCGCATCTAATTATAGATTTGCCTTTTCTGGGGAGGCTGGGGGCAGATGTTAGTAGCCAGGGGGGCACTAAATAAATGCACCCTCCCTCGGCTATTATTATCTGCCCCCATTCACTGGCGTTGTCTGTCTGGTTGAGAAAATAGCGCTGGAGCCCACGCATTTTTTCAATGAATTTACACCTTTAATTAACCCCTAGCTGTATGAAATTTTGCACACATACACTCATGTAATTGTTAGTGAAAACCATATATCAAACTACATGAAATGACATGGTTATCTGTATGTAAACCATGTGTCATTTCATGTCGGGTGGTTCTGTAATTTCACAAAAGCCGGCAATTGAATTAGCGGCTATTTTACTATGTAGAAGTGTATGAACTATAAATATATGTATAAATATACAGTACAGACCAAAAGGTTGGACACACCTTCTCATTCAAAGATTTTTCTGTATTTTCATAACTATGAAAATTGTAGAATCACACTGAAGGCATCAAAACTATGAATTAACACATGTGGAATTATACATTACACTTTACAAAAAAGTGTGAAACAACTGAAAATATGTCTTATATTCTAGGTTCTTCAAAGTAGCCACCTTTTGCTTTGATTACTGCTTTGCACGCAGAAAAGGTGAACGGCTGGACTCTACATGCCTAGTTCCCACCGTGAAGCATGGAGGAGGTGGTGTGATGGTGTGTGGGTGCTTTGCTGGTGACACTGTTGGGAATTTATTCAAAATTGAAGCGGTGAGCGGTCCAGCTTACCCCAAACCATCTTGATTGGGTTCAGGTCTGGTGACTGTGGAGGCCAGCTCATCTGGCATAGCACCCAACACTCTCCTTCTTGGTCAAATAGCCCTTACACAGTCTGGAGGTGTGTTTGGGGTCATTGTCCTGTTGAAAAATAAATGATGGTCCAACTAAACACAAACCGGATGGAATAACATGCTGCTGAAAGATGCTGTGGTAGCCATTCTGGTTCACTATGCCTTCAATTTTGAATAAATCCCCAACAGTATCACCAGCAAAGCACGCCCACACCATCACACCACCTCCTCCATGCTTCACGGTGGGAACCAGGCATGTAGAATCCATCCGTTCTCCTTTTCTGCGTGCAAAGCAGTAATCAAAGCAAAAGGTTGCTACTTTGTTTCAGTTGTTTCACACTTTTTTGTAAAGTGTAATGTATAATTCCACATGTGTTAATTCATAGTTTTGATGCCTTCAGTGGGATTCTACAATTTTCATAGCTATGAAAATACAGAAAAATTTTAAATGAGAAGGTGTGTACAAACTTTTGGTCTGTACTGTATGTCACAATGATATATATATATATATATATATATATATATATATATATATATATATTGTAGCCAGTTCAGGGGGTATAGCTCTGGGATCGCCGTCTCGGGTAGACGGAGTGGCATAAAAGAGTACAAGCACCGACAGCAGTACTTGTATAAACTGGTGGCAACCAGTTTTTATTAAAGTCCACAGCAACAAACATAAACCAAACCATAAAACAAAGTCCTAAGCCTGGCAGGCTGCTAGCTAGTCACAGTTAGTTCCCTCACTACCGTGGTCTAGGCTCTAACAGCCTGGCCAAAACAACACAGATTTTGTAATTACAAGAGCTTGGCTTCCAGGAGACTCCAGCAGCATCTGAAGCCAGATTCAGACTGAGATCCCCGTTTGTGAAACTCAACCACCTACTTCTGGCTGCTTAATTGGACAGCTGAGTGCACTCAGGGTTGGGCTGCAAGCCTGTACTGGGTGGGAAGTGGAGTGAACGTCGCACTGCCAACCTACCTTCACTCCTACATTCCTCATGCCACCCAGCTAAGAAACCTGGGCGAGATGTACACCCCGTCCAGTATGCACCCCTTCACTGTCTTACATATCCCCCCTCTCTTCTCCAGACCGGAGGGCTGGTTAACAACCCCAAAGAGACATTGAACTCTGGACAAGGCATCTGCATTACCCTGTAACTTCCCAGGCCTATGTTCTACCGAGAAATTGAATTCTTGAAGCGAAATTAACCAACTTGTCACCCTGGCATTCCTTTCCTTATTCTGCTTCATCCATGCCAGAGGAGCATGGTCTGACTGTAATTTAAATTTTCTGCCCAAGAGGTAATAACGTAGCGAGTCCAGCACCCATTTGATTGCGAGGCACACTCGCTCCAGAATGGCATAATTTTGTTCAGCCGGTGTCAGTTTTCGACTCAGATACATGATCGGGTGCTCCTCACCCTTCACGATCTGCGACAAAACCGCCCCTAACCCCACATTAGAGGCATCAGTTTGAACGAGAAACTCCTCCCTGAAATTAGGGGTGACCAGAACCGGGCTTTGACATAAAGCCATTTTCAAAGAATGAAAGGCTTTTTCTGCCTCCGGAGTCCAAACTACCATTTTTGACTTCCCACCCTTTGTCAGTTTGGTCAACGGGGCAGCAATGGAGGCAAAATTTTGTACAAATCTGCGATAGTACCCAGTGATGCCCAGAAACGCTTTGACCTGTCGTTTTGTGAAGGGTGTAGGCCAGTTCTGAATCGCCTCCACTTTATTGACTTGGGGCTTAATCAACCCCCTGCCAATGACGTAGCCCAGGTACTTGGCCTCTTCTTGGCCAATTGCGCATTTCTCTGGGTTTATGATCAGCCCAGCTCCGCCTATCGAGTCTATGACGGCTTGCACCTTGGCGAGGTGGCTCTTCCAATCGGAACTGAAAATTACCACATCATCCAGGTAGGCAGCCGCATAGGCTCGATGCGGGCGCAGGATCAGGTCCATCAGCCTCTGAAAGGTAGCCGGGGCTCCATGCAACCCGAATGGCATCACAAAATACTGAAACAAGCCGTCAGTGGTTGCAAAGGCCGTTTTTTCTTTTGCCTCATCAGACAGGGGTATCTGCCAGTACCCTTTTGTCAGATCGAGGGTTGTAATATAACGGGCGCACCCTAACCTCTCAATTAGCTCGTCTACTCGGGGCACAGGGTATGCGTCAAACTTTGACACATCGTTCAACTTTCTAAAATCATTGCAAAACCTCCAGGTTCCATTCGGTTTTGGGATCAGGACAATCGGGCTACAACACTCGCTTTGGGCCTCCTCAATGACCCCGAGGGCTAGCATCCGTTTGATCTCAGTGGAGACTATCTCTCTACGGGCTTCCGGTATCCTGTACTGCTTCAGCTTGATCTTAGTGCCGGGCTCGGTCTCGATATGGTGCTTCACGAGAGAAGTCCGGCCGGGCAAGTCTGAAAACCTCTGCTGATTTTCCTGCAGAAACTCCCGTACTTCCTGTTTTTGGTGTACTGACAATGTCTCCCCAACTATCACAGGAGGTATAGGTGGGTTTAACCCTTGCTCTAATTCACCCGAGGCCGACAATGACTCTCTGTCCCTCCAGGGCTTGATTAAGTTGATATGATAGACCTGATAGGGCTTCTGTCTCCCAGGTTGGTGTACTCTGTAGGTGACCTCGCTCACTTTCTGCACTATTTCGTAGGGGCCATGCCACTTGGCCAAGAACTTACTTTCCACCGTAGGGATTAGGATCAGGACCCGATCCTCGGGGTTGAAAGTCCTAACTTTTGCTGACCGATTATATATTCTGCTTTGAGCTTCTTGGGCTCTCTGCAGGTGATCCTTAACCACTGGCATAACCTTAGCAATTCTATCCTGCATCTGGGCAATATACTCTATAACACTCTTGTATGGGGTTGCCTCTGTCTCCCATACTTCCTTGGCTATATCTAGCAAACCCCGTGGGTGCCGACCATATACCAACTCAAAGGGAGAAAAACCAGTAGAGGCTTGAGGCACCTCTCGGACCGAAAACATTAGGTAGGGTAACAGGTAGTCCTAGTCCCGACCATCTTTCTCCACTAATTTCTTTAGCATATGTTTTAACGTTTTATTAAAACGTTCAACCAGCCCATCCGTCTGGGGGTGATACACGGATGTTCGAATGTGCGAGATTTTAAGCAATTTACACAACTCCTTCATCAGCTTGGACATAAAAGGTGTGCGCCTTGATCCGTGAGGATATCTTTAGGGATTCCTACCCTGGAAAACATATGAAAGAGTTCCCGTGCAATATTTTTGGATGCCATATTTCTTAAGGGGATGGCCTCGGGGTACCGGGTTGCATAATCAAGTACCACTAGTATGTATTGGTGCCCCCTGGCGGATTTCACAATAGGACCTACCAAGTCCATCGCAACCCTTTCAAAGGGTATCTCTATAACCGGAGCGGGACTAATGGACTGCGGAAGTGGGAAACCGGAGCATTTATCTGACACGTGGGGCAGGATTTGCAATAATCCCCCACATCTTGATAAACCGCTGGCCAGTAAAACCTCTGGAGGATTCATTCCTGGGTCTTGTCCATCCCCAGGTGCCCACCAAGCACGTGGTTATGTGACAAACCTAGCACCATACTTCTATACAGCTTAGGTACCAGGAGCTGACTCACAACCTCTCCATTGACCTTAGTGACCCTATATAGCAGGTCATTGTTCATGGCAAATTGGGGAAATCGTTTATCAGAGCCGGACTCTTGTGGGATCTCATTCAGAACAGTTATACTTTCCCTGGCATGTTTAAGAGTGGCGTCTCGCAACTGCTCACTCCCAAAATTGCCACGGGACACAGGTAGGTCAGGGACATTCTGTTCCAGAGAACCATTATCCCCCTCCCCCAACATCACTTGAAATGGAAATTCATCATTATCATTATCTAAGTTCAACATCACACTAGCATTGTGTTCTGCCCCTATGGACCGCGCAACCTCAATAGGAGCTTCGTCACACTGTCCGGTAGAACCTTTTTTTTCCCAGAGACCCCAAAACAGGGGAAAGTCATGACCCAATATGACTGGGTGCATAAGGTTCTTCACTACCCCCACTTCATACGAGATCTCCCCGAGTTTTGTGACGAAGTCCACGGAAGCCACCGGGTAGACTTTGGTATCTCCATGGGTGCACACCACGCTCAGGTGTTTATCAGGGATGAAGTTCTTATCAACCAGGCTGGCATGTACCAGAGTTACTCGACTCCCTGAGTCTAGGAGGGTTTGTACGGGGCAGCCATTTATAACACCTGAGACACCTGTGGGCCATTCTCCTTGGCTGGGGTGGCCACGCACACGGGTTCCGCGAGGAGAGAGAGGGACCTTCCAGCATCACAGTCCATAGGTTCCCCCACTATTGGACAGTTGGCTGAAACATGACCCCGTTCACGGCATCTCCAACACCGTCTCAGGTCTGGTGGTTCAGACGGGGAGACCTTTCTAGACCTGGGGACCCCCGACAGGGAAGCATCGGCCCTTGCCTCACACATGTCCCCTTGGGCCTGACCCCGTCTATCAGCAGTCCCCCTGGCCCCACCTGCTAGAACTCTCTGAACGGGAGATGTCGGAGGCCGGGAACTCCGAAGAAACGACCGCTCGGACGGCTGGTCACGGAGGTAGTCTTTGGTTGCAGAGTACCTCTCTATCAGGCTGACCAGTTGATTGGCGTCTTTGGGGTCTCCCTGTCCGACCCAGAGCTGCACCTCAGGAGGAAGGGCCCAGATGTACCGGTCCACCACTACTTTTTCGACCATTTGGGCAGGGGTGCTGACGTCAGGCTCCAGCCACTACTTTACTAGATAAATCAGGTCATACATTTGTGAGTGAGCAGGCTTGTCCCAACTGTATCTCCAGTTATGGACTTCCTGGCACGGACTGCAACCGTAACCCCCAGGCGGTCAAGAATCCCCGCTTTCAACTTGGCATAGTCTCTGCTGTCCTGCTCGCTAAGGTCAAAATAGGCCTTTGGAGTTCCCCAGTCAGATAGGACGCGACAACCATGGCCCATTCCGATGGTGGCAGATTCTCCTTCTCTGCCAGTCTTTCAAATATAGCTAGATATGCCTCCACATCGTCATGAGGCGTCATCCTCTGCAGGGTCTGTTTTACCGCCTTCTTTAGAGCGGACAACGCAGGTGACCTTGCGTCATCACCTTGGGACAAGGTGCTGAGAGCCTGGCGCAGTGCTGCAACCTGCTCCATTAACAATCGGTTAGTCTCCTGCTGTTGCACACTAGCTTGCGCCATATGTTTAAACAGCTCCTCCATGCTGTCAGACTTGTCTGTCCCGGCAACGGCAGCCTTTACCAGGACATGCACACTCCAAAGTCTTTTCCACAGCAAGTTCAGCTTTTCTGTGCAGACACTATTAGGGCTACTGTCTCTTTAGGGCTGCTTTGACAGACGTTTTTCTTTGCTGCTGTTTTAGCCACTGCGCTGCCCGCATTCGAGCACCAATTGTAGCCAGCTCAGGGAGTATAGCTCTGGGATCGCCATCTCGGGTAGACGGAGTGGCATAAAAGAGTCCAAGCACCGACAGCAGTACTGGTATAAACTGGCGGCAACCAGTTTTTATTAAAGTCCACAGCAACAAACATAAACCAAACCATAAAACAAAGTCCTAAGCCTGGCAGGCTGCTAGCTAGACACAGTTAGTTCCCTCACTACCGTGGTCTAGGCTCTAACAGCCTGGCCAAAACAACACAGATTTTGTAATTACCAGAGATTGGCTTCCAGGATACTCCAGCAGCGTCTGAAGCCAGTTTCAGACTGAGAGCCCCATCTGTGAAACTCAACCACCTACTTCTGGCTGCTTAATTGGACAGCTGAGTGCACTCAGGGTTGGGCTGCAAGCCTGTACTGGGTGGGAAGTGGAGTGAACGTCACACTGCCAACCTACCTTCACTCCTACATTCCTCATGCCACCCAGCTAAGAAACCTGGGAGAGATGTACACCCCGTCCAGTACGCACCCCTTCACTGTCTTACAATATATATATACATATATATATATATATATATATATATGTATTCCATGTGTGTATATCTAGTGTTTACAAGGAGAGAAAGGGTTTATTTTAATTACGATATTTCTGTCCCTCTGACTTGGATTGGTTTCCGTATCGGAATCGGCGATACCCGATACTTTTTGGGTATTGGTCCGATCCAATCCAATCCGATATTTCATCATATCGGAAAGTATCACTCAACACTTTTTACTAGTAATAAGAACATTAAATATAAAACTGTTCACAGTGAGGAGCAAGGAAGTCTGATAAGAAATGCAGAACTTATATCAGCTGCACAATGTGAGGGGTCTGAGCCAGCAGACAATGCTGGGAGCGCTGCAGAGGAAAGCGTTACAGCAAACAAGGGGTTAACTGCAGTGGACTCTGTATACAGCAATGAAGGGAGCACAACTCCTGTGAGCGATGAAAAAAGTGCCCCCCTGTACTGAGACTGTGTGTGAGACCCCGCTCAGTGCTGTGTGTGAGACCCCTCTCAGTGGTGCTAGTGACTGCTTGTCTGCAACAGATACGAACATTATAATGGACTCTGAACCCTCTGTGCCTGTGAATGGAGACCACACTGCATTATTAATAGACTCTGAACCCTTCATGTCAGTGAATGGAGAACACATTATGCTACAATTAGTAGTGAATCTGGGCGGTTTTTCAGCACAAACAAGTGTCAATAATCGTGGGGCTGGGGAGAGCTCCAGCACTGGTCCTCCTGCAGCGGTGGAGATTTCCAGCACTAATCTACCTGTGGCTCCAGCACTGATCTACCTGTGGCTGTGGAAAACTCCAGCACTGACCTATCGGCTGAACAACATCAATTCAGGAGACTGTTCTCCAATGTCACAAGAATAGTGAACCCTCCACCTCAGAGGAGGAACGCAGTCAGGATAAAGAACACAGGACCAGAGGAGAACATCCCATTCAGAATCTATTTTGGGAAAATTCTTCTGAAAGAGTTTATAAAGTTTAAGGCATCTGAGGTCTACAATCTGATCCATGTCCCATCCAGCAGGAGCTATGACATCAGTTTTAAGCTCCCATGTGATCTGGATCTGTTCTGGAACATCTATAATGATACTAGAGAAGATGAGATCTTGGATCATCTCCAGTGTATCCAGCTGTCTAAGCCTCATGAAATAACGGCCACTGTTCTGTTCCAGTCTGAGGTGGTGGCGCTGGCAGATCTGCAGCACTGGCTGAGTCAGAAGTGCATGGTGAGAAGTCATCCCGAGAAGATCTATGATGAGGAGCAAATATGGAATGGAGGATATTCTGTGAAAATACAGCTTCTACAAGAGAATGGTGTAATCAGACATCTGCCGCACTCCTTCTACCTGTGCTCAGAGAGTGGGATATGCTACTACCCCGGTCAGCCACGTCTGTGCCATAGATGTGGGTGCAGGCACCTCAACATGAACTGCTCTCGTATCATGTGCTCATTGTGTGGACAGTTAGGGCATACAAAGGAAAAATGCACAGGACCCGTCATCTGTATCGTGTGCTCAGTTCCCAGGCATACATTTTGGGATTGCTCTCATGTAGAACATAATAAATATAATGGCCAGACCTCCTTGGAAATTATGGAAAAAGATGTCAAAAGAGGTGCAGATGTTGTCCAAGAAGCCGGCACTGATGAGGTGATAAGTCAACATGCTCCAGAGTCTGATATAATATTAATGGATGCTACACTACTAGGACCACCAGCCACTGAAGAAACACCTAAGTATCACCAGCCACTGGAGAATTACCTAAAGTACCACCAGTCAGAGCTAAAATGCCATCAGTCATTAAAGTAAGATCTAAGCAATGGTCAGCCACTAAAGTAAGGCCTAAAATGACAGTCACTAAAGCAGGGGTCTCAAACACGCAGCCCGCGGGCCACATGCGGCCCCTGAGGCAGGCATCTGTGGCCCGCGGTGCACCACATGTCAGGGGTTGGCGGGGGAGGGGACGCCGGGGTGTCAGATAATGCTCACCCCCCTGGCGCGTTTCTGCAGCCCACCCCGCTTCTCCCACGGTCTGAGCTCCTTCCTTCAGTGGTCACAAGGTACCGCTCATTAAAGTCATGAATATGCGCATATTCATGACTTTAATGAGCGGTAACCACGTGACCGCTGAAGGAAGAATAGCTTCCAAGGCCGCGGGAGAAGCGGAGGGGGAGGCTGCAGAGACGCTCCAGGAGGAGGTAAGTATATGCTATATTCACCTGTCCTCGGTCCACCGCTGCACATCGCTGTCTCCTCTGCGTCCTCTGGCTGTGATGTTCAGGTCACTGACAGAGGAGCCGGACCATGGAGCGGCGTGCAGCGGTGGACCGAGGACAGGTGACTATTGCATGTGCCGGGGCCCTGAGCCAGCGGGGACACTGGCACCTGTCCCCATAGCGCGCCGGTGTCCCCTCCTGCTCAGAACACCGACACCTGGCTCCCAGCGACAAGATGTGAGTATATCATTTTTTTTTATCTGCAGCAGCAGCGGCAGCATAAGGGCATAAAATCTATGGAGCATCTTATGGGGCATAAAATAAATGGAGCATCTTAAGGTGCATAAAATAAATGAGCATCTTATGGGGGCATAAAATCTATGGAGCATCTTATGGGGACATAAAAGAAATGGAGCATCTTATGGGGGCATAAAAATTTATTGGAGCATCTTATGGGGGCATAAAATAAATGGAGTATCTTATGGGGCATAAAATCTATGGAGCATCCTATGGGGCATAAAATAAATGGAGCATCTTATGGGGGCATAAAATAAATGAGCATCTTATGGGGGCATAAAATCTATGGAGCATCTTATGGGGCATAAAATCTATGGAGCATCTTATGGGGGCATAAATAAATGAGCATCTTATGGGGGCATAAAATCTATGGAGCATCTTATGGGGCATAAAATCTATGGAGCATCTTATGGGGACATAAAAGAAATGGAGCATCTTATGGGGGCATAAAATTTATGGAGCATCTTATGGGGGCATAAAATAAATGGAGCATCTTATGGGGCATAAAATAAATGGAGTATCTTATGGGGGCATAAAATCTATGGAGCATCCTATGGGGCATAAAATAAATGGAGCATCTTATGGGGGCATAAAATAAATGAGCATCTTATGGGGGCATAAAATCTATGGAGCATCTTATGGGGCATAAAATCTATGGAGCATCTTATGGGGGCATAAAATAAATGAGCATCTTATGGGGGCATAAAATCTATGGAGCATCTTATGGGGCATAAAACCTATGGAGCATCTTATGGGGGCATAAAATAAATGAGCATCTTATGGGGGCATAAAATAAATGAGCATCTTATGGGGGAATAAAATTTATGGAGCATCTTATGGGGCATAAAATCTATGGAGCATCTTATGGGGGTGTAAAATATATGGAGCATCTTATGGGGGCATAAAATATATGGAGCATCTTATGGAGGCATAAAATATATGGAGCGTCTTATGGGGCATAAAATAAATGGAGCATCTTATGGGGACATAAAATATAAGGAGTATCTAATGGGGGCATCAGCTATGGAGTATCTTATGGGGCATAATCTATGGAGCATCATATGGGGGCATAATCTATTGAGCATTTTATGGGGCCATAACCTTTATTGAGCAGCATATGGGGCATATTATTCTATGGAGCATCTTATGGGGCCATTATTAACCTTTGTGCAGCATTATATGGGGTGTATTTTGTATGGAGCATCTTATGGGGCCACCATGAACTGTATGGAGCATTATATGGGGCTCCTGATTCAATATGGATTTTCAAACATTTAACCTACCGATGTCTCAATTAATTTTACTTTTATTGGTATCTATTTTTATTTTTGAAAATTTACCAGTAGCTGCTGCATTTTCCACACTAGGCTTAAACGCGAGTCAATAAGTTTTCCCAGTTTTTTTGTGGCAAAATTAGGGGGGTCGGCTTATACTCGGGTCGGCTTATACACGAGTATATACGGTATGCTGTACATCGCAGCTGACAACTTATTTAAACGGCCACAGAGAGAGGGGGAGGTTCAGAGGGAGAGAATTGTTTTAGTAGTTCAAATAAACAATTGTTTAACAATAATTTTGTACTGTATTAAGTTTGAATGGAATGCGGCCCCCAGCTTAAATTTTTTTTTATGTGCGGCCCTTTACTCTTTGAGTTTGAGACCCCTGCACTAAAGAGAGACCTAAAGTGTCCAGTAAACCTTTTGCCAAACCATCCAAGCTTCAGCCCAGTACATCTGTAGAAGCAGATAAACTGTCTGTAGTGTCCAGTGTGGATGAGGAAGGTTTTGTGACCATAAATAGAAAAAAAAGCCTTTGTGGATTCCTCTAGAAAAGTTACAACAGTCCAGAAAACCTCCGATCCTCCAGTGCTGGCGATAAGTCCAGGACGTTACAATGTACTGGGAGAACAAGACAAAGAAGAAGAGGCACAGATGGAGCAGGGTCCTTCATACACCATAGAAAATGTCTCTGATGAAGGGGGATCCTGACCCTCCAGTGTCCATGAAGAGATCGGGTACTCAGGTGACAGCAGTGGAAGGAGGAAGAAGACCAGAAAGTCTAAGTAATCAGGATGCGGCTGAGAATAAGCTCCATTAATGTGAACAGTGTGAGGGCTGGGAGCTATCTGCAAAATTTATGATCCGCAGATCAGTAAAGAGCGAAGGAAACTGATCACCTGAAGCCATATTGCTTTACCTCTAAAGTGTTTATATTGTGTGTGGATTTTAGTAATGTGTCTTGTATTGTGGACATATCCAGCAATCACAAGAAACTGCGATATAATGAGACGTTTCTATGGTTCACATTATACCAGTAAAACGTACACATACCATAAGGGGGGTAATGTCAGCAGAATAGACCGGGTGTATATAAGAGAGAGACGAGATGCTCTCAGTACAGGATCAGCCCTCTGGAGTGCTCTGACCATTGTACGGAGAGCTTGACGCTGGATTTGTCTCAAGCTGTGGTCTGTGGAAAGGTGTACTGGAAGGTGAATAGCTCCGTGATCCAAGATCCACGGTTCAGAGAGGCCTTCACCACCTTTATAATGATCGTAGGACCACCCAATGTATCTATGATGACACAGCCGAGTGGTGGGAGACAATGAAAAATGACATCAAGCAATTTATTATACTAACAGCTGGGAGACATAGTAATATGGAGTATTGTTAAAAATGCTTATTTTAAGTATATTTTTCCAGGACTTGTTACCAGATGCGATACTTTAAAGAAAATGTCACGTTTCTTATAAAAAAAATGTAGTGGTTTATT
>JARQOD010000003.1:353649755-353767181 GCA_033576555.1 Oophaga sylvatica | reverse complement strand
CGCGAATGCATGCCGCTTCATGGCATGCGTTGCGATGCGCACACAAATGGGGTGAATGACAGCGTTAACGGACTGCGTTACACCGCGTTATACCGCGGTGAAACGCAGTTCATCTAACGGACTGCCATAATGAAATATGAATCCAGTCTGACCCTAAGGCCCCGTGCACACGTTGCGGATTCACTTGCGGATTTTTCTAAAATCCGCAGGTAAAACGACCTGCCTTTTACCTGCGTATTTGGCGCGGATTTGCTGCGGTTTTTCTCTGCGGTTTTACGCCTATAATGGAATAGGTGTAAAATCGCTGCGGAATCCGCACAAAGAATTGACATGCTGAGGATTTAAAACCGCAGCAAATCTGCGCTGAAAAATCTGCAACATGTGCACAGCGTTTTTTTTTTACCATTTATTTGCATTGTACTGTACATGGTTTCTGGATCTGCTGTGGATCCGCAGCGCCAAATCCGCTGCGGATCCGCAGCTAAATCAGCTGCGGATCAGCAGCGAAATATCGGCAGCAGCTAAATCAGCTGCAGATCAGCAGCAAAATCAGCTGCGGATCAGCAGCGAAATCCGCTGCGGATCAGCAGCGAAATCAGCTGCGGATCCTCAGCAAAATCTGCAACGTGTGCACAGGGCCTAATAGGAAAAAAAAAAAATTCTTTATTATTTGTCCCTACCTATGACAGGGGGGGTTCACTTACTTTTTTTTATTTTGATCACTGTGACAGTTTATCACAGTGATCAAAATAATTTTTTTTACTATGCAGGGCGCACTGCGCATGCGCCCGCCATTTTCCAAGATGGCGGCGCCCATGAAGATTCCCGGGCAGCCGCCGGGAAGGATCCAGGGACATCGGTGGACCGGGAGAAGTGAGTATGGGGGTCGGAAGTGAGGGGGGGATCGGAAGGTGGGGGCAGCGGAGGCCAGGACGAGGGGAGCTTTTAGTGACGGCGGTGACCGACCGCTGCCATCTTTCAGTGGCGGCGGCCGATCGCCGCCGTGAATCCGTGTGGGGGGGTCAGGGCTCGGTGTCCAGCCATGGCAGATGCTATTGCAGCATCGGCCATGGCTGGATTGTAATATTTCACCAATTATATTGGTGAAATATTACAGATTGCTCTGATTGGCTGTTTCACTTTTAACAGCCAATCAGAGTGATCGTGGCCACGGGGGGGTTAAGCCAACCACCCTGTGGTGAAGCACAAAGGGTCCTGTGACGGCGGGTCGGGTGACCTTTCAGTGACCCCGGTCACCCGATCCGCAGGGACGCGATCCTTTCATGACGCCACATAGGAGTCATGGGTCGGATTGGCACTGACTTTCATGACGCCTACGTGGCGTCATGGGTCGGGAAGGGGTTAAAGGGACAATCACTGTAGGCACTTCCACTTTCACCGCCGACCTTTGCGTGGACTCAGGATCAGAGGGGAACTTCATGTCCTCTAACTTTGCTCACCGTCATGCAATACCTCTGGTGGCGCTTGACAAATCAGTGACTGTCCGGGTAGTGAATGGGTCGACATTGCCCTCACAGATTACACACCAGACTGTTCCACTTGCATTGTTAGTATCTCCTTCCCATCAGGAACTTATTTCCCTACTCGTCCTTCCCGAGGGAATAGACGAGATCCTACTAGGTATACCTTGGCTCGTTTCCACTCCCCACATATAGAGTGGACTTCGGGTAGGATACTGGGTTGGAGTGATGCATGTAGAGACAGATGTGTCAGGAGTTGCGTTCAGGTTACCACTACTGAGTTACCCGCAGATCTTACTCCACTTCCCAAGTGCTACTGGTCATATGCAGACGTGTTCTCCAAGAAGGCTGCGGAGACTCTTCCGCCTCATCGCCCCTATGACTGTCCTATCGACCTCTTGCCTGGCGCAGAACCTCCTGGGGAAGGGTCTATCCCCTCTCTCTTCCTGAGACAGAGGCCATGTCGCAATATATTCAGGAGAACCTGGCAAGAGGGTTTATTAGGAAGTCAGTGTCACCGGCAGGGGCGGGATTCTTCTTCGTGCAGAAGAAAAATGGAGAATTACGTCCGTGTATTGATTACAGGGGTCTTAACGCCATCACCGTTAAAAACAAGTACCCATTGCCCCTGATTTCTGAGCTCTTCGATAGGCTTCGGGGAGCAAGGGTATTCACTAAACTAGATCTGCGCGGTGCTTATAACCTGATTCGCATCCGTGAGGGGGACGAATGGAAGACGGCTTTTAATACCAGGGATGGGCATTACGAATATCTGGTGATGCCCTTTGGGCTCTGTAATGCCCCGGCCGTTTTCCAAGACTTTGTCAATGACATCTTCGGGGTTATGCTCTCCACCTCGGTCGTAGTCTATCTGGATGATATACTCATCTTCTCTCCAGATATTGACTCCCACCGGAGAGATGTCTGCAGAGTCTTCGACCTCTTACGGGCTAATTCCCTTTATGCCAAGTTAGAGAAATGTATGTTTCAGCTGGAGTCTTTACCTTTCCTTGGTTATATCATCTCAACCCAGGGATTGGCTATGGATCCGGCCAAACTACAGGCTGTGATGGACTGGCAGGAACCCCACTCTCTTAAAGCGGTGCAGCGCTTTATGGGGTTCATTAATTACTATCGCCAGTTCATTCCGCATTTCTCTACCTTGGTAGCTCCCTTGGTAGCCCTCACCAAGAAGGGAGCAAATCCCAAATTGTGGTCGGAAGAGGTCTCCAAGGCTTTCACTTCTATTAAGTCTCATTTTGCTAGCGCTCCCATCCTACATCGCCCTGATGTTGATAAGCCATTTTTATTGGAGGTGGATGCCTCATGCGTTGGTGCTGGAGCAGTCCTCTTCCAAAAGGATGCTCAAGGTCGGAAGCATCCTTGCTTCTTCTTCTCTAAGACCTTCACATCAGCGGAGAGGAATTATTCCATCGGGGATAGGGAGTTGCTAGCCATGAAGTTGGCCTTCTCTGAATGGAGACATCTGTTGGGGGGGCCCGCTTTCCCTTCCAAGTCTTCACCGACCACAAAAATTTGGTGTATCTGCAGACAGCCCAGCGGCTTAACTCTCGCCAGGCCAGATGGTCCTTGTTCTTCTCCCGGTTTAATTTCACACTCCATTTCCTCTCGGGAGAGAAGAACATTCGTGCTGACGCTCTCTCTCGCTCTGTGGTGTCCTCTGAGGAGGAGGTGGAGGAGCCTCGGCTTATTGTCCCCACAGAGAGCCTGAGAACAGTGGCCCCGGTTTCGCTAGAGTCTGTGCCCCCGGGCAAGACTTTTGTACCTACCAACTTGCGACCGGAGGTACTCTCTTGGGCACATTTGTCCAGGGTGGGTGGACACTTTGGGGCAAAGAGGACATCTGAATTGCTGGCGAGGACATACTGGTGGCCGCATATGGTCCGTGACGTTGGGGACTATGTTCGGGCGTGTGTCTCCTGTGCCAAGAATAAGTCTCCACGACAACGGCC
The DNA here is from genome assembly GCA_033576555.1 of Oophaga sylvatica. Taxonomy (NCBI): domain Eukaryota; kingdom Metazoa; phylum Chordata; class Amphibia; order Anura; family Dendrobatidae; genus Oophaga; species Oophaga sylvatica. The sequence continues at coordinate 353,763,727 of JARQOD010000003.1, read as the reverse complement.
AGCTGGGTTACTTTACCCTTTGCCGGTGGCAGACAGGCCCTGGGAGATGGTTGGAATGGACTTTGTGGTGGGCTTGCCCAAGTCTCGGGGTTGCATCATCATTTGGGTAATCACCGACCATTTTTCCAAAATGGTGCATTTGGTGCCGCTACCACGGTTACCTTCTGCACGGGCTCTGGCAGCGTTGTTCGTTAGGCACATCTTCCGTCTACACGGCATGCCGGACAAAATTGTCAGTGACCGAGGTCCCCAGTTTGCGTCTCGGTTCTGGAGAGAGCTTTGTCGTCTACTCAGTATTGAGTTAAATCTCTCTTCAGCGTACCATCCTGAGACGAATGGGTTGGTAGAGAGGGCCAACCAGACTTTGGTCACCTATCTACGACATTTTGTCTCGGCCAGGCAGGATGACTGGGCATCCTTGCTACCATGGGCTGAGTTTGCCCTAATCAATGCTGTGGCTGATTCCACCGGACAGACTCCATTCCTCCTAAACTACGGTCAGCATCCGCGGGTTCCGGTGCCCATGCCTGTGTCTTCCGCCGACTCCAGGGTGGCAGACTGGGCTGTGGAGGCACGGGACATTTGGGACAGTACCCAGGATGCCATTCAGGCATCCAAGGAGAGGATGAGGTCCTCCGCCGACGCACATCGGCGCCCCGCTCCAACATTTGCTCCTGGGGACTTGGTGTGGCTCTCCGCCCGTAACATCAGGCTGCGAGGTGAGTCCACTAAGTTGGCACCCCGCTACCTGGGTCCTTTCAAGGTCCTCGAGCAGGTTAACCCTGTGGTATACGCTTGGGTATCTCCAACACCTTTCACGTGTCCCTCCTGAAGCCCGTGCTCATGTCCCGGTTTTCTGAGTCATCTGCCGAGACATCGGGTTCATCTACGGATGACCATGAGGTGAACGCCATCGTAGGGTGTAAGGTGGTACGGAGCAAAAAGTTTTATTTGGTGGACTGGAGGGGCTATGGGCCTGAGGATAGGTCTTGGGAGCCTGCCAAGCATGTTCACGCTCCGCAGCTCATCGCTGCCTTTAAACGCAGCAAGGCCCAGAGAAGGGGGGGCCCTAGGAGGGAGGGTAATGTTAGGGTTCGAGTTCCCGCTGCTGCACAAGGGGAGTCTCGAACCAGTCCCGCTGCGGTCTCCCATTCATCTCCGGCCGCAGTGGAGCCTGCTCAGCTGAGACGTCGGTCCAAGCGTCTTACCCACTCCACTACTGTGCAGTGACTTGCTGCTGCCTTTCCTGGATCTGCTATTATAGCCAGTGTTGGAGCAGACGTCTTTGGGACAAAGTCCTGCATTTTCCCTTCTGAGCATGCCCAGAGTGAGATCTCTCATTGGAGATCAGGGGTCACATGCTCAGGTACTGCAGCGGCTCCTATTGGTCCGCCAGGAAGGCCCTGCGATTACTGATGTTCTGGAACAAGTTTCATTGGTCCTGGTTTCTGGCAGGTCCTGTAGCTGTTGCTATAAAAGGGTAGCATGGCTGGGCCGCCATGCGCTAATATCAACCATTGTATGCTATGCGCCAGTGTGATCATGCGTATGTGTGGTTAGGGACCCGGCTGAAATAAGCCACTAGAATACCGACTTAATTGGTGAGGAGTTTGGTATGGTAGCTGGTCAGGGTCGGTGTCCTAGATGCCCTAGATTACCGGCATAACCGGTGAGGAGTTTTGATTGCCGTATTCAGGGTCTGGCGTTCAGACGCCATAGATTGCGGGTTACTCCCGCGAGGACATTAGCACACGATCACGCTTTATGTACGCTTAGCACTTAACTGTGTTCCTGAGAGCCTGAGAGGACACAGTGCTTTTTCTCAGCGGCCCTGTGACGTAACAGGGTTCGCTTTCTACGCTAGACAGCGCGCTAGGTGTTTTCTTTGCGACTCAGTTGTGTCTAGTGAGTGCGCACACATCGCCATATAGCGCTACGGCTCTCTTTCTTGCGGCTCTGTGGATTAACAGAGTTCGCACTTATTGCCACAGCACATTACGGCATTTATGTTAGCGACTCTGCGGGATAACAGAGTTTGCTTCTCGCGCCATTTTTACTAGCAGCAGGCTCCGCTTGCCCGGTGGACCCCGGGCTGCGAACGCACCTCTCTACATTATATATTTGGTGCGTTCCGCAGACCCTTAACAGGGGCTTTTGTGGCACCCCAGGAGTTAGGTTGCCACAGTGACCTTGCCTCCCTCCAGGGGGGAGTGATGTCATGCCTGAAAGCAAGGAAGGATCCCTTTAACAGGTAAAACACAGCATACAACACTTTTCTTACTCCAGAACAGAAAGGGGAGTTCTAACACTTGATTTCAGGGAAGCTTACTCTGGAAGATTCTGGCTGGGGGAGGAGTTAAGTAGTCAGTATCTGAGAGGAGTTGAGGAAGAACGTGTGGAGACAAGCTGGGGGACTGGAGCTAAAGCTAAGCTCACCCCTAGTCCTGAACGCCAGAAACCGGACCCCGGAGTCTGAGGCTGAGTGGGTACTAATGTCCCAGCAGCAGAATCTGGAGGGCAGAAGACAGAAGGTTCTCTGCCCCAACTAATACTCGACTACACAGCAGCACGTGTGAGCTGGAGATGCCAGACAGGAGCGATTCCTGAAACAGGCTACAGCTGCCTGTCATGAGAATGGAGTTCTACTTATGTCACAGAAAGACAGAGGAACTTGAACAGAGCTACAGCAGCAAGTATCTCAGAGAATAGTGCTAGAAAGGAGGCCTCACAACCCACCTGAATGAGGAGATGCCAAATTGCTTTCAGACTGACCGACTCCAGCACCATCTGTAACCAGTGCCCTGGATGCTCTTCCTGCAGAACTGTGAGTAAAGCTTTGGAAACTGCATCTGACTGTGTCCTCTCAAGTTCTTCCTGCAACCCCCACTCAACACTGCTACATCCCTTGCTAAATACTACATCTTTACCATCTACCTTACATTACAACTGCCTGGGAGGAGCTTTACCAACTCTGCTGCATCACCATCAGTCCCAGAGAATCTGCACTGCAGCGCTGGTCACCTCTGACCAGAAACCACAGGTGGCGTCACGAACACCTTATTAAAAACTCTATTATCCCTTGCAAATATACCCCTTTTATTGGATGCCCAGGGCCACGGACCGGGTCAATGCCGCTGTGACACTTCACCTTTAAGAAGCGGCCCGGTACCGAGTACCCCACCGCCCTGGTGGGTGATACACTTACATTGCATTTAGGCACCCATTCAATGGGGAAGGTTTGGATGTTTTGGGGAGTTTGGACGTTAAACCCGATGAGACCACTGAATGGGTGTTTAAAAAAGCATAATTAGGGTGTCGACATACAAGTGAACACAAATCTTCATTGTGTTCATGAGAACTTAAGGAAGTAAACAATATAATATGTAAGTATAACTGAAGCTATCTTGTCAACTGCCACCTGTTACATCTATTCACATTAAGGGCTCAATGTCATTAACATTAAAGGCGCATGTCACAAAATTAACTAGTCGCCGCTTACAACTGCCACCAGCAGATATGTTTCTCTGGTCAGAGACTAGATTACAATTATGTCACTAAAGTAGTGTGAATTTATGCAAATTAGATAGGTGGGTTTAACTATGCCCCATCCCGCTCATTTTGGGGAGCTTTTGGGACTTGCCTAAAAAACGCCAATAATCACAAAGTTTTTGCACAGCTACAAGTTGCACTGAAATTTTGCAACATTTAAAGATGTTTTATGTAAAAAAAAACTGTCAAAATCCTCTTCAGGAATTGGAGTCTAAGTTTTCTTGTTCCACTAGATGGAGCAACTTTTTCTAATATAATATATTACATAAATTTTCAGGCTTTAGTAGCTTGTATCTTGTACTTCTTGTAGCTTGCATCTGGTCACAACCTGGAAACCAAAACAGGTAAATTAATTCAACTTTGTATTAACCCCTTCACCCCCAAGGGTGGTTTGCACGTTAATGACCGGGCCAATTTTTACAATTCTGACCACTGTCTCTTTATGAGGTTATAACTCTGGAACGCTTCAACGGATCTTCGCGATTCTGAGATTGTTTTCTCGTGACATATTGTACTTCACGTTAGAAGTAAAATTTCTTCGATATAACTTGCGTTTATTTTTGAAAAAAACGCAAATATGGCGAAAATTTTTAAAATTTTGCAATTTTCAAACTTTGAATTTTTATTCCCTTAAAACAGAGAAATATGTCACATAAAATAGTTAAGAAATAACATTTCCCACATGTCTACTTTACATCAGCACAATTTTGGAACCAAAATTTTTTTTTGTTAGGAAGTTATAAGGGTTAAAAGTTGACCAGCGATTTCTCATTTTTACAACAAAATTTACAAAGCCATTTTTTTTAGGGACCACCTCTCATTTGAAGTCACTTTGAGGGGTCTATATGGCAGAAAATACCCAAAAGTGACACCATTCTAAAAACTGCACCCCTCAAGGTACTCAAAACCACATTCAAGAAGATTATTAACCCTTCAGGTGCTTCACAGGAACTAAAGCAACGTGGAAGGAAAAAATGAATATTTAACTTTTTAGCCACAAAAATGATCTTTTACAAACTTTTTTTTATTTTCACAAGGGTAAAAGGAGAAAATGGACAGATAAGGTTGTTATGCAATTTCTCCTGAGTACGCCAATACCCAATATGTGGGGGAAAACCACTGTTTGGGCACACGGCAGAGCTCGTAAGGGAAGGAGCGCCGTTTGACTTTTTCAAACTAAAATTGGCTGGAATTGAGATTGGACGCCATGTCGTGTTTGGAGAGCCCCTGATGCGCCTAAACAGTGGAAACCCCCACAAGTTACACCATTTTGGAAACTAGACCCCTAAGGTACTTATCTAGATCTGTTGTGAGCACTTTGAACTCCCAAGTGTTTCACAAAAGCTTATAATGCCTGGGTGTGAAAAAAAAAAAAAAATTTTCCACAAAAATGATTTTTTAGTCCCAAATTTTTGAATTTTCCCAAGGAAATTGGACCCCAAAAGTTGTTGTCCAATTTGTCCTGAGTACGCTGATACCCAATATGTGGGGGGGGGGAACTGTTTGGATGCACGGCAGGGCTTGGAAAGGAAGTAGTAACGTTTTGGAATGCAGACGTTGATGGGGGTCATGTTCCGTTTGCAGTGCCCCAGATGAGCCTAAACAGTGGAAACCCCCCACAAGTGACACCATTTTGGAAACTATACCCCCTAAGGAACTTATCTAGATCTTTGGTGAGCACTTTGAACCCCAAGTGCTTCACACAAGTTTATAATGCCCGGGCATGAAAATAAAAAATCCTATTTTTTTCCCACAAAAATTATATTTTAGTCACTAATTTTTTATTTTCTCAAGGGTAACAGGAGAAATTGGACCACATAAGTTGTTGTCCAATTTGTCCTGAGTACGCTGATACCCCATATGTGGGTGGGAACCACTGTTTGGGCGCACGGCAGAGCTCGGAATGGAAGGAGCACCATTTGACTTTTTCCAACCAAAATTGGCTGGAATTGAGATTGGATGCCATGTTGCATTTGGAGAGCCCCTGATGTGCCTAAACAGTGGAAACCCCCCACAAATGACCCCATTTTGGAAACTAGACCCCCTAAGGAACTTTTCTAGATCTTTGGTGAGCAATTTGAAGCCCCAAGTGCTTCACACAAGTTTATAACGTAGAGCCGTAAAATTTAAAAATCATATTTTTTCCACAAAAATGATCTTTTCACCCCAATTTTTATTTTTCCAAGGGTAACAAGACTCCAAAAGTTATTGTGCAATTTGTCCTGAGTGCGCTGATACCCCATATGTGGGGGTAAACCACTGTTTGGGTGCATGGCAGAGTTTGGAAGGGAAGGAGCGCCGTCTGACTTTTTCAACGCAGAATTGGCTGGACGCCATGTCGTGTTTGGAGAGCTCCTGATCTGCCTAACAGTGGAAACCCCCATAAATGACGCCATTTTGGAAACTAGACCCCTCAAGGAACTTATCTAGATGTGTGGTGAGAACTTTTAACCCCCAGGTGTTTCACTAAAGTTTATAACGTACAGCCGTAAAATAAAAAATCTTTTTTTTTTTACAAAAATGATTTTTTCGTCCCCAATATTTTATTTTCACAAGGGTAACAGAAGAAATTGGAACCCAAAAGTTGTTGTCCAATTTGTCCTGAGTACGCTGATACCCAATATGTGGGAGAAAACTACTGTATGGGCGCACGTCAGGGCTCGGAAGGGAAGTAGTGACGTTTTGGATTGCAGACTTTGATGGAATGGTCTGGGGGCGTCATGTCGCATTTGGAGAGCCCCTGATGCGCCTAAACAGTGGAAACCCCCACAAGTGACCCCATTTTGGAAAATAGACCCCACAAGGAACTTGTCTAGATGTGTGGTGAGCACTTTGAACCCCGAAGTGCTTCACAGAAGTTTATAACGCACAGCCGTAAAAATAAAAAATCCTTTTTTTTTTTGCAAAAATGATTTTTTTTGCCCCAATATTTTATTTTTACAAGGGTAACAGGAGAAATTGGACCCCAAAAGTTGTTGTCCAATTTGTCCTGAGTACGCTGATATCCAATATGTGGGAGAAAACTACTGTATGGGTACACGTCGGGGCTCGGAAGGGAAGTAGTGACGTTTTGGATTGCAGACTTTGATGGAATGGTCTGGGGGCGTCATGTCGCATTTGGAGAGCCCCTGATGCGCCTAAACAGTGGAAATCCCCAACAAGTGACCCCATTTTGGAAAATAGACCCCACAAGGAACTTATCTAGATGTGTGGTGAGCGCTATGAAGCCCCAAGTGCTTCACAGAAGTTTATAATGTACAGCCGTAAAAACAAAAAAATATTTTTTTTTGTACAAAAATGATATTTTCGCCCCCAGTTTTTTATTTTCCCAAGGGTAGCAGAAGAAATAGGACAAATTGCACAATAACTCTTGGGGTCCAGAGTACGCTGATACCCCATATGTGGGGATAAACTACTGTTTGGACGCATGGCAGAGCTGAGAAGTGAAGAAGCACCGTTTGACTTTTTCAACGCAGAATTGGCTGGAATTGAGATCAGATGCCATGTCACATTTGGAGAGCCCCTGATGTGCCTAAACAGCTGAAACCCCCAATTCTAACTCCAACCCTAACCCCAACACACCCCTAACCCTAGTCCCAACCCTAACCACAAACCTAACCCTAACACACCCCTAATCCCAACCCTAACCCTAATCCTAACTTTAGCGCCAACCCTAACCCTAACTTTAGCCGCAACCCTAACCCTAACCCTAATGGGAAAATGGAAATAAATACTTTTTTTTAATTTTATTATTTTTCCCTTACTAAGGGGGTGATAAAGGGGGGTTTGATTTACTATTTATAGCGGGTTTTTATGATTGGCAGCTGTCACGCTAAAAGACGCTTTTTATTGCAAAAATAGTTTTTGCATCATCACATTTTGAGAGCTATAATTTTTGCATATTTTGGCCCACAGAGTCATGTGAGGTCTTATTTTTTGCGGGACGAGTTGTCGTTTTTATTGGTACCATTTTTGAGCACGTGACGTTTTTTGATCGCTTTTTATTTCGATTTTTGGGAGGTTAGAATGAACAAAAATCAGCAATTCATGAATTTCTTTTGGGGGAGGCGTTTTTATTGTTCCGCGTGTGGTAAAATTGATAAAGCAGTTTTATTCTTCGGGTCAGTACAATTACGGTGATACCTCATTTATATCATTTTTTCATGTTTTGGCGCTTTTATAGAATAAAAACAATTTTATATAAAAAATAATTATTTTTGCATCGCTTTATTCTGCGAGCTATAACTTTTTATTTTTTCGCTGATGATGCTTTATGATGGCTCGTTTTTTGCGGGACAAGATGACGTTTTCAGCGGTACCATGTTTTTTTATATCGGTCTTTTTGATCGCGTGTTATTCCACTTTTTGTTCGGCTGTATGATGATAAAGCATTGATTTTTTGCTTCTTTTTTTTTTTTTTTTTAAGGGATTCACTAAAGGGGTTAACTAGTGGGACAATTTTATAGGGGGGTCGTTACGGACGCGGCGATACCAAATATGTGTACTTTTATTGTTTTTTTTTTTTTATTTACAGGAAGAAGTGAATTTATTGGGGAATATATTTTTTTTTTTTTATTTATTTTGGATTTTTTTTTTACACATGTTTATTTTTACTTTTTTAACTTTTTTACTTTGTCCCAGGGTGGGACATCACAGTATTTTATCAGATCGCTGGTGTGACAGTGTGCACAACACTCTGTCACACCAGCGATCGCACAGGCATAGATGCAGGCTTCTCAGTGCCTGCTCTCGGCAGGCACTGAGGTAGCCGCCTCCCTCCAGGACCCCGGCGCCATCTTGGATCCGGGTCCTGGGAGGGAGGAAGCCCTCAGAACAGCGCGATCACATCGCGCTGCTCTGAGGGTCTCAGGGGGGCGCGCAGGGAGCCCCCACCCTGCGCGATCCTCCCCTGTGCCCCCAGTACACCGCGATCATGTTTGATCGTGGTGTGCAAGGGGTTAATGTGCCGGGAGTGGTCCGTGACCGCTCCTGACACACAGTCATGGGTGTCAGCTGTGATAATCAGCTGACACCCGGCGGCGATTAGCTGCGCTCCCCTCAGGAGCGCAGCTGATCGCCTATGACGTACTATCCCGTCCCCGGTCATACGGGCCCAGGTACCATGGACGGGATAGTACGTCCGATGGCAGTAAGGGGTTAAAAAGGGTCTTTGTTGGTCATTTTCAGTGCAAAAAAAATTAGCGGGGCATTAAAGAGCCCACACTCATCATGAGATATATATTTCGGAATAGTAACATAGTTATTAAGGTTGAAGGAAGACTTTAAGTCCATCTAGTTCAACCCATATCCTATCCTAACCTGCCCTAACATGTTGATCCAGAGGAAGGCAAAAAAAACCCCAAGTGGCAAATATACATGAATACAATTTCATAAAAAAGAGACATCATATATGCCTGCAAGAACACACTTTTTTTTCGCCATGATGTCTATGAATTCTTGAATATTTTTCTTGTGAAATGACATAAACCTAATGTTTCCTTCTTTAAACAATGACAATTGAATTTCAGTGACTTTCTTGATCATTAATAGATAGTTAGAGATATTCCCCGAGAGGCTGATTATAAATGTTGACACTTTGATTTGATACTGCGTTACCTTTCATGTTTTTATTTGTATTTTATAACCACATCTAATGGTGATAAATTTCACTTTTATGATTCATTTCTTATTTAGCTTGGTAGGAAACCCTCTTGAGACTTTTTCAGAAGTTTTATTACTTAGTGACCTGACAGATGCTGGAATATTTTAGCATGAGCTGTTGGGCAAATAGGTGCAGCTGACAGATGTTCAAATCAGTTGAGTCAGATCACTTTCTTGAAGTCTTTATTAAAGTAGTTTCCATTTATAATTAATTCATCTACCTCAGTGTTGAGGTTTTGTTAAATAAAGATGTCACGCCGCAGCTCTGCAAGTAAATGCAAACTTCACTAGATGGCAGCAGAATAGTCAAACAAGCCGAGTCAATAAAAGAGAGTAACTGAGTACCAAGGGGAGTACCAATCTCAGAGTCAGAGCCACACCAAAAGGTCAATGCTGGTTAGAAGCAGAAGTAACAGAAACAAGAGACAGAATCAGGTCAGAGCTAATGCCGAATCGAAAACTGGGAAATCCAAACAATAAGGGAGACACAGAGTCGGGGTGGGAGAAGAGGAAGGAACACACATGGGTAAAGTCAGCTAAACACAGCAGGAAAAATTAGGATATCACTAGAGTCAACTACTCATGCCGTAGGCAGAAAATATAACTGACACTGCCTGCAGGAAGCAGTGGAGAGAAATAGCAGTCCTGACTAGTGTTGAGCATTCCGATACTGCAAATATCGGGTATCGGCCGATATTAGCTGTATCGGAATTCCGATTCCGAGTTCCGATATTTTCGTCTTATCGGATACCGGAATCGGGATTGTCACTGTCACTGTCAGTGTCCGTCTGTCGGGTCTGTCAGGAGTCAGCGGCACTTACCTGGCAGAAGATCTCCGGCGGTCACGTCCTGGACTGCTTCATGGCCGCCATCCTCTTCTCCCCGGCGGTCACATGCAGTTTCTCGCGATAACTGCAGTGACTGCTGGGTAATCCCGGCCGTAAAGCAGTCAGTCCGATGACGTCACCGCCGGGGAAGCAGGTAATCAGCTGTGCTGCGTTGCAATGACAGGCTCTGCCTGTCATTGCGATGTAGCAGAGTTGGATCGTCGTGGGACAATCGTTACTATGGACTGCGTCGGACAGGTGGTATACTGTTGGTTTGTTTTTTTTCTTTTTTTACAGGAGATCGATGGCGTCGCAGGAATGAGTGTATAATAAAAGAAATGAAAACTGTGTTGTCTCTTTTATTTCATTAAAATACTTTTTTCTTGCTTTGTCTTTTTTTTACACATTTAATAACTTTGGGATTAATAATGGATCGGTGTCTTATTGACACCTCTCCATTATTAACCGGGCTTATTGTCACCGTGCAATCAACGGTGACAATAACCCCTTATTACCCGCTTGCCACCGCTACAGGGCAAGTGGGAAGAGCCGGGTAAAGTGCCACAATTGGCACATCTTTTGATGCGCCAAATGTGGGGCTGCTGTAGCCTGGTATTATCAGGCTGTTGAGGGCCAAAATCCATGGGCCTTGACAGTCTTTTAATACCAGGCCGCAGCAGTCTGCATTTTACTTGGCTGGTTAACAAAAATAGGGGGGATCCCCACGCCGTTTTTTTTTTCGAGGGGATCCCCTATTTTTGTTAACCAGCCAAGCTAAGCAGACTGCTGTGGCCTGGTATTATCAGGCTTGCAAGGTCCATGGATATTGGATCCTTACCAGCCTGAAAAACCAGGCCTCAGCGGTCTGCTTCATCTGGCTGGTTAACAAAAATAGGGGGGACCCCACGCTAATTTTTTTCGAGGGGATCCCCTATTTTTGTTAATCAGCCAAGATATGCAGACTGCTGTGGCCTGGTATTATCAGGCTGGCAAGGTCCATGGATCTTGGCTCCTTAACAGCCTGAAAATCCAGGCCTCAGCGGTCTGCTTCATCTGGCTGGTTAACAAAAATAGGGGGGACCCCACGCCAATTTTTTTCGAGGGGATCCCCTATTTTTGTTAATCAGCCAAGATATGCAGACTGCTGTGGCCTGGTATTATCAGGCTGGCAAGGTCCATGGATCTTGGCTCCTTAACAGCCTGAAAATCCAGGCCTCAGCGGTCTGCTTCATCTGGCTGGTTAACAAAAATAGGGGGGACCCCACGCCATTTTTTTTTCGAAGGGAACCCCTATTTTTGTTAATCAGTTCCCTCTGACGTCACTGATTGTGTCCCTGGCTGACCTGAAGTGAAAGTGGAAAGCAATCAATTAAGCTTTCCACTTAAGGGCCCGTCTCACATAGCGATATCGCTACCGAGATCGCTGCTGAGTCACTAGTTTTGTGACGCAGCAGCGAGCTCACCAGCGATATCGCTGTGTGTGACATTCAGCGACGATCAGCCCCCCTGCCGGGTATCGCTGATCGTCGCTGAAATGTCAGGACCTTTGATCGCTGGTTTCCCGCCTGTCACACGCAGCGATGCGTGCCTGTCAGAGGGAAACCAGCGATCAAAAAAAGGTCCTGACATTTCTGCGACGATCAGCGATACCCGGCAGGGGGGCTGATCGTCGCTGAATGTCACACACAGCGATATCGCTGGTGAGCTCGCTGCTGCGTCACAAAACTAGTGACTCAGCAGCGATCTCGGTAGCGATATCGCTATGTGAGACGGGCCCTTAAGCGATGTTACCCGCAGTGTCGCTGTCCCAGATCGCTGCCTGAGCTGCCTGTTTGGCAGCTCAGCAGCGATCATGTAGCGATACACCAGCGATCCTGACAAGTGCATATCGTTGTCGGGATCGCTGGTGTATCGTTATGTGACACCCAGCCTTTACTCTCCTGTCAGGCAGGAGAGGAACTCATTCATTTGGGGTTTACTGTGAGGCTGCAGCATTAGCTGCGGTCCCTGCAGTAAACATTAACCCTTTCTGAAGGATTACACCGTGGGACCTGACTGTGCATGGGATAGGTAAGAATAATTTTGCTTTTTTATTTTATTTTTATTACAGGAAATGGTTTTTGCAGTAAAATAAAAGATGGTCAAAAACATGTGTCTTTATTTCATTAAAATGATTTTTAATTAAAGTGTGTGTGTTTTATTTTTATTTCATGCAATAGGATTAATAATTGATAGTTGTCTAATTGACAGCTCTCAATTATTAACCTGGCTTAAGGTCACCTTTCAATAGCAAGGTGGCTTTAACCCCATATTAACCCATTCGCCACCGCTACAGGGCAATGGGAATAGACGGGCAAAGTGCCAGAAAGGGCGAATCTAATTATAGATTTGTCTTTCCTGGGGTGTCTGGGGGCAGATGTTAGTAGCCGGGGGGGGCAAAAATAATGGTCCCTCTCTGGGCTATTATTATCTGCCCCCACTCACTGGCTTTGTCTGTCTGGTTGCGAAAATAGGGCGGGAGCCCACGCATTTTTTTTCAGCAATTTTACACCTCATATATATATATACATGTCATTGAATTTGTGACACATATATATATATATTTATATTTGTAGTTCATACACTTCTACATAGTATAATAGCCGCTAATTCAATTGCCGGCTTTTGTGAAAATGCAGAACCCGACATGAAATGACACTTGTTGTACATAGGGTTAACCATGTCTTTTCATGTCCTTTGCTATCTAATTTGCACAAACAATTAAATCAACTATGTGTGCAAAATTTCACACTCAGGGTTAATTAAGGTGTAATCGTAGCAAAAAAGTCCGTTTTTTTACAACGAATTACACCTTAATTAACCCTAGAGGTGTGAAATTTTGCACACATAGTCTGATTTATTGTTTGTGCAAATTAGATAGCAAAGGACATGAAAAGAAATGTTTAACCTATGTACACCAAGTGTCATTTCATGTCGGGTGACCGACATGAAATGACACTTGGTGTACATAGGTTAACCATGTCTTTTCATGTCCCTTTTCTATCTAATTTGCACAAACAATTAAATCAGACTATGTGTGCAAATTTCACACCTCTAGGGTAATTAAAGGTGTAAATTCGTAGCAAAAAGTCCGTTTTTTTACAACGAATTTACACCTTAATTAACCCTAAGGTGTGAAATTTTGCACACATAGTCTGATTTAATTGTTTGTGCAATTAGATAGCAAAGGACATGAAAAGAAATGTTTAACCCTATGTACACCAAGTGTCATTTCATGTCGGGTGCTTCTGTCTTTTCACTGAAGCCGGCTTTACCCGGCAATTGAATCAAAGGATATTTTACTATGTAGAAGTGTATAAACTATACATATATGTATATATATATATGTCACAATGACATGTATTATATATATATATGTATTCTATGTGTGTATATTTAGTGTTTACAAGGAAAGAATGGGGTTTTTTTAGTTGCGATATTTTGTTCCCATAGACTTACATGGGACTTCCGGTATCGGTATCGGGTATCGCCGATATTTTAGTGATATCGGCGATACCATTCCGATTCCGATACTTTAGCATATCGGAAAGTATCGCTCAACTCTAGTCCTGACACCAGAACGAAGCAGAGAAAAGTTAACCCCTGGGCCATGACATGACTAGACCGGGAAAGAAGGAGACAGGACTTAATACTCGGCCTGAATCATGACAGAAGATACATAAAGTGTCCAATGTAACCAGTGATCAGACAACCGCGCAGGCTCATTCGCAGGCACAGGACCTCGGTCATGTTTGCCTGACACAATGCGTGTGAGCATAAAATCGTGCATCTATTGGTACAATTGCTGGTGGGCAAAGCTTTGGCTGCAGTGATATCAGGTGTAACAACCCTGCTGGCATCGCTGCATGGCCTCCCATCCCCCACACACCAACTTACTCACTGCTCCAGGCGATGCTGTGATATCTGCTCTGTGCATGTTTCCTGGCTGTGTGAATAAGGGGGTGGTGCCAGAACTCTCTGGCACTTATGGAGTCAGGGTGCACCTGTCTAATGTGTCCCTGACCAATTACCAAGAGCCCTCTAGTATTTAGGACAACTCCACCCTGTGGATCTTGCCTGTGCAATGTGTTAACTCAATTAGTGCCTTGCTACTGAGCTGCCAGGTCTTGTTCTGTGTTCCTCCTTCTCTGGAGGCTCTACTTCTAGCTTTGCTTAGTATTTCTCTGTCTGCCCTCCAGGAGGCTGTATATCCTGGTCTCTGTGTCTTTCTCCTAGCCTTACTTTGTACCTGTGCATACTCTGGTCCCTGTGTCCTTGGTCTTGTCCGTTGTCTTGTTCTGTTACCCTGTCTGAACTCTGCCCTACCTCTGTCTGCCTGTCTCTTTGTCTTTGGCTTCTTTCCCTGCTGTGTTTTTCTTGTGTTCTTCCTGTCCGCTTGTGTTCCGCACTCTTGTGGCTCTGTTCGTGCTCCGCTCTCTTGCGACTCTGCCTGCTCTGTACGCTTTAGGCTCTGCCTGTGCTCCATACTCTTTCGGTTCTGCTTGGTTTTGGTTCTGCTGCTGCAGAACCTCTTGCTGCTCTACTACTCTTCTCCGCAGTCTTGCGGCTCTGCTCATGCTCCACTCTCTTGCGACTCTGGCTGCTCTCTACTATTTAGGCTCTGTCTGTGCTCCATACTCTATGGTTCTGCTTGGTTCTGGTTCTGCTGCTGCTAAACCTCATGCTGCTCGCCAGCTCTTCTCTGCAGCCTTGCAGTTCTCCTCCTGTGTGAACAGGGCATGCCTGCCCCATCTCTCAGCCATTCCTACCTACCCTGTGTCTCAGCCATACCTGCCAGCCCAGTGTCCCAGCCGTGCCTGCCTGCTCTGTGTCTCAGCCGTGCCCGCCTGTCAGTGTCTCAGCCGTGCCCGCCTGCCAATGTCTCAGCCGTACCACCGTCTTGACAAATGGGATCAGCAGCCACAACCAGACACCACCCTGGAGTGGCACCTGGCAGCTGCCTGCCGCACAAGCCTGACCTCACAATCAGAGGCTCCAGTGAAAACCAAGGCAGTTGTCCTAGTCACGCCCCTTCTAGGGTAGTCTGATTTGTGGCACAGTGGGGCCACAACCCCCTGGCTCACGCTCACCAGTCAGGGCGTGAGTGTGACATCAGGAGTGTGTTGGTTTTTAAAACCATAAAATGTGATTAGCACCGTGACCAAAACATTCACATGTGGTCAGTAAATGACTGCATGATTATAATATAGGAAAGATGCGTATCTTCGTACCGTGTTAGCAAGTAAATAGAAAAATACCACTGAGGACTCTCAATTCGGCATGATTATAAAGAATTAAAGGGTTTCTCCAGGACTAATTTTTTAAAGTCTACTCTGAGTGGTACATTCATAAAATTTGCCAACTATTCCACTTTGGTCTTGCAGATAACACAGATTTGTTCAAAGTGTTCATACACATTAATTCCAATTTATTACTATTTATTACTATTTATTCAAATATCTAGCTCACATCTTAACTGTCTGACAGATGCTAATTATCTCTTTCCACCATGTAATAGTAATCTCATCTAGTGCAAATCTATTCCCCAGATTAGAGCATGCCCTGACAAATGATTTATTTTTTCCTCTCATACTTCTAATAGGATGATAAAGCAATAAATTACATATGATAGTGAGATGATCGTAAGTGAGGGAGTGTTACTGGGGATTAAACGGACACAATCTGACAAAGCATTATTTAGCACAGGGGCTTGTTAGGCTATTAACACGTTTGTTCTAGGAGAGTATGTTAAAGAAAATCTAATCAGAATTTTAAGTGAGGATTACACAATCTCCAGAGAGAGGCTTATCTGTAAATCTATTAGAAAACCTATTTCTTGTTATTTCCCTGCACACAAAAACTAATAAAGAACACTGTAAGAACTTTAAAACAGTTTAACTTCAGCTTTTAATACCTATTCTTTATGCAATCTTGCAGATCATTGATAAAGCAAATTATAATAGTGATGTAATCTGTTAGTACCAATTTTTGTTTGGAATTAGGTAAAAAAAATAGTAAGCTATTATTTTTTTTTAATAACGATGCTTTTGTGCATAGACACTTTTTAATAGGCATTTCAAATCAGTGCATGTCAAGTGAACGGGGCTGAGCTACAAGTGCTAATGTTTTTTGAAGAAAAAAAAGCAGTAATATTTTTCTTAATCTTAGACCCCTTCCTTTAAAATATTTTTTTTTCTTGATGGTAGTTTAGAACAGGGGTCCCCAACCGCTGGTCCGCGGCCCATTACCGGGCCGTAGCAGTTCTGTTGCCGGGCCGCGGAGCCAAGGCACAGAACGCTGTACACACGTGGAGTCGGCGGCTGCAGCACTGTAGTGACAGCTACATCCGCTGGCTTCAAGAAGACATCGATACTTACCTTCCGTCGCTGCATCCCTGTCGGCTGTGGCAGCTTCATCCAGCGCTGAGCGGTGACGTAGTATCGCTCATTAAGGTAATGATTATGGATGTGACGCCACTCCCATAGACGTGGCATCCATATTCATGCCCTTAATGAGCGGTACTACGTCACCGCACTGCCAGGAGGAAGCTGCCGCGGCCGACAGGGATGCAAGGGACCTGCAACGACGGAGCAAGGATGGTAAGTATGATGGGGAGGAGGGTAAGTATGATGGGGGGAGGACGGGGGAGCCCAGCGGAGCCATATATACAGGACGGGAGGTTGGGAGCGAAGCCATGTATACAGGATGGGAGGGTGGGAGCGGAGCCATATAAACAAGGGTGGGAGCGGAGCCATGTATACAAGGGTGGGAGCGGAGCCTTGTATACAAGGGTGGGAGCGGAGCCATGTATACAAGGGAGTCACATTCACATTATAAATGTTATAATTAAATGATGAGTATGCACTACTACTAAACTACAACCCCGTCCATAGCCCCGCCCCCTTATGACCAAAGCCCCACCCCTGCCACACCTTCATCCCTGCCCTGCCGGGCCATGGAAGAATGGTCTTTCTTGAAGCCGGTCCCTGGTGCAAAAAAGGTTGAGGACCACTGGTTTAGAATATACCCAATAGGTTAAAAAGGTTTTTATGTTAAATGTATGCTGTATATTTTTTTAACTTTTGGTAATAATATATACATATATATGTTCTTCTTCCAGGTCTTCATGTGGGGTGGATCTGCAGTGCAGTTGATCTATCTCAAGTTGTGATAATAGCTTTCTCTTTATGATATTGAAACGTTGGGTGACTAGTTGCTTCACAGTCAGTGGACATGCAGGTCTTGTATCCATCCAGAGTTTCCTTATATGCTTCATATAACCTCTCTCATTTGTTCTGCTGTTATAATAGCATTTCATCAGATCCAGGTTTCTTGCCTTGTCCATGTATGGTTTGTTCCAGTAGCCCATTTATCATCAGATTGTCCTGGATGTGTATGTACAGTACAGACCAAAAGTTTGGACACACCTTCTCATTCAAAGATTTTTCTGTATTTTCATGACTATGAAAATTCTAGAATCACACTGACGGAATCAAAACTATGAATTAACACATGTGAAATTATATATTACACTTTACAAAAAAGTGCAAAACAACTGAAAATATGTCTTATATTCTAGGTTATTCAAAGTAGCCACCTTTTGCTTTGATTACTGCTTTGCGTGCAGAAAAGGTGAACGGATGGACTCTACATGCCTGGTTCCCACCGTGAAGCATGGAGGAGGTGGTGTGATGATGTGGGGGTGCTTTGCTGGTGACACTTGGGGATTTATTCAAAATTGAAGCGGTGAGCGGTCCAGCTCACCCCAAACCATCTCGATTGGGTTCAGGTCTGGTGACTGTGGAGGCCAGGTCATCTGGTGTAGCACCCCATCACTCTCCTTCTTGGTCAAATAACCCTTACACAGCCTGGAGGTGTGTTTGGGGTCATTGTCCTGTTGAAAAATAAATTATGGTTCAACTAAATGCAAACTGGATGGAACAGCATGCTGCTGCAAGATGCTGTGGTAGCCATGCTGGTTCAGTATGCCTTCAATTTTGAATAAATCCCAAACAGAGTCACCAGCAAAGCACTCCCACATCATCACACCATCTCCTACATGCTTCACGGTGGGAACCAGGCATGTAGAGTCCATCCGTTCACCTTTTCTGCATGCAAAGCAGTAATCAAAGCAAAAGGTGGCTACTTTGAAGACCCTAAAATATAAGACATATTTTCAGTTGTTTCATACATTTTTGTAAAGTGTAATATATGATTCCACATGTGTTAATTCATAGTTTTGATGCCTTCAGTGTGATTCTACAATTTTCATAGTCATGAAAATACAGAAATATCTTTGAATGAGAAGGTGTGTCCAAACTTTTGGTCTGTACTGTATATACTGTATATATATACATAAACTTCCATCACAACTTGAGATGAATCAACTGCGCTGCAGATCCACTCCACATGAAGGCCTGGAAGAAGAACATATATACAGTAAAGACCAAAAGTTTGGACACACCTTCTCATTTAAAGATTTTTCTGTATTTTCATGACTATGAAATTTGTAAATTCACACTTAAGGAATCAAAACTATGAATTAACACATGTGGAATTATATACTTAACAAAAAAGTGTGTAACAACTGAAATTATGTCTTATATTCTAGGTTCTTTAAAGTAGCCACCTTTTGCTTTGATGACTGCTTTGCACACTCTTGGCATTCTCTTGATGAGTTTCAAGAGGTAATCACCGGAAATGGTCTTCCAACAGTCTTGAAGGAGTTCCCAGAGACGCTTAGCACTTGTTGGCCCTTTTGCCTTCACTCTGTGGTCCAGCTCACCCCAAACCATCTTGATTGGGTTCAGGTCTGGTGACTGTGGAGGCCAGGTCATCTGGCGAAGCACCCCATCACTCTCCTTCTTGGTCAAATAGCCCTTACACAGCCTGGAGGTGTGTTTGGGGTCATTGTCCTGTTGATAAAAAAATGATGGTCCAACTAAACGCAAACCGGATGGAATAGCATGCCGCTGTAAGATGCTGTGGTAGCCATGATGGTTCAGTATGCCTTCAATTTTGAATAAATCTCCAACAGTGTCACCAGCAAAGCACCCCTACACCATCACACCTCTTCCTCCATGCTTCACGGTGGGAACCAGGCATGTAGAGTCCATCCGTTCACCTTTTCTGCGTCGCACAAAACACGGTGGTTGGAACCAAAGATCTCAAATTTGGACTCATCAGACCAAAGAACAGATTTCCACTGGTCTAATGTCCATTCCTTGTTTTCTTTAGCCCAAACACGTCTCTTCTGCTTGTTGCCTGTCCTTAGCAGTGGTTTCCTAGCAGCTATTTTACCATGAAGGCCTGCTGCACAAAGTCTCCTCTAAACAGTTGTTGTAGAGATGTGTCTGCTGCTATAACTCTGTGCGGCATCGACCTGGTCTCTAATCTGAGCTGCTGTAAACCTGCGATTTCTGAGGCTGGTGACTCGGATAAACATCCTCAGAAGCAGAGGTGACTCTTGGTCTTCCTTTCCTGGGGCAGACCTCATGTGAGCCAGTTTCTTTGTAGTGCTTGATGGTTTTTGCAACTGCACTTGGGGACACTTTCAAAGTTTTCCCAATTTTTCGGACTGACTGACCTTCATTTCTTAAAGTAATGATGGCCACTCGTTTTTCTTTACTTAGCTGCTTTTTTCTTGCCATAATACAAATTCTAACAGTCTATTCAGTAGGACTATCAGCTGTGTATCCACCAGACTTCTGCGAAACACAACTGATGGTCCCAACCCCATTTATTAAGCCAGAAATCCTACTTATTAAACCTGACAGGGCACACCAGTGAAGTGAAAACCATTTCCAGTGACTACCTCTTGAAGCTCATCAAGAGAATGTCAAGAGTGTGCAAAGCAGTCATCAAAGCAAAAGGTGGCTACTTTGAATAACCTAGAATATAAGACATAATTTCAGTTGTTACACACTTTTTGTTAAGTATATAATTCCACATGTGTTAATTCATAGTTTTGATGCCTTAAGTGTGAATTTACAATTTTCATAGTCATGAAAATACAGAAAAATCTTTAAATGAAAAGTTGTGTCCAAACTTTTGGTCTGTACTATATATATATATATATATGTATATATATATATATATATATTATTACCAAAAATTAAAAAATATATATATATTTAACATAAAAACCTTATTTAAACTATTGGGTATATTCTAAACTACCATCAGGAAAAAAAATATTTTAAAGGAAGTGGTCTAAGATTAAGAAAAATATTGAAATATTTGATGACCTGGAAGAACAACATGTGCACCCCTCTGAAGATCCTGACCCAGTCCTGCAATTAGAGCACTACAGCTGATCTGAAACAGAAGATCTTAGATAAACTAAATACATTCAATACCAGAGATCGACTGCCAAGGCTCAGCAAAGAAACACCACAAGACAGTATGCTAGAAGATGCCAATTGAGCACTTGCATCAATACCTACCACCACCATAACTCAAACTAATGAACTGATCTATGCTACTGCCTCAGCAATCATGGAAATGCTTGGCTATACAACCAGCAAGAACAACAGAAATTCGTGCCCCCCTTGGAAAAGAAGACTGGAGACAAAGATCAAGGTGACACGAAGAGAAGTCAGCCAACTAACAGAAATACAGAAAGAATAAGACCAAGCTGGACAAGTATAAAGCCCTGACACAAATTGAAGCCCTAGAGACTGCTAAACAAAGGCTCACAGCACTTGCTGCAAGACTAAAGAGATACACTAGAGAAGCTGAGGCCAAGAAGATAAATGCCCTGTTCTCCAGAGAACTATCCAAGGTGTGCTCCCAACTACACAGTAACAACACAAATAATAATAATAATAATCTGTTCTATTATTTCTAAACACTGATTTTCGGTGATTACTTTGTATCTCCGTTCATACTGCACCCACACACACAAATGATACACCATTTGAAAGATAAACTTGCCCCATTCAGCAAGAAAATAGCCAAACAAACCACACATCCACGATTTGATCACAAAATACAGTTTAAACATTAATTTTCATAAACCTGCAGTAAGGAAAAATGACCTGCAGGTGGCACCACACTACCCTAAAGCACAATACCACAAACCTGCTTACAGACATCACAAACAGCACCTGGCCCAGACATGATCCACATCTATGGGCTAAAACAATGAACAGCAGTACATGAATGCATGGCAAAGCAAATGAACCAACTGCTAGAAGCATGCCACCACCCAGCCTGGCTAACACAAGGAAGAACAGTGCTGATAATGAAGGATCCTCACAAAGGAACAGTTCCATCCAACTTCCACCCATTAACCTGCCTTACAATAACATGGAAACTCCTGTCAGGCATCATAGCCACAAAGCTAAAGAACCATGTGAACCAGTACATGAATCAAGCTCAGAAAGGCATTGGGACCGACACCAGAGACTCTAAGCACCAGCTCCTATTAGATAGAGCATTCGCTCAAGACTCAAGATCCAGACAGACCAACCTCAGCACAGCCTGGATTGACTACAGGAAAGCCTATGACTCAATGCCACACACATGGATCTGTGAATGCTTAGCTCTAAACAATGTCAACAAGAAATGAAGAACCTTCCTCAGAAACTCAATGGGGATATGGAGAACAACATTGGAAGTCAACTCAAGACAACTAGCACAAGTGACCATCAAATGCGGCATATACCAAGGTGATGCACTGTCCCCATTGCTGTTCTGCATAGCCTTGAACCCCCTCAGTCAGATAATTACAGAGTCTGGCTATGGATACAAGTTCAAGATAGGGAGCACCATCAGCCACCTCCTCCACATGGATGACATCAAGCTGTATGCGAAAAACGAACGAGACATCAATTCACTGATCCACCTGACAAAGATCTATAGCGAAGACATCGGGATGTCCTTCTGACTGGAGAAGTGCGGACGGTAGGTAATAAAGAGAGGCAAGGTAGTTAAGACTGATGGAGTGGAATTACCAGCAGGGCACATTGCAGATGTGCAGACATGCTACAAGTACCTCGGCATCCCACAGGGATACGATAACCATGATGAGGAGGCAAGGAAAGCAGTAACATCACTGAGGATGATTTCATTCTTCAGGCATTACTCCAGAGTAGTGTTGAGCATTCTGATACCGCAAATATTGGGTATCGGCCGATATTCGCGTTATCGGAATTCCGATACTGAGTTCTGATACTTTTGCAATATTGAATACCGGAATCAGAAGTTCCCATAATGCTATGAGAGCCAGTGTGATTTGATCCAGCCAATGAGGAATCTTAAGAAGTATGGGCACATCCTATTGGGCTGCGGGCATGTTAACTAATGGCATGGCTGTGATTGGCTGCTGAAATGATGTCATGATGCACTATAAAAGGCGCCGCCGCCATTTTGGGTTCACTCTGCTGTGAATTCAGTTAGGGACAGAACGCTGCTCTTCTGACTCTGAGGGACAGTTAGAGATAGCGATTTGATGTATTGTCACTATTGTGCTTTACCCAGGCTAGTTTAGCAACCGTTGTGTAAAGCTTTCTTTTGCCTTGCAGTGCTGTTTTCACAGCTGTCTGCAAGGTCTGTGTGTGAGTGCAGCTCACGCTGTAGTGTGTTCTGCATCCACCTCTGGTTGTAGTCCGCTCAGCGTGCGTCACTGCCTCATACTTTTTTGTTTCGGTTAATTGCTGCTGCTCAATTCATTTTTACTGATCTCTCCTATTAGTGTGCTGTGCTTCCATCCGTATCCATCTACATTGGTTGCAAACACTATAGGAGTAGATAGCGGAGCCTATCATTGCAAGTGCACAGTTCTCTGCACTGTTCACGGCTGTCTGTGAGGTCTCTGTGTGTGAGTGCAGCTCACGCTGTAGTGTGTTCTGCATCCAACTCTGGTTGTAGTCCGCTCAGCATGTGTCACTGCCTCATACATTGTCTTTTTTTTCTGTAGTGTTTTTTTTTCCTGAATTTCTCCTATTAGTGTGCTTCCATCTAGATTAGTTGCAAACACTATATAGGAGTAGATAGAGGAGCCTTTCTGCTGGCTTTTGGCCTGCAAGCCCAGCCAGATTAGTATTAGCCTATTTTTTGTAGCCTCATCTATTGCATTGTAGGTTACCTTCCTGCATTGTAATAGCTACAAAAAGTTTGTGAGTTGTGATACTATCGATTGTACATCTTTTGTCACAATCACAACAACCTTTTTTTTTTTGTGAAAAGCACAAGAAAGTTAATAAAGTTCACCAAACACTCCACTTTACACTTGTGTAGGCCAGATTAGCTCATATTAAAGTGTAGTCTACACTTAATAAAATTTGTGTTTCTTATACCTGTTAGCAGCTGTTCAGGAATAAGCACACTAAGGCCTTAGTTCTTTTCTGCCTATCTTTATCAGTCTACCAAAATGAAGAAGGCAGGGAGTAAGGCACGTCGTCGTGGAGTTTCAGCAGGGAGAGGACGTGGGGATTCTGTGACACAGCATCCCCCAGTTTTCCCAGGGAGCGGTCCTTTATGCGCTGCTTTGTAGGAGCTCGCCGTACCCCACTGCTGCGGGAAGAACAAATTGAAGCCGTTGTCAGATGGATGGCAGCTAATGCATCGACTTCAATTACTTCCACATCCTCTCAGGCCCTGAGCACTGAAGAGCAACCATCTGTCTCTTCACCACCTGCCAAATTGCCCAGGCAGTCAGAGAGCTCTGGACAGGTGCTGTCTCAACTTCTGTTCTCTGAATCTCTTGGCTTGGAAATAGGGGGCCAGCCAAGCAGCATTCTAGAATGTGAAGAGGGAGTATGCTGTGATGCGCAACTGCTTTGTCTCTCTGAATCTGAAGAGGCGGGTGGGCCAGTGCCTATGGTCAGCACACCTCAGTACGCATCTGATGATGATGAGACTCAGGTGCCACTTTCTGCTGCGCACTGTGCTGGTGAGACTACCCAGGAGAAGCAGGTGTTTGAAGAGGGTAGTGTAGATGATGAGGTCCTTGACCCATCATGGTGTGAGGAACAGGAAGGTGGTGGGAGCAGCTCTGAGGAAGGGATTCCCGAAAGGCCAAAACAGGAGGGAGAGGTAGGGGGCAGACTTGGTTGCCTGTAGCCTCCACTTCGCCACACATTCTGAGCATTTCTCTTCCAAAACCCAAAACGGGCGCTCCCAGGACTAGCAGTGCGTGGTCCTTTTTTGACACAGTTGCAGATATTATTATTATTATTTATTTCTATAGCACCATTGATTCCATGGTGCTGTACATGAGAAGGGGTTACATACAGATTACAGGTATCACTTACAGTAAACAAACTAACCATGACAGACTGATACAGAGGGGAGAGTACCCTGCCCTTTCGGGCTTCCATTCTACAGGATTGTGGGGCAGGAGACAGTAGGTCGGGGGGTTGCAGCAGTTCCGGTGTTGGTTGAGGCGATATCTCCGGTAGTGGTGAGGAGGTAGCAGGGTCATTGCAGGCTGTAAGCTTTCTTGAAGAGATGGGTTTTCAGGTTCCATCTGAAGGATCCGAATGTGTTTGATAGTCGGACGTGTTGGGGCAAAGAATTCCAGAGGATGGGGGATATTCGGGAGAAGTCTTGGAGGTGGTTGGGTGAGGAGCGAATAAGTGTGGAGGAGAGAAGGAGGTCTTGGGAGGATCGGAGAATACGTGAGTGAAGATATCGGGAGATTAGTTCAGAGATATATGGAGGAGACAGGTTATAGATGGCCTTTTAGGTCAGTATTAGTAATTTGAACTGGATACGCTGAGGGAATGGGAGCCAGTGAAGAGATTTGCAGAGGGGAGAAGCGAAGGAGTAGCGAGGAGAGAGGTGAATTAGTCGGGCAGCAGAGTTAGGGACTGGAGAGGAGCGAGGGTGTTAGCAGGGAGGCCGGAGAAAAGAATGTTGCAGTAGTCGAGGCGGGAGATGATGAGGGCGTGCACAATCATTTTAGTAGATTGAGGGTTGAGGAAAGGACGGATTCTTGAAATATTTTTGAGCTGAAGGCGACAGGAGGTAGAAAGAGCTTGGATGTGCAGTTTGAAGACAGGGCAGAGTCAAGGGTTACTCTGAGGCAGCGGACCACTGGTACGAGGGAAAGCGTGATGTCGTTAATTGTGATAGATAGGTCAGGTAAGGAAGATCTGTGGGATAGGGGAAAGATTATGAGTTCAGATGTTTCCACATTGAGTTTGAGGAAGCGGGAGGAGAAGAAGGAGGATATGGCTGATAGACACTCCGGGATTCTGGACAGCAGAGAGGTGACGTCTGGGCCAGAGAGGTAGATCTGAGTGTCATCAGCATAAGGACATCTGCCACGTTTTGCGTGCATTCGATGATTCCACGTGGATGGCGAGTGCAGATGATGCACTAGTCAGCATGACTGTCCCCTTATCTGCCTGCTTCAAAAAACACTGCAAGCACTAAGGGAGGAGGTTTTGGAAGAGGTGGAGGATGAGGAGTCACAAATGCAATCAGCTTCTGGATAGTCTGCGCAGCGTGGTTCCTCACAAAGGCCTAGGCAGGGGACACTTTGTGAGGAGGATGAGGAGAAGTCAATGGAGGAGGAAGACATCTCTCCAAAGGAGGGAGGTACACAATGCTCTAGTAGTCAGTATGTAGAGCGAGGGTGGGGTGATGCAGAGCAGGCAGAGATGACTCCTCAAGCAGAGGACAGCGTTTCTTGGCCAGTTGGGAGGGTGTACACCCTCCTAGATCCTCGCTACCGGGACAACTTACAAAGCCTCATAACACCATTGAACTGGGAGCGTAAACTGCGGGAGTACCAAGACACACTGGTGCATTCCATCATGTTCTCCATTCCACCCGAGAGCAGTGCTGCTAGTGCTTTACAAAGCAGCTCTGTGAGTCGAGGCAGTGGAGGAAGCTCTGCACCAAGAGGGAGCAGAAGCAGCGCCTCTGTACAAGGCAAGACCAGTATGGCCCAAATGTGGCAAAGTTTGTGTCACCGCCACAAATGTCTACACCATCACAGACGGCTCCAGTCAGCAGGAGGCAACGCTTCCGTCAGATGGTGACAGACTACATGTCTTGCCCTCTCAGTGTTCTCCCAGACGGCTCTTCCCCTTCAAGTTTTGGGTCTCTAAGCTGGATACATGGCCAGAGCTTAGCCAGTATGCATTGGATGTGCTGACTTGCCCTGCTGCTAGTGTTTTATCGGAGCGCGTCTTTAGTGCCGCAGGTGGTGTACTAACAGACCGTCGCATGCGACTATCTTCCGATAACGTTGACCGGCTTATTTCTCTGAAAATGAACAAGGCCTGGATCTCACCTGATTTTGCCTGTCCTCTTTTTGATTAAATAATTGGTTGGCAACAGTATCCAGGTCTCCTGTTGTGTTCATGTTTCTACCACCTGAACTGTAAGCCCTGGGCTCCAACACTGCCAGTTGCTGCTCAGAAGTGCTGTCCGCACAGAGAAAAACACTAGCTCCTGTGTTAGTGGGGTTCAGTAACACCAGCTGATCCCTGCTGTGTGTCCGGCAATATGTCCTGCTCCTTCCAAATTCAAGTTACACCAGAGATTAAACTTGCTCACATTAGGCCTCAGCCTACACACTCCTTGACCCTGGGCTCCAACACTGCCAGTTGCTGCTCAGAAGTGCTATCCGCACAGAGAAAAACACTAGTTCCTGTGTTGGTGGGGTTCAGTATCGCCAGCTGATCCCCTGCTGTGTGTCCGGCATTATGTCCTGCTCCCTCCAAATTCAAGTTACACCAGAGATTAAACTTGCTCACACTAGGCCTCAGCCTACACACTCCTTGACCATGGGCTCCAACAATGCCAGTTGCTGCTCAGAAGTGCTGTCCGCACAGAGAAAAACACTAGCTCCTGTGTTAGTGGGGTTCAGTAACGCCAGCTGATCCTCTGCTGTGTGTCCGGCAATGTCTCCTACTCCCTCCACATTCACACAACTTACTTGCTCCAAGTAGGCCATAGCCTACACCCTGATTTACCCTGGGCTCCAACACTGCCAGTTGCTGCTCAGAAGTGCCATCCGACAGATAAATACACTAGCTCCTGTGTTAGTGGGGTTCAGTAATGTCCGCTGTTCCCTGCTGTGTGTCCGGCAATGTCTCCTGCTCCCTCCACATTCACACAACTTACTTGCTCCAAGTAGGCCGCAGCCTACACCCTGATTTACCCTGGACTCCAACACTGCCAGTTGCTGCTCAGAAGTGTCTTTGGCACGGGTACTCCCTCCTGCCCAGCCAAGTTCCAGCAAGCAAGCTGTGTCCTGGTTGTGTCAACGTCACTGTGCCTCCAATACGTTGTCCTTTCGTGTTGCGGTCGGGTTAGCCGACTCTATGGTGCATGCAGTTTAAGTGCTTCCTATGTGGGCTGCGGGTTAGTGCCAATAGGACAAGCACCCCCTGTAGGACTGTGGTTTTCGGTAACTGCGGCCGGCTCGTGGACTTGCAACTTGGTTTTCCATGGGTACCTTCTGATACCCATCCGGGTTCCAGTACTGGCAACTGGTATTCGGCAGTGCCTTTGGCTTAGGTACCTCCTTCTCGGTATCCGAGTTCCAGCAACGTCTGCTGGTCCTTGGTAGGTCTCCTGTTGTGTTCATGTTTCTACCACCTGAACTGTAATCCCTGGGCTCCAACACTGCCAGTTGCTGCTCAGAAGTGCTGTCCGCACAGAGAAAAACACTAGCTCCTGTGTTAGTGGGGTTCAGTAACACCAGCTGATCCCCTGCTGTGTGTCCGGCAATATGTCCTGCTCCTTCCAAATTCAAGTTACACCAGAGATTAAACTTGCTCACATTAGGCCTCAGCCTACACACTCCTTGACCCTGGGCTCCAACACTGCCAGTTGCTGCTCAGAAGTGCTATCCGCACAGAGAAAAACACTAGTTCCTGTGTTGGTGGGGTTCAGTATCGCCAGCTGATCCCCTGCTGTGTGTCCGGCATTATGTCCTGCTCCCTCCAAATTCAAGTTACACCAGAGATTAAACTTGCTCACACTAGGCCTCAGCCTACACACTCCTTGACCATGGGCTCCAACAATGCCAGTTGCTGCTCAGAAGTGCTGTCCGCACAGAGAAAAACACTAGCTCCTGTGTTAGTGGGGTTCAGTAACGCCAGCTGATCCTCTGCTGTGTGTCCGGCAATGTCTCCTACTCCCTCCACATTCACACAACTTACTTGCTCCAAGTAGGCCATAGCCTACACCCTGATTTACCCTGGGCTCCAACACTGCCAGTTGCTGCTCAGAAGTGCCATCCGCACAGATAAATACACTAGCTCCTGTGTTAGTGGGGTTCAGTAATGTCCGCTGTTCCCCTGCTGTGTGTCCGGCAATGTCTCCTGCTCCCTCCACATTCACACAACTTACTTGCTCCAAGTAGGCCGCAGCCTACACCCTGATTTACCCTGGACTCCAACACTGCCAGTTGCTGCTCAGAAGTGTCTTTGGCACGGGTACTCCCTCCTGCCCAGCCAAGTTCCAGCAAGCAAGCTGTGTCCTGGTTGTGTCAACGTCACTGTGCCTCCAATACGTTGTCCTTTCGTGTTGCGGTCGGGTTAGCCGACTCTATGGTGCATGCAGTTTAAGTGCTTCCTATGTGGGCTGCGGGTTAGTGCCAATAGGACAAGCACCCCCTGTAGGACTGTGGTTTTCGGTAACTGCGGCCGGCTCGTGGACTTGCAACTTGGTTTTCCATGGGTACCTTCTGATACCCATCCGGGTTCCAGTACTGGCAACTGGTATTCGGCAGTGCCTTTGGCTTAGGTACCTCCTTCTCGGTATCCGAGTTCCAGCAACGTCTGCTGGTCCTTGGTAGTGCTTTCTAGCACAGGTACCTCCTGCTTAGTAACCGTGTCCCAGTACCGTCAGCTGGTCCTTGGTAGTGCCATTGGCTCTTGTCCCTTCTGCTGCCCAGCCTGGTTCCAGCACCGTCAGCTGTGTCTGGGTAGTGTCAACGTCACTGTGCCTCCAATACGTTGTCCTGCCGTGTTGCGGTCGGGTTAGCCGACTCTATGGTGCCTGCAGTTTAGGTGCTTCCTATGTGGGCTGCGGGATGTGGCAATAAAGGCTGTTTCCGTAGTGCCAATAGGACAAGCACCCCCTGTAGGACTGAGGTTTTCGGTAACTGTGGCCGGCTCGCGGCCTTGCAACTTGGTTTTCCATGGGTACCTTCTGATACCCATCCGGGTTCCAGGACAGACATCTGGTTCTCGGCAGTGCCTTTGGCTTAGGTGCCTCCTTCTCGGTATCTGAGTTCCAGCAATGTCTGCTGGTCCTTGGTAGTGCCATTGGCTCTTGTCCCTTCTGCTGCCCAGCCTGGTTTCAGCACCGTCAGCTGTGTCCGGGTAGTGTCAATGTCACTGTGCCTCCAATACGTTGTCCTGTCGTGTTGCGGTCGGGTTAGCCGACTCTATGGTGCCTGCAGTTTAGGTGCTTCCTATGTGGGCTGCGGATGTGGCAATAAAGGCTGTTTCCGTAGTGCCAATTGGACAAGCACCCCCTGGAGGACTGTGGTTTTCGGTAACTGCGGCAGGCTCGCAGCATTGCAACTTGGTTTTCCATGGGTAACTTCTGATACCCATCCGGGTTCCAGTACCGTCAACTGGTTCTCGGCAGTGCCTTTGGCTTTGGTGCCTCCTTCTCGGTATCCGAGTTCCAGCAACATCTGCTGGTCCCTGGTAGTGCTTTCTAGCACAGGTACCTCCTGCTTAGTAACCGTGTCCCAGTACCGTTAGCTGGTCCTCGGTAGTGCCATTGGCTCTTTTTCCTTCTGCTTCCCAGCCTGGTTCCAGCACCGTCAGCTGTGTCCGGGTAGAGTCAACGTCACTGTGCCTCCAATACGTTGTCCTGTCGTGTTGCGGTTGGGTTAGCCGTCTCTATGGTGCCTGCAGTTTAGGTGCTTCCTACGTGGGCTGCGGGATGTGGCAATAAAGGCTGTTTCCGTAGTGTCAATAGGACAAGCACCCCCTGTAGGACTGTGGTTTTCGGTAACTGCGGCCGGCTCGCGGCCTTGCAACTTGGTTTTCCATGGGTACCTTCTGATGCCCATCCGGGTTCCAGTACCATCAACTGGTTCTCTGGAGTGCCTTTGGCTTAGGTGCCTCCTTCTCGGTATCCGAGTTCCAGCAACATCTGCTGGTCCCTGGTAGTGCTTTCTAGCACAGGTACCTCCTGCTTAATAACAATGTCCCAGTACCGTCAGCAGGTCCTCGGTAGTGCCATTGGCTCTTGTTCCTTCTGCTACCCATCCGGGTTCCAGTACAGTCAGCTGGTTCTCGGCAGTTCCTCAGCCTTCTTGTACCTTCTGCTACATTTCCAAATTCAAGCTTTTTGAAATGGTTTTTGGTAATCACTCTGGATCTCCCTGATGACGACCCTGAAGACGACGACCCTGAAGACGACGACCCTGAAGACCACCCCGAAGAAGACGACGACCCCAAAGACGATGACCATGAAAACGACAAGCCTGAAGACCACCCCAAAGAAGACCAAAAAGATGACCCAGAAGATGACCAAGAGGACAAAGAACTTGAAGACCACCACCAAGATACAGAACAACAAGAGACAGAAGAACAAAAAGCAGAAGAACAAAAAGCAGAAGAACATTAAGCATAAGACAAAAAATCAGAGCAAAAGATATGATCTAAATTATAAGCAGAAGAAGACTAAGCAGTGTATTAGGGGGGAGTCCGTTCCTCCTCGTGGTGCCCCTGGAAAATGCCTGCTGCTGCAGGCCAAACTGAACGCGGACAAATCCTGTTGTAAATCTTTTGTGACAGGCAGAACGGAAGATGTAATCTTCAAATTTTTATAGATAACAACTACAGGAATGCCTGTCAGGCTGTCACAAATAGAATATGATGAAGAAGATGAATAGGAAGAAGATGAAGAAGTAGAATATGAAGAAGAATAATAGTTGAAGAAGAAGAATATGAAGAATGTAAAAAAAAGAATAATAGGAAGAAAGTGAAGAAGATAAATAAGGTGAAGAAGAAGTTGATGAAAAAGATGCTGCTGCTGAGGATCATGAAGGAGAAAGTGTGGGAGAATTAAAAAAGAAGGTGAAGAGCATGGAAGTAGTGAAACATACATATCTGACAAAATATAAAAAAGGTTAACAGTCAATATCTTTGTAACTCCGAACGTCTTAAAAAAATAAATATTCCTGCTATTCCATTTGATTGGGCTAAACCTCTATTCCTTTAATGTCTCCTCCACCTCCCCCAATACATTCTACATTATTCTTTGTTGTTTTCCTTCATGTAGAATTAACCTACAAGGAAAGAAAGGGTTTATTTTAATTCTGATATTTCTGTCCCATTGACTTGCATTGGTTTCCGGCATCGGAATCGGCGATATCCGATACTTTTTGGGTATCGGTTCGATCCAATCCGATCCGATATTTCCCGATATCGGAAAGTATCGCTCAACACTACTCCAGAGTGGTTCATGTGGTGGGATGTAAGTCTGGCAGCTGTCGTCATCCTTTTAGATAGGTAAGAATTATTGTGTGTGCGAATGCTTTATTAAAGATGGTGTTATGGGCACAAGTTAATCTACTCAGTTGCTTCTCGCACCAGACCAGCAAATGCATAGTCACAGATGCACTAAGAAAAATCCACCTGCTAGGGAAGTTCAAAGGATTAGGAAATTCTTCACTCACTTCCCATAACGGGTGAGCTTTACAGAGCCCTTCCTAGACTGCTGTCACAGAGTAGCTGGTGTCTGGTGACGCAGACAATGTTAGAGTCAGGATACCATTGTAAGTCCTAAGCTAGCAGCATTAAACCAAAACAAAAACCAGAAAGGAAACCAATAACAAAAGCTAAGGGCAAAGAACCAGAAAAAAACGTAAGCAACTGCTGAGAAGTAGCCTGAACTTCACCATCAATAACTAAACCCACCACGATGCAAGTGAACTTACTAAACCGCACTGGACTGGAAAGTAACAGGCTATAAAGAGGTTGTGCCACCATAAAGAACACATTTAACCTAGCAAAAAAGGTGAAAATAAATGGTTTTGTAATTTTCACCATTTCTACTTGGTTAAATGAATTCTTTATAGTGGCACAACCCCTTTAAATAGCCAGCCCAATGTTAAAGATAAAAATCAGGTGATGCACTCCTTCCAGTCATGTCCTGAGAGCCACTCCCTGCTCACCTGAACAGCAGGGTGCACACATTCCTACCATTCACTTACACCAGACAAGGCTGTGTCCCAAGCATGGACAGACCTTCAGGGAAGTCTAGAAACCGGAGGTGGACGATTGCATCCACAGCAGATATTGCTAACAGAAGGAGCAAATGCTTAGCCTAAGGGGAGGAAGAGGTTTTTTCCTGTCTTTTTATTTTGCCTTATATACAAGCAATAATCCTGGAAAGAATGTTTTCTAACATTTTTGCCTGTAAAATCCACTTTGCCTTTCTGTTTTGGATATTTTATTGTAAGTCCATAAAAGTGGTGTAAAACTGACAACATTGTTCCCAGCAGCTTCCTGGGTGTCAGAGATGCATCGAGGCTTCTTTCCTATGCTGTTCCTATTCAATCTGAGCGCTTTATCCACTCATTTCATGAGTTTTAATGCCCCCCACACTTCCTGGGAAGGCTCGCCGGAAAAATTCTTGAGTTTTTTCATTATACTCGTTACTTGAGACGAGCACTACAGAAAGTTTGTTACGAGTAACAAGCATCTGAGCATTTTAGTGCCTGTTCATTACTAATTAAAGGGAATCTGTCACCCTAATTTTGCCATATCAACTAAAGATATAGCTGAATAGTGCGTCCTATAACAAAGCTAACGGTAGGTATCATACATCATGATACCCCGTTTTCATATCCAAATACCTTTGTAAAGTTGGTATTTTTTGCTGTCAATCATGACAGTCAGGTCAGGAGGGTGGTGTTTTCTCTGTCCTTCCCCCCCCCGCTCCTCGGCATCAGTTGCGTATCGCCGTCTGTGAATCCCACAGGCGGCGTTCGGCTTCCCGCAATTGCGCAATTCAAATTCAAATGCGCTACTCTTTCCTTGCCCAGGAAGTCGTCCAAGGCAAGCAGTCATTTCCGGGGCAAGGAAAGACTAGCGCAAAGCACACTGCGCATGCGCCGGCCCAAATTTTAATTGCGCAATTGCGGGAAGCCGAATGCCCTCCTGACCTGACTGCCATGATTGACAGCAAATAATACCAACTTTACAAAGGTATTTTGATATGAAAATGGGGGTATCAGGATATATGATACCTACCGTTAGCTTTGTTATGGGACGGACTATTCAGCCATATCTTTACTTGATATGGCAAAATTGGGGTGGCAGATTCCCTTTAAGAATGATTGCTGGTGTTATGCAGGGTGCTTTCAATATTTGTTAAACTACTGATACGAATCTATTTGCTCATATTTTATCCTATGTAATATATATTATCTATCTATCTATTATCTATCTTTTATATGTATCTACACTGTGTTACAATATTATTATGCAAATAATATTTTCTCAGATTTTCCCAAATTACCTATATGAATTTCAGTCATTGTAATTTTCCAGTCAAATAAACTATTAGAGTACAATTGAAAGGTTTTTGTACAAACTGCCTATGATAACAGTTGATTTTTAAAAAAATAAAACACTCAAACTGCACTCAAAATGCATGTTCCAAATTATTATGCACAGCAGAGTTTTCAACCTTTTCATTTTAATAAAGAACAAAAAAATGGTCATTTTTTAAATTATAAGCATTAGTAGGTTATTACAAACTGAAATCAAACAGTTTTCAACTAAAAACTTTATTCTAGGTGATGTTACATTTGCACATAGGACCCCTTGTTCGAAAGGAGCTTCTGAACTCTCTCGTCCATTGAATTTGTCAGGTTTTGGATGGTTTCTGCTTCAATTGTTTTGCATGAGGACAGAATACCCTCCCAGAGCTGTTACTTAGATGTGAACTGCCTCCCGCCATCATAGACACTCCTTTTGATGATGCTCCAGAGGTTCTCAATGGGGTTGAGGTCAGGGGAGCATGGGGGCCACACCATAAGTTTGTCCCCTTTTATGCCCATAGCAGCCAGAGATGCAGATGTGTTATGTGCAGCATGAGACGGTGCATTATCATGCCTGAAAATGATCTTGCTGCGGAATGCACGGTTCTTCTTCTTGAACCATGGCAGGAAGTGCTGTTTGAGAAACTCAACATACACTATGGAGTTCATCTTTACCCCTTCAGGGATCCTAAAGGGGCCGACAATCTCTCTCCCTATGATTCCAGCCCAAAACATTACTCCACCTCCTCCTTGTTGGCACCGTAGCCGTGTTTGCATGGGGTGTCCATCAACCAGCCATCCTCCACTCCATCCATCTGGACCATCGAGCGTTGCAATGCACTCATCGGTGAACAAAACAGTTTTGAAGTCAGTCTTCATGTATTGTTTGGCCCACTGGAGGCGTTTCTGCTTGTGTGCAGTGGATAGAGGAGGTCGACAGGATGGCTTACGCACAGCTGCAAACCTCTGAAGGACCCTGCATCTTGTTGTTCGGGGGACGTTGGAGGCACCAGCAGCTTCAAAAACTTGTCTGCTGCTATGACAAGGCTTTTTTGCCGCTGCTCTTTTAACCTGACGTACAGTTAGGTCCATAAATATTTGGACAGAGACAACATTTATCTAATTTTGGTTCTAGACATTACCACAATGAATTTGAAACAAAACAAATCAGATGCAGTTGAAGTTCAGACTTTCAGCTTTCATTTGAGGGTATCCACATTAAAATTGGATGAAGGGTTTAGGAGTTTCAGCTCCTTAACATGTGCCACCCTGTTTTTAAAGGGACCAAAAGTAATTGGACAAATGACTCCAAGGCTATTTCATGGACAGGTGTGGGCAATCCCTTTGTTATGTCATTCTCAATTAAGCAGATGAAAGGGCCGGAGTTGATTTGAGGTGTGGTGTTTGCATTTGGAAGGTTTTGCTGTGAAGGAAAACATACGGTCACAGGAGCAGGTGAAACAAGCCATCCTTAAGCTGCAAGAACAGAAAAAAACCCATCCAAGAAATTGCTACAACATTAGAAGTGGCAAAATCTACAATTTGGTACATCCTGAGAAAGAAAGAAAGCACTGGTGAACTCATCAATCCAAAAAGACCTGGGAGCCCACGGAAGACAACAGTGGTGGATGATCGCCGCATACTTTCTTTGGTGAAGAAGAACCCGTTCACAACATCAACTGAAGTCCAGAACACTCTCAGTGAAGTAGGTGTATCTGTCTCTAAGTCAACAGTAAAGAGAAGACTCCATGAAAGTAAATACAAAGGGTTCACATCTGGATGCAAACCATTCATCAATTTCAAAAATAGACAGGCCAGAGTTAAATTTGCTGAAAAACACCTCCAGAAGCCAGCTCAGTTCTGGGAAAAGTATTCTATGGACAGATGAGACAAAGATCAACCTGTACCAGAATGATGGGAAGCCAAAAGTTTGGAGAAGAAAGGGAACGGCACATGATCCAAGGCACACCACATCCTCTGTAAAACATGGTGGAGGCAACGTGATGGCATGGCCATGCATGGCTTTCAATGGCACTGGGTCACTTGTGTTTATTGATGACATAACAGCAGACAAGAGTAGCCGGATGAATTCTGAAGTGTACCGGGATATACTTTCAGCCCAGATTCAGCCAAATGCTGCAAACTTGATTGGACGGCGCTTCATAGTACAGATGGATAATGACCCCAAGCATACAGCCAAAGCTACACAGGAGTTCATGAGTGCAAAAAAGTGGAACATTCTTCAATGGCCAAGTCAATCACCAGATCTTAACCCAATTGAGCATGCATTTCACTTGCTCAAATCCAGACTTAAGAGGGAAAGACCCACAAACAAGCAAGACCTGAAGGCTGCGGCTGTAAAGGCCTGGCAAAGCATTAAGAAGGAGGAAACCCAGCGTTTGGTGATGTCCATGGGTTCCAGACTTAAGGCAGTGATTGCCTCCAAAGGATTCGCCACAAAATTTTGAAAATAAAAATATTTTGTTTGGGTTATGTTTATTTGTCCAATTACTTTTGACCTCCTAAAATGTGGAGTGTTTGTAAAGAAATGTGTACAATTCTACATTTTCTAACACATATTTTTGTTCAACCCTTCAAATTAAACGTTACAATCTGCACTTGAATTCTGTTGTAGAGGTTTCATTTCAAATCCAATGTGGTGGCATGCAGAGCCCAACTCGCGAAAATTGTGTCACTGTCCAAATATTTCTGGCCCTGACTGTAATTGCCTGTAGGAAAGAGTCCTCAATTTTCCCTTATCAGCACGCACACGTGTGTACTGTGAATCAGCTACATACTTCTTGATTGTGCGATGATCACGATGAAGTGTCTTGGCAATGTTAATTGTAGTCATGCCTTGACCTAAACACTCCACAATTTGTTGCTTCTCAGCAGCCGACTCATCCTTTTTCTTTCCCATTTTGGCAGAAAATGTCGGCTGCTTAATAATGTGGGACAGCTTCTTAAGTAGTCTTGCCTTTCATTGGACACACCTGCCAAACTAATTAGAACAGGTGTCTGCAATTGCTTACAGTGATATAAAGAGCCCTGACACACATCACCATCAATGAGTTTAACTGACAAACAACAAAATTCTTACCTTATCACTCCTAAACAATTTTTGCATAATAATTTGGAACACAGTGTATCTATCTATGTATGTATCTATCTATGTATCTATCTATCATCTATCCATGGGCGTACCCAGGATCAAAACTAGGGGGGGGCAAGCCAATGTCGCATCTTATACAGGTTACATCATATACACTGTACATTATCCTGCATATTAGGTATGGAGCATTAGAACTGTTGTATATTGTATAATACAGCAGTGTATGCGACACTACGCTGTATATACCATATATTATACATGGCAGTCGCGCTCATGTCAGGAGCGGTACCAGCAAGTCCGAGGATTGCCGTGCGATCCTCGCATGAGTTATACGGCCGTCTGTCTATGCCCTTGCTATAATAATACTGTAATATTTATCTATTATTAAAGTATTAAGGAGCTCACAAGTAAAAAAAAAGCCCCCTTCCTCACCTGTCCCCCACCCACACCCCAGCAGCCCATCGTCTCACATGCACCCCTTAGTGTTCTGTCCCACTGACCCCACAATACCCCCATCCTCTCACATGCACCCCTCAGTGCTCTGTTGCCCCTCCCCACTTCAGTCCCCACAATACCCCATCCTCTCACAGTAAACCCCCAGTGCCCTAGCCCCACAATACCCCATCCTCTTACATTCAACCCCAGTGACCTGTCCACCCCTCCACCCCACTAAGTAACCCCCATCCATACCCATCTCGTTAACCCCCAGTGCCCTACCCCCCACAATACCCCCATCCTCTCACTTACCCCCAGTGCCCTTATCTTACATACCCCTACCCCCCACTGTACCCCCATCCTCTCACATTCCCCCACAGTGACTATGACACGCCTGAGCAGAATAAATTTAATAAATTCCATCCCCTCTTACCATGAAGCTTGCAGGCAGTTGCTGAGGCAGGAGCAGGAAGTGTCCAGTGTATGCACACAGAGGGCACTAGGACCCAGTGTGGCTGAGACAACCAGAGCCTGCAGGACAGAAAGTGAAACTACAGCTGCTGCCGGCCAGGAAGGAGCTCCTCTGGTGAGACAGCAGCTCCGTGCACTGCGCACACAGACAGGCACTGCAAAATGTGGCAGAGGGAGCCGGCATTGTGCTGCTCTCTCCGCTCTCTTTCATTGTGTGCCCCTGCTTCTAGGGAGGGGCAGCTGCCCCACCCTGCCCCACAGTGGGTACGCCCATGCATCTATCTATCTATGTATCTATCTATTATCAATCTATCTATCTATTATCTATCTATCTATCTATCTATCTATCTATTATCTATCTATCTATCTATCTATCTATTATCTATCTATCGTATCTATCTATCTATCTATCTATCTATCGATCTATTATATATCTGTCTTTCTATTATCTTTCTAACAGTCCAAAGAAAGGAACAGCACTCCATTCAGATGGGTGAAAAAAGAGCTACCTTATTGAGCCCATTAATGCAACGTTTCAGTTCAAAATGTGAACCTTTTTTAAGCTTGAAAAAGGTTCACACTTTGAACTGAAACGTTGCATCAATGGGCTCAATAAAGTAGCTCTTTTTTCGCCCATCTGAACGGAGTGCTGTTCTTTTCTTTGGACTGTTATATTGCAAGGTTTGGTATTTGCCTGTTGGAACTTGTGCACCCGGACTTCTTGCTTTTTTCTTTTTTGTGCTGTTTTAATTCTTTTTTCTATATATCTATCTATCTATCTATCTATCTATCATCTATCTATCTATCTATTATTCTATCTTCTTATATCTCTATTTCACATCTGTCTATTAGTGATTGTCAATCTGACAAAATTTGAATTCATCAGTTCGCTCAAATTTGGCCAGGAAATATGATTTGCATCAAATTAATTTGATGTGAATTGATTGTACATTATTATGCTCTGACATTTCTCCAAAACCAAGAGCATAATACATATATGCGAAAAAAATAATACAAATTATACTCGGTGCTCTTCAGTCCTGCTTTGTCAACCCACTATGAACCGGTCATCTTCTTCTTTGGTTTTGACTTGGTCATCTTCAGTGCCTTTTCGGCAGCCAATTTCTCTGTCTTCATCTGGTGCCTGACATCTTCGGCATATCCTCTGTTGATTAGGCCACAAGGTTAGTAAGAGCATTGAAGATGGGTCGTGGCTGGGTCTTTCTGCATGACAATGACCTAAAACACACAGTCAGGGCAACTAAGGAGTGGCTCCGTAAGAATCATTTCAAGGTCCTGGAGTGGCCTAGTCAGTCTGCAGACCTGAACCCAATAGAAAATCTTTGGAAGCAGTTGAAACTCAATTTTGCCCAGTGACAGGCCCGGAACCTGAAAGATCTGGAGAAGATCTGTATGGAGGAGTGGGCAAAAATCCCCTCTGCAGTGTGTGCAAACTTGCTCAAGAAGTACAGGAAAACAAAGGTTTCTGTACCAAATATTAGGGTCTGCTTTTCTATTGTATCGAATACTTATTTCATGCAATAAAATGCAAATTATGTAAAAATCATATAATGGGATTTTTTGGGATTTTTTTTAAGATTATGTGTCTAAAGTTGATGTGTATTTATAATATGATAAAACTTACACGCCTCTCCATTCTTTGTAGGTGGGAAATCTTGCAAAATCGGCAGTGCATCAAATACTTATTTTCCCCACTCTATCTATCTATCATCTATCTATCTATCTATCTATCTATCTATCTATCTATCTATCTATCTATCTATCTATCTATCTATCTATCTATCTATCTATCTATCTGTCTCCCTCTTCTGCATGCAGAAGATAGTTGATGCATTATAGTACCACGCACTATTAAATATCATGTTTTGCTGTACTACCAATAAATTTGACCTACTCTCAGTATCTTCATCATTTTCATCATTTTCAGTCCTATTTCACAATCAATAGAGAACATGTGCTTAGTTCGTTGGATACAATTTGTTTTATAAAATGTAACCATTATCAAAGCTGAGTCTTTTTCAGATTTAAATCGGTGATTATATAACAGTTTTGCTCAACTACCATAAAAATATGTTAGACTTCCGGAAAGAAATCGGGTAGAACTGAATATTTCATTTATCTTCCTCATTGGTATATTTGAAAAGCAATTTCTGGGATTTTTCCATATATTACAGAAGCAAGCATGTCATTATATGAGCTTTGGCATCTGAAAAGCTGTAAATTATAAGATATTCCAGAAAAAATATGTCAAGAGAAGCAATGCTGCAGACCGGTAAAATGAATCCTCAAAACAAGCAGAACCTATATTAAAAATGAAGCATAATATTCAAGTGCTAAATAAAGCAAACTTCTTACATTTACTCTACTCATGGAGCATGAAGGATAAGAAGGAAGGAGGAGACCGCAGATGAGAAAGCAAAATGACAAGTGGGGAGAAGAAGGGGAATAATTAAAAGAGTTACAGTTTGAAAAGTAATTAAACTTTGTTTATATACATATTAGCCTCTGCAAAATTATGAATCTTTTTTGCTGTGTTGTCTGCCTAGTTAATGCTTTCTTAGTAGCTGATTTCAGCAGCAAATCTTGCAAAACTCATGCTCCTTTGTGAGCTTCTTTCCCCTTCTCATGCTCAGAAAGGGAAAAATGTCTGAACAAGAGGGAAAAGCATCAGATAAGGTCACACAGGCATACAAATAACCTAGACCTGTAGTACAAATCAGCTACTAAGACAGCATGAACTAGGCAGACAAGTCAGCACCTTCAACATGATATTAAAGAGAACCTGTCAACTGCATTTTACTAAGTACAGAAAGTACCACATTGGCTCTGTCATACTGATGAAAATGATACCTCTGGTGAGTAAATCCATTTTGTAGATTTTCTTTCATCCATGTTTGAAGTTTCCTTTGTTTTCATGTCTTCATGCATGGGGCATGCCAGTGGGCAGGACAATGGGTAGGGTCTTCAAATTTGTCCCCTCCGTTGTGACTGGGTGTATCTTCTTTTTTATTTAAAACTAGCTGAAGAGCCCTGCGTTGCCCAGGCATAGTAACTAACTGTGGTTAGTTATAAAAATTATCCTCCATCCCATAGTCCAGTACCCATATACCTGTGTAGCCCTGGTGTTAGGCACACGCAGTACCCTGGAGAGTGTGTGGCGAGACAGCAGTTTAATGCTAAATATCCATTCACTCAACATATACTAGACACACCCTTGGGGTAGTGAGTTTACTCTTGAGGGAGTGGTCAAGGTGTATGTGTTAGAGTGATTTAGTCAGTTCAGTTCCTGACTTCTGAGAGAGAAGACGTCTGGAGGGAGGAAGCAGTCCAGATTGCTCTATCATCAG
Organism: Oophaga sylvatica; assembly: GCA_033576555.1. Taxonomy (NCBI): domain Eukaryota; kingdom Metazoa; phylum Chordata; class Amphibia; order Anura; family Dendrobatidae; genus Oophaga; species Oophaga sylvatica. The sequence goes on along the minus strand of JARQOD010000003.1, from coordinate 353,722,780 downwards.
TTCGGAAAGTGGAGTCTAGTACAGGTGGTTTAATTCACCTCAGCCTAGTCAGAGCTGTACCTCTTCAGCATACACTGGAAGGAAAGAAGAAGTTTAGTGCAGAAAGTCTTCAGTATCCTGTCTAAAGGACGGTGTAAGGTTCAGAGACGTGCTCCTGCCTATTGAAAACTGAGCATCTGTAACTAACTTTGAAGTGAAGGAAAAGAAAGAAGTGACTGCTCGACCCTTGGCTAGTGTGAGTGCTTATGTTACCAGCGAGGACAAGGCGAAAGGCACAGTGGTTTATTGGAATAGTGCTTACGGATTGAAGAAGTCCTGCACATTGCTACCGGTCACTGGGGACCGAAGGATCACTATTGTTACAAGCATAGTGGTAAGAAAACCAGGAATTTACCGGACCTTAGGTCGCGGCAAACAAGCCCCATATAGTCAGTACGTAACTGGGGTCAGGGGGAGTGAAGACTTTGAGTCAGTGCACGATAAGATAAGAATTCAGCTCCCTCGCAGGAAGGCTCCTAACACAAAGCTGACTGGGCGGTACAGCTATAGATTAGCTGGAGTTATTGAGGGAACTACGCTTCAGGCTGGTTGTACTCATTGTATTGGAAGTAAAGGAGGCCCCTAACTTGTCCAGCTGCTGTCTCAAGATACACTCTCCTTGGATCAGCCTCCCTGGGACCTGCCTGAACATCTTACAAGTAAAGGTATGGAAAGACGCTGACTGTGTGAGACTGTGTTATTTATCTGCACCCGACTTCACTAACTTCATAGACTTTGAGGGAAGAGTCCCACCTGTAGGGGACCCGACATCTAGCTGCATCACCATCCCCTCAGAGATCTACAGCAGCGCTGGTACTAATTACCAGAAGACTACAGGTGGCGTCACGAACTGTATATAAACCTATCCCCTGTAAATATATCCCCAACATACGCCAGACCGCCCGGGCCACAGACCGAGCCACAGCTACCTGTGACAAACCCCATAGACTTCCATGGGCTCGGCTCTGAGTACCCCATTGCCCTGGTAATCCACAATTGTGGTGGCGGGTCGACACAAAACTTTGGCGTCACGAACAGGATGCGAAACTCGCAGAATTGCGAGCCCTGTGTGCCTAAGGAATTGTTTTTGTGAAAAAGGACTGTTTGCACTTTTGGCGCCAAAATCGCCATTTTTGTCGCCATATTCGCGCCCTCAGGCGCTGGAGAAGAAGGTGGGCGTACCTTTGTGGCGTCTACCCCCCTGTGGCGCGAAGAAAATGCCTGCCCTCTCAAAGTGCTATTACAACATGCGATCCTGCCCTACAGCAAAGGAGGTCCGCCTCCTCTTCACCTTCCCTGCGAGGAGGAGGAGACGCAAACCCCACCTCCACGGAAGAGACCGGATGTCTCCGCAGAAAGAAGAGAGAATCTTCTGGAACATCATGGAGGCAGGACGTGTGCAGCCGAGCAGGGAAGCGGAGGAAGGCAGGCCCCGTGCCCCAGCCAAGCTGCCACCAGCATCGGAGTTATCCGTGGTCCTGCACCTGCAACAGGCGTTGCTAGAGACAAGAGAAGAAAATGCACGCCTGAAGAAGATGGTCCAGTACCAACCTGGCTTTGAAGAGATCGAGAGACGCCGGCGTACCCTGGAACAGCGGAGGCTGTGGGACACGGTGATCTCTCCCCTCAACGACCCCCCACGATTCCAGATACCGAAGAGTCTGCTGCCCAAGGCGAAGGAGCAACCGGAGGCTGCCCCCGAAAGTACCGATCCCGATCCCACCGGTGAAGCGGTGGAAGCGAAGGAGGTTGAGGAGGTACAGCCAATCCCGGAACGCCCGCCCGGCCAAGAGGCCGCAGCAGATGATCGGTCCCCGGCAGGGACACCGGAGGGGTCCTGTCCGTCACTACCAGATGTGGACTGGGACGAAATGGCGCGCCTGGATGACGTCGCCTATACCGCCCAGTGGGAACAGGAATGGCAGAGTCGTGAGGAGAAGAAGAAACGCCAGCAGGAGGAAGAGCGGGAAGCTCAGCGGAACCGTCAGCAACAATATGCAGAGCTGATCGCGGACAAAGAGAGTGTCCGGAGAGATAAAGGTACCCTGAGGGAACCGCGGCGGCAGGGGTGTGTGACTGAGTTCCAGCTCCGGAAGGGCTGGGGCTTTATCCGTGAACCGGGCCTCTACCCAGGGGTCTTTGTCAGCAGGCGTGACGTAGAATCTCACCTACCGCAAGGCCATCCCGGGAGGGACTTAGTAAATGGAGACATCGTCACATATACGCGGCACTGGGGAATGAAGGGATGGTATGCCCTTAACGTCGCCATCGTCCGTGACCCCGTCCCCGATGCAGGTAACGTCACCACTACCGCAGCGTCCCCGTCTCCAGCTCAAGCAGCATCCGGCCGTGCCCCAGCATCGCCCCCTGCAAATTCATCGCAACTAGCGACCCAGAGTTCATCGCAAATGAAAGTCAAATCTACATCGCAACTAGCGACCCAGTCTCAATCGCAATCCATGACACGGTCCATATCGTTAACTGTGATTGAAACGCAATCGGTGTCACGTGAGGAGAATGTACCCGTTGCGCCCCTAGAGGTTCGCACAAGAACTGTGGCGACCCAGACCCTAATCGCAGCGCATGATTTGCTAGTCCTGGGATCTAGGGCCCATTGCATTGTTCCAGCCCCCGGGGTGGAAAGTGTATTGGAAAGTGTATTAGAAGTAAATGAATAAATAGTAAAGAAGAATCGGTGGGATCCATATCGGGTCTACCATAAGTAAAAAGTTTGAGAATGTTTTATAAAGTTTTGCATATATATTTCTAACCGTAGAATGCCCGGCTGGGTAATCAGAAAAAGTTTGCACTTTAGTATAATAATGTGATATTATATCTATGTCTTTGGTTTTACAATGGACTTTGAGGTTGAGGACTGTGCTAACCCAGAACTTACTTGTACATAGTTGCGCTTCGGTGCCTTATCTTGGTTTTACATAAACCAGCACAACTACCTCTGAACCAAAAACCCGTATGGTGTGGCACTGAGTGAGGTCTGCATTTGGATGTCCTGCAGCCCACCCAGGACCTACGTTGAAGGTTTGGTGCGGGTCCTTCACAAGTATATTGTATATTTATTGAATGCTATTTAATACTTTAGTATTTTCTATAATGTTTGTAACGTTCAAGATATCCTCACCTCCCGGATGGGACGAACCAATGTTAATTGTTTAATGTTTTCATGCATAAACAAAATGTCTCTTTTGTATTTTACAGCCCGGGAGTGCTGTCTTTTACCATGGGGGAATGTGTAGCCCTGGTGTTAGGCACACGCAGTACCCTGGAGAGTGTGTGGCGAGACAGCAGTTTAATGCTAAATATCCATTCACTCAACATATACTAGACACACCCTTGGGGTAGTGAGTTTACTCTTGAGGGAGTGGTCAAGGTGTATGTGTTAGAGTGATTTAGTCAGTTCAGTTCCTGACTTCTGAGAGAGAAGACGTCTGGAGGGAGGAAGCAGTCCAGATTGCTCTATCATCAGTTCGGAAAGTGGAGTCTAGTACAGGTGGTTTAATTCACCTCAGCCTAGTCAGAGCTGTACCTCTTCAGCATACACTGGAAGGAAAGAAGAAGTTTAGTGCAGAAAGTCTTCAGTATCCTGTCTAAAGGACGGTGTAAGGTTCAGAGACGTGCTCCTGCCTATTGAAAACTGAGCATCTGTAACTAACTTTGAAGTGAAGGAAAAGAAAGAAGTGACTGCTCGACCCTTGGCTAGTGTGAGTGCTTATGTTACCAGCGAGGACAAGGCGAAAGGCACAGTGGTTTATTGGAATAGTGCTTACGGATTGAAGAAGTCCTGCACATTGCTACCGGTCACTGGGGACCGAAGGATCACTATTGTTACAAGCATAGTGGTAAGAAAACCAGGAATTTACCGGACCTTAGGTCGCGGCAAACAAGCCCCATATAGTCAGTACGTAACTGGGGTCAGGGGGAGTGAAGACTTTGAGTCAGTGCACGATAAGATAAGAATTCAGCTCCCTCGCAGGAAGGCTCCTAACACAAAGCTGACTGGGCGGTACAGCTATAGATTAGCTGGAGTTATTGAGGGAACTACGCTTCAGGCTGGTTGTACTCATTGTATTGGAAGTAAAGGAGGCCCTAACTTGTCCAGCTGCTGTCTGAAGATACACTCTCCTTGGATCAGCCTCCCTGGGACCTGCCTGAACATCTTACAAGTAAAGGTATGGAAAGACGCTGACTGTGTGAGACTGTGTTATTTATCTGCACCCGACTTCACTAACTTCATAGACTTTGAGGGAAGAGTCCCACCTGTAGGGGACCCGACATCTAGCTGCATCACCATCCCCTCAGAGATCTACAGCAGCGCTGGTACTAATTACCAGAAGACTACAGGTGGCGTCACGAACTGTATATAAACCTATCCCCTGTAAATATATCCCCAACATACGCCAGACCGCCCGGGCCACAGACCGAGCCACAGCTACCTGTGACAAACCCCATAGACTTCCATGGGCTCGGCTCTGAGTACCCCATTGCCCTGGTAATCCACAATTGTGGTGGCGGGTCGACACATACCCATCACACATCCTCCATCCCATAGTTCCATGCCCATATACCCATCATACATATCCTCTATCCCATAGTCCCATACCCATCACACATCCTCCATCCCATAGTCCCATGCCATATACCCATCACACATCCTTCATCCATAGTCTCAAACCCATACACCCATCAGACATCCTCCATCCTATAGTCCCGAGCATTGTGGCACTGAGCAGGGAGTTCGTGGAGATGTGCTGTTATGTAACCTGGCAGTGTGGCTCTGTTTGCGGCTCTGCGTGTGGCCGCTGATAATGAGATTTTGTACGCCGGTAACAATAGATCCCGGGGCAGTAATAGAGGCGGGGGTGATTCATTTCTGTCATGTGCTCTCTGCTCCTTTCTGGGGGCAGACAATGGTTGGGAGCTTATGTTCCCGGTGCTGTTAGATTTCTCCCACCCAGTCAGTGTCTACTGAGGTGTTGTTGAGTGGGAAAACTGTTGGTCATAGCAACCAATCACAGCTCAGCTTTCATCTTTTAAGCAACTCTGGTGAAATAAAAGATACTTAGTGATTGGTTGCTATGGGCAACACAGGCAGTGTAACCTGTTGTGGTCAAGACGATGTGCCTATGAAACATATATATTAGGTATTTATTATATATCTATATTAGAGTTCGAGTTCCCGCTGCTGCACAAGGAGAGTCTCGAACCAGTCCCGCTGCGGTCCCCAATCCATCTCTGGCCGCAGTGGAGCCTGCTCAGCAAAGACGTCGGTCCCAGCATCTCGCCCAGTCTAATACTGTGCAGAAACTTGCTGCTGCCTCTTCAGGTTCTGCTATTGTAGCCAGTACTGGTCAGAGGCGAGCAGACGTCTTTAGGACTTAGTCCTTTGTTGCTTCATCTGAGCATGCCCAGAGCAAGATCTCCCATTGGAGATCAGGGGTAACATGCTTAGATAAGCTGCCACTCCTATATTGGAGGTTGATGCCTCGTCCGTTGGTGCTGGAGCAGTCCTTTTTCAAAAGGATAATCTAGGTCGGAAACATCCTTGTTTCTTCTTTTCCAAGACCTTCACACCAGTGGAGAGGAATTATTCCATTGGGGATAGGGAGTTGCTAGCCATGAAGTTGGCCTTTTCCGAGTGGAGACATCTCCTGGAGGGGGCTCACTTTCCCTTTCAAGTTTTCACTGACCACAAAAATTTGGTCTATTTACAGACCACCCAGCGGCAAAATTCTCATCAGGCCGGATGGTCCCTGTTCTTCTCCCGGTTCCATTCCACCCTCCATTTCCTCTCCGGTGAGAAGAACATTCGCGCCGACGCTCTATCTCGCTCCGTGGTGTCCTCTGAGGAGGTGGAGGAGGAGCCTCGGCTTATTGTCCCCACAGAGAGCCTAAGAACGGTGGATCCGGTTTCGCTTGAGTCTGTGCCTCTGGGCAAGACTTTTGTGCCCACCAATTTGTGACCGGAAGTACTCTCTTGGGCACATTTGTCCAGGGTGCGTGGATGTTTTGGGACAAAAAGGATTCTGAGTTGCTAGCGAGGACATACTGGTGGCCACAGATGGTCCGTGATGTCAGGGAGTATGTTCAGGCGTGCGTCTCCTGCGCTAAGAATAAATCCCCTCGACAATGGCTGGCTGGGCTACTTTTCCCTTTACCGGTGGCAGACAGGCCCTGGGAGATGGTCGGGATGATTTTGTGGTGGGCTTACCCAAGTCTCGGGGCTGCACCATCATCTGGGTGATAACTGACCACTTCTCTAAAATGGTGCACTTGGTGTCGTTACCACAGTTACCGTCTGCACGGGCCTTGGCAGCATTATTCATTAGACATATTTTCCGCCTACACGGTATGCCAGACAAAATTGTCAGTGATCGAGGTCCCCAGTTTGCGTCTCGGTTCTGGAGAGAGCTGTGTCGTTTACTCAGCATTGAGTTGAATCTCTCCTCTGCATACCATCCCGAGATGAATAAGTTGGTAGAGAGGGCCAAACAGACCTTGGTCACATACTTGTGACATTTTGTCTCTGCCAGGCAGGATGACTGGGCATCCTTGCTACCGTGGGCTGAATTCGCTCTAAATAAAGCTGTGGCTAACTCCACCGGACAGACCCCATTCCTCCTGAACTACGGTCAGCATCCGCGGGTTCAAGTGCCCATGCCCGTGTCTTCCGCCGATTCCAGGGTGGCAGACTGGGCTGTGGAGGTACGTGACATTTGGGACCGCACCCAGGATGCCATTCAGGTCTCCAAAGAGAGGATGAGGTCTTCGGCCGATGCCCATCGGTGCCCCGCTCCTTCATTTGCTCCGGGTGACCTAGTGTGGCTCTCTGCCTGAAACATCAGGCTACGTGTAGAGTCCTGTTTTGTGAAACATGAATTCCCTCTAAAACTAAATTTTATTGATAATCATAAAAAACACCAACCCAGTGAAAAAAAGGTATACAAAAATACCTCAAGATAAAAAATCTAGCCTATTTGCGTGGTCTATACTAGTCCTGGATATTCCTACCTGACCGTGGAGGTTGGCACCACTAGAGATTCGACTTGCCGCCCCCACTCAGCGTAGGCTAGCCCTCACTGCCCTGTTATACCCTACAATATAGGTGGGAAAACAATAATTCAAATGGGCAGGAGTGAAGAGAGTCTTTAAACTAGGCACACACAAATGAAAAGAAGATAACAATAGTATCCCTCAATGACTCAAAATAGCTAAAACGCCCAAGATATAATCATGATAAATTAGGCAGAGCAAAAAATAATACCCCTTATTGTCCCCATATCATCTCATAGATTAGTCACATAGAAAAATTGTTTTGACCAATAGGTTCAGAGATTGGCTAGTAGACAAAAATGATGAGTATCAGCATAAGATTGTGCTGGTATTTAGATGAACAGCCCATAAGACATAACATATTGTTGTCATTTTGCCCTATATACCTGCTCCCACAGAGGGTAACTTATCGTATCTTCTGTACATCCCGACGCGTTTCCCCGTTAATCTGAACGGTTCATCAGGAGGTCATGGAATGATGCGGACCGGCTGCCATAATGGATGATGGTGCACCGCCGCATCGTCTCAGGTGGATTTAAATAACCGCCCATTGTTAATGCCAGAATTGGTCCACCCACATAATCATGAGCGCATGTACCGGGTTATCCTATAGGCCACATTCCGCTTTGCTCATATACGTCAGACGCCATCGCTAATCCCAGCGTGGTGTGTGAATATTACAGATACTTCCGGGAGCGGTCTGCGTCTCAGCTCTTGGAGCGCACGCATCACTTCCGCCCAGGCCAGTCTCAGAGCGCCGACGTCACTTCCGCCCCGTCCAGCAACATGCTGCGTTCCACTGATTGGAACGCAAACCTGCCATCCGTTAGTGTGACGTTCATTGTGAATAGACAAATTGCAGGCAGATTTAATAGTATGAATCGCCAGACAATGATTAGATAAAATAGATCAAATTGCAGGCAGACTTAATATTATGAATCGCAGGACAATAGATCAAATACATGGGTAAAGCTGTGACCAAGGTATTATGACAATTAGTAAAGATATAAATATCCTAAATAGGATGATATCGATATCAATAACCATCATAGGTTTTGACATATAACATGTCAATAGTATGGGTGTAAACGATCATCTCACTACCATCTCTTCAACAGTAAGTACTTCCACCAGCTCAGGGGGACTGCAATGGGGAGCCCTTGTGCCCCCACTTATGCAAATATCTTCCTGGGCTGGTGGGAGGAAACCCACATTTTTGGTGGTGAGGAGGTGGACGCCTGGTGGACCCCTTACATCTGCCTCTGGGCCAGATATATAGACGATATCCTGGTCTTCTGGTCTGGCCCAGGGGAGATGTTCACCCGTTTTGTTGAGAGCATAAACAACAATGGGGTGGGCTTGAAATTTACCTCTGAGTGTCACTCTCGCAGCATAAATTTCCTGGATTTAACCATCACAAAAAATGATGACGGCAAAATATGTACTAGTACCTTCAGAAAACTGACGGCGACCAACAGTCTGTTGAGGTGGAATAGCCATCACCCTGTCCCTCTAAAAAGAGGTATACCGAAGGGGCAGTTTCTCCGTATTCGTAGAAACTGCTCGGATGTGGGGACTTTTAAAAGACAATCCAGAGAATTATATGATAGGTTTAGGAGGAGAGGATACCCTGAAAATGTCCTGGATGGACCTCTTAATTATGCCCTTGCGTCCAATAGGGAGGCGCTTCTTAATACCACAAGGAGGAAGGCGAGGTAGAACAATATGTGTAAGGTTCTGTGTATCTGTTTCTGAAACTCAGTTTGTTCGTCGGCCATTTTGCTTTCTGTTTTGCTGCAGCTATCTTGCCCTCAGTCAAAATGGAGTTTTCCAGCTTGCATGTTCCCGCCCTGATTCTCTCCGTTTGCTTCTTAAACAGCCACAGCTGAGCAATCAGTGCTTCAGAATCTAGCCTGCAGTGAACCTGTGTTCTGACTCCTGAAGCCTTGGACCTTGTACTCCAGCCATTCCTACTGAGGAACTCTGAAGCACTTGTGGACTCTGAACTCTGCTCTTGAGAGCCTCACGTTTGCATGGACTTGCGGTAACAGAGAAGAAGATCTGAATCTGTTGTGGAGAGTTATTGCTGAGCTTAGATTACTCTGGCCTGCTGTGTCTCCTGCTTCTGTGTTTGCAACCTGTGTGTTTATTTTGCCAATTTGTATGAAGCAATACAAGACTTTCTTTATCAACCTGTGTCTCAAGTATTTTCATCGCACCCAAGCACAAGACGCTATATGAACTGTACCACATACATTACAAGATTCTGAAGCCAAACGTTAGTGTCTGCTGGGTCTGGAAAGGCTTGTCTGCTGTACTGTGGATATCGGATGTCCGGTTGTACTTTCTGTGATGACAGTGGTTGTGACTTCTCACAACCATTCCAGGTGAGCAATTCCCTTAAGTTTTTTTTTCTGCAGTGTTATCACAGGTAAACACTATTGTTTTTTTTTTTTTTCCTCTTCTCTTTTTGTCTGCTGAAACTCTGGATATCAGATGTCTGGTTGAAAGCTTTCTGTGATGATAGTGGTTGTGACTTCTCACAACCATTCCAGGTGAGCAGTTCCCTTAAAGTTTTTTCTTTCTTCAGTGTTGCCACAGGTGAACACTATTGTTTTTTTTTCTCTCCTCTTCTTCCAGTATCCTGTCTTAAAAGATCTGGAAAATGGAGGCCCGCATAAAGGAACTTTGCGGAGTGACTGATAATATCCTTGCAGATTTGCAGAATATAAAGACCCGTTTTACAAATCTTCAGGACCTAAATAATCACAATTTGCAAGTGGTTGGACAGACTACCCAGGATTTGCGAGCCAGGATTGAGGTTCTGGAGGGGCGAGTCCAGGCTCCTGCCGTGGCCCCGAGTTCTGGGATTCCCAAGTTGCCCCTTTTCGTTTTGGTGGTGAACGTGAAAAATTCAGGGGATTTGTTAATCAATGTAATCTTTTTTTTTCTGCACATGCTTCACAATTTCCTACTGAACGATCTAAGGTGCTTACTATAATTATGTTGCTTACCAACAAGGCTTTGATATGGGCAAACCCTCTGATTGAGACTGAGGATGATTGTTTGAATCACCTTGATGATTTTATTTCAGCCATGGGGCAGGTGTTTGATGACCCCAATCGAGGTGCAACAGCTGAAGCAGCCATGTTAGCTTTGCGCCAAGGTAAGCACTCGGTAGCTGAATATGCCTTGGATTTCAGGAGATGGGCCCTTGATACCACCTGGGACAATTCCGCCAAAAAATCTATTTTTCGAAAGGGGTTATCCCCACTGATTAAGGATGAACTTGCTCGTGCCGACCCTCCCACTGCGTTAGGTGACTTTATTAACTACTGCATCCGTATTGATACTCGTTTAACTGAACGCAGGCAAGAGAGATGGTTCGAAAGCAATCGTACTAACCTTTTCCTACCTTCCTCTCCAGCTAAGGAACCTTTGAATAGGATTACACGGGAACCTGAACCTGAACCCATGCAGGTAGACTCTTTACTACGACGGGTTAGTGATGCACGCAAGGAACATCGTTTTAAGGAGAATCTATGTTTTTATTGTGGTAAGTCAGGGCACTTTATTATTAACTGTCCCAGCCGTTCTCGCAAGACTACTGCAGCACTCATTCATTGTGAGTGTTGCGAGAGGGGATCTGTCAGGTCCGAGCCTCAGGCTCCAGAGAGAGCTGCAGCAACAGATCTTGATTTCTCGGACTTAAACTCCGTTACCTCTGAGGACGTTGACTGTGTAAATGCTGCCATCTTTCAAGTTTCCTCAGCGGTGTCCCAGCTGAGTTGTAAGAAAAACAATTCTCACTGTTTTCTTTCCATCAAACTCTGGGTTGACTCAGCCTGGGTGTCTAGCTCTGCTATGATCGACTCAGGTGCAAGGGGAAATTTTATGGATGTCTCCTTTGCTCTAAAACAGGGAATACGTTCAGTGAAGAAGGCTACTCCAGTACAGATGGAAACTGTGGATGGCTCCCTGCTGACCTCTGGACCAGTGGATCAGGAAACAGAGCCTTTAAAGGTTCTTATGGGTAAAGATCATCAAGAGAAACTGTCCTTTATGCTTATCTCTTCTCCTCACTTTCCCATTATTCTAGGGCTACCATGGCTGCAGGCTCAGAATCCTACCATTAACTGGGAGACCAAGGAATTACACTTTCCAGAGAAACAGATGAGTCCAAAAATTTCAGCTTGCTCTGTTCCTAAAGGAACCATGTCAGTCCCTGAACTACCAGCTGTATACCAGGACTATGTGGATTTATGTGACAAGAAGAACGCTGACCAGCTTCCTCCTCACCGTCCATATGATTGTCCAATTGAATTATTGCCTGGAGCAGAGATACCTTTTGGTAAGATCTACCCCCTGGCGGGGCCCGAGCTGAAGGCTTTAAAAGAGTACATAGACGAAAATCTAGCCAAGGGCTTCATACGCCCCTCTTCATCTCCTGCAGGGGCACCCATATTCTTTGTAAAGAAGAAAGATGGATCCCTGAGACCATGCGTAGACTATAGGGAACTCAATAAGGTTACTATTAGAAACCGTTATCCATTGCCTTTAATCCCTGAGTTATTGGAGAGAGTGCGACATGCCAAAATTTTTTCTAAACTAGATCTTCGTGGGGCCTATAACTTAGTCCGTATTAGACCTGGGGATGAATGGAAGACTGCATTCAGGTCACGCTATGGACACTTTGAATATCTGGTTATGCCTTTTGGTCTGAGTACCGCCCCAGCCACTTTCCAACACTTGGTGAATGACATCTTCAGGATCTCCTAGATACATTCGTGGTAATTTATTTGGATGATATTTTAATTTTTTCTAACTCCACAGAGGAACATCATGGACATGTGAGAATGGTCTTGGAACGTCTAAGACAAAATCATCTTTACATCAAGCTTGAAAAGTGTGAATTCCATAAGACCGAAATTCAATTTCTGGGTATGTACTGTCTACACAAGGAATTAGTATGGATGGAAGTAAAACCCAAGCCATCAATGATTGGCCAAGTCCTAGAAATGTGAAGGAGGTACAGCGCTTCATCGGGTTTGCAAACTTCTATAGACGTTTCATTAGAAATTTCTCTGAGGTAGTGTCACCTATCACCCAACTTACCCGGAAAGAGTCTAAGTTCTCCTGGACTCCCCAAGCCCAGGAAGCATTTTCCCGTCTAAAAGATAAATTTACCACTGCACCTATCCTAGTACATCCCAACCCAGAGCTTGCCTTCATAATAGAGGTGGATGCTTCAGACTGTGCCGTGGGAGCTATACTCTCTCAGAGAACAGGTGAGAAGAATGTCTTGCATCCCTGTGCCTTCTTTTCCCAGCAGTTGTCTTCGGCTGAGAAGAACTACGATGTGGGCAATAGAGAGTTGTTGGCCATTATTGCCGCCTTCAAAGAATGGAGACACCTTCTTCAAGGAGCTGCACAGCAAATAGTCGTTCTGACAGACCATCGTAATCTTGAGTTTATCAGGTCGGCTAAGTGCCTGACTCCTCGCCAGGCTCGCTGGAATCTTTTCTTAAACCAATTTAATTTTATTATTTCTTATAGACCAGGATCGCGCAATGGAAAGGCTGATGCACTCTCTAGGATTTACTCAGCAGAGACACGTCCAATTACTCCTCCTAAGACTATTCTTCCTGACTCTAGATTCCTAGGAGTGATTCATCATCAAGACCTAATTAAAGACATCAAGGAAGCATACCATGCGGATTCTTTTTTGGCTCAACCCCCAAGGGACGTAAGTCTTGTCTTTAAGAATGGTGTGTGGATTCTGGGACAACGTCTGTATATACCTGAAACAGTCAGATTGAGAGTATTGCAACTCATTCACGATTCCAAAATAGCCGGGCATAGAGGAATTCTAAAGACACAGGAATTTCTTTCTCGTTTCTTTTGGTGGCCCACTTGTAGGAAGGATGTTTTGGACTATGTCACTTCGTGTGAGGTTTGTGCAAGATGCAAAACACCTCGCTCTTCACCAACTGGTCTGTTACAGCCTCTTCCCACCCCGTCCCGCCCGTGGGGATCCATTTCTATGGACTTCATTGTGGAATTACCAACCTCTCAAGGGAAGAACACTATTCTAGTGGTGGTTGACCGTTTAACAAAGGCAGCTCATTTTATCCCTTGTGTCGGCTTACCCACTGCAAAACAGACATCAGATTTGATGATTAAAGATGTGTTTCGTTTACATGGAGTACCGGATGAGGTTATTTCGGATCGAGGGGTGCAATTCACTTCTAGGTTTTGGCAAAATTTCTGTGCAGCATTGGACATTAAAGTAAACCTTTCTTCTGCTTTTCATCCCCAGACTAATGGACAAACCGAACGAACCAATCAAACCCTGGAGCAGTATCTCCGCTGCTTTATCTGCCACCTACAGGATGATTGGGTGGATCTACTTCCATTGGCTGAGTTCTCTTACAACAACTCTCAGAGTGCCTCCACTAAACAGTCTCCTTTTTACTCTAATCTAGGTTATCATCCTAACATTCTACCACGATTTCCCATAGAGACGCCTTTGCCAGCAGTGGCTGAAAGAGTCACGACTTTACAGAAGAATATGGATCTTCTAAAGGAGAATCTGGAATCGGCTCAGGAAAGGTACAAGAAGGCAGCAGATAAATTTCGTAAACCTGCACCAGCTTTTAAGGTAGGAGACCTGGTCTGGCTGTCAACCAGAAATCTTAAGTTAAGGATTCCATCGTCTAAGTTGGGACATAAGTACATTGGACCCTATAAAATCAGTAAGATTATAAGTGCCGTTGCTTGTCGTCTTCAATTGCCCAGAACTATGAGAATCCACCCTGTCTTTCATGTATCCCTACTAAAGGCTGCGACACCCAATACGTTTCCTGGACGTTCTTCTCCTTGCCCTGACCCAGTGCTAGTCGATGGTCAGGAAGAATTTGTGGTGGAAAGGATTTTAGATTCCAGGTTGTATAGAAATCAGTTACAATATCTGATTAAATGGCAGGGCTACCCAGTGGAGGACAACTCATGGGAGCCAGTCAATAACGTTAATGCTCCTCGCTTGCTCCGTCAGTTTCATCAGAGGTACCCACACAAGCCTGGTCTGAGGTCATCCGGAGGTTGTCCCTAAGGGGGGAGTAATGTAAGGTTCTGTGTATCTGTTTCTGAAACTCAGTTTGTTCGTCGGCCATTTTGCTTTCTGTTTTGCTGCAGCTATCTTGCCCTCAGTCAAAATGGAGTTTTCCAGCTTGCATGTTCCCGCCCTGATTCTCTCCGTTTGCTTCTTAAACAGCCACAGCTGAGCAATCAGTGCTTCAGAATCTAGCCTGCAGTGAACCTGTGTTCTGACTCCTGAAGCCTTGGACCTTGTACTCCAGCCATTCCTACTGAGGAACTCTGAAGCACTTGTGGACTCTGAACTCTGCTCTTGAGAGCCTCACGTTTGCATGGACTTGCGGTAACAGAGAAGAAGATCTGAATCTGTTGTGGAGAGTTATTGCTGAGCTTAGATTACTCTGGCCTGCTGTGTCTCCTGCTTCTGTGTTTGCAACCTGTGTGTTTATTTTGCCAATTTGTATGAAGCAATACAAGACTTTCTTTATCAACCTGTGTCTCAAGTATTTTCATCGCACCCAAGCACAAGACGCTATATGAACTGTACCACATACATTACAATATGTAAGATTGATTGGGACATTTGATGAACAATCTGAAAGGGTGTACCAGATTTTGAAAAAACACTGGGGAATTCTTACAGCAGATCCCAATGTGAGTAAATTTTTACCCTCCAAACCGAGTGTCACATACAGGAGATGTCGTTCAATAGGGGACCGGTTGGTCCACAGCCTGTATCAAATGCCTTTGAGGGAAAACACTTGGCTGGATAGAAGACCTTTGGGCTTCTTTAAATGCGGCAATTGCTCAAGATGTAATATGATGAATCAAACTAAAACATTCTGTAGTTCAGCCAATGGAAAGAGATTTATCATCAGGGATTTTGGTAACTGCAGATCCATGGGGGTAGTCTATAAAGCCACCTGTACTTTCCCCCTGGATTATGTTGGAAAAACTAAAAGAGAACTAAGAACAAGAGTAGGCGAGCATTGCAATGATATTAAGAACAAAAGAGATACACCAATATCCCGCCATATGAATAGTGTACATTCGGGCTGCCTATCAGAAATCACCTTTACAATGATAGAACTGATTAAATCCAAAACAAGAGGGGGAGATCATGATAAAATGATTCTAAAATGCGAGGCTGAGTGGACTTTTAGGCTGCAGTCCTTATCTCCAAAAGGTCTAAATGAATATATATCGTACACATGCTTTATATAATATAGAAGGGAAAATAAGCTTACTTGATTGGCATCTTATGATCTATATATATATTTCTTAATGGTAGTGAGATGATCGTTTACACCCACACTATTGACATGTTATATGTCAAAACCTATGATGGTTATTGATATCGATATCATCCTATTTAGGATATTTATATCTTTACTAATTGTCATTATACCTTGGTCACAGCTTTACCCATGTATTTGATCTATTGTCCTGTGATTCATAATATTAAGTCTGCCTGCAATTTGATCAATTTTATCTAATCATTAGTCTGGCGATTCATACTATTAAATCTGCCTGCAATTTGTCTATTCACAATGAACGTCACACTAACGGACGGCAGGTTTGCGTTCCAATCAGTGGAACGCAGCATGTTGCTGGACGGGGCGGAAGTGACGTCGGCGCTCTGAGACTGGCCTGGGCGGAAGTGATGCGTGCGCTCCAAGAGTTGAGACGCAGACCGCTCCCGGAAGTATCTGTAATATTCACACACCACGCTGGGACAGCGTGATTAGCGATGGCGTCTGACGTATATGAGCACAACAATTTTTCTATGTGACTAATCTATGAGATGATATGGGGACAATAAGGGGTATTATTTTTTGCTCTGCCTAATTTATCATGATTATATCTTGGGCTTTTTAGCTGTTTTGAGTCATTGAGGGATACTATTGTTATCTTCTTTTCATTTGTGTGTGCCTAGTTTAAAGACTCTCTTCACTCCTGCCTATTTGAATTATTGTTTTCCCAACTATATTGTAGGGTATAACAGGGCAGTGAGGGCTAGCCTACGCTGAGTGGGGGCGCCAAGTCGAATCTCTAGTGGTGCCAACCTCCACGGTCAGGTAGGAATATCCAGGACTAGTATAGACAACGCAAATAGGCTAGATTTTTTATCTTGAGGTATTTTTGTATACCTTTTTTTCACTGGGTTGGTGTTTTTTATGATTATCAATAAAATTTAGTTTTAGAGGGAATTCATGTTTCACAAAAATTTGGTTTCATTCCCATATGTATTTATGATTTTTGTTCTACGTGTAGAGTCCACCAAGTTTGCACCTCGCTTTTTGGGTCCCTTTAAAGTTCTTGAGCAGGTGAACACGGTGGTTTACCGCCTAGCCCTTCCGCCTTGCCTTGGTATCACCGACACGTTTCATGTGCCCTCCTGAAACCCATGGCCATTTCCCGGTTTTCCGAGTCATCTGCCGGGACGTCGGGTTCATCTACCTACGATCATGAGGTGAACGCCATTGTTGGGTGCAAGGTGGTGCGAGGCAAAAAATTTTATTTGGTGGATTGGAGGGGTTATGGACCTGAGGATTGGTCCTGGCAGCCTGCCAAGCATGTTCACTCTCCGCAGCTCATCATTGCCTTTGAGCGCAGCGAGGCCCAAAGAAGGGGGGCCCTGGAAGGGGGGGGTAATGTTAGGGTTCAAGTTCCCGCTGCTGCACAAGGGGAGTCTCGAACCAGTCCCGCTGTGGTCCCCCATCCATCTATGGCCGCAGTGGAGCCTGCTCAGCAAAGACATCGGTCCCAGCGTCTCGCCCGGTCTAATACTGTGCAGAGACTTGCTGCTGCCTCTTCAGGTTCTGCTATTGTAGCCAATACTGGTCTGCGGCGAGCAGACGTCTTTAGGACTAAGTCCTTTGTTGCTTCATCTGAGCAAGCCCAGAGCAAGATCTCCCATTGGAGATCAGGTGTCACATGCTCAGATACAGCTGCCACTCCTATTGGTCCTTCAGGAAGGTCCTGTGGCTTTTGATGTTCTGAAGCAGCTTCCCATTGGTCCATCCTGGAAGGTCTTTTTCTCGTGGCTGCTATAAAAGGCTGTCCTTACCGCACGGCAGTGCGCTAGTATCAAATCTGTTACGTGCTTGCGCCAGTGTGGTCATGTATGCATGTGGTTAGGTCTGGCTGAAAACGCCATTAGAATACCGGCTACTCCGGTGAGGAGATTACTGCTTGGGTTCTGTATGCATGACCACAGACTGCAATCCGCTTAGCAGTCATCTGTGTTCCCTGTGAGTCTAACAGGACACAGTCTTTTTTACAGCGGCTCTGTGAATTAACAGAGTCCGCTTATATCGCCATATAGTGCTACAGCGTTTACATCTGCGACACTGCGGGATAACAGAGTTCGCTGATACTGCCTATTTATGCCATCTTACTAGCAGCAGGCTCTGCCTGCACGGTGGACCCCGGGCTGCGAACGCACCTCTCCTTAATATCTATTAGGTGCGTTCTGCAGGCCCTTAACAATATATGTACATATATATGTATTAGATATTTATTATACGGGGCTTTGCATGTGGAGTGACTGTGGCTATGCAGAGTGGGTGGGGCCATGTAGAGTGGGCGTGACTCGATATATATATATACACACACACAACAATATACATATACTCAACTTTATATATATAGATTTTGTGCATATCCAACACTGCGGGATTAAAGAGATCCTGTCAGTCGATTCCTGATTTAAAATTTCGAACTGCACCATCCTAGCAACGGCAGCGCTTGGCATTTTAAGCTCTTAGAAGTCTTCAGGAAAATGGTACCAGCAACTGCCCATGCGTAGATTGCTTATTGTCACCGGTGCCATTTTACTGAAGCCCACCATTAGATCAATCTAAACTGGCGCCACCCACAGCCAGGACAGCGCCGGTTTAGATTGATCTAATGGTGGGCTTTAGTAAAATGGCACCGGTGACACTAAGCAATCTATGCATGGGCAGTTGCTGGTGCCATTTTCCTGAAGACTTCCAAGAGCTCAAAATGCCAAGCGCCGCCATGGCTAGGATGGCGCCGGTTCAAAATTTTAAATCAGGAATAGACTGACAGGTTCTCTTTAATCCCACAGTGTTGGATATGCTAATGAGGCAGGTTCAGTCTGGTGGCGTGTCTCTTTCCTAATACTTAGCTTGTCAGTAAGTACACAGAAAGAAGAAATTTGCAAGAACAATATATGGGCCCTATACAGCCAATAACTCATCATAATGTACAATTCCGCCTGGTTTGAAGGTGGAAATAGACCCCCCTTACCTTTTCGGCCCTGTGCAGCTGCTCAGGTTGCACCAATGATATGTCCATCCCTGACATGATCTTCTAATAAATATTGTATACGCTCTCTATTATGTTAGCATCATTACGCAGACTTTCAGTCGCAGCCAGTGAGGCAAGATTAGAAGAACTGAGCTAGGACTAGTCTGGGCGAAGAGCTGCATCGGGAGACTTTTCCTGCCACATTAGTATATGCAACACTGCAGTATAAACCTTCATTCTACAAATACTGCAGTGACATAAAACACATGCCACTGCGCTCTGTTCAATGTGCATCTGCCTCTGCTGAGAAATGAACATCAGAACATTGCCTGAATGTACTCATTGTCATTATCATGTGATCAGAAAACATCTTTAATACCTGTTACCAATAAGTAATATTTTCCCAAAAATTGTACTATAGCTCTTCCTGCAAAAAAGTCACATAGCTACATAGTCAGAAAAAAAAATAAAACATAGTAGCTCACAAAAACAAACAAATAAAATAAATTACTGCTATTTTCACAATAAAATAGGCCTGATCCTGAAGGGGTTAAAGATTGAACTATTAACCTTAAATGGGTACTCCAGGGAGATAAAAAATATTGTAGCATTCCATAAGGGAGGGGGAGCAGCGAGGAGCAGCTGCAGTGTTATGCAGAATTACAGAGTAGTGTAAGGGTGGAAAACAGTATGACCATTACAATAATTTTTGATCTCCATGAAGTACCCCTTTAATGCGCACTTTACAGATGTAGAAAAGCAAAACTATATATACATTGTGTATTTGTTGCTGTTTCCTAATTTTATCACTTTATTTAGTTTGTATGTTGTATTTATAATGAAGTGTCAAGAGAGAACATCTTTTTTAGAATCGACAATTAACAAGTGTACAGGATGAAACCTTTACAGCTGTTTTATTCAACATTAGCATACAGAAAGAATTCAACAATTTTCATATTTTCTCATTAACATCCCTCATTTTTTACTTGAAATTAATGTAGCAGATCATCATTAATGTAGCATTAGCTACATTATGGCCAGGGCGGTGTGTGACCCATTACGCACATTTCCTATGGCAGCGTGTGTGTCACCATTACTGCACATTTCCCATGCTCTTCCCCGGCAAGGACTGCCACACACTCACTACCCCGGCCCTCGTCCAGAGCGTCCTACTCCTCGTGCTGTTTCCTGGGGTCTGCATGGAAGATCTTCAGGCACTGTGCTTAGAGGGTATGCGTGACTGCCCTCGGTCTCTTAAAGAGACAGTGCGCACTGCCAAAAAGTGTTCCCAGCCAATGGTTAAGGTTGAGAAATACTTATTATTTAAGGTACCTCCACTTGGGAAGTGCCTGAGCAATGTGTTTAACAGCCGTACCTGCCTGCACCTGTCGTGCCAGTCTATATACCAGCAGTACCTGTCTACAGTACACGTTTTGTCTTCTAGTATCCCTGCCATACTATTCATTCTTGGCTGTTCCAAATACCTGCCTCTTTTGGGGTCAGCTGCCTTGTGTCCGAGGTCTGTCCTGGAGTAGCACTGAAGAGTCAGTTGTTCACCTAGTCTTGCCCTTCCAGGCTATTCTTTTCCATGGCACCGTGTTTACACCATTATTCCCATTACAATTAATATTATTACTAGCACTTAAGACATTTTTTGCTGAAGGTTCAGGATGGGTGAAATAAAATGAAAGAAAACAATGCTCAACTCACCAATGGAAGTCTTTGAGAATGAATAATAGTTTCATTGCTAATTCTTCTTGTTTTGATGCTTGAAAAGGCCCGACAGTGCCTAAAAAGACAGCGCACCGTCCAAAAGTGTCCACAGCCAATAGCTGGGAGACACTTATTATTTAAGGCACCTTCACTTGTTGGGAAGGGTTTAGTTAGCCAGTCTGCACGCTTGCTACTTCTCAGGTCCCCTGTCTGTTAGTAACCGCGAGTTCCTGCCAGTACTTACTAGTACCTACATGCATCTCCTTGTTCTTCAACTTTCCTGTCTGTCCATGCTTGTTCCTTTCAGTATCTGACTGCCTATATATCAATCGCACCTGCCATGCCTGTCTGTATACCAGCTGTACCTGCCATGCCTGTCTGTATACCAGTCGTACCTGCCTATACCTGCTGTGCCAGTCGGTATACCAGCCGTAAATGCCTGCACCTGCCATGTCAGTCTGTATACCAGCCGTAATTTCAAGCACCTGACGTGCTAGTTTGTATACCAGCCGTACCTGTCTACACCTCCCTTGTCTTCCATTATTCCTGCCACACCTGGCGGTATGTTAAGAACATTTTTTCTTGTATAATGCCTTGTATATAAGGCAAAATTTAAAAATGATTTAAAAATATATATAATATATAATTTAAGTAAATCAAAATTGATTTTTTTGTTAACAAATGGGAAATTTCAGTCTAATTTATGAACGATGCAATAACTTCCAAAAAAATGGCCTAATATACACCCTGCATTAGACGTAAAGGAGGACTCATACACATTCTGTTCATATTGTCATGTATTGGTACTCCTAGACTCATTAAAGGCTATGCATTTTGGAGGGTAATATATCAAACAAATGGACTCCAGACCACAGAATAGTCTATGGGTGAGCAATATAATTCCGATAAGGGTATGTGCATACGCTGAGTAAAATTTCTTCACCATTTCAACATCTCTTAGCAGTAAAAATGTAGCTGCAAAAATCTATGGTTTTGGTGCGTTTTTGCAATGTTTTTGCCCTTTGTTTTTGAATTGATTTGAGTGAAGTCAATGGAGAAAAAGCAGGGCAAAAGTGCATAGCGAATTGACATGCTGCAGATTGTTTTCTTCATCAAATCTGCAAGTCAAAAATAATCAACGTGAGCATGACACTTCAGGGTTTTCATTCGCTTTGCTGGCATCAGGTTTTGCCACAAATCCACACAAAAACACACCAAATCTGCAACATGTGCACACTGTTAGGCGTCAGGATTATCTCGCTGTGCAGGATAGATTCCAAGCATTATCTAATGCTGTGGTCCCCCATTCAAGTCTGGCTGCTGCAATTGCTGCTCAGCAAAGACATCGGTCCCATTGCCTTGCTCGGGCTCATGTGTGTGTTTGGTTACTGCTGGCTCTCCAGCCAAGTCTATGGTAACCCGTGATATGCAGGTGCAGACTTGCGCTCTGGAGTCTAAGTCCAGAGCTCACCTTACTGATCATGCCCGTGATGTGGTGTCTTCTCATTGGTGGTCGGACTTTAGCTACTCTGGTGAGGTGGCAATTCCGGATTGGCCCACGGGCGATGTCTCCGCCAACTGGACATGAGTATTTGGGGTGGAGCCTAGTGTATAAAAGGCTTCCAGCGGTGCATGCGGGTGCGCTAGTGTCATTTATGTTTTGGTGTGTATGGGTGGGTACTCTAACACTCTGCATGTTTTCTAGTGTCTGCCTGTGCTCAAAGACTATACACGTTGGCAGGTAGGTAACACACTTATGCGGTGTTGTTCCCATGACTCAACGCCTGAGTCTCTAGTCGGCTACATGCTTAGGGTTCGGTCAGGCACAAATTCAGCAACGTCAGGACAGGGGTAACTACCGCTTGGCTTAGCATCTGTTTCGTTCATGTGAGCGGTTAGCACAGTTCAGTTACAGAGCAAGCTAAACCATTATGCCCCCTCAGTAAAGGTGACAGGGTATTGTATCTAGCATCATTATTATTATTATTATTATACATTTATATAGGCCATTTATTCCATGGCGCTTTACATATGAAAAGGGAAAAATATAGACAGGTACAATAAACATGTGCTAGACAAGGGACACACAAGTACAGAAGGAGAGAGGACCCTGCCCGCGAGGGCTCACAGTCTACAGGATCATAAGAGTTTTTGCTCTTGGCACAGCATCTGCGCCATTCGTAAGTGCAGTTAGAACAGTTTAGTCGCAAAGCAAGCTCAATCCACGTGCTAACATCCCTGTGACTTTTAACACGGTATAGTACTTAGCATTCTCAAAGAATTAACTCTCTGTGAAGTAACTGAGCTTGGTATTCTGGGTTCCGTTCACACTGTGTGTTGTTAACACAGTGTGCTTAAGGTAACACTCGCTGTTTTGTTCCGTCATTATTCCCAGTAGCATCAGATTCATCTCTGCACGGTGGATCCTGGGTTACGAATATACTTTTTATATTTTATTTAGTGCAATCGGCCAACTCTAACACACACAGCCTTAATTTTCGAACAGCCTTTAATAGCGACTAAACGTACCCAAGAAAATGTAATACCCTGTGGATGAGCAACATAATACCAATACATTTTGAACAAGTTTTGGGGGATTTAATACCAATGAAATGTACTCCAGACCATGGAATAGTCTAGGGGTGAGCAATAAAATACCAGTAAATGTTTTAACAAGTTTTTGAAGCTTTTATAGCAACAAAATGTACCAAAGAAGATGTAATACCCAATGGGTGAGCAATATAAAATTGAGAAATTGAAGCCTACAACATTTTTAAAAGCTTTTTCTCAGTTTTTGAGATCATAAAAATGTTAACAGACCGGGTAACACTGTATGGATTAGAAATGGAATCCTAAGATATTTTTAAAAGCTTTTTCTCCATTTTAGAGATCACAGAAATGTTCAAAGACCACATAACACTGTATGGTTGAGAAATAAAACCCTACAACATTTTTAAAAGCTTTTTCTCACTTTAAGAGATAACAGAAATGTTCACAAAGTGACACTGTATGGCTGAGAAATGGAAGCCTACAAATTTTTTAAAACTTTTTCTCAATGTTAGAGATAAAAGAAATGTTACCAAACCATGTAACACTCTATGACTGAGAAATTGAAACCTACAAAATTTTTAAAAACTTTTTAATGGTCTTAGAGATCACAGAAATGTTCACAGATGATATAATAATGTTCGGCTAAGAAATGGAAGCCTACAAAATTTTTAAAAGCTTTTTCTCAGTTTTAGAGATCACATAAATGTTCACAGACCACATAACACTGTATGGCTAAGAAATAGAACCCTACAACATTTTTAAAAGCTTTTCCCAGTTTAAGAAATCACAGAAATGTTAACAGACAATGTAACACTGTATGACTGAGAAATGGAAGCCTACAACATTTTTAAAAGTTTTTCTCAGTTTTAGAGGTCACAAAAATGTTCACAGATGACGTCGGTCCCAGCGTCTCACTCGGTCTAATGCTGTGCAGAGGCTTGTTGCTTCCTCTCCTGGTTCCTCTATTATAACCAGTGCTGGAGCAGGCAGTCCTGGGACAAAGTCCTCACTTTCTTCATCTGAGCATGCCCAGGGCAAGATCTCCCATTGGAGATCAGGGGTCACATGCTCGGTTACAGCAGCGACTCCCATTGGTCCTGCCAGGAAGGTCCTGAAAGTGCTTGTGTTCTGGAGCAGTTTCTCATTGGTCCTTTTCTGGAAGGTCCTGTAGCTGCTACTATAAAATGGTGGCATAACCGCTCGACCGCGCGCTAGTATCAAATCTGTTACGTATTTGTGCTAGTGTGGTCATGTATGCATGTGGTTAGGTCCGGCTGAAATAAGCCCCTAGAATACCGACACCTCCAGTGAGGAGTTTTGTATGCACGTGTCCAGGGCTCGGCTGAAAATGCCATTAGAATACCGGCTACTCCGTGAGGAGATTATTGCTTGTTTTCTGACTGCATGACCACAGGCTCTGCCTGCACGGTGGACCCCGGGCTGCGAATACACCTCTTTCCTTAATATCTATTAGGTGCGTTCCGCAGGCCCTTAACATAATACTAGCGCCAGGGTCTGGCTAGTAAAATGGTGAGTGACCAGCGTCTACCGCAGTACATCCAGCAGCTGGAGGGTAGGTTGGCGGCTCTTGAGGGCACAACCTCAACTGTGAATGTTACCGAGTCACTGTTCAGGCTGCTAGTGTGGCTGCAGCCAGTTTGTCCTCTGCCACCTCTGCCCCTACATTATCCCACCTCCCACTTCCTGACAAGTTTGCCGGTGACAGCAAGCAATGTCGGGGATTCATGTGTCAGTGCTCTATACAGCTTGAGCTTCTGGCTGCACGTTTCCCCACGAATCGGGCACAAGTGGGTTTTGTATTGTCTCTACTCTCAGGTAGAGCGTTGGAGTGGGCAACGCCGCTGTGGGAAACGCGATGATCGTGTGGTGCGGAGTGCTCCTCGTTTCTTGGAGGCTCTTAAAAAGGTCATTTTAGGACCTCAGGTCACCCACGATGCGGCGCTCCAGCTGCTGGCATTGGCACAGGGTTCGTCTTTGGTCAGTCAGTTTTCCGTCCAATTTTGGACTCTGGCCTCAGAGCTAGACTGGTCGGATAAAGTTCTCATTCCGGTCTACTGGAGAGGACTGGCTGACCATGTTAAAGACGCTTTGGCTACCAGGAAGATTCCTGCCACACTGGAGAAGCTTATCTCCATATCTACCCCATCGACCTCCGTTTTCACGAGCGGAGGTTGGAGCGGACCCAGTGTACTCAGAGGTTTCGGTTGGCTCCCACCTTTGCTAAACCTCTCGAATCCCCCATTCAGGTGTCCAAACCCCAAAAGGCCATGGAGGTTTCACGTGAGGGACCTAAGTCTCGGGCCGCTCGACTACCTGTGGTCTGTAATCTTTGCCAGCAGACAGAACACTATGCTAACAGATGTCCACAGCGATCGGGGAAGCGATCGCGTCTAGTGACCCTGGGAGGAGGTTCACTGGAGACAGCTGCATTTTCCTCCAAGATGACAATTAAAGGGACAGTCACTGTAGGCTCTTCCACTCTTACAGTCGAGCTTTGTGTGGACTCGGGGGCAGAGGGGAATTTCATGTCATCCACCTTTGCTCGTCACCATGCAAAACATCTGGTAGCGCTCGACAAACCAGTGACTGTCCGGGTAGTGGATGGGTTGACATTGCCCTCGCAAATTACACATCAGACTATTCCCCTTACTTTGTGTGTATCCCCTTCCCATCAGGAAATTATTTCCCTTCTCGTCCTTCGAGAGGGAATAGACGAAATCCTACTGGGAGTACCCTGGCTCCGTTTCCATTCCCCTCATATTGAGTGGACCTCCGTTAGGATACTGGGTTGGAGTGAGACATGTAAGGGCAGATGTGTCAGTGAGTGCATTCAGGTTACCACTACAGAGTTACCCGCAGATCTTACTCCTCTTCCCAAGTGCTATCGGTCATATGCAGACGTGTTCTCTAAAAAAGCTGCGGAGACTCTTCCGCCCCATCATCCCCACGACTGTCCTATTGACCTCTTGCCTGGAGCAGAACCTCCTAGGGGAAGGGTCTATCCCCTCTCTCTTCCTGAGACGGAGGCTATGTCTCAATATGTCCAGGAGAATCTGGCAAGAGGGTTCATTAGGAAGTCGGTGTCACCAGCAGGGGCGGGGTTCTTCTTCGTGCAGAAGAAGAATTGAGAATTACGTCCGTGTAAAGATTACAGGGGTCTTAACGACATCACCGTTAAGAATAAGTACCAGTTGCCCCTGATTTCTGAGCTCTTTGATAGGCTCCGGGGAGCAAGGGTATTTACTAAATTAGATCTGCGTGGTGCTTATAACCTGATTCGCATCCGTGAAGGGGACGAATGGAAGACGGCTTTTAATACCAGGGATGGGCATTATGAATACCTGGTGATGCCCTTCGGGCTCTGTAATGCCCCAGCCGTTTTCCAAGACTTTGTCAATGACATCTTCCGGGATATGCTTTCCACCTCTGTAGTAGTCTATCTGGATGATATTCTCATCTTTTCTCTAGATATTGACTCTCACCAGAGGGATGTCTGCAAAGTCTTTGACTTTTTACGGGTGAATTCCCTCTATGCAAAGTTGGAGAAATGCATGTTTGAGCAGGAGTATTTACCTTTCCTGGGCTATATCATCTCCGCCCAGGGATTGGCTATGGATCCTGCCAAACTACAGGCTGTGATGGACTGGCAAGAACCCCTTCTCTTAAAGCGGTGCAGCGGTTTATGGGGTTCATTAATTATTATCGCCAGTACATTCCCCATTTCTCGACTTTGGTAGCTCCCTTGGTAGCCCTCTTCAAGAAGGGAGCAAATCAAAAGTTGTGGTCTGAGGAGGTCTCCAAGGCGTTCTCTTCCATCAAGTCGCATTTTGCAAGTGCTCCCATATTACATCGCCCCGATGTTGATAAGCCGTTTATTTTAGAGGTGGATGCCTCTTCTGTTGGTGTGGAGCAGTCCTTTATCAAAAGGATGCTCAAGGTCGTAAGCATCCCTTCTTCTTCTTTTTTAAAACCTTTACACCAGCAGAGAGGAATTATTCCATCGGGGACAGGGAGTTACTGGCTTTGAAGTTGGCCTTCTCCGAGTGGAGACATCTTGGAGGGGGCTCGCTTTCCCTTCCAGGTCTTCACGGACCACTAAAACTTGATGTACTTGCAAACAGCCCAGCGGCTGAATTCCCGCCAGGCCAGATGGTCCCTGTTCTTCTCCCAGTTCCATTTCACCCTCCATTTCCTCTCCGGTGAGAAGAACATTCAGGCCGATGCTCTCTCTCGCTCCATAGTATCCTCTGAGGAGGTGGAGGAGGAGCCTCGGCTTATTGTCCCCTGTGAGAGTCTAAGAACTGTGGCTCCGGTTTCACTTGAGTCTGTGCCTCCGGACAAGACTTTTGTACCCACCAATTTGCGACCGTAAGTACTTTCTAGGGCACATTCCTCCAGGTGGGTGGACATTTCGGGACAAAAAGGACATCTGAGTTGCTGGCGAGGACATACTGGTGGCCACATATGGTCTGTGACGTCAGTGAATATGTTCAGGCGTGCGTGTCCTGCGTCAAGAATAAGTCCCCTCGACAACGGCCGGCTGGGTTACGTTTTCCTTTGCCGGTGGCAGACGGCCTTGGGAGATGGTCAGGATGGATTTTGTGGTGGGCTTACCCAAGTATCGGGGCTGCACCATCATCTGGGTGATAACCAACCACTTCTCCAAAATGGTGCACTTGGTGCCGTTACCACAGTTACCATCTGCACGGGTCTTGGCAGCATTATTTATTAGTAGAGTTGAGCGATACTTTCCGATATTCAAAAGTATCGGATCGGAATGGTATCGCCGATACACAAGAAATTTCGGCGATACCCGATACCGATACCAGAAATCCAATGTAAGTCTATGGGAAAAAAAATATCGGAATTAAAAAAAGCCCATTCTTGCCTTGTTGGTTAATTGTACATGAAGGAAAACAACAAAGAGTAATGTAGAATGTATTGGGGGAGGTTGAGGAGACATTAAAGGCATAGATATTTAACCCAATCAAATGGAATAGCATTAATATTTTTTTTGTAAAGATGTTCGCATTGACTAACAAATTGACAATGTTGTTAACCTTTTTTCTATTTTGGCAAATATGTATGTTTCACAACTTCCATGCTCTTCACCTTTTTAACTTTTGCCACACTTTCTCCTTCATAATCTTCAGCAGCATCATCTTTTTCATCAAATTATTCTTCATCTTCACCTTCTTTATCTTCTTCTTAAACTTATTGCTATTCATCTTTTTGTTAACATTACTCATATTGTTCTTATTAAACTATTTTCTTCTTCATATTCTACTTATTCTACATATTCTTATTTGTGACAGAGATTCCTGTACTTGTAATCTGTAAAAGTATGAATTTTTCATCCTTGCGTTTTTGCTGTCACAAAAGATTTAAATTACAACAGTATTTGTCCGTGTTCAGTTTAGCCTGCAGCAGGCATTTTCCAGGGGCACCACGAGGAGGAACGGACTCACCCCCATACACTGCTTAGTCTTCTTCTGCTTATAATTTAGAGCATATATTTTGCTCTTCATTTTGGTCTTATACTTCATGTTCTTATGCTTTTTCATCTTCTGCTTATTGTTCTTCTGTCTCTTGTTCTGTATCTTGTAGTTTGTCTTAACCTTTTTTGTCCTGTTGGTGATCTTCTTCTGGGTAATCTTTTATTTCTTCTTTGTGATGGTGTTCAGGCTGGTTGGCTTCATGCTCGTCGTCCTTGTGGTCGTCATCTTCTTCGGGTGGTCATCAGGGTCGTCGTCTTCATTGTTGGAGATCCATAGTGATTACCCAACAAAACATTTAAAAAATATTCAATTTGTAAATGTAGCTGAAGGTACAAGAAGGCTGACTAACTTCCGAGAACCAGCTGACGTTACTGGAACCCGGACGGGTATCAGATGGTACAAGAGACAATGGAAGTAACGAGGACCAGCTGACTGTGCTGGAACCCGGAGGGCAGCAGAGGAAAAGAGCCAATGTCGCACCGTGGCCACTGACTTCTGGGACACGGTTACTACAGGAGTACCTGTGCCCAAAACACTAAAAAACATCAGAACGTAGCTGGAACTCGGATACCCAGAGGAAGGCACTAGGCCAAAGCACTGCGAGAACCAGTGACGTTACTGGAACCCGGACGGGTATCAGAAGGTACAAGAGCAATGCAAGTAATGAGGACAGCTGACTGTGCTGGAACCCGGAGGGGCAGCAGAAGGAAAAGAGCCAATGGCACAACCGAGGACCAGCTGACGTTACTGGGACACGGTTACTAAGCAGGAGGTACCTGTGCTCCAAAGCACTACCAAGGACCAGCAGACGTTGCTGGAACTCGGATACCGAGATGGAGGCACCTAGGCCAAAGGCACTGCGGAGAACCAGTTGACGGTACTGGAACCCGGACGGGTAGCAGAAGGCACCATGAAAATGTAAGTTGACAGTCCGCAAGCAGTCCGCAGTTACCGAATCACACAGTCCTACAGTGGGTGCTTGTCCTATTGTCACAACGGAAACAGCCTTTATTTACATATCCCACAGCACACATAGGAATGACCTAAACTGCAGGCACCATATAGTTGGCTAACCAGAATGCAACACGACAGGACAACTTATTGGAGGCTAATTGACGTTGACACTGCCAGGAAACAGCTGTCGTGCTGTAACCAGGCTGGGCAGGAGTCAGTACCCGTGCCAAGTACTTCCGAGCAACAACTGGCGGTGTTGGAGCCCACGGATAAGAAGAAAACAGGGTGGAGGCAGCAGGACTTTTTGCCGTACACACAGCAGGGGAACAGCTGACATTACTGAACCCCAGTAACACAGGAGCAAGTGTTGACTGTGCTAACAGCACTTCCAGGCAATACATTGGTTGCAAACACTATAGAAGTACACAAAGGGGCCTTTCACACCTAGTGAACAGTTGTGTGCAGTGTTCACTGCAGTCTCTGGGAATAACCACACTTAGGCCTTATAACTTTTCAGACTTTCTTTATCAATCTAACAAGATGAAGAAGGCAGGGAGTAAGGCACGTGGTCGTGGCCGTGGAGTTTCAGCAGGGAGAGGACGTGTGGATTCTGTGGCTGCTGCCACCCCCAGTGACACACAATCCACCAGTTTTCCTCGTGAGCGTTCCTTTATGCGCACTTTTGTAGGAGGTCGGCGTACCCCCCTGCTGCGGGAAGAACAAATTGAAGCCGTTGTTGGTTGGATGGCAGCCAATGCATCGACTTCAATTGCTTCCACCTCCTCTCAGGACCACAGCACTGTTGAGCAACCATCTGTCTCTTCACCGCCTGCCAAATTGCCCAGGCAGTCAGAGAGTTCTGTACAGGAGCCAGCTGAGTGTCAGCTTCTGTTCTCAGAATCTGTTGGCTTGCAAACAGGGGCCCAGCCAAGCAGCATTCTGGAATGTGAAGAAGAGGGAGTATGCAGTGATGCACAACAGCTGTGTCTCTCTGAATCTGAAGAGGCGGGTGAGACAGTGCCGATGGTCAGCACACCGCAGAACGCATCTGATGATGATGAGACTCAGGTGCCAGTTTCTGTTGAGCATGGTGCTGGCCAGACCACCCAACAGCAGCAGGTGTTGGAAGAGGGTAGTGGAGATGATGAGGTCCAAGATCCAACATGGCGTGAGGAACAGGAAGGTGGTGGTAGCAGCTCAGAGGAATAATAATAATAATAATATTTATTTATATAGCGCCATCATATTCCGCAGCGCTTTACAATTTAGCAGTTTCAGAACACAAGTCATAAGTAACAACGTTAACAATACAATAATTAAAGCAATATAAGCCGCCCCTGCTCGTGACAGCTTACAATCTACAATGAGGTGGGGGAATACAAAGTATAGGTGTTTATATACAATGGTGTATTTACAATGATGGTCCAGCCATTTTGAGGGAGTGATGGATGATGAAGATAGTGAATGGGCTACACACACAGACTTACACATAGAATGACTTTGATTAGTGAATGTGATAGGCCGCTCTGAACAAATGTATTTTGAGGGAGCGCCTGAAACCATGCTAATTGCGGATAGTCCTAATTTCTTGGGGTAGAGCATTCCAGAGGATTGGCGCAGCACGGGAGAAGTCTTGTATTCGGGAGTGGAGGTACGGATTAGTGCAGAGGTTAGTCGAAGGTCGTTTGCAGAGCGCAGCAGTCGGTTAGGCCGATAGATAGAAATGAGGGAGGAGATGTAGGGGGGTGCTGCACTGTGGAGAGCTTTGTGGGTGACAACCAGTACTTTGAATTGGATACTATAATGAATGGGCAGCCAGTGTAAGGACTGGCGAAGGACTCTATGAAGGACATCTGCCACGTTTTCCGTGCGTTTGATGAGTCAACGCGGATGGCGAGTGCAGATGATGCACTAGTCAGCCTGACTGTCCCCCTTATCTGCCTGCTTCAAAAAAACAATGCAAGCACTAAGGGATGAGGTTTTGGAAGAGGTGGAGGATGAGGAGTCACAAATTCCATCACCTTCTGGACAGTCAGCGCAACGTGGTTCCTCACAAAGGGCTGGGCAGGGCTCACTTTGTGAGGAGGATGAGGAGGAGTCAATGGAGGATTAAGACATCGCTCCAGAGGGAGGTACACAACGCTCTAGTCAGTATGTATAGCGAGGGTGGGGTGATGCAGAGCAGGCAGAGATGACGCCTCTTGCAGGGGACAGCGTTTCTTGGCCAGTTGGGAGTCTGCAGCACATGGTTGATTTCATGCTGCAGTGCCTGAGAAACGACCGCCGCATGCCCACATTCTCACCACGTCTGATTATTGGGTGTCCACCCTCCTAGACCCTCGCTACCGGGACAACTTACAAAGCCTCATCACACGTTGAACCGGGAGCATAAAATGCGGGAGTACCAAGACACACTGGTGCAATCCATAATGTTCTCCATTCCAGCCGAGAGCACTGCTGCTACTACTGCTTTACAAAGCAGCTCTGTGCGTCGAGGCAGTGGAGACAGCTCTGCAACAAGAGGGAGCACAAGCAGCGCCTCTGCACAGGGCAAGATGTTATGATTTGGTAGTTGAGGAGAGCAGGCAAAAAAGGCAATACACCAGAGAGGTTGGAATCTATGGGATTGCAGTACCCTGACTAACCACCACAAATAAAGGCCGTAGAGCGTACCTACGTTGGTCCTAGACGCCTCGTCACAGCTTGAGAAGCTAACTACACCTAAAGATAGAAAGAGGAAAGCTATCTGCCCCGGAGCAGATCCACAAAGAACATAGAAAGCCCCCAAACATGTAATGGCGGTTAGACAAGAAGAAATACTGACACAGACAGAAAATTGTATGAGCAAATGTTGGGGCCCAAACTTCATAAATAGAAAAGGATAGGAAGGGCACTTTCTGCAATCACAAAAAAACACTGAAAAGTACCAACTCTACTAATTACAAAAACACCTGAGATCACACGACCTCTACCACCTTAATTAGTTCTCTGGTGTAACAAAAACTAAACAGCAGCCACAGAAAAAACTGGAAAAGGAAAATGAACAAACAACAGTGGCTGAAATAAACTGAGAGGAGCACAAACCCCCAAAGGGACCCGGCAGACCCCCACAGAAGTGCAGGACAATATGCCAAAAAAAAATTAAGAAATAAAAGAAGAAAATGTCTTATCTGTTAGCAAAAGATGCAGGCACGAAACAGCAAGCTACAAAGTGTACAGGAATCAAAGATGAGACCAGAAGAATTGATCACCGTCAACCCTGATGGGAGGGAACATCCCTTATATAAGACCAGTCAGTAACACCTGATCTCCAATCTTCACAATCTTCATTGGATAGTTCAGTACTGTTTGTAACCAAAGAGGGAGCTTCTGCTCTGAATTAATTTCTATCACATTCACAACAGCAAGACCAGTATGTTCCAAATGTGGCGAAGTTTTGTGGCAGCGCCACCAATGTCTACACCATCCGAGACGGCTCCACTCAGCAGGAAGCAAAGTTTCCGTAAGATGGTGACAGACTACATGTCTTGGCCTCTCAGTGTACTCCCAGATGGCTCTTCCCCATTCAAGTTTTGGGTCTCTAAGCTGGATACATGGCCAGAGCTTAGCCAGTAAGCATTGGAGGTGCTGGCTTGCCCTGCTGCCAGTGTATTATCGGAGCGCTTCTTTAGTGCTGCAGGTGGTGTACTAACAAACTGTAGCATGCGACTATCCTCCGTTAATGTAGACCGGTTTAGTTTTCTGAAAATGAACAAGGCATGGATCTCGCATGAATTTGCCTGTCCGGTTTCAGATTAAATAACTGGTTGGCAACGTTATCCATGTCTCCTGTTATGTTCATCTTTCTACCACCTGAACTCTACTCCCTGGGCTACAACACTGCCAGTTGCTGCTCACAAGTGTTGGATGCACAGATCAAAAAAATCGCTGATGTGTTTGTGGGGTTCAGTAACGCCTGCTGTTCCCCTGCTGTGTGTCCGGCAAAAATTACTGCTAGCTAGCTACACATGTTGAAAAAAACATGACATGTTAAAGTACCTACTGCTACACATAGATAAGAGGCTACACCCTTATTTCTAAACTGTAAACAAGTGAAATGTCACCTTTAAAACCATAAAATTATTAGTCTTTGTCACAAATCTGTAACAAAATAATTGTGACATATTACTGCAGATATCCACATGTGGAACACAAATGCTAACACAAAAGCCTACTTATGCTATAGGGTACTGATGGTGAACCTTGTCACTCCATAACTTAGACAAATCCAACTCACATCATGCCTCAAATGCTGCAATGTTGGAAGTGCATAATGTGGGTTGAACTTTGACAACAGCTGCAGTGCGAAGGTTAGCCTTCAGTGTTCTTGGCTTTTAAATTTTAAATAAAAGCATACAAGTAAATTTAATAATCCATTGTTGATTAAGGGACGTGATGTACACCTGTAATATTGTGGAAACAATGGATGTAGGATTAGTCCTCTTCAACATTACTTATATTTGTGTCATTTGAAAAAATACATATTTAAATACAAATTTAACAACCCATATCATAAAGGTCCATCATGTAAAAATGAGAATCGGTAACAAAAATCATGCATTACCTTGTTAAACTCAATAGTGCATAGTCACAATAGCTAAATATATACCTGCAAGTGGTGCTGAAATAACGACAACTGATAGAAAAAGGTGAATGATATCTAGTTATCAGACTGAATAGCGACACCTGTACAATGTCGATATAATACTGTACCTTAACAAAAAGGCTGTTTGCTACCAATGTATTGTATACGGATGGAAGCGCGTCACACTAATAGATTTGAGTTATTTGAAATAGAATGGAGCAGCACCAATTAGAGAAAAATGTCAAGGATGAGGCAGTGAGACACGCTCAGCAGAGTACAAGCAGCAGTGTTTGAATAACTAACTGGAGCGGGATCTGCACTCCAAAAATGAGAACCTCTGACTACAGTAAACAATGCACACAACTGTTCAGCAGCTGTGAAAGGCCCGTTTGTGTACTTCTATATTGTTTGCAACCAATGTATTGGATAATGATGGAAGCACGTCACACTAATAGATTTGTTTTTTTTTAAATAGAATGTAGCAGCAACAATTTGAGAAAAATGTAAAGGATGAGGCAGTGAGACACGCTCAGCAGAGTACAAGCAGCGGTGGTTGAAGAAATAACTTGAGCGGGATCTGAATTCAAAAATTGAAACCCTATGACTACAGTAAACAATGCACACAACTGTTCAGTAGCTGTGAAAGGCCCGTTTGTGTACTTCTATATTGTTTGCAACCAATGTATTGGATAATGATGGAAGCACGTCACACTATAATTTCAATTGAATGGAGCAGCAAGAATTACACTAAAGAAAAAAAAAAGAGTCTGTGAGTGACACGTGCAGATGCCTACAAACAGCGTTGGATGCAGAGCAAACTGCAGCGTCACCTGCACTCTCACACACACACCTTGCACAGAGCTGTTAAAACAACACTGCAAGGCAAAAGGAAGCTTTACACAGCGGTTGGTAAACTAGCCTGCCTAGAGCACAGTACACAAAATCGCAATCTCTAACTGTCCCTCAGAGTCAGCAGAGCAGCGTTCTGTCCCTAACTGAATTCACAGCACAGTGACGCTAAAATGGCGGCGGCGCCTCTTATAGTGCATTCTGACATCATTTCAGCATCCAATCACAGCCATGCCATTAGTTAACATGACCGCAGCAGTACAGGATGTGCCCACACTTCTTAGGATTCCTCATTGGCTGACTAAAATCACATTGCCTCTCAAAGAATTATGGGAACTTCCGATTCCGGTATACGATATATGGAAAATATCGGAACTAAGTATCGGAATTCCGATACAGCTAATATCGGACGATACCCGATACTTGCGGTATCGGTATGCTCAACTCTATTTATTAGGCATATTTTCCGTTTACACGGTATGCCAGGCAAAGTCGTTAGTGATCGAGGTCCCCAGTTTGCGTCTCGGTTCTGGAGAGAGCTGTGTCGTTTACTCAGCATTGAGTTGAATCTCTCCTCTGCGTATCATCCCGAGACGAATGGGTTGGTAGAGAGGGCCAACCAGACCTTGGTCACCTATCTACGACATTTTGTCTCAGTCAGGCAAGATGACTGGGCATCCTTGCTACCGTGGGCTGAGTTTGCACTAAATAATGCTGTGGCTGACTCCACCGGACAGACTCCATTCCTCCTAAACTGCTGTCAGCATCCGCGGGTTCCGGTGCCCATGCCCGTGTCTTCTGCCGACTCCAGGGTGGCAGACTGGCTGTGGAGGCACGGGACATTTGGGATCTTACCCAGGATGCCATTCAGGTGTCCAAGGAGAGGATGAGGTCCTCCTTCGACGCACATCGGCGCCCCGCTCTGACATTTGCTCCTGGGGACTTGGCGTAACATTAGGCTGCGAGTTGAGTCCACCAAGTTGGCACCCCACTACCTGGGTCCTTTCAAAGTCCTCGAGCAGGTTAACCCTGTGGTATACCGTTTGGCCCTTCCACCACGCCTGGGTATCTCTGACACCTTTCACGTATCCCTCCTGAAACCCGTGATCATGTCCCGGTTTTCCGAGTCATCTGCCGGGACATCGGGTTAGTCTACGGACGATCATGAGGTGAACGCCATCGTAGGGTGTAAGGTGATATGGGGCAAAAAATTTTATTTGGTGGATTGGAGGGGTTATGGGCCTGAGGATAGGTCCTGGGAGCCTGCCGAGCACGTTCACGCTCCGCAGCTCATCGCTGCCTTTGAATGCAGCGAGGCCCAAAGAAGGGGGGGCCCTAGGAGGAGGGGTAATGTTAGGGATCGAGTTCCCGCTGCTGCACAAGGGGAATCTCGAACCAGTCCCGCTGCGGTCCCCCATCCATCTCCAGCCGCAGTGGAGCCTGCTCAGCAGAGACTTTGGTCCCACGTCTCGCTCGGTCTAATGCTGTGCAGAGGCTTATTGATGACTCTCCTGGTTCCTCTATTATAACCAGTGCTGGAGCAGGCAGTCCTAGGACAAAGTCCTCGCTTTCTCCATCTGAGCATGCCCAGGGCAAGATCTCCCATTGGAGATCAGGGGTCACATGCTCGGTTACAGCAGCAACTCCCATTGGTCCGCCAGGAAGGTCCTGAAAGTGCTTGTACTCTGGAGCAGTTTCTCATTGGTCTTTTTCTGGAAGGTCCTGTAGCTGTTACTATAAAAAGGTGGCATAACCACACGGCCGTGCGCTAGTATCAAATCTGTTACGTGCTTGCGCCAGTGTGGTCATGTATGCATGTGGTTAAGTCTGGCTTAAAATGCCATTAGAATACCGGCTACTCCGGTGAGGAGATTATTGCTTGCTTTCTGACTGCATGACCACAGACTGCAATCCGCTTAGCAGTCATCTGTGTCCCCTATGAGTCTAACAGGACACAGTGTTTTTCACAGCGGCTCTGTGAATTAACAGAGTCCGCTTATATCGCCATATAGCGCTACAGCATTTTAGTTATTGACTCTGGAATAACAGAGTTCGCCCACACCGCCATATAGTTCTACGGCGTTTACATCTGCGACTCTGCGGGATAACAGAGTTCGCTCATACTGCCTATTTGTGCCATCTTACTAGCAGCAGTCTCTGCTTGCACGGTGGAGCCCGGGCTGCGAGCGCACCTCTCCTTAATATCTATTAGGTGCTTACGCAGGCCCTTAACACACTGTATGGCTAAGAAATAGAACCCTACAACATTTTTAAAAGTTTTTTCTCAGTTTATGAGATCACATAAATATTCACAGTCCACGTAACACTATATTTTTGAGAAATGGAAGCCTACAAAATTTTTAAAAGCTTTTTCTCAGTGTTAGAGATTGCAGAAATGTTCACAGACCACATAACACTATATGGCTGAGAAATGGAAGTCTACAAATTTGTTAAAAGCTTTTTCTCATCTTTATAGTTCAAATAAATTTTCACAGACCACATATCAACATATGGCTGAGAAATGAAAGCCTACAAAATTTTTAAAAGCTTTTTCTCAGTTTTATAGATCGTAGAAATGTACTCCACACTACGAAATAGTGAATGGCTGAGAAATGTAGCCAAGGAAAATGTTTGGGTGTATTATATTACACGAAAGCAAGTAATACCTGATGGATCAAAATATATTCAATTTTTTCAGCCCCTACAAAAAAAGCTGCAGCTATATATTTGCCAATGGACTGCACAGCTCTAATTCCTGTCTGCTGATTGTAGTCAACCACTCTCATTGCTTCTGCGACTCCCTCTCCCTCCCTAAGCCAAATACAGATTGTGTGTGATACAAACAGCAAAGAAAACAATTAGCCCTTAGATGGGCTGTCCATATGATGGCTCAGCTTCAGCACCAGCATCAAGACTACAGGCCTCTAATTCGTTATTTTGTGCACACAGGCAGGCCTTGACAACCTTTCTGTCCCTCCAACACAAAGTGTTACCAAGCTGTGCAATGGCGTCAGTGTGACAAGTCATGCGGTGCCTGTCATTTTATAATCCTTGATGATGTCAGATGGCTAGTCAATCACAGTAATGCCACAACCAAGATGGCTACGGCATTACAGTGACTCACAGGCAACCCTTACTTGCTTATTGGCTGCGTAACAGTCGCCAAAGGTGTGGGGCTAGGATTTGAGTTTGAACTCGAGTACCATCCATTGCTTGCTGAGTAACGAGCACATCTTAGCACTATGATTCTCAAGTGATAACTGAGTATCACCGAGCAAGTTTGCTCATCTCTATTCATTACCAATGATGAAACACGCAAAGGGCACCATTATCATTGCAACTCAATATGCACACATTGTAAATAGATTATGCACCAGTGCAGTTGCAAACCTCAATTCAGATAACCTATGAACATGAATTAAATGACGTATCACCTTCAGTACAGTGCCTGCATACTGAGCTATACCCGACCATCTGGTATACTAAACGTACAATGAGAGCAGGTGACAAGAACTGTGGGAAGTGTATGTAGCCCAGAGCTTTTTCCTGGAGCTCCAATATGAGCTCCAGCAAAAAGAAGTCTAGAGAAGAGTGAATAATCCATGTGGGATGTGAGGACAATGGGAAAAATTAACTGAACTCTTAGTTAAATATTTTTGTTAGTCTTTACTAAGGATTTACATGATAGGATCAAATATTTTGAATGTAGAAAACTCCCTTAATTTTCCCACTGGAGAGTTGATTTAAAAGTGGACTTATCATAAGGTCTAAATGTAGCCAGATTTTTACTTTTATTCTATTTCCATTACTTCGTCAAGTATTCTATTTTTTTTTTTGCTTACTTTTTTTTATAATCCACCATATGGTCCCAGAAATATGGGCCCTTTCAGTGTGCCCAATAAGCTAATTTTTTATGGCCTTTAGTAAGTAGTGTAATTTCCCACAGGATCCTCCAGGGCATGTATTTGGGCTGCTCTGCATAATTACACTGAGAGAAATGCCCTCTTGGTAAAGATCATAAAAAATGGACTAAGTAAAAAGACTTATATCCCTGGAACTATATGGTGGATTTAAAAACAAAAATAAACAGGACACTCATGGAACCAGCATGGATAAATTAAGAGACAAATGTGCCACTTTTGACCTGTTGACATGTCCTCTTTATTACAACTAATTCAAATTATTACTATTTCATTATTTTACTATTATCAATATATTTATTAATGTATTATTGTATTATTTTCCTTATTTAGAACTATAATAAAAATGATTAGATTTTATTTATGAATATTATTATGTTGAATTTATTAGTTATTTATTTAACTGTAAAAGATAAAAAGAAAACAAAACACATCAATGCCAATGGTGGTTATTTTATGGAAACGTCCTGGAGCTATTTTAACATTTCCTGTTACAAATGATATATTGCACTCTTATCATTTATACTTAGATTTATTGCTATATTTTTTTTACCTGTTGAACTTTTGTCCGGAGACATTGTGAAATTGTTTGTCTGATAAATGGCCTTATTTCATCAGATGATGCTTAGAGAATATTATGAGAGTATTGCCCAAGGGACAAGCAAAGTGATGAGAAGGCTGGGAATATTGTAGATCATTAAAAACATGGTTTAGACAAGGTAAAAGATTTGTAACTACCTCTGGTGACCTATTTTCCTATGCAATGTATTGTATTTAATCACGTTAGAAAATGGCGATGGATGAAAGCAGTCAAATGATTTTGTATATTATAAAGTATAGTGAGAGCAAAGACTTTGGATACTTTAATCTGAAAAAGATTAGATTAGTTTTAGATTTATACATTTCTTCAAATGAACTTATACCATTACAAATGGATACATAATAATAATATTAGTTGAATTTTCTGTGTGAGTCGCAAAGTGAGTATGATAGAATTGTATTTAGAAATTGTCTTCTGGTCCACGTTAATTAACTGCCTGTTGTACTCAGTGTCGAGATCTCTGTTGGCATAGAGTGGTTGCAGATCGCTCGTGTCGGCGACTCAGTGGCATCAAATGAACAAAGCGAACTTCTCTTCCGCTCTACTCTATTGATGGGAAATGAGTACTGACGTCATGCTGATTGACAGATGACTCCCAACTGTCTAACTGCAGGAAGCCGGCTTACAATCAGCATGATGTTGGCAGCCACACCCATCGACACAGCTTCTCTGAAAAGGAGGAGCTGCTCTATTGACATGAAACAGCAAAATCGCTGGCACGTTACCACTCTGAGCCGGCACCAGGAATAGCAGAAAGGTAGTCAGCAACTCCATGCTTGTTAGTTTTTAGGCCCATAGCAAAAAGAAAAAGTCCTGGACAGACCATTTAATTCATAAAGGATCACCGGCTTCATATATTTCCTGGCATTTTCATTGCCATTGACTTGTTTTTAAAGAATAATATAAGACAAAAAGGTTAAGCTGTAATATCGAACACTGCCTGTGAGCGAGAGGGGTGCTGTTTCTGTGAAAAATCAGGGAAACACAAATAGGCATTGGAAAATGATCAGAGAAATTGAAACAATTATTTTTCTGCTAAAAATCTTATCTATGCAGCTCTCATGTGGCTAATAGCCCTGAACTCATGTTGATGTTATCCCAACTGATGATGTAAATCTGTAATGAGTCATCAACTCTAAGGGCCTGTTCACACATAGAGACACACCAGCGATCCCGACAACGATATGAACTTGTCAGGATAGCTGGTGTGTCACTACATGATTGCTGCTGAGCTGCCAAACAGGCAGATCTCAGCAGCGATCAGGACAGCGACTATGCGGGTAACAAGCGACGCACGTCGCTTAGTTACCCACAGTGTTGTTAGATACCAGCGCTCTGGTGCAGGGAGCTGGTAACCAAGGTACACATCGGGTTTCTAGGCACCACCCGGCGGCTAGAAACCCGATGTGTACCTTGCTTACCAGCTGTTAGCTGGTCTCCCGCCTGTCACACGCAGCGATGCGTGCTGGCCAGCGGGAGCCAAACAATCAAAAAATGTCCAGGACATTCAGCGACGATCAGCGATACCCGGCAGGGGGGCTGCATCGCTGAAATGTCACACACAGCGATATCGCAGGGAGATTGCGGTTGCGTTACAAAACTTGTGACTCAGCAGCAATCTCGCTAGCGATCTCACTATGTGAGATGGGGGCTTAAGTAATGGAAGGGAGAAACTGTGAAAGGAAAAAGCGCAACAGGATCTTATCTGGTGACAATGGGATGTCAGAAAAAAGGGAGATACACTTGCCTTGTTAGGTCTCTGAATGGAAACACATAACAGGCATATAACAGCTGCTGCACAGGTACCAGTCAAGGAAACCACCATGGATATAGAGATGATGAGGTATCACTCATGTGCTGCTGATGGTGAATTGTCAGTGAAATAAAATTCATTTATTTAAACAGGTTTAAAAGTCAACGCATTTCAAAGTCACGCAGGACCTCTTCATTAGGGCAAAACCTGGCTAGATTGTATGTTTAAGCTCTCCTTTATGCTGTGTCTACTGAAAAAAAGCCTCTGAGCCAAGCATATGACATGTCATGTCAAAGTTAAAAAAATAAAATAAAATACAATTTTTTGAACTTTGACATGACATATCATGTGTTTGGTTCGGTGGCTTCCATCTCTATATCACTCTAATTATTGATACATTAGTGAAAATGGCAGTGGTCTTTTGGTCAACTAGGGGGGATTGGTGCAGACACTATGAGGAGTAGAGGGGATTAGTGCAGAAATAGTATAAGGAGCTGAGGGATTGTTGTGGACACACTGAGGAATGGGGGACACAGGATGAGGAGGGAAGGTATAGTGGAGGAGAGAGGGAGGGAGGGATTCATGCCAACACAGTATGAGGCATGAGGGTGGATTAGTTTGGACACAGTATGAGGAGTGGGGGGATTGCTGAGGAAACAGAATGACTAGCCAGAGGGGAATTTGTGTGGACACTGTATGAGGAGGGGACATTTGGGGGACTAGTGCGGACACAATATGAGAAATGGTGGAGATTGGTGTGAAGACACAGTATGGAAAGGGGGAAAAGGGAATGGTGCTAACACAGTATGGTGAGTAAGAGGGACTTGTGAGGAGACAGAATGGCAGTATGGGAAGTGAAGGGGACCAAATTGAATTCTTGCCCCGGGTGCCTGAAAACCTAGATACACTTCTGAACTGAATCCTTCTAAGCTCTGTGTAGAAACAGGAAGTCTATTTTTCCTGCATAACTCATAAATCACTGTAAAAGTACCGTGTAGGGGCAAGAGGGAGCAGTTGGAAGAAAGAGTTGAAGAGGGGAATGATAAATGCAGGGAAAAGAGACTTCCTGTTTCTACATAGAGCAGGGAAAAAAGAAGCATTAACTGGGTGTAAAGTCAAAATGAGCCATTTTAAGTGCACAGTGCTGTATAATATGATGATTACAGTAAATTAAGAGGATAAAAACTTTGATGGAAGCGTTTTTTAAAAATAAAGGAAAAAAATAGTTGAAATGTTTTGAATGCATTGTATAGGATTTGAAAGACATGGTTGTTTTCTTGCAAAAAATCCTCCATATTCAGGTTGTTTGTAGTTTTGCAGCTCCACTTTTGTAACCATTAATGAAGAAAGGCTGCAATACTAGCTACAACACATGAACAGGTGTGGTGCTGTTAGTAAAAGTAGCTTTATATGTGTAACCCTTTAAACTAGGGCTAATCTTTTTTTGCATTATTCTAAACATTATTCTACAATGTCTGTAAAAGTTTTTGGGCTTTTAATTGCAGATGTTCTTATATACTGTTTGGCAGTAAAAATAAGTAATATGAATGAAAATAGAGGCATTAAATTAAAATATATTTAAAGAGATCCTTGAATGGATTACACTGTTAGAAAATCGTTCTCACTGGATGTGTCATTGTGGCACATACTGAATAAGAAACAGCCTATGAATAAGAAACAGCCTATTAATGGCTGTAAGGCTTCAGTGCCAAAATCTGTTCAACACCACAAGACCCAACAGGAAAGAGTCAATAGAATCTTTAATAATAATTGTCTGATTAATCAATCT
Organism: Oophaga sylvatica; assembly: GCA_033576555.1. Lineage (NCBI taxonomy): Eukaryota > Metazoa > Chordata > Amphibia > Anura > Dendrobatidae > Oophaga > Oophaga sylvatica. Next base: position 353,680,031 of record JARQOD010000003.1, on the reverse strand, counting down.
TTTACATATAGCAACTAATTGATTAATTGCCATTTGTGCCCTCTTTCAGGGCTCAAAATCCCATAATTACATACACATAGGATTGGACTGCTCAGAGGCGTAGCTAGGGTTTCGGTTTAGGTGGGGCGAAACATCTGAGTGGGCCCCTAACCAGAGAACCTCAGCAAATGACCGCGCTGTTGCCAAAAATAATCTATGTATAAAAAGACCAATATTGATATCACTGCCATATGGTCAATGGTAAATAACATGAGTCCTACAGAACATATAAGAGATCATAGCAGAGTTACAGATAATGACTTACCGCTGATGTTCTTTCTGATGGAATCGTTCACTTTTCATGTCTTTTTCATCTGGCCAAGACCGACATGACTCCTCCAGCCAGGACTCGACTACAGAGAATACAACAAAGACACGTTTCACTTCTCATATTGTCTGCACTGTCACGGTCACCAAATGGACTATTCTCAACCTGCACAAACTCCTCATCCTGCTGATACCCCAATACTGGGCCGCTGCTGTCGTATGTGTTCCTATTACTGCACCTCATACCCCAATACTGAGCCACTGCTGCCGTATGTGTCCCTATTACTACACCTGATACCCCAATACTGAGCCGCTGCTGCCATATGTGTCCCTATTACTGCACCTGATACCCCAATACTGAGCCACTGCTGCCCTATGTGTCCCTATTACTGCACCTACTGTGTGGTTCTGTGTAACCTCTAAATTCTAAAGCAACCCTCTATAATATAGTAATGCCAGGTGCATGGGCCCTAGAAAACAGTGCCCACATGTTCTCCCTAGAATGTAATAATGCCCTGTGTGCCCCTTTGACAGTCACAGTAACCAGAGTTCCCCTATAACAATAAGTGCCCACTTTACATTTAATAATGTCCCGAGTCTCCCCACTGTACAGCTCCCCTAAACACAGGGCCGGCTCCAGGTTTTTATGGGCTCCGGGCGAAAGAGTCTCAGTGGGCCCCCTTAACACAGACCACGATTCATGATGCACAGATACTGCAGAGAAATATGGGTATAGTACAGTGCCAAACACTTCTCTTCTTCCATTACATGAGTGATATCTATTGTAAATTGTACAATAGCTCAAAAACCGCCAAATCCTCACAGCGCACAGTACAGACTGGACAGTACAGTCCTCCATACAAAATATTATGGTCACCACATAGTCTCCCCCCATCACTCATATAATACCCCATGCAGGATGTCACTCCCCCATCCCCCATATAATGCTCTATACAGAATACTGGACCCAATATAATGATCCATACAGAATACTGGACCACATAAATTGCTCCATACAGGATACTGGTCCCCATATAATGCTCCATACAAAATATGGAGCTCTCCTCTACACTGTGCTGCATTCTGCACTGTTACGGCTCAGGAACGGGCGCTGTGGAAACACTCCCCATTATCATCATCATTGCCTGCCCATTATCATCATCATTGCCTGCCCATCATCATCATCATCATCATTGCCTCCCCATTATCATCATCATCATTGCCTCCCCATCATCATTGCTTCCCCATCATCATATCCTCCCCATCATCATCATTGACTCCATATCATCATCAATATCATTGCCTCCCCATCATCATCATCATCATTGCCTCTCTATCATCATCATCATCATTGCCTCCCCATTAATATCATCATCATCATTGCCTCCCTATCATCATCATCATCATTGCCTCCCCATTAATATCATCATCATCATTGCCTCCCCATTATCATTGCCTCCCCATCATCATCAAAATCATTGGCTCCCCATCATGATCACTGCCTCCTCACCACCATCACTGCCTCCCCCTACCACCATAATACATACAGCACCACACACAGACAGCACCGCAGCACTCTCTCACATACACACACACACACCTCACCTGTCTGGCGTCCGCGTCCTCTCTGCCACAGCCGGCCGCTGAATGATGGCATCATTCAGCGGCACTGCTGTGAGAGAGGAAGCGCCGGAGCAGGCGCCCCCTGGAGCCCGGAGCTGTGGCAGCGGAGTCACGGGGAGAGATAAATATTGCGATGGCTGCTGCCGGGGACCTGAGCAAGCGGGGGGTGCCAGACGGCGAGTGGGCCCCCCCGCCTGCTCAGGGCCCCGGCACTTGCCAGGGTATGCCGGGTGCTGACGCCTTCCCTGCCTATACACCATATAATGCCCCTCACTGGATATATACTGACCCCTTAATATTCCCAAACTATTTAATGGCTCCAACACTGTATGATGGCCCCGCCACTATAATCCCCACACTGTATGATGGCCCCCTAGATAGCCTCCATATAGCATAATACACCAGATAGTCCTCAATATAGTATAATGCACTCCCCATAGCCAGCCTCTGTATTATAATGTACCCCATAGACAGCCTCTGTATTATAATGCACTCCCATAGGCAGCCTCTATATTATAATGAACCCCCATAGACAGCCTCTGTATTGTAATGCACCCCCATAGGCAGCCTCTGTATTACAATGCACCCCCACAGACAGCCTCTATATTGTAATGCACTCCCCATAGGCAGTCTTATTTATAATGCACCCCATAGGCAGTCTTATTTATAATGCACACCATAGGCAGTCTTATTTATAATGCACCCCATAGGCAGCCTTACTTATAATGCACCCCATAGGCAGTCTTATTTATAATACACCCCATAGGCAGCCTTAGTTATAATGCACCTCATATGCAGCCTTACTTATAATGCACCCCCCATATGCAGCCTTAGTTATAATGCACCCCATATGCAGTCTTATTTATAATGCACCCCCCATATGCAGCCTTACTTATAATGCACCCCATATGCAGCCTTATTTATAATGCACCCCATAGGCAGCCTTACTTATAATGCACCCCATATGCAGCCTTATTTATAATGCACCCCATAGGCAGCCTCTGTAGTACAATGTACCCCCTTTACACAAATAATAAATCCAGTACTCACCTCTCTTCCTCCCGGCTCCTGCGCTGCTCCCTGCTCTCCCTCTCTTCTCCTGACAGCGGGCGCCGGGCAGTGACGTCATCGCGCCTGCTGTCAGACGCTGAGAGGGGGATTATGGGAGAGAAGGAGCGCTCGCTCCTTCTGTCACAATGCGGTCAGCTGTATCGGCTAGATGCAAAGACGGGCGAGGGGCCCACTGCTGGCACCGGGCCCCCCACCACCTGCTCAGGGTCCCCATAGTGGCAAAGCAGGGAGATTGATTCTCCCTGCTCTGCCACAGAAAGCAACTGTGTCGGCGCGCTGTGCACGCCGATACAGTTACAGTAGCGTAGCTCCAGGTGGGTCCCCTCAGAGCGAGGGAGCTGGGGCAACCGCCCCCTCTGCCCCCCGGTAGCTACGCTACTGGGACTGCTGGAATATCAGCACCTGATCCTTTCAAGGGCAGACATATCATTAGAGCAACATGTGCAGCCAAACAGGGGTCCGAGAGATAATATGGCCCATTTTGACCTCCATAGCAGGTGGAATTGTGCATTATGATGAGCTATTGGACTGCAAAAGGCCCATATATTGTTTTTGCACAGGGGCCTTTTCTGTCTACATCCCAAGTAGATCTTTTTGTTTTCAGGGGAGCTCTGCTGGTGCCAAGGGAGTCTAATGGAATCTGTCTCCTCTTTCCCACTGAAAACACATGAACTGTCAATCATCTAAGCCAAATTCTCATATATGGTGGATTCAAGAGAGATGACACCTCTGCGAGTCAACATTTTGAAGTTATCCTATGTGCATGGCCAGATTTAGAAAGGTCTGATGATCATGGGTAATTAGAGGAATACACTTTTGGGATATCTAAACATCGGCTAGAATCATTTTCCAACACAGGGAAAATAAGAAAAGAAAAACTGAACTCAATGATCAGTCTATGTAATGCAATGCAAACTTCCTTTTCCTGTCCAGGTGTCTACTAACAAGAATATACTGGGGCAGAGTTATGAAAAACAGCAGAAAGAAGAACTGGCCTTTGTTGCCCAGAGCAACTAATCACATCACAACTTTGATTTCACTATAATAATTTCATAAATTAAAGCTAAGATCTGATTAGTTCTTTTAGGCATATTAGGCAACAAAGACATTGACTTAAAGGGAACCTGTCAGCAGGATTGTGCCCAGTAACCTACAGACAGTGTCAGGTCAGTGCTGTTATACTGATTACAATAAAACCTTGGTTGATGAAATCTGTCTTGTGGTTGTAGTTTAATCTTAATTTGTAGTTTTCAGTTAATGAGATTCTCGTGCTCCAGGGCAGCCTGTGGGCAGGGCAGTGGGTGACATGTGGGCAGGGCTGTGGCGGATATTATAGATCCAATCATGCTACAACACAGGTGCCGGGGCCATGCATGATGAGTGTAATTTTTTTTTCCCCCAAACAATAACATTTACAGTATGTAAACTAGGGGGCAGGTCACTGAGGGATCAGTGACCTTTCATAAACCATACAGATGAATATGTAAGCAGAGCACAACATAAAGCCCCCCCCACAGGCCTCCCGCAGCATGAGAATCTTATTAACTGAAAACTGAAAATAAAGATTAAACAACAACCACAATACGGATTTCATCACCCAGGTAAAATTTTAATCTGTATAAAGGCGCCAACCTAACACTGTCTGTAGGTTACTCAGCACAATCCTATTGACAGGTTCCCTTTAATTCATCAAAGTGTCTTCACCGAATACTTAATACAGAATAAAACCTTTTGGGAAAGATGGATGGATAAGGGTGTGTAATAATGATGGACTGTTCTGCTACGTTTCTACCCATGTAGACAACGATCACGCTATGTGAACAGTGTTATGCGGTTTCATATGTAATATGAATAGTGATGTACGTCTTTCACATTGTATGATGGTAATGTACAGTGTATAAGAATGTAAATGTGAGCAGTGCATAGTACAGGATTAGACTTGGGATAATATGAGTATACGGGTACTGTTCTTATAGTTATAGTGGCTTAGCAACAGCATAGGACATAAGATAAGGACAATAGGTTTAATCTATAGGATAGGATATAGTTAATCGATTAGCACTAGCCCAGTGGGTGGGGTCTAGTGTTAGTGAAGAGTAGACACTTCCTGGTAGGGAGTCATATAGGAAAAGACCGTGACAAGCTCAACTTCAGGTGGAGTGGGCTGCTAGGGTCAGCATGGGCCAAATGTTCGAGGCAGTGGGAGGCTGTACTTATATCCTTTGTGGACATTCGTTCAACGTCTGGAGCCTTGGGCTTGGGCCAGTTACCAGGGAGAGGGCCTGGCCTTTGATATCTCAAAGTCACAGGTGCACTGCTGAAGAGGACAGGAAATTCCTGAGACTGATGGGCTTAGTGGGCTTAGTTATAGTCCAGGACGAGCGAGTGGTAGAGCTGAAGATATGTTGTACTAAGGAAGTAAAAAACATGCTGTGCCCTATCATACTTGTTACAGCTTGATGAACATGAACTAACCAGTAAACATTTGGTTGTTACAATGAACATTGTGTCCCATGAATTGTGTGCAGTGGCTCCTGAAGATGGAGGCCTCCGGCCTACCAGTTAGTGTGATGCACGCCACACCTGACAGCACGCTGAGACTGGGACACTGTTTTCCTGTAAAGTGCCAGAGTGTAACGGAGAACAGCTCAGTCACGTCTACCTTTCTTGGCAACTTTACAGATGCACAGCCCAAGAGGATTCCCCCTCCCCTCAATACAAACTACAAAAAAAAAGAAAAGGCCTGAACACTTTTGCTAAAATATACTGTGGCCAATACACTGTGTGCAGAATTATTAGGCAAATGAGTATTTTGATCACATCATCCTTTTTATACATGTTGTCCTACTCCAAGCTGTATAGGCTTGAAAGCCAACTGCCAATTATGTAAATGAGGTGATTTGCATCTGTGTAATGAGGAGGGGTGTGGTCTAATGACATCAACACTAGTGTTGAGCATTCCGATACCGCAAATATCGGGTATCGGCCGATATTCGCTGCATCGGAATTCCGATTCTGAGATCCGATAATTTTTGCATATCGGATACCGGAATCGGAATTTTCCTGTAAAGTCTATGGGGAGTTCCTGTGTCACAGAAGGAAGTACGTGACACAGGAACTTCCCGAAAGAGTCACTGTCAGTGTCGGTCGGGTCTGTTAGGAGTCAGGACTCAGCACTTACCTGGCAGAAGATCCCCGGTGGTCATGTCCTGGATGGACGCCATTACCATCTCGCGATAACTGCACGTGACTGCCGGGTACTGGGTAATCTCGGCCAGCTGTACTCTCGTGACAGCTGGCCGTAAAGCAGTCTGGATTACGTCACCGCCGGGGAAACTCCTATGGTAAGCAGCTCTGCTGTGTCTGGATGTCAAGCTCAGCCTGGCATCCAGATGTAGCAGACCTGGACTCGTCGTGGGACACTCGTTATTTTGGACGGCGTCGGACAGGAAGTATTTGTGTTGGTTTGTTATTTTTGTTTTTTTACAGGAAATCGTAGGATCTGGCGTCGCAGGATGAGAGTACAATAAAAATAATGAAAACTGTGTTGTGTATTATTTCATTAAAATACTTTATTCTAGCTGTGTATTTTTTTAAACATTTTGAAACTTTATGATTAATAATGGATCGGTGTCTTATTGACGCCTCTCCATTATTAACCGGGCTTATTGTCACCGTTCAATCAAAGGTGACATTAACCCCTTATTACCCCACTTGCCACCGCTACAGGGCAAGTGGGAAGAGTCGGGTAAAGTGCCACAATTGGCGCATCTTTGGATGCGCCAATTGTGGGGCTGCTGCAGCCTGGTATTTTTAGGCTGTTGAGGGCCAAAATCCATGGGCCTTGACAGTCTTTTAATACCAGGCCGCAGCAGTCTGCTTTTTACTTGGCTGGTTAATAAAAATAGGGGGACCCCCACGCCATTTTTTTTCGAGGGGATCCCCTATTTTTGTTAACCAGCCAAGCTAAGCAGACTGCTGTGGCCTGGTATTATCAGGCTTGCAAGATTCATGGATATTGGATTCTTACCAGCCTGAAATACCAGGCCTCAGTAATCTGCTTCATCTGGCTGGTTAACAAAAATAGGGGGGACCCCACGCCATTTTTTTTTTGAGGGAATCCCCTATTTTTGTTAATCAGTTCACTTCAGGTCAGCTGGGATTCCTCTGACGTCACTGATGCTGTGCGGTGTCCCTGGTTGACCTGAAGTGAAAGTGGGAAGCAATCAATTATGCTTCCCAGCTAACCACTTCCTCTCCTGTCAAAATTTCACACATGTAGGGGTTAATTAAAGGTGTAAATTTGTAGAAAAAAATGTGTTTTTTTTTACAACGAATTTACACCTTTAATTAACCCCTACATGTGTGAAATTTGGCACACATACACTCATGTAATTGTTAGTGAAAACCATATATCAAACTACATGAAATGACATGGTTAACTCTATGTAAACCATGAGTCATTTCATGTCGGGTGGTTCTGTAATTTCACAAAAGCCGGCATTGCCCGGCAATTGAATTAGCGGCTATTTTACTATGTAGAAGTGTATGAACTATAAATATATGTATATGTATAGGTCACAATGACATGTATATATATATATGTATTCTATGTGTGTATATCTAGTGGTTACAAGGAAAGAAAGGGTTTATTTTAATTACGATATTTCTATCCCATTGACTTGCATTAGGTCCGATCCAATCCGATTCGATACTTCTTGATATCGGGAAGTATCGCTCAACTCTAATCAACACCCTGTATAAGGTGTGCTTAAATATTAGGCAACTTCCTTTCCTTTGCCAAAATGAGTCAGAAGAGAGATTTGACGGACTCTGAAAAGTCAAAAATTGTGAGATGTCTTGCAGAGGGATGCAGCAGTCTTGAAATTGCAAAACTTTTGAAGCGTGATCACCGAACAATCAAGCGTTTCATGGCAAATAGCCAACAGGGTTGCAAGAAGCGTGTTGATAAAAAAAGGCGCAAAATAACTGCCCATGAATTGAGGAAAATCAAGCGTGAAGCTGCCAAGATGCAATTGCCACCAGTTTTGCCATATTTTAGAGCTGCAACATTACTGGAGTATCAAAAAGCACAAGGTGTGCCATACTCAGGGACATGGCCATGGTAAGGAAGGCTGAAAAACGACCACCTTTGAACAAGAAACATAAGATAAAACGTCAAGACTGAGCTAAGAAATATGTTAAGACTGATTTTTCTAAGGTTTTATGGACTGATGAAATGAGAGTGACTCTTGATGGGCCAGATGGATGGGCCTGAGGCTGGATCAGTTAAGGGCAGAGAGTTCCACTCCAACTCAGACACCAGCAAGGTGGAGATGGGGCACTGGTATGGGCTGGTATCTTCAAAGTTAAACTTGTGGGACCTTTTCGGGCTGAGGATGGGGTGATGCTCAACTCCCAGACTTACTGCCAGTTTCTGGAAGACACCTTCTTCAAGCAGTGGTACAGAAAGAAGTCGGTGTCGTGCAAGAAAAACATGATTTTCTTGCAGGACAATGCTCGATCACATGCGTCCAAATACTCCACAGCGTGGCTGCCCAGTAAAGGTCTAAAAGAAGAAAAAACAATGACATGGCCCCCTTGTTCACCTGATCTGAACCCCATAGAGAACCTGTTGTCCCTCATAAAATGTGAAATCTACAGGGAGGGAAAATAGTACACCTCTCGGAACAGTGTCTGGGAAGCTGTGGTGGCTGCTGTACGCAATGTTGATCGTAAACAGATCAAGCAACTGACAGAATCTATGGATGGAAGGCTTTTGAGTGTCATCGTAAAGAAAGGTGGCTATATTGGTCACTGATTTTTGTTTTTTGTTTTTGAATGTCAGAAATGTTTATTTCTAAATTTTGTGTTGTTATATTGGTTTAGCTGGTGAAAATAAACAAGTGAGATGGGTATATATTTGGTTTTTATTAAGTTGCCTAATAATTCTGCACAGTAATAATTACCTGCACAAACAGATATCCTCCTAAGATAGCCAAATCTAAATAAAACCCACTCCAACTTCCAAAAATATATTAAGCTTTGATATGTATGAGTCTTTTGGGTTGATTGAGAACATAGTTTTGTTCAATAACAAAAATAATCCTCTCAAATACAACTTGCCTAATAATTCTGCACACAGTGTAAACAACCATATATGCACACTATGCCAAAGCACACTGTGAGCAATGAATACATGAGCTGCAATATTGCTACACACATAAAAAATGTACTCCATATACTTTGTCTGCACCAATCCCAACACACTCATGCAATCCAACCACGATAAGGTGTATCTCAAACGGATGGCCCCTAGCTATATTGATTCCCCTCTTTAAGGTCCAGACAAGCCTCAAATGAAATGGGGAAGTGATAGGAACCAGACTTAACTCATAATAAAACCTTGCTGGGAAAGATGGGTGATAAAGGTGCAAAGCAAGCACATTGTGGCACTTTTTTTGCAAACTGAAGACCCACCTTATTCTCATACCATGGTTTCGCCTCTAAAACTATACTTGGTAACTTAAAGGGCCAATCTGAGGTACATTTATTGCTGCAAAGGTCTTAATAATCAATCCCTTGATGAATATATTCCTCTCCATATTCCCCTTTATTGATTTGTCACAAAGGTAACCAAGGGATATGTCCTCAAAGACTATTGGAATTAAAAGGGTTGGACAATTTCTCTTATTAGAGAAGCTTTCCTCACAAACAGTTCATAAAATGGCTGCTGATGGAAGAGCAAGTGATCAAACTAACCCCGTAAGGACCACATACATTGCATATTGACAGTTGTCAACCGATTGACATTTGGCTGACATCTATCTCTCCCATCTTCCTGATAGTGACCATGAATAGAAGGAAAGATCTGTGCATATATTGGCCATGAAGGGAAGATGAATATGGTAAGTACTTCAACCTTTATGCGAAAGACTGGTGGGATTGTTTGATGCAAGAGTTTTAAATGGGGTAAAGTGGAAACCCTTGGATTTAAGTTTATTGCCTACAATGGAGGTCTGGGCACAAAGTTTGTGTCAGGGTTGCCAACTTTATTTTTTTATCTTTTTATGACAGCTTCTAAAAAAATCACAGACAGCCAACTTTTTTATGGGCAAATTAGAAAACCATAATAAACCATTATGATTTTAAGTGATCTATGTCTACAGCCCATAATTCTGATTTGTAGACATCAGCCGAATTTACTAAACTGTAAAAGGATGATAATTACAGTACAGTCATAATAATAATCTGCATGACTTTCTCCAGCTTCACAAAAATCACAGAAGCAACACTTTTCTTTATGGACTGGGAAAAAAGTGCCTAAATTTTAGGGACTGTCCAGGAATTTCTAAATGGTTGGCAACCCTGAGCGGTGTGCTTTCTGTGGGAGAAGCTTTGCTGTTATACCAGTATTGGTGGACTCTGGGTGTCACTACTGGAAAATGGATGTTACTCACAATCGTAATTTCAGAGATTAATGTGGCTCTCAATTTAAGAAAGGTGGTGGCCACTGATTTAGACAATTTCTTCTTTGTTAGAACTGTCATCTTATAATGAGTGTACAGTATAATACATTTTTCCATGTTTGGGATATGCAACAGTCTCCTGGGGTGATCTCAAAGCAAATGTTCAATTTCCCTACAGCACCCCCACAGGTGAAATATGGCATGACACAATTACCACTAAAATTCATGATCCTGACCCATCCCTGTAAGACATTGATGCTTTCGGTCCTCAAGATAAACGGACACCCTTGATAGTCTCACTGTCAACTTGACCACCTAGAATACCTTTATAGAATATCTGAACTCCCTTTATCGTGCTGCTTGACACTTATTATAGTCTTAGATTTTATGCAGTATCAGCTTTAAACTCATTTGTCAGATTATGAATTCAAAGCTGTATTGTTTATATCTGCTCATCTGACCATGGGGTAAATAAATTGTTCATTGCTTTCAAAAACTGGAAAGTAAACCATATAAAATATTAAGGGTCTTACATTTTCATCAACCAAGATTCTTGTTCTGGCTGCTGCCACAGAACAGCAAGGGAGTTTTCTTAGAGAAGAAAGACATTTAAAGTTGTAGAAAGTTTGTCAAACCATTCTTTAATAATTCAAAGGCAAAGTTAAAAATTTTATGTTAAACATATTTATTAAGCCTCTGGAGATGATGGATTGACAGCAAATTGTAGGACATAACTATTCTTATGTTTTTTTTGTTATATATACTTGGCAAGAATTGGATTTTCAGTTCTCTTTTATTCATCTTATGAAGCAAAAAATCTCAACAGTCTGAAAATAACACTGGCTACAGATACTCATTTATAATCACAAAGTGATTTTTTTGTTAATCGGCGCTGATGGGAATTGAGTCGATAGATGTAAAAGTATGAAATTTAGACAAAACAGCTGTAAAGTATACTTTGAATACATTTTAGCAAAGAAGCATAGTTGATTACAACTTAGTTTTAAAAGGTATTAACTAATTTAGAAAACTCATTTTCTTTTACCCTTAAGGCTATGTGCACCCTTTTAGGCGCCAGCGCAGCCGCTGAGTTTTCCCAAGCGATGCGGCTTCAGGAAAATGCCGGCAGTAGTTTTCCTGAAGTGCCTTAGCCGGCGGTGTCCTCTACTCTGTACTGTGAAGTATATAAAGCAAACGGCTTCTGAGCAAAAGCCACTCAAAAAATAAGCATGTCACTTCTTTTACCACTTCACAGTTTCCAAATCTAGAAGCAGATAAAAGAAGTAAGATAAGAGGGACATGTCACATGAGATTGCTGTGAATTATGCTCATTTCTTGCGGCAGTCATGCATTCCTTGCCAATGGCAGGTGCAGGCGTACGTATTTTCGGTCTGAGTGCCATCCAGCAAAACATCAGATCGCACTCAGACCAATATTATTTTATGGGGTCATGCACATGCATGATTTTTTTCCTTGGTCAGAGCTGGTCCGAGGAAAAAATTGCAGCATGACCGAGTTTTATCCGATATTCGGATTGCACTGAGCTATGCAAGTCAATGAATGCGTGGAAACCATGGGACTGCACTTGAATGACAACAGAGTGCAGTCTGATTTCCATGGACTGACAGAATGGAGAAGATGGAGGATTTTTTTTTCTTTCTTCTCCTCATCGGGGAGAATCTGTTTACACCATGATCACACTCTGATCAAACTATGATCAGAGGATGATTAGCATAATCGAACCAATTCTGCACCTATCCTAAGGCGGATCCCGGCTGGTGCACATAACCTAAAGGAATTGAGAGTTTATAGATGAGTCTTGTGTTCAAGAGCCTCATCTCTTGACTAAGATTAAAAGGTAGATAAAAATAAATTGCCACTTTGGAGAAATGATCCTATCTTTATATAGATATATTACACATACAGTGGGGAAAATAAGTATTTAATATGCTGACCATTTTTCCCACCTACAAAGAACGGAGAGGTCTGCAATTTTTATCGTAGATACACTTCAACTGTGAGAGACAGAACCTAAAAATAAAATCCAGAAAATCACATTGTAGGATTTTTAAATATTACATTGCATTTTATTGCATGGAATAAGTATTCGATCACCTACCAACCAGAAATAATTCTGTCTCTCACAGTCCTGTTAGTTTTTCTACTATGCACTCATTACCTGTATTAATTGCACCTGTTTGACCTGGTTACCTGTATAAAAGACACCTGTCCACACACTCAATCACACTCTCCACCATTGTCAAGGCCAATCAGCTGTCTAAGGCCAGCAGGGAAAAAATTGTAGACCTGCACAAGGCTGGGATGGGCTACAGGACAATAATCAAGCAGCTTGATGAGAAGGCAACAACTGTTGGCGCAATTATTAGAAAATGGAAGAAACACAAGATGACTGTCAATCTTCCTCGGTCTGAGGCTCCATGCAAGATCTCACCTCGTGGGGTAAGGATAATTCTGAGAAAGTTCAGTAATCAGCCCCGAAAACATTTCGAGGACCTGGTCAATGACCTGAAGAGAGCTGGGACCACAGTCTCAAACATTACCATTAGTAACACACTATGCCGTCATGGAAAAAATCCTGCAGAGTATGCAAGGTTCCTCGCCATCACATGTCAAAACCTGTTTGAAGTTCACCAATGACTATGACCAGAGGAGGCATGGGAGAAAGTCATGTTGTCAAATGAGACAAGAGTAGAACTTTGTGGTATCAACTCCACTCTAGAGTTGAGCGATACTTTCCGATTACAATAAGTATCGGATCGGAATGGGTATCGCCGATACCCAAAAAGTATCGGCGATACCCGATACCGATACCGGAAATCCAATGTAAGTCTATGGGAACAAAATATCGGAATTAAAAAAAAAACATTCTTGCCTTGTTGGTTAATTGTACATGAAGGAAAACAACAAAGAGTAATGTAGAATGTATTGGGGGAGGTTGAGGAGACATTAAAGGCATAGATGTTTAACCCAATCAAATGGAATAGCAGTAATACTTTTTTTTTAAAGACGTTCGGATTGACGAAGAAATTGACAATGTTGTTAACCTTTTTTCTATTTTGGCAAATATGTATGTTTCACAACTTCCATGCTATTCACCTTTTAACTTCTGCCACACTTTCTCCTTCATAATCTTCAGCAGCATCATCTTTTTCATCAAATTATTCTTCATCTTCACCTTATTTATCTTCTTCTTAAACTTCTTGCTATTCATCTTTTTGTTAACATTACTCATATTCTTTTTATTAAACTATTATTCTTCTTCATATTCTACTTCTTCATCTTCTTCCTATTCATCTTCTTCATCATATTCTTATTTGTGACAGAGATTCCTGTACTTGTAATCTGTAAAAGTATGATTTTTTCATCCTTCCGTTCTTGCTGTCACAAAAGATTTAAATTACAACAGTATTTGTCCGCGTTCAGTTTAGCCTGCAGCAGCAGCAGGCATTTTCCAGGGGCACCACGAGGAGGAACGGACTCACCCCCATACACTGCTTAGTCTTCTTCTGCTTATAATTTAGAGCATATATTTTGCTCTTAATTTTGGTCTTATACTTCATGTTCTTCTGCTTTTTGATCTTCTGCTTATTGTTCTTCTGTCTCTTGTTCTGTATCTTGTAGTTTGTCTTAACCTTCTTTTGTCCTGTTGGTGATCTTCTTCTGGGTAATCTTTTATTTCTTCTTTGTGATGGTGTTCAGGCTGGTTGGCTTGATGCTCATCATCCTTGTGGTCGTCGTCTTCTTCGGGGTGGTCTTCAGGGTTGTCGTCGTCCTCTTCAGGGTCCTCGTCTTCAGGGTCCTCGTCTTCGGGCTCGTCGTCTTCTTCGGGGTGGTCATCAGGTCGTCGTCTTCATTGTTGGAGATCCAGAGTGATTACCCAAAAAAACATTTAAAAAATCTTCAATTTGGAAATGTAGCTGAAGGTACAAGAAGGTTGACTAACTTCCGAGAACCAGCTGACGTTACTGGAACCCGGACGGGTATCAGATGGTACAAGAGACAATGGAAGTAACGAGGACCAGCTGACTGTGCTGGAACCCGGAGGGGCAGCAGAAGGAAAAGAGCCAATGGCAAAACCGAGGACCAGCTGACGTTACTGGGACACGGTTACTAAGCAGGAGGTACCTGTGCTCCAAAGCACTACCAAGGACCAGCAGACGTTGCTGGAACTCGGATACCGAGATGGAGGCACCTAGGCCAAAGGCACTGCGGAGAACCAGTTGACGGTACTGGAACCCGGATGGGTAGCAGAAGGTACAAGAGCCAATGGAAGTAACGAGGACCAGCTGATTGTACTGGAACCCGGAGGGCCAGCAGAAGGAGCAGAGCCAATGGCACAACCGAGGACCAGCTGACGTTACTGGACACGGTTACTAAGCAGGAGGTACCTGTGGTCCAAAGCACTACCAAGGACCAGCAGACGTTGCTGGAACTCGGATACCGAGATGGAGGCACCTAGGCCAACAGCACTGCGGAGAACCAGTTGATGGTACTGGAACCCGGACGGGTAGCAGAAGGTACAAGAGCCAATAGAAGTAACGAGGACCAGCTGACTGTACTGGAACCTGGAGGGCCAGCAGAAGGAACAGAGCCAATGGCACAACCGAGGACCAGCTGACGTTACTGGGACACGGTTACTAAGCAGGAGGTACCTGTGCTCCAAAGCACTACCAAGGACCAGCAGATGTTGCTGGAACTCGGATACCGAGATGGAGGCACCTAGGCCAAAGGCATTGCGGAGAACCAGTTGACGGTACTGGAACCCGGACAGGTACCATAAGGCACCCATGAAAATGTAAGTTGACAGGCCACAAGCCATCCGCAGTTACCGAATCACACAGTCCTACAGTGGGTGCTTGTCCTATTGTCACAACGGAAACAGCCTTTATTTACATATCCCGCAGCACACATAGGAAGCACCTAAACTGCAGGCACCATAGAGTCGGCTAACCCGAATGCAACACGACAGGACAACTTATTGGAGGCTAATTGACGTTGACACTGCCAGGAAACAGCTGTCGTGCTGTAACCAGGCTGGGCAGGAGTGAATACCCGTGCCAATTACTTACAAGCAACAACTCGCGGTGTTGGAGCCCAGGGATGAGAGGACAACAGGGTGGAGGCAGCAGGACTTTTTGCCATACACACAGCAGGGGAACAGCTGATATTACTGAACCCCAGTAACACAGGAACAAGTGTTGACTGTGCTAACAGCACTTCCGATCAACAACTGGCGGTGTTGGAGCCCAGGGATGAGAGGACAACAGGGTGGAGGCAGCAGGACTTTTTGCCGTACACACAGTAGGGGAACTGTCATGTATAGTGTACAGTTCCTATAGCGTCTTGTGCTTGGGTGCGAGGAAAACACAGGAGACATAGGTTGAAATGAAATGACTTGTATTACTTCATACAAGCATGCTGAAAAGTTCACACAGTTTGCAGGAACAGCGACAGGAGACACAGCAGGCCAGAGTAACTTCAAGCACTACAATAAATCTCCAAAGCAGGTTCAGGATCTCTTCTCTGTACCGTAATTCCTATGCAAACATGGATTCACCAAACAGCAGGTTTCCAGAGTCCAAAAGTGTTCCAAGGTTCCTCAGTAGGGAATAGCTGGAGTACAAGTCCAAGGCTTCCAGGAGTCAGGTCACAGACTGACTGAGGCTTGATTCAGGAGCACTGATTGTTCAGCTGAGGCTGCTTAAGAAGCAAGAGGGAAGAATCAGGGCGGGAACATGAAAACTGGAAACTCCATATTAACTGAGGGCAAGAGCTGCAGAAAGACAGAAATCAAAATGGCCGACGGAAAACTGAGTTTCAAGGAACATGTCAACAGAGACAAAGAACTTTACATTACTCCCCCCTTAGGGACAACCTCCGGATGACCTCAGACCAGGCTTGTCAGGGTACCTCTGATGAAACTGGCGGAGCAGGCGAGGAGCATTTACATTAATGGGTAGCCCTGCCATTTAATCAAATAATGCAACTGATTTCTGTACAACCTGGAATCTAGAATCCTTTCCACCATAAATTCTTACTGACCATCGACCAGCACTGGGTCAGGGCAAGTAGAAGAACGTCCAGGAAACGTATTGGGTGTTGCAGCCTTTAGTAGGGATACATGAAAGACAGAGGGTGGATTCTCATAGTTCTGGGCAGTTGAAGACGACAAGCAACAGCACTTATAATCTTATTGATCTTATAAGGTCCAATGTACTTATGTCCCAATTTAGACGATGGAATCTTTAATTTAAGGTTTCTGGTTGACAGCCAGACCAAATCTCCTACCTTGAAAGCTGGTGCAGGTTTACGAAATTTATCTGCTGCTTTCTTGTACCTTTCCTAAGTGTAATGTATGTAGTACAGTTCATATAGCGTCTTGTGCTTGGGTGCGATGAAAACACAGGAGTCACAGGTTTGATATAGAAAAGTCCTGTATTACTTCATACAAGTTGGCAGAAATAGTCACACAGTTTGCAGACACAGAAACAGGAGACACAGCAGGCCAGAGTAATCCAAGCTCAGCAATCACTCTCCAATACAGATTCAGGATCTTCTTCTCTGTTACCGTAAGTCCATGCAAACGTGGGTCTTTCAAAGAGCAGGGTTCAGAGTCCACAAGTGCTTCAGAGTTCCTCAGTAGGAATAGCTGGAGTACAAGGTCCAAGGCTTACAGGAGTCAAGTCACAGGTTCACTGCAGGCTAGATTCTGAAGCACTGATTGCTCAGCTGTGGCTGCTTAAGAAGCAAAGGAGAGAATCGGGGCGGGAACATGCAAGCTGGAAACTCCATTTTGACTGAGGGCAAGATAGCTGCAGCAAGACAGAAAGTAAAATGGCTGACGAACAAACTGAGTTTCAGGAATATATACATAGAACCTTACATTACTCCCACTTAAGGACAACCTCTGGATGACCTCAGACCAGGCTTGTGTGGGTACCTCTGATGAAACTGACGGAGCAAGCGAGGAGCATTAACGTTATTGACCGGTTCCCATGAGTTGTCCTCCACTGGGTAGCCCTGCCATTTAATCAGATATTGTAACTGATTTCTATACAACCTGGAATCTAAAATCCTTTCCACCACAAATTCTTCCTGACCATCGACTAGCACTGGGTCAGGGCAAGGAGAGGAACGTCCAGGAAACGTATTGGGTGTCGCAGCCTTTAGTAGGGATACATGAAAGACAGGGTGGATTCTCATAGTTCTGGGCAGTTGAAGACGACAAGCAACGGCACTTATAATTTTACTGATTTTATAGGGTCCAATGTACTTATGTCCCAACTTAGACGATGGAATCCTTAACTTAAGATTTCTGGTTGACAGCCAGACCAAGTCTCCTACCTTGAAAGCTGGTGCAGGTTTACGAAATTTATCTGCTGCTTTCTTGTACCTTTCTTGAGCCGATTCCAGATTTTCCTTTAGAAGATCCATATTCTTCTGTAAAGACGTGATTCTTTCAGCCACTGCTGGTAAAGGCGTTTCTATGGAAATCGTGGTAGAATGTTAGGATGTAAACCTAGATTAGAGTAAAAAGGAGACTGTTTAGTGGAGGCACTCTGAGTTGTTATACGAGAACTCAGCTAATGGAAGTAGATCCACCCAATCATCCTGTAGGTGGCAGATAAAGCAGCGGAGATACTGCTCCAGGGTTTGATTGGTTCGTTCGGTCTGTCCATTAGTCTGGGGATGAAAAGCAGAAGAAAGGTTTACTTTAATGTCCAATGCTGCACAGAAATTTTGCCAAAACCTAGAAGTGAATTGCACCCCTCGATCCGAAATAACCTCATCCGGTACTCCATGTAAGCGAAACACATCTTTAATCATCAAATCTGATGTCTGTTTTGCAGTGGGTAAGCCGACACAAGGGATAAACTGAGCTGCCTTTGTTAGACGGTCAACCACCACTAGAATGGTGTTCTTCCCCTGAGAGGTTGGTAACTCCACAATGAAGTCCATAGAAATGGATCCCCACGGGCGGGACGGGGTGGGAAGAGGCTGTAACAGACCAGTTGGTGAGGAGCGAGGTGTTTTGCATCTTGCACAGACCTCACATGAAGTGACATAATTCAAAACATCCTTCCTGCAAGTGGGCCACCAAAAGAAACGAGAAAGAAATTCCTGTGTCTTTAGAATTCCTCTATGCCCAGCTATCTTGGAATCGTGAATGAGTTGCAATACTCTTAATCTGACTGTTTCAGGAATATACAGACGTTGTCCCTGAATCCACACACCATTCTTAAAGACAAGACTTACGTCCCTTGGGGGTTGTGCCAAAAAGGAATCCGCATGGTATGCTTCCTTGATGTCCTTAAGTAGGTCTTGATTATGAATTACTCCTAGGAATCTAGAGTCAGGAAGAATAGTCTTAGGAGGAGTAATTGGACGTGTCTCTGCTGAGTAAATCCTAGAGAGTGCATCAGCCTTCCATTGCGCGATCCTGGTCTATAAGAGATGATAAAATTAAATTGGTTTAAGAAAAGATTCCAGCGAGCCTGGCGAGGAGTCAGGCACTTAGCCGACCTGATAAACTCAAGGTTACGATGGTCTGTCAGGACGACTATTTGCTGTGCAGCTCCCTGAAGAAGGTGTCTCCATTCTTTGAAGCGGCAATAATGGCCAACAACTCTCTATTGCCCACATCGTAGTTCCTCTCAGCCGAAGACAACTGCTGGGAAAAGAAGGCACAGGGATGCAAGATATTCTTCTCACCTGTTCTCTGAGAGAGTATAGCTCCAACGGCACAGTCTGAAGCATCCACCTCTATTATGAAGGCAAGCTCGGGGTTGGGATGTACTAGGATAGGTGCAGTGGTAAATTTATCTTTTAGACGGGAAAATGCTTCCTGGGCTTGGGGAGTCCAGGAAAACCTAGACTCTTTCCGGTAAGTTGAGTGATAGGTGACACTACCTCAGAGAAATTTCTAATGAAACGTCTATAGAAGTTGGCAAACCCGATGAAGCGCTGTACCTCCTTCACATTTCTAGGACTTGGCCAATCCTTGATGGCTTGGGTTTGCTTCCATCCATACTAATTCCTTGTGCAGACAGTACATACCCCAGAAATTGAATTTCGGTCCTATGGAATTCACACTTTTCAAGTTTGATGTAAAGATGATTTTGTCTTAGACGTTCCAAGACCATTCTCACATGTCCATGATGTTCCTCTGTGGAGTTAGAAAAAATTAGAATATCATCCAAATAAATTACCACGAATGTATCTAGGAGATCCCTGAAGATGTCATTCACCAAGTGTTGGAAAGTGGCTGGGGCGGTACTCAGACCAAAAGGCATAACTAGATATTCAAAGTGTCCATAGCGTGACCTGAATGCAGTCTTCCATTCATCCCCAGGTCTAATACGGACTAAGTTATAGGCCCCACGAAGATCTAGTTTAGAAAAAATTTTGGCATGTCGCACTCTCTCCAATAACTCAGGGATTAAAGGCAATGGATAACGGTTTCTAATAGTAACCTTATTGAGTTCCCTACAGTCTACGCATGGTCTCAGAGATCCATCTTTCTTCTTTGCAAAGAAGATGGGTGCACCTGCAGGAGATGAAGAGGGGCGTATGAAGCCCTTGGCTAGATTTTCATCTATGTAATCCTTTAAAGCCTTTAGCTCGGGCCCCGCCAGGGGTAGATCTTACCAAAAGGTATCTCTGCTCCAGGCAATAATTCAATTGGACAATCATATGGACGGTGAGGAGGAAGCTGGTCAGCGTTCTTCTTGTCACATAAATCCACATAGTCCTGGTATACAGCTGGTAGTTCAGGGACTGACATGATTCCTTTAGGAACAGAGCAAGCTGAAACTTTTGGACTCATCTGTTTCTCTGGAAAGTGTAATTCCTTGGTCTCCCAGTTAATGGTAGGATTCTGAGCCTGCAGCCATGGTAGCCCTAGAATAATGGGAAAGTGGGGAGAAGAGATAAGCATAAAGGACAGTTTTTTTCTTGATGATCTTTACCCATAAGAACCCTCAAAGGCTCTGTTTCCTGATCCACTGGTCCAGAGGTCAGCAGGGAGCCATCCACAGTTTCCATCTGTACTGGAGTAGCCTTCTTCACTGAACGTATTCCCTGTTTCAGAGCAAAGGAGACATCCATAAAATTTCCACTTGCCCCTGAGTCGATCATAGCAGAGCTAGACACCCAAGCTGAGTCAACCCAGAGTTTGATGGAAAGAAAGCAATGAGAATTGTTTTTCTTACAACTCAGCTGGGACACCGCTGAGGAACTTTAAAATGGCAGCGTTTACACAGTCAACGTCCTCAGAGGTAACGGAGTTTAAGTCCGAGAAATCAAGATCTGTTGCTGCAGATCTCTCTGGAGCCTGAGGCTCGGACCTGACAGATCCCCTCTCGCAACACTCACAATGAATGAGTGCTGCAGTAGTCTTACGAGAACGGCTGGGGCAGTTTATAATGAAGTGCCCTGACTTACCACAATAGAAACATAGATTCTCCTTAAAACGATGTTCCTTGCGTGCATCACTAACCCGTCGTTGTAAAGAGTCTACCTGCATGGGTTCAGGTTCAGGTTCCCGTGTAATCCTACTCAAAGGTTCCTTAGCTGGAGAGGAAGGTAGGAAAAGGTTAGTACGATTGCTTTCGAACCATCTTTCTTGCCTGCGTTCAGTCAGACGAGTATCAATACGGATGCAGTAGTTAATAAAGTCACCTAACGCAGTGGGAGGGTCGGCACGAGCAAGTTCATCCTTAATCAGTGGAGATAACCCCTTTCGAAAAATAGATTTTTTTGGCGGAACTGTCCCAGGTGGTAACAAGGGCCCATCTCCTGAAAATCCAAGGCATATTCAGCTACCGAGTGCTTACCATGGCGCAAAGCAAACAGGCTGCTTCGCTGTTGCCTCGTTTGGGGGGCATCAAAAAACCCCCCCCCGGGGAAAAAAAACACAAGGTTTTTTAAAAAAATTTCCCCTTTCATCCAATCAGGGGGGTTTGCCCACATTAAACCTTTTGGGGAAACAAAATAAAAAAGTAAGCACCTTAATCGTTCAGGGGGAAATTTTGGGGAAGCATTGCAAAAAAAAAAAAAAATTTTTCTGTTTAAAAAAATCCCTGAAAATTTTCCCCTTTTACCCCCAAAAAACGAAAAGGGGAAAAGGGGGAAAACCCAGAAAACTCGGGGTACGCGGGCCTGGCCCTCGCCCCTCAAAAACCTAAAACCCGGCCGAAAAACCGGTATCTCCCCCAAAACCCCTTTTTCAAATTGTTTATTGGGGGCCGTAAATTTTTTAAAAGGGTCTTTAAAACCCTGAAAAAATTGAAAGGGGGTTATTTCGTCACTCCGCAAATTTCCCTTTTAAAGCGGGCCTCCCTTTTCCCCCAATCTTTTAAGACAGGATTGGGGGGAAAAAGGGGGAAAAAAAAAAAAAAAAAATATGTTCACCTTGGAAACACGCAAGAAAAAAAAAAAATTTAAAAGGGAAAAGCTCACCTGGAAGGGTTTTGTGAAAAAATAAACAACCACAAACATCAAAAAAGTTTAACCCAAATTGATATCCAGAGTTAAGCAGAAAAAAAAGGGAAAAAAAAAAGGGGAAAAAAAAAAAAAAACAATAGTTTTTTTCCCTTGGAAAACACTGAAAAAAGGGGAAAAATTTTTAAAAGGGGAATTTTTCACCTGGGGGGGTTTTGTGAAAGTCACAACCACTGTCAACAGAAAGAAAAAACCGACGCTGATATCCCATACAGCAACAAGCCCCGACCCAGAGACCAAACTTTTGGCTTCAAATTTGTAAGAAAAAGTACATTTTTTATAGCGTCTTGTGTTTGGGGTTTCGATAAAACACAGGAGTCCCCGGTTTTTGATATAAAAAGTCCTGTTTTTTCATACAAGTTGGCAAAATAGTCCACATTTTCAACAAAAACCCGGAACACAGCAGGCCAGGTAATCCAACTCAGCAACACCCCCCTCAATTCGGGGTCTTCTTCTCTTTTTCCCGTAACCCCTGCAAACGGGGGTTTTTCCCAAAAAGCGGTTCAGACCACAATTTTTTAGATTTTCCCAGGGAATAGCTGAGTAAAAGGGGCCCCAAGCTTACAGGACAAGTCACAGGTTCACTGCAGGTTTTTTCTGAAGCACGCCCCAACTTGGCGCTTAAAAACAAAGGAGAGAATCGGGGGGGAAAAAAGAAAGCTGGAAACCCCATTTTGTGAGGCAAGAAGCTGCAGCAAGACAGAAAAAAAAAATGGGGCAACAAACTGATTTTCCCGGAATATATACAAAAAACCTTACACTAACCCAAAATTCTAAAATTTTCCCTTTTTAGGACCCCTTTTTCTTTTGTAAAGAAGTAATTTTTTTCAGCCCCCCCCGGGGCAAGGGCAAATTTTTGGGAAAAATTGAGGAAATTGTTTAGGATGAAAAAAAATTTGGAGTAAAAAGGAGACGCTTTTTGGAAACCCCCCTTTTGAGAGTTGTATAAAGAAACCCTAGCCAGTGGAAGTGATCCCCCCAATCATCCTGAAAGGGGGCAGATAAAACAGCGGAGAAACTCCCCAGGGTCTGATTGGTTGGGTTCTGTCTGCCCAAATGGCTGGGATAAAAAGCAAAGAAAGGGTTTTTTTTTAAAATGTCCAATCTGCACAGAAATTTTCCCAAAAAACCTTTTGAAAAATTTTGCATCCCCCCGAAATGACCTAAACCGGTACCCCATGTAAGCAAAAACACTTTTTAAAATTAAAAAGTCTGATGTTGTTTTGCGGGTGGGTAACCGACACAAGGGAAAAAAAGACTGCCTTTTTTAACGGCAACCACCACTAAAGGGGTTTTTTTTCCCTTTTGGGGGGTTGGGAAAACCCACAAAAAGTCCATAGAAAGGGAAACCCCGGGGGGGGGACGGGGGGGGAAAAGGGTTTGAAACGGGCCCAAATTTGGGGGGGCGAGGGGTTTTTTTCATCTTGCACAACTTCAAAAAAAGGACAAGTTTTTTAAAAAACTTTCCTGTAAGGGGCCACCAAAAGAAACGGGGGAAAAAAAATTCCTTTTCTTTAAAAATTTTTCCCCATGCCCCTATTTGGGAAAATTTGGGTGAGTTGAATACTCCAATCTGACTGTTTCAGGAAAAAACAGACTTTTTCCCTGAATCCCCACACCATTCCAAAAAAACAAGACTTACGCCCTGGGGTTGAGCCAACAAAGAATTTCCCCATGGAAAACCCCTTTTAGCCCTTTTTGTGGGGGTTGAAAAAATCACTCCCGGGAAAACAGATTTGGGGAAAAAAAGTCTTAGGAGGAGAAAAAGGGGGTTTTCCTTTTCTGAATAAAACCCAGAAGTGCATCAGCCTTTCCATTTTCGCGTTTTCCGGTCTTAAAGTTTAAAAAAAATTTAAAGGGTTTTGGGGAAAAAAATTCCAACGAGCCTGGGAGGAGTCGGCATTTTGCCGCCCCGAAAAAATTCAAGGTTAAAAGTGGCCCCCGGGGCACTTTTTGCTGGCACTCCTGAAGAGGGGTCCCCATTCCTTAAAGGGGGGCAAAAAAGGCCAACCTTTTTTTATTGCCCACATGAAATTTTCCCCTCAGCCGAAGAAAACCCGCTGGAAAAGAAAGGGACGGGGGTGCAAGACAAATTTTTTCCCCTTTTTTTTAGAGTTTTAGCCCACGGCACAGTCTGAAGACCACCCAAAATAAGGGGAACCGGGTTTTTGGGGGGTAAAAAAGAAAAGGGCGGGGGTAAATTATTCTTTAAACAAAAAATGGTTTCCCCGAGTTTTTCGGGGGGGCCCAAAACCTATACGTTTTCCGGGAAAAAATTTTGGTGATAGGACACAACCCAAAAAAATTTTTTAAAAAGGTTTTAAAAGTTAAAAAACCCGATAAAACAGCACCCCTTCACATTTCGGAAATTTGGGGCCCAACCTTTGGGGGGGCTTGGGTTTTGCTTCCTCCATACAACCCTTTTGGGAGATAGTACAACCCCCAAAAATTTTAATTTGGGGCCCATGGAATTCCTTTTTTCAAGTTTGATGTTTGAGATGGTTGTTAGGCTTCAAAAAACCCTTCTCACAGTCCATGTGTTTTCCCCTGGGATTTTTAAAAAAAATTTTGAAATCCCCAAAAATAAATTACCACTAATGTACCCCAGGAGATCCCGAAGAGCCCTTTCACCAAGTTTTTAAAAAAAGGGGCGGGGGCGGTATCAGACCAAAGGCTAATAGATTTTTTAAAGTGTCCATAGCAAAACCCCGAAACCCCCTTTTATCCCCGGAAAAAACCGGCCCAAAATTATGGGCCCCCCCCGAATCCAGTTTGGGGAAAAAATTTTCCCATCCCGGGCACTCTCTCCAAAAAACTGGGGTTAAAGGAAATTTTAAAAATTTTTTAAAGTAACCTTTTTAAATTTTCCCATAGCCCTATGGGGGGTCTCGGGAACCCCTTCTTCTTCAAAAAAAAGAGGGTTTTCACCCCCGGGAAAAATGAAGGGGGCGTATGAAGCCCTTGGCAAAAATTTTCGTCAAATAACCCTTTTAAAGCTTTTAGTCGGGGCCCCGCTGGGGGGGAGTTTTCCAAAGGAAATCCTCCCAGGCAATAAACAATTGGCCCAATCATATGGACGGTAGGAGAAGCGATCAGCGTTTTTTTGCAAAAAAAACCCCAAAAAACCGGGGAACGGGGGGGGTTTTGGGGGCTGAGGGGGTTTTCCCTTTTGGAACGACCCAACGAAACCCTTTCCCCTTTTTTGGGTTTTCCGGAAAGGAAAACCCTTTTGGTCCCAGAAAAATTTGGGGTTCTGCCCTGCACCATGGTGGGGCCCCAGAATGGGGGGAAATTTGGAGAGAAAAAGATAAGCCAAAAAAACTTTTTCCCCCGTGATCTTTACCCATAAGGACCCCAAAGCCTTTTTTCTTGATCCACGGTCCAAAATTTCATGGGAAAACCACCCCCCAATTTTCCACTGTACGGGGTACCTTTTACTGAAATTTAAACCCCTTTTCGAGCAAAGGAGATATCCATAAATTTCCACTTGCCCGGTGATCAAGCAAAAAACTAAAACACCCAACTGAGCAACCCGATTTGAGGGGAAAAGGGAAACGGGGGAAAATTTTTTCTTTACAACTATGGACAAACCCCGAGGAAATTTAAAAAAAAAGCGGTTTTAAACCCCTCATCGTCCCCGAACAACAGATTTAAAAATCAGAGAAATCAAATCCTTGCAGCAGATCTCTCGGGGCCTGGGGCCCACATGAAAGAGCCCCCCCCAACCTCACAGGGGGGACTGCCCAGAAATCTTAAAAAACGGGGGGGGCAGTTTATAAGAATGCCCGGGCTTACCACAGTAAAACTAGATTTTCTTTATACATTTTCTTTCGTGCATCAAAAACCTGTTTTTAAAGAGCCCCTGCAGGGGTTTTCTTTTCTGGTTCCCTTGTGATCCAACTCAAAGGTTCCCTTTAAACTGAGGAGGGGGGTAGTAAAAGGTTGGGTGCGATTATTTTCAAACCCCAACTCTTTTGCGGGCTTTCAGTCAAGGGCCCCTCAATCAAAACTATTGAAAAGCATCTAACGCTGGGGGGGCCGGCACGAGCAATTCACCTAATCGGGGAGCCCCCTTTTCCCAAAAATAGATTTTTTAGGGGGAAAGGGCCCCCCAAATGGTATCAAGACCCCTCTCCTAAAAACCAGGGTATCCGGCACGAACCAAAGGGGCCCAAAAATAACAGGGCGCTTGGGCCGTTCCCCCCGATTGGGTCATCAAACCCCTGCCCCGGCTGAAAAAAAAGCACAAGGTGATTCAAAACAATCATCCTCAGCCTAAATCAGAGGGTTTGCCCACACAAAGCCTTTTTGGGAAGCAAAAGATTTAAAAAACATTTTTGGGTTTTTAGGGGAAAAAATTTTGAAGCATGTGCAGAGAAAAATAAAAATTTCATTTATTAATAAAACCCCCAATTTTCACGTTCCCCGCCAAAACAAAAAAGGGGGGAATTTGGGACCCCGAATTGGGGTTTAATGGGGCCCCGGAGCCGGCTCGTTCCTCAGAGCCCAATCCGGCTTTGCAATTCCCCGGGTGTCTGCCAAACAGCAAATTTTATTTAAAAAAGGTCCTGTAGCTTTTTAAAAAGGGTTTTTTAAAAATCTGTACATCTGAAAGGATTTTAAACAGCATCCCCCAAAGTTTTCCCTTTTTGCGGGCTCCATCTTTTCCGATTTTTTAAAGGGAAAATGCTGGAAGGGGGAAAAGGAAAAAGGGAAAAAAAAAAAAAAAATAGGTTTTCCCGGGAACCTCCAGAGTAAAATTTTTTAAGGGGGAAAAACCCCTCACCGGGGAAGGGTTTTGGGGAAAAAACCCCCAAACCCCCGTCATCACAAAAAGGGATTAAACGGACATCGTATCCACAGTCACAGCAGACCCCGCTTTTTCCCGCCCCGCAACAAAAAAAAAATTGGGTCCCGAATTTGTCATGTATAGTGACAGTTCCTAAAAGCGTCTTTTGCTTGGGGGAAAAACACAGGGGGAAAAGGTTTTTAAAAGAAATGACTTTATTACTTTTACAAGCATGCTGAAAAATTCACACAGTTTTCGGAACAGCGAAGGGGGCACAGCGGGAAAAGTAACTTCAAGCACTACATTAAATCTCCCCAAAAATTTCAGGGCTTTTCCCTTAAACCCAAAATTTCCCTCAAACAAAGGGTTCCCCCAAAAAGCGGGGTTTTCCCGAGCCCCAAAATGTTCCAAGGTTCCTCTGGGGAAAAGTGGAGTACAAGCCCAAAGGGTTTTCCCGGGTCAGTCAAAAGACTTTCGAGGCTTGGGTTCAGAGGGACTGATTGTTCAGCTGAGGCGCTTAAAAAGCAAGAGGGAAAAATCAGGGGGGGGAAAAAAAAAAATGGAAACAAAATAAAAATGAGGGCAAGAGCTGCAGAAAGACAGAAAGCAAAATGGCCCACGGAAAACTGGTTTTTTGGAACATGTCAAAGAGACAAAAACCTTAAAAAGGGAAAAGCTTTCATTTCTGAACCCCCCTAACACGGAGCAAGTTTGACGTGAAAAGCACTTTTTGCCAAAAAAAAAGGCAGTGTTTGGGGGCCCCGGGGTGATAGGACTACAGGGGGGAGGCACAGACTTTTTCCCCTAAAACCCCAAAAAAGGGGGGCAGCTGACAAAAAAAAACCCCATAACACAGACAAGTTTTTTCTGGCTAAAAAGACTTTGACAACAACTGGGGGGGTTGGGGGGCCCAGGGGGGGGGACAACAGGGGGGGGGCGCAGGACTGTTTTTTTACACACAGCAGGGGAACAGCTAAATTAAATGAACCCTTTAAAACAGGACAAGTGTTGATGTTTAAAAGCACTTTTTCCCCCCAACACGGCGTTTTTGGGGCCCAGGGAAAAGGGCAACAGAATGGAGGCAGCAAGGGGGTTTTTTCCGACAACAGTAGGGGAAACTGGGCATTACTGGCGCCAAAAAAAAAAGGGGCAAGTGTTTTACTGTGCTAACAGCCTCCGACAACCCAAAGGCGGTGTTGGAGCCCCGGGTAAAAAGGGCTACAGGGGGAGGGGGGGAGGGCTTTTTTGGGCCCAAAACCCCATAGGGGAACAGCTGAATTACGAACCCCCGAACACAGGCAAGTGTTGACGTGAAAAAGCACCCGAGCAAAAAACGGCGGGTTTTGGGGCCCAGGGGTGAAAGGACAACAGGGTGGAGGGGGCAGGCTTTTTGCCCTATACACAGCAGGGGGAAAAAGCTGACATTACTGAAAACCCCGTAACACCAAAAAGGGGTTTTTTTTGTGCCAAAAAGCACTTTAAACAACAACTTGCGGTGTGGAGCCCCGGGGTGGAGGACTACAGGGTGGGGGCAGCAGGACTTTTTTTCCCTCACACATAAGGGGGCCCGGACATTAAATGAAAACCCCGTAACACAGGACAAGTGTTGACCCGGCAACAGCACTTCCCAGCAACAACTGGCGGGTTTTTGGGGGCCCCGGGATGAAAGGACAAAAGGGGGAGGGGGCCCCGGACTTTTTGCCCTATACACAGGGGGAACAGCTGAAAATTACTGAACCCCCCAACCAGGGCAAGTGGGTTGACTGGGGCTAACAGCCTTCCGAGCAAAACTGGCGGTTTTTAAACCCCGGGGGGAGGACTACAGGGGGGCACAGGACTTTTGGCCCCAAAACAAGCAGGGGGAAAACTACATTAAATGAACCCCCCAAAAAAAAGGAGCAAATGTTGGGCTGGCTTTAAAAACACTTCGGCAAAAACTGGGGGGGTTGGGGCCCAGGGAGAGAGGACTACGGTGGGGGAGCAGGGCCTTTTTTTTTTTAACAAGCGGGGGGAAAAACGACATTACTGAACCCCAGTAAAACAGGGGCAAGTTTGATGTGCTTAAACCACTTTTCCCAAAAAAAAAAAACCCCCCGGTGTTGGGGGCCCCCTGGCAAAGGGGGGTTTTAAAAAGTAAAATCAAGTATTTTCCTTGTTACGTTCAAAAAAAAATTTATACCCAAAAAAGAAAGTAACCCCTTTTTACCCCAAAGATTTTGAAATTTTTTTTAAAAAATCAAAAATAAATAAAGAATTGACAAACAAAAAACCCTACATTAACAAATTGAAAAGAACAAACCACAAAAAAAAAAAATTTGGGTTTAAATAAACGCTATTTCGGTTTTTTAAAAAAACAACAATTTCAAACAAATCCATAATGATGGGGGAAATAACAGTATGTACACCCAAAATTTTTGATAGACAATGAATGTCCGACTTTAAAACAACAAAACATTACAAAAAATCTGGACAAAATTTTTAAAATTTTTTTTGCGATAAGTCACTAAAAACCGGGGGTTTTTTTAAAAAAATAAAAAAAATTCCATCTGTAAAACTTTTAATAAAAAGCCCCCAAAAAACTTTATAATTTTAAAAAAAAACCTTTAAAAAATGCATAGGGAAAAGGGGAAAAAAACTTTTTTGCCTGTGGGACTTTCAAGCAAAACAACGGATGAAAGGTATATATGATGGGAAACATACCACAGATTTTGGGGAAAAACGATGAATACTGTACTCAATAAAGTTGCGTCCCCTAAATACAAAATTTGTTTTTTTCTTTTTTTAAAAAGGTACGTGCATGTAGCTTGCCCATTGTTTGGACGCAAAAGACGCCTCCTGTGGAACCCCTTGGGGGGGGGGACTCTGTGCGTCTTGTGACGCAGACTAACAATCAGTTTTTCAAGTTCATCATCGCTGCGACCGACAAAACAAAGGCTTTTTGACTGGGTTTTTCCAGAACCCTGCACCTATATGAAAAATACCCCATTTTTCCTTTCATAAGAAGCAACCAAAAAAAAAGCTGTGAGGTTTTGGGCACAGTGTTTTTTTTAAAGGGACGTAATTTTTTCGACAATTTTTCAGGGTCGCTTTTTAGTCCCGATAACTGAAAACAATCCCTTTTTTTTCAGTTGTCGTTGTTTTAGCACCCTGCGGTTTTTTTTGCATTTTACCTTTCACTATTTACTTTTAAAAAAAGGAAAAGCATTTTTTTTACCCATTAAATGTTTAAAATGAAAGGCCCTTTTTAAAAATGGGTGTTAAAAAATTTTTTAAATTTAAAAAATGTATTTTTTAAAAATGACCAAAAATAATTTTAAGAGGACAAACCCTCCTTTTTTTCCAATAAAAAAGGTTAAAAACACGTCCCCCTTAAAAAACAAAGGATTATTATATTACTGTATGCTTTTTTAAAAGCCAAGAACACGAAGGCTAACCTTCACACTGCAGCTGTTTCAAATTCACCCACATAAAACACTTCCAACCCGCAGCATTTGA
>JARQOD010000003.1:353613617-353649655 GCA_033576555.1 Oophaga sylvatica | reverse complement strand
GATGTTATGGTGGGATTCCCTGTCCCCTCTGGTCTCAATGATTCTATGTCATTAGCGATTCAAATTGACAGACGTTTGCGTGAGCGGAGAAGTATGCGTGGAATGGTGTTGCCTTGTGAACCAGCTTCTGAACCCATGCAGTGTGATAGAGTGGTGTCTGGGGCACAGCGTCATGAGTTTCGAAAGCGCAATGGGTTATGTTTCTACTGTGGTGATGCCTCTCATGCTATTTCAGTCTGCCCTAAGCGGGGAAGACGTTTTGCACGCTCAGTTGTCTTGGGTAGTGTTCAGACTAAGTTTTTATCAACTGTCACTCTGATATGCTCTCTGTCCTCATTTTCTGCTCAGGCTTTCGTTGATTCTGGAGCAGCTATTAACCTGATGGATTATGATTTTGCTAGACGTTGTGGGTTTCCCTTGATACCCCTACAGAAGTCTATTCCCCTACTGGGGATCGATTCTACCCCTTTGGCTGAGAATAAACCCCAGTTTTCTACTCAGGTGATAATGAGGGTTGAACCTGATCACCAGGAGTGCTGCAAATTTTTGGTTCTGTATAATCTGCATGACACTATCGTGCTGGGTTTCCCTTGGTTACAGTCTCATAATCCTGTTTTGGATTGGAAATCTGTGTCTGTAACCAGTTGGGGCTTCCAATGTGTTAATACCAACACTCCTGTTTTTTCTGCCTCCCCCCAGGCTCAGGATGCTCCTGACTTTTTGATTGATTTTTCTGATGTGTTTAGCGAAAGTAAATCTGCATCCTTGCCTCCCCATAGGAGCTATGACTGCGCTATTGAATTAGTGCCGGGTAGTAAATTCCCTAAGGGTCGCCTTTTTAACTTGTCTGTACCTGAACATGACGCTATGCGGTCTTATATCAAGGAATCATTGGAGAAGGGTCATATCAGACCATCCTCTTCACCCTTAGGTGCCGGTTTTTTCTTTGTGGCCAAAAAGGATGGTTCATTGAGGCCGTGTATTGATTATCGTCTCTTGAACAATATTACTGTGAAATATCAATACCCGTTACCCTTGATTTCTGACCTGTTTTCCAGGGTGAAAAACTCTACTTGGTTTACCAAGCTTGACCTCAGGGGGGCGTATAACCTTATTCGCATTAAGCACGGGGATGAATGGAAGACGGCATTCAATACCCCTGAAGGGCATTTTGAGTACCTGGTGATGCCCTTTGGGCTCACTAATGCTCCTTCGTCTTCCAGTCCTTCATGAATGACATTTTCAGGGATTTTGTGGACAAATTTCTGATTGTTTATTTGGATGATATCTTGATTTTTTCTAATGACTGGGACTCTCATGTGAAACATGTTCGAACTGTATTCCAGATTTTGAGAGAGAATGCTCTGTATGTGAAGGGATCAAAGTGTCTTTTTGGCGTACAGAGGATCTCATTTCTGGGATTCATTTTGTCCCCATCTGTTATTGAAATGGACCCGGTCAAGGTTCAGGCCATCTGTGATTGGGTCCAACCTACTTCATTAAAGGCTCTTCAGAGATTTTTGGGTTTTGCCAATTTTTATCGTAAATTTAATGGTAATTTCTCGGTTATTGTTAAACCATTAACTGATTTGACCAGAAAGGGTTCTGATGTGGTGAATTGGCCTCCTGAGGCAGTCTCTGCATTTCAGGAACTTAAGCAGAGATTCACTTCTGCTCCTGTTCTACGGCAGCCTGATGTTTCTCTGCCATTTCAGGTGGAGGTTGATGCCTCTGAAATTGGGGCAGGTGCCGTTTTGTCCCAAAAAGATCCAGAGACCTCTAAAAGTAACCCTTGTGCCTTTTTCTCTCGAAAATTTTCTCCTACTGAACGTAATTATGACGCGGGTAATCGGGAGTTATTGGCCATGAAGTGGGCTTTTGAAGAGTGGAGACATTGGCTGGAGGGAGCCAAACTTCAGGTGGTGGTCCTTACGGACCATAAGAATCTGGTCTATCTGGAATCTGCCAAGCGACTCAATCCTAGACAGGCCAGGTGGGCCTTGTTTTTCACACGTTTTAATTTTGTGGTTTCCTTTCTTCCTGGCACTAAGAATGTTAAGGCGGATGCCCTCTCGAGGAGCTTCCTTGCGGACTCTCCTGAGTTATCTGATCCTTCTGTTATTTTGAAAGAGGGTGTAGTTCTTTCCGCCATCTCGCCCAATTTGAGACTTGCTCTGGAGGGGTGTCAGGAGGATAGGCCCGAGCGCTGCCCGGTTGGAAAATTGTTTGTCCCGGATCAGTGGAAAAAGAGTGTGATGTCTGAGATTCATTGTTCCGCATTGGCTGGGCATCCCGGAATTTTTGGTACCAGAGACTTGGTTAGTCGGTCCTTTTGGTGGCCTACCTTGTCTCGTGATGTCAGGGTATTTGTGCAGTCCTGCGGGACTTGCTCTCGCTCCAAGCCTTGCTCTCGCTCTAGTGGTTTGTTGATGCCATTGCCTGTGCCCAAGAGACCATGGACCCATATCTCTATGGATTTCATTTCCAACCTTCCTGTTTCTCAGAGAATGACCACCATCTGGGTAATTTGTGATAGGTTTTCCAAAATGATACATCTTGTGCCATTACCTAAGTTGCCTTCCTCCTCTGAATTGGTGCCGTTGTTCCTTCAGCACGTGGTTCGTTTACACGGCATTCCTGAGAACATTGTGTCTGACAGAGGAGTCCAGTTTGTTTCCAGATTTTGGAGGACTTTTTGTTCTAAACTGGGTGTTCAATTGTCTTTCTCCTCGGCATTTCATCCTCAGACCAATGGTCAAACTGAGAGAACAAACCAGACATTGGAGACTTATCTAAGATGCTTTGTGTCTGCTGATCAGGATGACTGGGTCTCTTTTTTGCCTTTGGCTGAGTTTGCTCTTAATAATAGGGCTAGCTCTGCCACTTTGATGTCTCCGTTTTTCTGCAATTCTGGGTTTCACCCTCGATTTTCTTCAGGACAGACGGAGGCTTCTGTCTGTCCAGGTGTTGACTCTGTTGTGGAGCGTATGCAACAGATTTGGGACCAGGTAGTGGAGAGGTTGTCCCTCTCTCAGGAGAAGGCCCAGCGGTTTGCTAACCGGCATAGGACTGATGGTCCTCGGTTTAAAGTGGGGGACTTGGTCTGGTTGTCCTCAAAGAATATTCCTATGAGAGTTGCATCTCCTAAATTTAAGCCTAGGTTCATTGGACCTTATAAGATCACGGAGATTATTAATCCTGTTTCTTTTTGTTTGCTTCTTCCAGGGACATTTAAGATCCATAACGTGTTCCACAAGTCCTTGTTGAAGAGGTTTGTTGAGCCAGTGGTTCCTGCTGCTGTGCCTCCTGACCCTGTTTTGGTTGAGGGCAATCTGGAGTATGTGGTTGAGAAAATATTAGATTCTCGTTTTTCTAGACGGAAACTCCAGTATTTGGTTAAATGGAGAGGTTATGGTCAGGAAGACAATTCTTGGGTGTTTGCTTCGGACATCCATGCTAGGAGACTTATCCGTGCGTATCATAGAACTCATCCTGACCGGCCTGGTTGCTCAGGTGAAGGTTCGGTGACCCCTCCTCAAGGGGGGGGTACTGTTGTGAATGGGTTTGAGATGAGTTCTGAGCAGAGGCTTCCTCTGGTGGTTACAAGCGGTGCTGGTCTGTCCAGTGAAGATTGTGAGGACTGGGAATCAGGTGTTACTGACTGGTCTTATATAAGGGAGTCACCTTCCCATCAGGGTTGCCGGTGATCAATTGTTCTGGTCTGAATCCTTCATTCCTGTTTCCCTTGTAGCCTGCTGTGTAGTGTCTGCACCTCCTGCTAACAGATAAGACATTTTCTTCTTTTTGTTTTTGTGCTATATTTTTGCATTTTTGTCCTGCACTTCTGTGGGGGCCTTCAGGGTCCCCTCCGGGGGCTTTTGCCCTCTCAGTTTAGTTCAGCTACTTATGTATGTACTTTTGCTTTTTCCAGTTTTTTCAGTGGCTGCTGTTTTGATTTTGTTACACCAGAGAACTAATTTAGGTGGTAGAGGTCGTGTGATCTCAGGTGTTTTTGAAATTAGTGGTGTTGGTGCTTTTCAGGGTTTTCTGGATTGCAGTAAGTACCCTTCCTGTCCTTTTCTATTTAGTTAGTTTGGGCCCCAGCTTTTGCTCATACTATTTTCTTTCTGTGTCAGTATTTCATCTTGTCTAACCGCCATTACATGTTTGGGGGCTTTCTATTGTCTTTGGGGTTCTGCTCCGGGGCAGATAGCTTTCCTATATCTATCTTTAGGTGTAGTTAGTTTCTCAGGCTGTGACGAGGCGTCTAGGACCAACGTAGGAACGCTCCACGGCTGCCTCTAGTTGTGGTGGTTAGTCAGGGTACTGCAATCTCATAGTTTCCAACTGCTCTGGTGTATTGCCTTTTTTTACCTGCACTCCTCAGCTACCAAATCATAACAGGCTACATTCAGAGATGTCAGATTCATCATCACAGTAGTCATACTCTCCTACCGCTGCTAGCACTTTGTTAGGCCGCTTGGGACACTTGGGGCAATTGATTAAAAAGTGGTCAGACTGGCCGCAGAAGAAACATAGACTCTCACGAAGTCGATGCTCCCGGCGTTCATTACTCTCGCGCCTCTGAACAGAATCAATTTGCATGGGCACCTCCTCCACATCCCGAGATGTTTTACCTGCAGGCTCTTTGGAAGGAAGGGAAAAGTTAGAGATACGGTTAAAGGCAGCAAATTTCTCCTGTCTACGCTCAGTAAGGCGAATGTCAATGCACACACAATGCTGTATAAATGCTCTCTAGCTCTTGTGGTGATTCAGAGCGAGCTAATTCGTCCTTTACAATGCTAGAAAGACCCCTTTTAAAAATAGGCAATTACGCATAACTGTCCCAATTGGTATCCACCGTTAATCTCCTGAATTCAGTAGCATACTCAATAACAGAACGTTTAGCCTGGCATAAAGACAATAAAGCAGATTCAGCGGTTGCACGGCGATTAGGATCATCAAACATTAATGCCATAGCGGCCAAGAAATCATCAAAATTATTTAACCGCGGGTCACGAGACTCAATCATAGGATTCGCCCAGGCGAGCGCTCGTGCGGTCAGCAGCATTATTACACACAATACTTTAGATCTATCATTAGGGAAACGGTCAGCATGTACATCAGAATATAGCATACATTGATTGACAAAGCCACGAAATTTGTAGCGATCACCATTAAATCTGAATGGGGGCAACTTAGGTGGGCTAGCTGGTGGCGGTTGCCCAGCAGGTTGTGCCGCTATTTGCGTGCTTATGTCCTGAAAAGCCCCTCCATACTGGGACTCTATGCCAGCAAGTTTGTTTTCCTGGGCTGCCATGCGGTTGCTTAAGTCCTGCAAAGTTTGTCCAACCACTTATTCATTGCGTTCAAAGGTTCCAAACTTCTTTTGCAGACCTTCCACATCTTTTTGCAGTGATCTAATTATGGAGAACACCTGCTCTAATCTGCTTTCTGCAGTCATTGTTCCAGCAGTCTCCTCTTTTGAGGCTAGAGTATCCTGTAATAATTATAGGGGATAACTCAGGAGACTTATTGCGTGGAACAAGACAACTACAGGACACAGTCATATAAGTGGAAAAGTCTATATTATCACACGGTGATTCAAACAGGTGCAGAGCAAATCTCAAGTCCACAACACTTGGTGTAGATAATGAATGCAGCTTAACAGTCTATAGGAAACTTCAGAGAGAAATACAATCAGGCAGAGAGTAGTGTTGAGCATTCCGATACTGCAAGTATCGGGTATCGGCCGATATTCGCTGTATCGGAATTCCGATACTTAGTTCCGATATTTTTCCAATATCGTATACCGGAATCGGAAGTTCCCATAATTCTTTGAGAGGCAATGTGATTTTAGTCAGCCAATGAGGAATCTTATGAAGTGTGGGCACATCCTGTAATGCTGCGGTCATCTTAACTAATGGCATGGCTGTGATTGGCTGCTGAAATGATGTCAGAATGCACTATAAAAGGCGCCGCCGCCATTTTAGCGTCACTGTGCTGTGAACTCAGTTAGGGACAGAACGCTGCTGTGCTGACTCTGAGGGACAGTTAGAGATTGCGATTTAGTGTACTGTGCTGTATGCAGGCTAGCACCAACCGCTGTGTAAAGCTTCCTTTTGCCTTGCAGTGTTGTTTTAACAGCTCTGTGCAAGGTGTGTGTGAGTGCAGGTGACGCTGCAGTTTGCTCTTTTTTTATTTTATTTTGTGGAATTGGTGCAGCTCCATAATATTTGAAAAAAATCTAATCTATTAGTGTGACGCGCTTCCATCCGTATACAATACATTGGTTGCAAACACTATAGAAGTACAGAAAGGAGCCTTTCACAGATAGTGAACAGTTGTGTTTCAGTGTTCACTGCAGTCTGTGAGGTTTTGATTTTTTGAGTGCAGATCACGCTCCAGTTAGTTCTTCAACCACTGCTGGTTGTAGTCTGCTGAGCGTGTGTCACTGCCTCATCCTTCACATTTTTCTCTAATTGGTGCTGCTCCATTATATTTGAAAAAAATCTAATCTATTAGTGTGACGCGCTTCCATCCGTATACAATACATTGGTTGCAAACACTATAGAAGTACACAAAGGGGCCTTTCACAGCTACTGAACAGTTGTCTGCAGTGTTCACTGTAGTCTGTGAGCTTTTCATTTTTTGAGTGCAGATTACGCTCCAGTTAGTTCTTCAACCACTGCTGGTTGTAGTCTGCTGAGCGTGTGTCACTGCCTCATCCTTCACATTTTTCTCTAATTGGTGCTGCTCCATTATATTTGAAAAAAATCTAATCTATTAGTGTGACGCGCTTCCATCCGTATACAATACATTGGTTGCAAACACTATAGAAGTACACAAAGGGGCCTTTCACAGCTACTGAACAGTTGTCTGCAGTGTTCACTGCAGTCTCTGAGGAATAACCACACTTAGGCCTTATAACTTTTCTGACTTTCTTTATCAATCTACCAAGATGAAGAAGGCAGGGAGTAAGGCACGTGGTCGTGGCCGTGGAGTTTCAGCAGGGAGAGGACGTGGGGATTCTGTGCCTGCTGCTGCCGCACCCAGTGACACAGCATCCACCAGTTTTCCCCGTAAGCGTTCCTTTATGCGCACTTTTGTAGGAGCTCGGCGTACCCCCCTGCTGCGTGAAGAACAAATTGAAGCCGTTGTTGGTTGGATGGCAGCCAATGCATCGACTTCAATTGCT
The DNA here is from genome assembly GCA_033576555.1 of Oophaga sylvatica. Lineage (NCBI taxonomy): Eukaryota > Metazoa > Chordata > Amphibia > Anura > Dendrobatidae > Oophaga > Oophaga sylvatica. Next base: position 353,642,457 of record JARQOD010000003.1, on the reverse strand, counting down.
TCCACCTCCTCTCAGGACCACAGCACTGTTGAACAACCATCTGTCTCTTCACCGCCTGCCAAATTGCCCAGGCAGTCAGAGAGTTCTGAACTGGAGCCAGCTTAGTCTCTGCTTCTGTTCTCAGAATCTGTTGGCTTGCAAACAGGGGCCCAGCCAAGCAGCATTCTGGAATGTGAAGAAGAGGCAGTATGCAGTGATGCGCAACAGCTGTGTCTCTCTGAATGTGAAGAGGCGGGTGAGCCAGTGCCGATGGTCAGCACACCGCAGAACGCATCTGATGATGATGAGACTCAGGTGCCAGTTTCTGTTGAGCATGGTGCTGGCCAGACCACCCAACAGCAGCAGGTGTTGGAAGAGGGTAGTGGAGATGATGAGGTCCAAGACCCAACATGGCGTGAGGAACAGGAAGGTGGTGGTAGCAGCTCTGAGGAAGAGATTGCCCCAACGGTCCAAACAGTAGGGAGAGGTAGGCTGCAGACTCGGTTGCCTGTAGCCTCCAGTTTGGCACCCGTTCGTAGCAGTTCTCTTCCAACAGCCAAAACGGGCGCTCCCAGGACTTGCACTGCGTGGTCCTTTTTTGACACACTTGCAGATGATATTTGCTATGTCAAATGCAAGCTGTGTAATCAAAAAGTAAAAAGAGGTAAAAGTGTCAGTAACCTTAATACCACAAATATGTGGAAACATGTGCGGTCAAAGCACGTGGTTGAGTTACAAAGACACACTGGAGATGTAGGCCAACCTACAGCAGCACCTACATCTTCAGCTCATGTTGGAGCCTCTTCCTCCAGCTCACACACAGCTGGTTCGGCTTCCTCACAGGATCGCCATGGAAGAACCTCTGTCACTGTTGTCCAGAGACCCAGTGTTATTCCACCCACAGCTGCAAGTTCCCTGTCATCCTCACACTCCCAGGCCACAAAACAGCCATCGGTAGCACAGGCATGGGATAAAAGACGGCCATACTCGGCAAACCATCCACGAGCACAGGCTCTGAATGCTGGCATTGCAAAACTCCTGTCCCTTGAAATGCTGTCATTCAGGCTGGTGGAGACTGACAGTTTCCGTAACTTAATGGCATTGGCAGTCCCACAATACAATGTGCCCAGCCGATTTTATTTCAGCAGGCAAGCCGTCCCTGGTCTGCAAAAGCATGTTGAGGGAAAAATTAAACATGCGCTACTAAACGCCGTCAGTAGCAAGGTCCACCTGACCACCGATGCGTGGACCAGTACCCATGGCCAGGGACGATACCTTTCCCTCACTGCCCATTGGGTCAATGTTGTGGAGCCGGGTACAGATCTTGCGAGTGGCGCTGTACGTGTTCTGCCAACTCCAAGGATTGCAGGAATCAAGTCTGTCCACATTGACTCCTCCTCCTACTCCAGTTCCTCAGAATCATCGCTGCAGGAGCCGTCACAGTCTACCTCCACATGGACCCGTGAACGCTTACCTGATGCGACCGATATGAGCACAGCCGTGGCCAAACATCAACAGGCCGTCCTGAAATTAATTTCCATGGGGAATCGAAGTCACACAGCGCAGGAGCTCTGGAATGCCATCAAGCAGGAGAGCGACGTGTGGTTTTTGCCAGCGAATCTCCAGCCAGGCTTGGTAGTGTGTGACAATGGCCGAAATCTGGTGGCAGCTCTGGGCCTTGGCAACCTCACTCACATACCATGTCTGGCACATGTGCTCAACTTGGTCGTGCAGAGTTTTTTGAGGGACTATCCGGATCTTGATGCACTGCTGCACAAGGTTCGCCTAGAGTCGCTCACTTGCGACGTTCCAGCATCGCCAGATCGCGCATTGCAGCTCTGCAACGCAGATTTCGCCTTCCTGAACATCGCATCATATGTGACGTACCCACCAGGTGGAATTCCACGTTACATATGTTGGAGCGGTTGTGTGAGCAGCAGCCAGCAGTAATGGAGTATCAGCTGCATCAGGCGCAATCAACTCGCAATTTGCGCCGTTCACACTTCACCACTACTGAGTGGGCCTCTATGAAGGACATCTGCCACGTTTTGCGTGCGCTTGATGAGTCAACGCGGATGGCGAGTGCAGATGATGCACTAGTCAGCATGACTGTCCCCCTTATCTGCCTGCTTCAAAAAACACTGCAAGCACTAAGGGATGAGGTTTTGGAAGAGGTGGAGGATGAGGAGTTACAAATTCCATCACCTTCTGGACAGTCAGCGCAACGTGGTTCCTCACAAAGGGCTGGGCAGGGCTCACTTTGTGAGGAGGATGAGGAGGAGTCAATGGAGGAGGAAGACATCGCTCCAGAGGGAGGTACACAACGCTCTAGTCAGTATGTAGAGCGAGGGTGGGGTGATGCAGAGCAGGCAGAGATTACGCCTCTTGCAGGGGACAGCGTTTCTTGGCCAGTTGGGAGTCTGCAGCACATGGTTGATTTAATGCTGCAGTGCCTGAGAAACGACCGCCGCATCGCCCACATTCTCACCACGTCTGATTATTGGGTGTACACCCTCCTAGACCCTTGCTACCGGGACAACTTACAAAGCCTCATCACACCGTTGAACCGGGAGCGTAAAATGCGGGAGTACCAAGACACACTGGTGCAATCCATAATGTTCTCCATTCCAGCCGAGAGCACTGCTGCTGCTGCTACTGCTTTACAAAGCAGCTCTGTGCGTCGAGGCAGTGGAGACAGCTCTGCAACAAGAGGGAGCACAAGCAGCGCCTCTTCAAAAGGCAAGACCAGTATGTTCCAAATGTGGCGAAGTTTTGTGGCAGCGCCACAAATGTCTACACTATCCGAGACGGCCCCAGTCAGCAGGAGGCAACGTTTCCGTAAGATGGTGACAGACTACATGTCTTTCCCTCTCAGTGTACTCCCAGATGGCTCTTCCCCATTCAAGTTTTGGGTCTCTAAGCTGGATACATGGCCAGAGCTTAGCCAGTATGCATTGGAGGTGCTGGCTTGCCCTGCTGCCAGTGTATTATCGGAGCTCGTCTTTAGTGCTGCAGGTGGTGTACTAACAGACCGTCGCATGCGACTATCCTCCGATAATGTAGACCGGCTTACTTTTCTGAAAATGAACAAGGCATGGATCTCGCCAGAATTTGTCTGTCCGTTTTCAGATTAAATAACTGGTTCGCAACGTTATCCATGTCTCCTGTTATGTTCATCTTTCTACCACCTGAACTCTACTCCCTGGGCTACAACACTGCCAGTTGCTGCTCAGAAGTGTCGTGTCCACAGACCAATACACAAGCTATAGTGTTAGTGGGGTTCAGTAACGCCAGCTGTTCCCCTGCTGTGTGTCCGGCAAGAAGTCTCCTGTTCCCTACACATGCACAGAAAAACCCATGTCGAACATGCTCCAAATAGGGAAGAGCCGTCACCCTGATTGTTATACATAAAACATGAAATTGTGAAGTTTTCCAGGCCTAGAATGATAAATTTTTATGACAAATATGGACAAATAATAATTTGTCATCACAGCGCATATCTGCACATGTCTATTAGAAATGGTAACAAAAACTAAAACATAGTGTTCACTTTTTGAAATTAATGCATAAAAGTACATTTCATACTTATCAATTAATGCTTTTTAAGGAACTTTATCTGTACCTGTAAGATAATGCAGTCAATGGATGTACGAATCATAAAATCCTCATCATCATCATCACGAGTTTTATTTATGACAGACATTATAAAATACACATACTGATGCCAACTGTAACTTCACACACCATATATGAAATGGCCAGCATGTAAACCTGGTAATAATGTGCAATAATAAATTATTACATCTAGAAAGTGCATCATGCATACTGACAATAGGTAGTTATACCTGCAAGTGCTGTTGAAACAACCACAACAGATATAAATTAATAATGGTATATAGGTATCACAGTGCATAGTTACTCATGGACAATGTCGATGTAATACTGTACCTCAATAAAGTCAGCGTCAACCATTATGGTTGTTAGTCTTGTAGATTGTTAAAGAGGGAACGTTCTTTTTTTGTTGGTCATAGGTGGAGTATTAGACAGTAAATGATTACTGCTGTCGTATTTTTGGCGTCCCTAGGGCGCAATAACGCTGCGTAACGTCACATTTTATAGAGTCATCTAATTGACACACGCTACCCTACCCTACGCGTGACAGTAGGAAGGTAGTGTTGACGGATAAAGCCTTGCGCAACCAGACATGCTTTTACCCTCTTCAACACTGTACAAGCAAAAAATGCATGATTGCAGCCGCAGACTTTATTGACGTACAGTATAACATCGCCATTACCCATCAGAGGCTGTCCACTGTCTGATACAGACATAGAATATACCTTTGCTATCCGTAGCCTTTGTTTCACCTACACTTGCAGGCACACACTTAAATTGTGACAATGCATTATGTTTTTTTAAATGGTTATTTTTTATCGTACATTATTGTGTCATCACATTGATGAGTCCATGCTGGACATGTCATACATGCTGTACAAAGTAACGATTTTATTAACTTAAATAATTGAAATGTCTGTGACTGTCACATCTAAATTGCAATGATGATGATGATGAGTGACTATTACAAAATCCATTGTCTTCACTATGTTATGGTTTAACATAGCGTTCCTTAAGCATTATTCATAAATACAAAAATGGACTTTTATTCTTAAATTTACAACACTATATTTTGTAACCAATTTTTGGGGTGGTGTGTTGTTCCATTTCTTGTTGGCATGTGCATATATGCGTTTATATTTGCAGTGTCTTTATTTTTATTCTTGAAGTTAGGAAACATGTGTATCTTCGTACCGTGTTAGCCAGTAGATAGAAAAATATTAGACTTGAGAGTCCGCAGTGGTTGTTACCTTTTAATGGATAACTGAAAAGATGGTAACAAATTGCAAGCTTTCGAGGCTACTCACGTCTCTTCATCAGGCAAAGACTAAAACAAAAAATGAAGCATCACATATTTCTATACACAACAGGACACAGGAATAGTGAAATAGGTAAGACAAGTAAGTGACGTGTAGCAGAACTCTCATTATCACAGAGGGATGAACATAAATATTGTAACAGTTCCTAGATAAGGATAGAAAGTTTTATTGCCCTCTGATTGGGGTCTGGTTTTGTGTTTTTCATGCCCCTGGAAGGGCAGAGACGCAGATTCCTTAATTGATATAGAATGACATAAATCCGTGTGATCTATTCATTCCATCACTAACAGTGTCAAAGGTCATGATGAGCTTATATTCTGAAACCTTTGTATCTTTCTCATATTTGAAGTTATATTTTAATACCAGTAATTCCATATCCATCATGCTATGACCGGGCATACAAAATTGTTTTGCCACAGGTAAATCCATTATTTTTTCTCTTATTGTGTGGCGCTGATAATTCATCCTTGTTCTCATTTTTTGGCCGGTCTCCCCTCACTTGTCCCTCCCTCACTTGTCTTACCTATTCCTGTGTCCTGTTGTGTGTAGAAATATGTGATTCTTCATTTTTTGTTTAGTGTTAGCCTGATGAAGAGACCTGAGTAGTCTCGAAAGCTTGGAATTTGTTACCATATTTTCAGTTAGCCATTAAACGGTATCAACCACAGAGGACTCTCAAGTATAAATATTTTTCTATTCTTGGAATTGAAATTCATCATTTTATTGTCCTAGTAAAACTTCATTTATTCTTGTTTGAAGTACATACATTTGCAATGGCCACGTAACAAGGCAATAACTCAATATTTAATGCCTACACCCTCCTTGACCCTGGGCTTCAACACCGCCAGTTGCTGCTCAGAAGTGTTAGATGCACAGATGAAAACAATCGCTGATGTGTTTGTGGGGTTCAGTAACGCCTGCTGTTCCCCTGCTGTGTGTCTGGCAAAAATTACTGCTGCTAACTACAACTTCAACTTCAAACATCTCATACTAGGCCTCTGCCTACACCCTCCTTGACCCTGGGCTTCAACACCGCCAGTTGCTGCTCAGAAGTGTTAGATGCACAGATGAAAACAATCGCTGATGTGTTTGTGGGGTTCAGTAACGCCTGCTGTTCCCCTGCTGTGTGTCTGGCAAAAATTACTGCTGCTAACTACAACTTCAACTTCAAACATCTCATACTAGGCCTCTGCCTACACCCTCCTTGACCCTGGGCTTCAACACCGCCAGTTGCTGCTCGAAGTGCTGTTAGCACAGTGAAACATGCTCCTGTGTTACTGGGGTTCAGTAATGTCAGCTGTTCCCCTGCTGTGTGAACGGCAAAAAGTCCTGCTGCCTCCCACCATGTGTCTCTTCTCATCCCTGGGCTACAACACCGCCAGTTGTGCTCGGAAGTGCTGTTAGCACAGTCAACACTTGCTCCTGTGTTACTGGGGTTCAGTAATGTCAGCTGTTCCCCTGCTGTGTGAACGGCAAAAAGTCCTGCTGCCTCCACCATGTTCTCTTCTCATCCCTGGGCTACAACACCGCCAGTTGTTGCTCGGAAGTGCTGTTAGCACAGTGAACACTTGCTCCTGTGTTACTGGGGTTCAGTAATGTCAGCTGTTCCCCTGCTGTGTGAACGGCAAAAAGTCCTGCTGCCTCCACCATGTTCTCTTCTCATCCCTGGGCTACAACACCGCCAGTTGTTGCTCGGAAGTGCTGTTAGCACAGTAACACTTGCTCCTGTGTTACTGGGGTTCAGTAATGTCAGCTGTTCCCCTGCTGTGTGAACGGCAAAAAGTCCTGCTGCCTCCACATGTTCTCTTCTCATCCCTGGGCTACAACACCGCCAGTTGTTGCTCGGAAGTGCTGTTAGCACAGTCAACACTTGCTCCTGTGTTACTGGGGTTCAGTAATGTCAGCTGTTCCCCTGCTGTGTGAACGGCAAAAAGTCCTGCTGCCTCCACCATGTTCTCTTCTCATACCTGGGCTACAACACCGCCAGTTGTTGCTCGGAAGTGCTGTTAGCACAGTGAACACTTGCTCCTGTGTTACTGGGGTTCAGTAATGTCAGCTGTTCCCCTGCTGTGTGAACGGCAAAAAGTCCTGCTGCCTCCACCATGTTCTCTTCTCATCCTGGGCTACAACACCGCCAGTTGTTGCTCGGAAGTGCTGTTAGCACAGTGAACACTTGCTCCTGTGTTACTGGGGTTCAGTAATGTCAGCTGTTCCCCTGCTGTGTGAACGGCAAAAAGTCCTGCTGCCTCCACCATGTTCTCTTCTCATACCTGGGCTACAACACCGCCAGTTGTTGCTCGGAAGTGCTGTTAGCACAGTCAACACTTGCTCCTGTGTTACTGGGGTTCAGTAATGTCAGCTGTTCCCCTGCTGTGTGAACGGCAAAAAGTCCTGCTGCCTCCACCATGTTCTATTCTCATCCCTGGGCTACAACACCGCCAGTTGTTGCTCGGAAGTGCTGTTAGCACAGTGAACACTTGCTCCTGTGTTACTGGGGTTCAGTAATGTCAGCTGTTCCCCTGCTGTGTGAACGGCAAAAAGTCCTGCTGCCTCCACCATGTTCTTTTCTCATCCCTGGGCTACAACACCGCCAGTTGTTGCTCGGAAGTGCTGTTAGCACAGTCAACACTTGCTCCTGTGTTACTGGGGTTCAGTAATGTCAGCTGTTCCCCTGCTGTGTGAACGGCAAAAAGTCCTGCTGCCTCCACCATGTTCTCTTCTCATCCCTGGGCTACAACACCGCCAGTTGTTGCTCGGAAGTGCTGTTAGCACAGTGAACACTTACTCCTGTGTTACTAGGGTTCAGTAATGTCAGCTGTTCCCCTGCTGTGTGAACGGCAAAAAGTCCTGCTGCCTCCACCCTGTTGTCTTCTCATCCCTGGGCTTCAACACCGCCAGTTGTTGCTCGGAAGTGTCATTGGCACGGGTACTCACTCCTGCCCAGACTGGTTACAGCACGCCATCTGTTTCCTGTCAGTGTAAACGTCACTTAGCCTCCAATAAGTTGTCCTGTCGTGTTGCGGTCGGTTAGCCGACTCTATGGTGCTTGGAGTTTAGGTGCTTCCTATGTGTGCTGTGGGATATGCAAATAAAGGCTGTTTCCGTTGTGACAATAGGACAATCACCCACTGTAGTACTGTGGGATTCGGTAACTGCAGCCGGCTCGCGGCCTGTCAACTTAAATTTCCATGGGTACCTTCTGCTACCCGTCCAGGTTCCAGTACCGTCAGCTGGTTCTCCGCAGTGCCTTTGGCCTAGGTGCCTCCATCTCGGTATCCGAGTTCCAGCAACGTCTGCTGGTCCTTGGTAGTGCTTTGGAGCACAGGTACCTCCTGCTTAGTAACCGTGTCCCAGTAATGTCAGCTGGTCCTCGGTTATGCCATTGGCTCTTTTCCTTCTGCTGCCCCTCCGGGTTCCAGCACAGTCAGCTGGTCCTCGTTACTTGCATTGGCTCTTGTACCTTCTGCTACCCGTCCGGTTCCAGTACCGTCAGCTGGTTCTCCGCAGTGCCTTTGGCCTAGGTGCCTCCATCTCGGTATCCGAGTTCCAGCAACATCTGCTGGTCCTTGGTAGTGCTTTGGAGCACAGGTACCTCCTGCTTAGTAACCGTGTCCCAGTAACGTCAGCTGGTCCTCGGTTGTGCCATTGGCTCTTTTCCTTCTGCTGCCCCTCCGGGTTCCAGCACAGTCAGCTGGTCCTCGTTACTTGCATTGGCTCTTGTACCTTCTGCTACCCGTCCGGGTTCCAGTACCGTCAGCTGGTTCTCCGCAGTGCCTTTGGCCTAGGTGCCTCCATCTCGGTATCCGAGTTCCAGCAACGTCTGCTGGTCCTTGGTAGTGCTTTGGAGCACAGGTACCTCCTACTTAGTAACCGTGTCCCAGTAACGTCAGCTGGTCCTCGGTTGTGCCATTGGCTCTTTTCCTTCTGCTGCCCCTCCGGGTTCCAGCACAGTCAGCTGGTCCTCATTACTTGCATTGACTCTTGTACCTTCTGCTACATTTACAAATTGAAGATTTTTTCAATGCTTTTTTGGGTAATCACTCTGGATCTCCAACAATTAAGACGACGACCCTGATGACCACCCCGAAGAAGATGACGACCACAAGGACGACGAGCATCAAGACAACCAGCCTAAACACCATCACAAAGAAGAAATAAAAGATTACCAAACAGGACTAAGAAGGTTAAGACAAACTACAAGATACAGAACAAGAGACTTAAGAACAATAAGCAGAAGATCAAAAAGCAGAAGAACATGAAGTATAAGACCAAAATGAAGAGCAAAATATATGCTCTAAATTCTAAGCAGAAGAAGACTAAGCAGTGTATGGGGGTGAGTCCGTTCCTCCTCGTGGTGCCCCTGGAAAATGCCTGCTGCTGCAGGCTAAACTGAACACGGACAAATACTGTTGTAATTTAAATCTTTTGTGACAGCAAGAACGTAAGGATGAAAAATTCATACTTTTACAGATTACAAGTACAGGAATCTCTGTCCAAAATAAGAATATGATGAAGAAGATGAAGATGAAGTAGAATATGAAGAAGAATAATAGTTTAATAAGAACAATATGAGTAATGTTAACAAAAAGATGAATAGCAAGAAGTTTAAGAAGAAGATAAAGAAGGTGAAGATGAAGAATAATTTGATGAAAAAGATGATGCTGCTGAAGATTATGAAGGAGAAAGTGTGTCAAAAGTTAAAAAGGTGAAGAGCATGGAAGTTGTGAAATATACATATTTGCCAAAATAGAAAAAACGTTAACAACATTGTCAATTTCTTCGTCAATCCGAACATCTTTAAAAAAAAAAATATTTATGCTATTCCATTTGATTGGGTTAAACATCTATGCCTTTAATGTCTCCTCAACCTTCCCCAATACATTCTACATTACTCTTTGTTGTTTTCCTTCATGTACAATTAACCAACAAGGCAAGAATGGGGTTTTTTTTAATTCCGATATTTTGTTCCCATAGACTTACATTGGATTTCCGGTATCGGTATCGGGTATCGCCGATATTTTTTGGGTATCGGCGATACCATTCCGATTCCGATACTTTGGATATCGGAAAGTATCGCTCAACTCTAGCAGAGAGTCTATGAAACAAAGTTAAACTTGAGGATACTTGACACAAATAAGTCTTAGTTTAGTCCAAGCACAGGTAGGCAGTTCAAATGATATCTTTAGCTGAACTAGGGAGGCCTGGGCAATAGTCTCAGTTTTAAGCAGTGTTAAATATTAATATTTGGTTATGGATTTATTCTACATTCAATTCTGTACTGAGTACATTGACTTTCAGCTGACATTACAGATGCTATTTCTGTATGATAAAGTGGCAACTCCATATATAGAGACCACGTGATCTAAGGGACATATATAATGACTGCACGAAGGGAGGGGCTCTTGCTCGCTCACTCTCTCCACAGACACATGGGACACTTTACTCTGACACTATGATGAATGAACAGCTGCAACCACGTGTTATTTCCGTGCTATGCTGCTGACAAGGCCAGAATGTCATTTTTACCATTTAGGACACCAAGGAAAGATGTGTACAAGTTTTGCTATGGACAAATGGACAATCTCTTCGTAACTATTTCACTCATTTTATGTTTTCCTGTAATGATGTTTTTTTGGTAAACAGTCCAATAAACCATTACATTTTTTTTTATAAGAAACGTGACATTTTCTTTAAAGTATCGCATCTTGTAACAAGTCCTTGAAAAATATACAAAATTAAGCATTTTTAACATTTTGGAGAGCCAGCCAGTCACACTTGATTTTTAGAGTGTGAATTTCTGAAAACTTGCAAGGGGAGGAGGAATAGAAGCAAAAGAACGTCAGATGTGCAAGTCGTCAAAGAAATCACACTACGATATTTCAGGATCAGAAAAGAACCTATGAAGGAGGACTAAGAGTTGCCAGATGTACTACAGGAATCAGACGTGCTGATGACAAGAGTGTTGTCCAAGAAAGGAACTACAAGCTGAGATATTTTAAGGTAAGAAACATGGATGTCATTACTTCTTTTTCTAAGCAAAGTAGACTGAAATTTATGTCTGTAGATCAGTCTAATTTAGAAGTTTTATGGCTCAGCTTATATGCAGAATGTGAAATGGAAAATCTAAAGCTAGAATCTAAGCTGGTGTCCTTTAATAGAGAAAGAGAGAAATTGAAAAACATTTTACAGTTAGTTGACGTATTTCACAAGTTCGTATTAGAGAAATCTAAAAATGACTGTGTAGAAATAGTGTCAGATGATACCAGTGATGTTCCCGAGATTGACTGTAATGAGGAAATTGAGCAAGATGTGGGACATGTGTCTGTAATGGCTACTCAAGGTGACCTTGTCTCTGATGATGTAAAAAAAGATGGTGGAAATGTGGGAGGAGACTTGAGAACTGATGTAGGAGGGAACATGGGAGGAGACTTGAGAACTGATGTAGGAGGAAACATGGGAGGAAACTTCAGAACTGATGCAGATGACGTACGAGGGACGGATGTTCAATGGCCACCAAAAATAGAAAACATTTCGGAGGCCCAACTCCAAATTAAAGTTAGGAAAAATTTGTTAAAACTATGCAAAATCATTCCTGCATATGATAACAAAATCCATGTGTGCAGAAATTCTGAAAGGTTTGAAAGCTTTGTTGAAAAGCTTGATTTAAGTAATGATGAGAAAAATCAATTATTTAAATTGTGGCTTCCTGCAACCTTTTCCAGACGTTTAACATTAAAGTTGACTTGTGATAACTTACATGGAGATCTAGATGATAAAGACAGATTGAAAATTCTGATTTTCTGTGCATTAAATGAAAATTGTCCCGATATTGATATTCTTCAAAAATTAAGGATTGGTCGGAAAGAATGTAATTTTACATTCATGTCCATATTTGAAAGGTTGTACAAAACTCTAATTACCAATGTCAAAACACAATCAATGATAAAGTATTTTGTAGACAAATTTGGATTCCTAAATTCTGTATCTCGTGTTATTGCGTCACAAAAAGATACTTTATTTGAATGTGCGCAATTCCTTGATTTTGCTAGAAAACATGAGAATCGTGATAGGAAAATAAATCAAATAGACAGAGTAAGATTTTTTCAAAAGCCAGTGTCAAAATTTCCTAAACTGAGTCATCCCCGGAATCAAATCTATGACATACAAAGAAAATTACATATTTGTTATAAACCTTATGAAATGATCCAAGGATCCACTTTGCAAAAAGAGTTGAAAATTCAAAGTTCAGACCTCTCTGTAAAAAGACAAATGGCGGACACTGAAAGACAGGAACAGGTGTCTTCTCAAAATGACTTAATTGAGTCTTCAGTTTACAGCTCATTATCGGAGCTGCTCAAACAATCATTAAAAAAAGGAATCATAAAAAGAGCTTTCCAGGACATTTTTGACAAAGAAATAAGATTTGGTTTAGGAATTGACTGAAAATGAAATTATATGTTGTGTAAAAGTATTATACAATATGTAATTCAGTTATTTGTAATTATTTTATAAATATAATTCTGTAGTTCACAGTTTTTGTAGATATATATATATATATATATATATATATATATATATATATATATTCATACAGTATACAGTATATAGTATACTTATATAAGTAGAGATTGTATAACTGTATATCTATATCTATAGTGATATAATTAAAATAAACTACAGTAATATTTAGAATTACATTAGTAGTATAGGGGCACTACCATTCATCAAACTCAAATCTGACAGGTCGACACGCCCCCTATCATTTAATCCGTCTCCCTGTCAGATTGATCCAGGTCGTCACGCCCCCTGGCTGAACTTTGCTCAGGCTGGGAAATCTGAGCTGCTGGATTTGTGAATTTCAATCAAAGTGATTTATTCGTCTCTATTGATATTTTATTCAGTGACTTTGATTAGTCTGTGGAGTATTAGTGTATTAAAGAGGAGAGAAACTTTGAAGGACCCAGTAAATGTATAAGGAGTTCTAGTTAAATACAGACTTTTGTTACAGATCGGTAAGCTATTACCAAGCTGTGTATCTAAGGCTTGGGTTGTATTGAGAGGAGCATATTTTTCTATTTACTAACTAACATGGTACATAGATATACATCTTTACTGGCACATAGAAATGTAGTACAACAGTGTTGACATGAATTGTCAGAATGAGTGAAGGTCGATGCTAAGGTAATTCAATTGCTAGAAATCACATATACTAAATAGCCCTGTATTGTGTCATGACCTGTAAGTACAATGAGAGAAGGTCGCATGCATTCATGATGGTTTGTATTAGAAGCACCCAGTAAATGTCTGTATTAGAATCCATCAGTAAATGTATGTAAAGCTCATTTCTAGCAGGTTTGTATAAATGTCCCCCAGTAAATGTGTAAAAGTTTGGAACTGATATGCCTGTATGTAAAGGTGATTTCTAGCACTCTCTGTTACAGATCGGTAAGCTATTACCAAGCTTTGTATCTAAGGCTTGGGTTGTATTGAGAGAAGCATATTTTTCTATTTACTAACTAACATGGTACATAGATATACATCTTTACTGGCACATAGAAATGTAGTACAACAGTGTTGACATGAATTGTCAGAATGAGTGAAGGTCGATGCTACGGTAATTCAGGCAAACAGTAAATAGTATTGCATTGTGTATAGTCAGTGGGATCTCACATTTGGAATTACGACGCTCATCTTATAGTTTTATTCAGTATATATATTTTTGAAGAGTGAATCTTGATCTTTTTTTTGTGGAGAGAAACTTTTAAGGACCCAGTAAATGCATGTAAAACACTATTGTGGTGGAATTTGGAATTATGACGCTCATCTTATAGTTTTATTCAGTATATATATATTTTTAGCTTGGCAGTGTATCTACACTTATATCAGGACTGGGAAGAATGTAATGACATGGAGATGGGCTGCTGGATTTGTGAATTTCAATCAAAGTGATTTATTCATGTCTATTTATATTTTATTCAGTGACTTTGATTAGTCTGTGGCGTTTTAGTGTATTAAAGGGTAGTTTTAACTCCATCCGTAGATGTAAAGCTATTTTCTAGCAGAGAATGCCCTGACATGAACTGTAAAGGGTTTGTATTAGAAGCACCCAGTAAATGTCTGTATTAGAATCCATCAGTAAATGTATGTAAAGCTCATTTCTAGCAGGTTTGTATAAATGTCCCCCAGTAAATGTGTAAAAGTTTGGAACTGATATGCCTGTATGTAAAGGTGATTTCTAGCACTCTCTGTTACAGATCGGTAAGCTATTACCAAGCTGTGTATCTAAGGCTTGGGTTGTGTTGAGAGGAGCATATTTTTCTATTTACTAACTAACATGGTACATAGATATACATCTTTACTGGCACATAGAAATGTAGTACAACAGTGTTGACATGAAATGTCAGAATGAGTGAAGGTCGATGCTACGGTAATTCAGGCAAACAGTAAATAGTATTGCATTGTGTATAGTCAGTGGGATCTTTTAAAACCAACACATTTATGTGTGTTCTTCTTGAAGTTACAGCTCAAAGACATTTCAATCACTGAATTAATTGTGACATGCTAGACTGTAATTGAAATAAATTCAAAAAGGAAGCTTTTGCAGTATAAAATACAAATTTTATTAAGGTCTAAAATACATTATCATGGATAAAAATCCAAAAGAGTGGGATATACAGCATGCAGAAAAATAGCCAAATGCAGACAGGTATGAACTACATTCAAATCAGTGAAGGTTTCTAGCAAACATTACCTGCACTAATGTGATTTTAAAACAATGGGTTTCTGAAGGGTCTTCCCACACTACCACTCTGTGGGAAGCTGTGTGGAAATGACATAGGCATAAGAGATCATTCATCTTAAAAACGTTTATTGCCAGAATTAATCATGATTTTATTGTAATAAATAAATACATCTCAAAGACATTTCAAGCATTGAATTAATTGTGACACCAAAATGTCGATACAAATGGCAATACAGGTCATGGGATTCTCTCTAGACAGGAACAACGCTGTTGAATGCTCCAACACGTGTAGTGAGGGTTTTTTAAAGTTGATGTGGTTTAAAAATAGACAAATGCAGACAGGCATGAACTACATTCAAATCAATATATAATAGTGCCCATCTCCATATCTTATATGTTATAGCAATAATAGACTAATCCGGGACTAAACAATAATAACCTCCATATATTTGTCCATATATATGCAATCTATGTAACTCACAATACCCCTCCCAATAGGCAGACATATATGCGCTATATATAGGATTATAAGTATCTCAATGATTCAGGTATATCAATAAAGTAACTTCTCCATCACAGCTGCTAATATAATGATGTTAGCATGCGAGTGCAGAGCTCACAATACATACTGTACGTGCATATGAAGTCAATTAGCAAATCCATATGAGGAGCTATATTAAAAAAGCATCGCCATAGATGTGAGATCATACCTGAATGCTGCTTGGCACCCATGTGTATAGCCCTCATTTCTCGCACTGTTTGCTACAGCTAGATCACTCTGTTTCATGTAAGAATACAGGCATAGGATGGGAGTCATTACTTAGATTTTGTTATTTTGGGGCTATTTTTAACTGTTTCATGTGAGAATACAGACATAAGATGGGACCATTACTTAGTGTATACTATTTATGTACAAAGATGATACGGAAAATATATGTTTCCAAAGTTTACTGACAGGGAGTACATAGTAGGGGAGAGCCCTCTTGCATTGGTGACCACGGCAACTTGATAACAAACTCACAACAGATTCGTTATTTTGGGACTATTTTTTAACGATGCTAAGCCCCTCAGATAGGCGTTTTTATGGTTTAATACTGATAGACACATTGTGAACTGGCATATAGGGTCCATGTGAGACACCATATTTTCAACATTTTTGCGCCTTCACAGATTTATTTTGCATTATATTTTTTTATTTTGCTTAAGGATCATGTACAGAGGAGTTTTTATGGTTTAATACTGATAGACATATTGGCCCAGGCATGTCGTGGCATTCCTGAACAAGTCCTGGTCACGTGACAACCGTGGAAAAAACAAGCCTGAAATTCAAAAACTGTGTCCATCTCAAGGCATGCTGAATGTCAACGTTCCTGCAATGAGCTACACACATGATCAACTGTATAGCCTGGGATGCGTAGCGTTCTTGTTGCACAGGTCTATTTTTAAAGATGCTATGACCCTCAGATATAAAAGACAGGCATGTTGGAAGGTGTCCCGGCCTATTTTGGCAAATGCCCACTCCTATGCATCGATATTGACCACTACTCAACAAAAATTGGTTACAAACTTTTTAGCATAGCTGTGTTTCTGGCTCTCAGCTGCTATTTTAATAGTTACCATACGAATACTGTAGCGAACCAAGATGTGTTAATTTGATTACTAACACGATTTCAGCAACTTGATGACAAATTCAGAGCAAATTCGTTATTTCGGAACTGGCATGTCCGGGCATGCCCGGACAAGTCCCGCATGTCCGGGCATGCCCGGACAAGTCCCGGGCCTCTACACCTCGCCCCTATAGTGTAGTTTAATGTAGGTGGCAAACAGATCATCGCTGGTGTTTGGAAAATACCATATCTCATAGATGGTGGTGATCCTCTGAATCATTTTTAAACATTTCACGCCACTCATGCACCCACAGCACTCTTATGGTGTACCAGCACCGCTGCAGCTAGCGCTTTTTTGTGACCTTATCTGCATCATTTTCATTATAGCACGAGGGACAGCCATGGAAAAAACAACCCTGAAATTCAGAAACTATGTGCTGGCCGTTAACACGCGCACAGTCATCTAGAAAATATTGAGCGAATTGCTTCACAAACCCTCTCAAGGCGTGGTGATTGCCAATGTTCTCGGTATGCGCTACATACATGACCCTCTGTATAGCCTGGGATGAGCAGCGTTCTTGCAGCGCAGGCCTGTTTTTAAAGACGCTAAGCCCCATCAGATATAAAAGACAGGCATGTTGGTACGTGTCCCGGACTATTTTGGCACAGAACCACACCTATGCAACGATTTTGATCAGCATTCAACAAAAAATTGCGTGCAAACTTTTTAGCATACCTGTACAAACTTTTTAACATACCTGTGTTTCGGACTCACATGGCGTACCAGAAGCACACAGTGCCATGTACTCTAGCTCATAATATTTCACATCGTGTATGGGACCTACATAGCTTTGTTTTCTCAGGTATTAAAAAGCGTGGAAAACTGAAAATCCCGAGGGCTGAGGTAATTTACTGAGCTTCATGGGGATAAAATTTATCGAGTCTATGAACCTTATAGACAAAACGGGTAGCGTCACACACAAGACGACGACACCTCGGGCTATCACATTTACCGGTAGTTTTCAAAAACCACTGGCTTAACAATAAAGTAAGAATCGTGGCGATCTGCATTGTGGGCTATAAATGTATACCCTGAAAATTTACCGCTGGTAAAGAACAGTAAAAAGTCGTGCGTACAACTATCATCCTCAAACTCCCAGAGCTATCACAAACACTATTACCTACAGAGGCGGCCCCGCGAGAATTTCTGGATGTGCGTGTCAAGAGGCTCCATGCCTTGACCGATTGTTTGCGCGTGAATGCTGACATTTCCAGGGTCATTATAGTTGTGTAAATGCGCTGTGGGGGCTCGTGTATCGGCCCCTAGGGTGTAATGCGTGATCATTTTAATTAATTTTCAATTCATAACCACACGTTCTCAGGCAGACAGGTTTATTTCACAGAAGTTGACTGTACAGTTGCATAATTTTTGTTTAAAATCATACATTTGCATAATTTTGTTTAAAATCGCACAGTTCTGCGATAATGTCGGGTGTTGGACACGCACTTATCAGTCTCTCATACGTGTCGCAGAAAGATTTTAGTCTGTTCTGCGAGAGTTTATTATGCACGTACTGTGCAGACATGTCAAGAAACATTTTGGTGTGTTCACCAGTCCATACGGGTGTTGGCGTGTAAGGTGAGCGACCATCATCCTTCTGCTTCTTACTTACACGACGGCGCGATACCGCGCGTTTCTTTGACGGTAATGCATCGGCTGAATTGGCAAATGTTGGTTCCGCGTTGTTATTTGCAGATTCTGTAGCTTGACACAGACGTATATTCTTACGCCTACCACTCTCTGTATTCCCGGGGTGTGCGATTGGCGCGTCGCTTTCTCCACGATACGCGACACACCTGGGTGAACGTGGTTCAGTTCTCATCTCCGCTCTGTTCTCAAATCCATAATTGGATTGTTGCAAAACTCGTGAATGACGCTCCTCCGTAACTAAAGAAAAGACACGTGGTGTAGTTAACCGCTAAGCGGGCGAGATATAGGAAAAGCTACAGACCCCACTTTACTCTGATTCAACGTGACATTTGTAAAGCTACCAGCACCGATTATCTGTGAAACCGATGCATAATTGTTTGAATAAGTACAGTATAGAGAGGCATAGACATATATATACTTACAAGTATCCCCCGGGTGCTGATCTACAGAGAATGCTGAATTAACAGACATCACGCTGCTCGTTCGCGCCCGTATGGGGCTGATTTCTCCATCAAACTGCAACCTCGTGGGCGATACTTTAGCCGCTAAAATAAAATATAACATACATGAATGCGCAAAGCACTCACAAAGCTAACTTGACACAGGTAAATAAAACTAGTTACCGCAGAAATTTTTATCTGCGTGTATAACTACACTATAGAGTTGCGTAGACATATATGCTTACAAGTCTGAGACGTGTAGTGTACTTCAGAGATTGGTGAATTAAACGGTGTGGAGTTGTTCGGTAGTTGTCGTATGGGGGTGTTTTCTTTTTCAACCTGCATACTCCTGCACGCTAGTTTAACAGCTGTAAATAAAATATAACTACCTCAGAAATGATATCTACAAGGCCCACACGCATAAAGCTAAATTCGCAAAGCTACCGTAACAAGCGTAAATAAAATATAGCCGCTAGTTAAGGGTGGGGACGCCGGGTACAGAGGATACAGACACATAACAGACGTGTTTCAAGCACTGTACAGACAACGCAGCGTATAAAACTACAGATTTATATTATTAAAACATGTCTAGCTAACGTTCCTGTCAGCTAAAATAAAATTAACTGCATGGATTTTAGCGTCAGTCTATATTAATTATTAATATTAATAGTAGATGTTATAAATTTACAGTTACAGGGTAATGATGGTGGTGCTTCGGGTGTGAAATATTGTTTGAACGCGTTTAGCCGGCATGATCCCTCTGTAAAACATTAATAGATTTTTTTTCTGTCTCGCAGTTCATGGTATTGACAGAGGGCGTGTTCTCGCTGTTACCACTAATAAATACAGCACAGCTCCCAAGCGATACACAGCTCACCTGTAAGGCTTCGCACCTCGCAGAACACACGCCATATCTGAACAGGAATAAAGTAAGTATTTTTACGGATTTCGTTTCAATTATATTTAAGTTTGTGTAGTATTTGTATTAACAGGTTAGCCGTGTTTTCATACTTGATCTTTATTTGCTTTAATTCAATAGCGGACCCTTTTTTATTCAAGATGGAGGCCAGATATTCTCGCGGTCAATATTCTGCTATGCTTTCACCAGAACAATCGGGTAAGTTTTACACAGTATATAGGGTACTCCGCAATGTCTTGGGTTGTCTGAGTCTGCGCTTTGTATATATAAGTGATATATTTCATTCTTTCTTATTTAAGAAGTGGGAGTCCATTCAGACTACTCCTACGAGAACGGTTCATTACGCAGAACCTGTTAGAGGAAGGCAACTCTACTAGCGGGCGACGAGCCTCAAGCTCTCACCAGTCTGTCACAGGCAAGAAACCTATAGCTATATCAGATGTTTTAAGCCTATGTATCTAGTCTGCTAATTAAATACAATTTCTCATACAGATACACCTGTAGCGGACTGGGCGGTTGAAAACACACCGTGGCGGCTGAGGCACTCGAGCATCGCGATTCCGATGTTGAGATCGTGGAGGATCCCCTGGATTCCGGTGTTGAGTTCGTAGAACAGGACTATAATCCTCTAACTCGCGCAATACCCTACGCTTCTAAAAGATGGAGTGATTCGCTAAGCACACGGCGCTG
The DNA here is from genome assembly GCA_033576555.1 of Oophaga sylvatica. NCBI lineage: Eukaryota > Metazoa > Chordata > Amphibia > Anura > Dendrobatidae > Oophaga > Oophaga sylvatica. The sequence continues at coordinate 353,622,438 of JARQOD010000003.1, read as the reverse complement.
GAACAGAAAAGGTAGTGGTCCTTGAAACACGTCTGTTATGTGTCTGTATCTCTGTACCCGGCGTCCCCACCCTTAATTAGCGGATATATATTTTATTTACGCTTGTTACGGTAGCTTTGCAAATTTAGCTTTATGCGTGTGGGCCTTGTAGATATCATTTCTGAGGTAGTTATATTTTATTTACAGCTGTTAAACTAGCGTGCAGGAGTATGCAGGTTGAAAAAGAAAACACACCCATACGACAACTACCGAACAACTCCACACCGTTTAATTCACCAATCTCTGAAGTACACTACACGTCTCAGACTTGTAAGCATATATGTCTACGCAACTCTATAGTGTAGTTATACACGCAGATAAAAATTTCTGCGGTAACTAGTTTTATTTACCTGTGTCAAGTTAGCTTTGTGAGTGCTTTGCGCATTCATGTATTTTATATTTTATTTTAGCGGCTAAAGTATCGCCCGTGAGGTTGCAGTTTGATGGAGAAATCAGCCCCATACGGGCGCAAACGAGCAGCGTGATGTCTGTTAATTCAGCATTCTCTGTAGATCAACACCCGGGGGATACTTGTAAGTATATATGTCTAGGCCGCTCTATAGTGTACTTATACAGACAATCATACATCAGTAGTATTCTCTGTAGATCAGCACCCGGGGGATACTTGTAAGTATATATGTCTAGTCCGCTCTTTAGTGTACTTATACAGACAATCATACATCGGAAGTATTCTCTGTAGATCAGCACCCGGGGGATACTTGTAAGTATATATGTCTAGGCCTCTCTATACTGTACTTATACAAACAATCATGCAGCGGTTTCACAGATAATCGGTGTTGGTAGCTTTACAAATGTCGCGCTGAATCAGAGTAAAGTGAGGCCTGTAGCTTTTCCTATATCTCGCCCGCTTAGCGGTTAACTACACCACGTATCTTTTCTTTAGTTATGGAGGAGCGTCATTCGCGAGTTTTGCAACAATCCAATTATGGATTTGAGAACAGAGCGGAGATGAGAACTGAACCACGTTCACCCAGGTGTGTCGCGTATCGTGGAGAAAGCGACGCGCCAATCGCACACCCCGGGAATACAGAGAGTGGTAGGCGTAAGAATATACGTCTGTGTCAAGCTACAGAATCTGCAAATAACAACGCGGAACCAACATCTGCCAATTCAGCCGATGCATTACCGTCAAATAAACGCGCGGTATCGCGCCGTCGTGTAAGTAAGAAGCAGAAGGATGATGGTCGCTCACCTTACACGCCAACACCCGTATGGACTGGTGAACACACCAAAATGTTTCTTGACATGTCTGCACAGTACGTGCATAATAAACTCTCGCAGAACAGACTAAAATCTTTCTGCGACACGTATGAGAGACTGATAAGTGCGTGTCCAACACCCGACATTATCGCAGAACTGTGCGATTTTAAACAAAATTATGCAAATGTATGATTTAAAACAAAAATTATGCACCTGTACAGTCAACTTCTGTGAAATAAACCTGTCTGCCTGAGAACGTGTGGTTATGAATTGAAAATTAATTAAAATGATCACGCATTACACCCTAGGGGCCGATACACGAGCCCCCACAGCGCATTTACACAACTATAATGACCCTGGAAATGTCAGCATTCACGCGCAAACAATCGGTCAAGGCATGGAGCCTCTTGACACGCACATCCAGAAATTCTCGCGGGGCCGCCTCTGTAGGTAATAGTGTTTGTGATAGCTCTGGGAGTTTGAGGATGATAGTTGTACGCACGACTTTTTACTGTTCTTTACCAGCGGTAAATTTTCAGGGTATACATTTATAGCCCACAATGCAGATCGCCACGATTCTTACTTTATTGTTAAGCCAGTGGTTTTTGAAAACTACCGGTAAATGTGATAGCCCGAGGTGTCGTCGTCTTGTGTGTGACGCTACCCGTTTTGTCTATAAGGTTCATAGACTCGATAAATTTTATCCCCATGAAGCTCAGTAAATTACCTCAGCCCTCGGGATTTTCAGTTTTCCACGCTTTTTAATACCTGAGAAAACAAAGCTATGTAGGTCCCATACACGATGTGAAATATTATGAGCTAGAGTACATGGCACTGTGTGCTTCTGGTACGCCATGTGAGTCCGAAACACAGGTATGTTAAAAAGTTTGTACAGGTATGCTAAAAAGTTTGCACGCAATTTTTTGTTGAATGCTGATCAAAATCGTTGCATAGGTGTGGTTCTGTGCCAAAATAGTCCGGGACACGTACCAACATGCCTGTCTTTTATATCTGATGGGGCTTAGCGTCTTTAAAAACAGGCCTGCGCTGCAAGAACGCTGCTCATCCAGGCTATACAGAGGGTCATGTATGTAGCGCATACCGAGAACATTGGCAATCACCACGCCTTGAGAGGGTTTGTGAAGCAATTCGCTCAATATTTTCTAGATGACTGTGCGCGTGTTAACGGCCAGCACATAGTTTCTGAATTTCAGGTTGTTTTTTCCATGGCTGTCCCTCGTGCTATAATGAAAATGATGCAGATAAGGTCACAAAAAAGCGCTAGCTGCAGCGGTGCTGGTACACCATAAGAGTGCTGTGGGTGCATGAGTGGCGTGAAATGTTTAAAAATGATTCAGAGGATCACCACCATCTATGAGATATGGTATTTTCCAAACACCAGCGATGATCTGTTTGCCACCTACATTAAACTACACTATAGGGGCGAGGTGTAGAGGCCCGGGACTTGTCCGGGCATGCCCGGACATGCGGGACTTGTCCGGGCATGCCCGGACATGCCAGTTCCGAAATAACGAATTTGCTCTGAATTTGTCATCAAGTTGCTGAAATCGTGTTAGTAATCAAATTAACACATCTTGGTTCGCTACAGTATTCGTATGGTAACTATTAAAATAGCAGCTGAGAGCCAGAAACACAGCTATGCTAAAAAGTTTGTAACCAATTTTTGTTGAGTAGTGGTCAATATCGATGCATAGGAGTGGGCATTTGCCAAAATAGGCCGGGACACCTTCCAACATGCCTGTCTTTTATATCTGAGGGTCATAGCATCTTTAAAAATAGACCTGTGCAACAAGAACGCTACGCATCCCAGGCTATACAGTTGATCATGTGTGTAGCTCATTGCGGGAACGTTGACATTCAGCATGCCTTGAGATGGACACAGTTTTTGAATTTCAGGCTTGTTTTTTCCACGGTTGTCACGTGACCAGGACTTGTTCAGGAATGCCACGACATGCCTGGGCCAATATGTCTATCAGTATTAAACCATAAAAACTCCTCTGTACATGATCCTTAAGCAAAATAAAAAAATATAATGCAAAATAAATCTGTGAAGGCGCAAAAATGTTGAAAATATGGTGTCTCACATGGACCCTATATGCCAGTTCACAATGTGTCTATCAGTATTAAACCATAAAAACGCCTATCTGAGGGGCTTAGCATCGTTAAAAATAGTCCCAAAATAACGAATCTGTTGTGAGTTTGTTATCAAGTTGCCGTGGTCACCAATGCAAGAGGGCTCTCCCCTACTATGTACTCCCTGTCAGTAAACTTTGGAAACATATATTTTCCGTATCATCTTTGTACATAAATAGTATACAGCGTTGTTCCTGTCTAGAGAGAATCCCATGACCTGTATTGCCATTTGTATCGACATTTTGGTGTCACAATTAATTCAATGCTTGAAATGTCTTTGAGATGTATTTATTTATTACAATAAAATCATGATTAGTTCTGGCAATAAACGTTTTTAAGATGAATGATCTCTTATGCCTATGTCATTTCCACACAGCTTCCCACAGAGTGGTAGTGTGGGAAGACCCTTCAGAAACCCATTGTTTTAAAATCACATTAGTGCAGGTAATGTTTGCTAGAAACCTTCACTGATTTGAATGTAGTTCATACCTGTCTGCATTTGGCTATTTTTCTGCATGCTGTATATCCCATCTTTTGGATTTTTATCCATGATAATGTATTTTAGACCTTAATAAAATTTGTATTTTATACTGCAAAAGCTTCCTTTTGAATTTATTTCAATTACAGTCTAGCATGTCACAATTAATTCAGTGATTGAAATGTCTTTGAGCTGTAACTTCAAGAAGAACACACATAAATGTGTTGGTTTTAAAAGATCCCACTGACTATACACAATGCAATACTATTTACTGTTTGCCTGAATTACCGTAGCATCGACCTTCACTCATTCTGACATTTCATGTCAACACTGTTGTACTACATTTCTATGTGCCAGTAAAGATGTATATCTATGTACCATGTTAGTTAGTAAATAGAAAAATATGCTCCTCTCAACACAACCCAAGCCTTAGATACACAGCTTGGTAATAGCTTACCGATCTGTAACAGAGAGTGCTAGAAATCACCTTTACATACAGGCATATTAGTTCCAAACTTTTACACATTTACTGGGGGACATTTATACAAACCTGCTAGAAATGAGCTTTACATACATTTACTGATGGATTCTAATACAGACATTTACTGGGTGCTTCTAATACAAACCCTTTACAGTTCATGTCAGGGCATTCTCTGCTAGAAAATAGCTTTACATCTACGGATGGAGTTAAAACTACCCTTTAATACACTAAAACGCCACAGACTAATCAAAGTCACTGAATAAAATATAAATAGACATGAATAAATCACTTTGATTGAAATTCACAAATCCAGCAGCCCATCTCCATGTCATTACATTCTTCCCAGTCCTGATATAAGTGTAGATACACTGCCAAGCTAAAAATATATATACTGAATAAAACTATAAGATGAGCGTCATAATTCCAAATTCCACCACAATAGTGTTTTACATGCATTTACTGGGTCCTTAAAAGTTTCTCTCCACAAAAAAAAGATCAAGATTCACTCTTCAAAAATATATATACTGAATAAAACTATAAGATGAGCGTCGTAATTCCAAATGTGAGATCCCACTGACTATACACAATGCAATACTATTTACTGTTTGCCTGAATTACCGTAGCATCGACCTTCACTCATTCTGACAATTCATGTCAACACTGTTGTACTACATTTCTATGTGCCAGTAAAGATGTATATCTATGTACCATGTTAGTTAGTAAATAGAAAAATATGCTTCTCTCAATACAACCCAAGCCTTAGATACACAGCTTGGTAATAGCTTACCGATCTGTAACAGAGAGTGCTAGAAATCACCTTTACATACAGGCATATCAGTTCCAAACTTTTACACATTTACTGGGGGACATTTATACAAACCTGCTAGAAATGAGCTTTACATACATTTACTGATGGATTCTAATACAGACATTTACTGGGTGCTTCTAATACAAACCATCATGAATGCATGCGACCTTCTCTCATTGTACTTACAGGTCATGACACAATACAGGGCTATTTAGTATATGTGATTTCTAGCAATTGAATTACCTTAGCATCGACCTTCACTCATTCTGACAATTCATGTCAACACTGTTGTACTACATTTCTATGTGCCAGTAAAGATGTATATCTATGTACCATGTTAGTTAGTAAATAGAAAAATATGCTCCTCTCAATACAACCCAAGCCTTAGATACACAGCTTGGTAATAGCTTACCGATCTGTAACAAAAGTCTGTATTTAACTAGAACTCCTTATACATTTACTGGGTCCTTAAAAGTTTCTCTCCTCTTTAATACACTAATACTCCACAGACTAATCAAAGTCACTGAATAAAATATCAATAGAGACGAATAAATCACTTTGATTGAAATTCACAAATCCAGCAGCTCAGATTTCCCAGCCTGAGCAAAGTTCAGCCAGGGGGCGTGACGACCTGGATCAATCTGACAGGGAGACGGATTAAATGATAGGGGGCGTGTCGACCTGTCAGATTTGAGTTTTGTTTTGTTTTGATCTTGAATACATCATCACATTTCATCAATACCTCTTCTTCACACATTGTAAAGAATATAAAAAGTTACAATGGTAGAACTACTATAGGAAATAACATTAAGTATTATAAAGAGTCATTTCTTTACACTAAGAAGGGGATTACATGCAAAGTTGCATAATATGAATATTTTGGTAACACAAGGTTATGACAAATATGAAATCATCCAGATAATGGAAATATTAAGGGTATGTGTTACTCAAAACATAACTACTCAGCATTTGTCATAAACATATAAAGGCCTTATTTTTATTTTTATTCTTATTTTTGTTTTTCTTATTTTTCATTTAATTTTTATTCTTCATTTATCTCTATTTTTGATTCTTAATTTTTATTTTTTTATCTCAATCAAGAAACATCAATATTTAATAAAGTAATGTCTAGTATGAGAATATTGCTTCATTAAATATAGTAAAGATATCGGTTCATTAGAAGAAAATGTTCTAATTCTGAGTAAATGCAATAATTCTTTCATTCATTCATTCACTCATATTCACATTTTGGTTCATGGCTATACATTCTTACCTATTATTGGTCTAATAAATATATTCCATTAATAAAGTTTTAGTAATAAAGATGGAAACACTTGTTAGATGAAAAACACACTGACACCTATGGGTTGAAAAGGTAATTATACCAATGACATAAAAAAAAAAAATGTTCTATCTCATGAAGAATATGGTTAATAATGCATTATCATTTATTATTGTTTTACTACACAAACATGAATTCCATATTACTATTCTGATAATAATTCTATGGATATTACTGATAGCTATGGTACGCTGTGATATTATAGGTTAGGGAAATTACCAGATTTGGTATAGAATAGGGAATGAAGACTTCAAGCAAGATATTGGAATTATGTTAATAAAGACTTTTCATATTTCTAAATTCAAGTAAATTTAAAAAGTTGCAAGAAGAAAAAGCCGAAGTTCCAGAAGGTAAAAAAGCTATATGATGTCTGAGTAATAATAGACTGTGTCAATTACAATTCATTTCATCACTGACAGCCACAACTGCAGTATCCACCACTGACAACTGCAGTATTCACCACTGACAGCCACAACTGCAGTATCTAAACTGACAGACAATGGCAGAGGACGATGATCCTATGATGCTAATATGAACTGTGTTATCACGTTTTTATCACGTTCCAGTGGTTTCTTATCACCTATGAAGCTTCAATGAAAGCTGGTGAACAATAAGTTGTCAGGAAGCTACAACCCTGACATGAGTCCTGTGTATTAGGACTAAGGACTGGTTATGGTGCTATCTTTAGCAAGGAAGAGTCATTTTAACCCTTGCTTTGCTGACCAAAGACGTCACACCTGTTCCAAGACCATTGCGGATGGCATGGAGGATTCCATAAATATCCAAGGCGAGCCAATGTAAGTCCAGGTCTTAAAGGTGACACTGCTCAGATATTAAAGCTTCATTTCATCAATGGACTTTGTTTTCTTATCAACATTTGAATTTATGGACTTTGATGGACACATGACTCACGGTCTCCACAATATCTACATGTTATTTCAAAGGAATAAAAGAATCAAGAACAAGATGTCAAGATGAAGACCAGATGACATCAGATGATGATGACTGGACCAGAGATGCTTCGATTTAGGTTTAGGAAAGTATAATACACATAGTTTATATGAATATTGGTCACGGTTTACCATAAAATGAATTCGCATAATTATGTTATTGAGTGTATGTAACAATAATCTGATATTATTATTATTATTATGGAAATTAAATTATTTTGCCAAAGAAGAAGAAAAGAAGAAAGAAGATCTGATTATCCTAAAGATGAACTTCTCTACTTTGAGGGTTCCAATTAATGTCTGTCACCCTCAAAAGGGGAATTGTTAAATATTAATATTTGGTTATGGATTTATTCTACATTCAATTCTGTACTGAGTACATTGACTTTCAGCTGACATTACAGATGCTATTTCTGTATGGTAAAGTGGCAACTCCATATATAGAGACCACGTGATCTAAGGGACATATATAATGACTGCACGAAGGGAGGGGGCTCTTGCTCGCTCACTCTCTCCACAGACACATGGGACACTTTACTCTGACACTATGATGAATGAACAGCTGCAACCACGTGTTGTTTCCCTGCTATGCTGCTGACAAGGCCAGAATGTCATTTTTACCATTCAGGACACCAAGGAAAGATGTGTACAAGTTTTGCTATGGACAAATGGACAATCTCTTCGTAACTATTTCACTCATTTTATGTTTTCCTGTAATGATGTTTTTTTGGTAAACAGTCCAATAAACCATTACATTTTTTTTATAAGAAACGTGACATTTTCTTTAAAGTATCGCATCTTGTAACAAGTCCTTGAAAAATATACAAAATTAAGCATTTTTAACAAGCAGCGCAGGGCTGCAACAGCTTACATGTCCAGCAAATGCAGAGGGGAGTAACACAAGCAGCCAGATGAAGGAGGATTACTGGAAACCGGTTTATGCAGCAGGAACTCAGAGCAGAGTAGCAGGATCATAAAACAGGTTCACAGGAGCAAGTACAAAGCCAGGGAGCCACCAGAGGTCAGAAGCTGGATGCAAGGCAGAATACTCTAGCACAGACTAAAGGCTGGGGTGGAGTTATATAGCAGGAAGACACAGTGCACATGAGACCAAAGATGCCATCTTGGAAAAGGGCAGTAATGCACAAAAGGTGATCAAAAATGTTCAGAGTCCTGACAAAAGCTGTCTTTACATTTAGATGTCTTAGTTCCATCTGTTCCACTGCTGCAACTGTAAGTAAAGTTCTTATTTTAGTGTGTTTGACAACTGGAGCAAATGTTTCATCATAGTCTTCTCCATATTTTTGAGAATACCCTTTAGCTACGAGTCTTGCTCGATATCTTTCAT
>JARQOD010000003.1:353573191-353613517 GCA_033576555.1 Oophaga sylvatica | reverse complement strand
ATAGCCCTAAACCCAACCCCAACCCAAACACACCCTTAACCCTAATCCCAAACCTAACCACAACCCTAACTCTAAGCACAACCCTAACCTCAACCCTAAGCCCAACACAACCCTAACTCCAACACAACCCTAACCCAACACAACCCTAACACCAACCCTAATGCAACCCTAACCCCAGCTCTATCCCCAGCCATAACCCTAAATCAACCCTAACCCAAGCTCTAATACCAACCTTAACCCTAACACAACCCTTATCCCAGCTTTATCCCGAACCCCAGCTCTAACGCCAACTCCAACCCTAACCCCAACCCTACCCTAACCCCAACCCCAACCCTAACTGCAAAGAATGGAAAAAAAAAATTTTTAATTGTATTATTTTTATTTAACTACGGGAATGACAAAGGGGGCGCTGATTTACTATTTTTTATTTTGATCACTGTGATGGGGTGGAGGATCCGGGATGGCGGAGGTACCGGGGTGGGCTTGGGGACTCCATTTCTCTCTGATCTGGTATGCTAGATCATGTGTTAAAGGAGCGAGAAATTAATGGAAAACCTTTTTTTCTTTTTGTTATCGCCATTATTCACTGAATAATCTGGTGACAGGGGACAGTAAAAACCGACCCGAATCATCTTATCTGGGGTCTCAGCTACCCCCGGTAGCCAAGACCCCGGAGATTTTCTGAGGCTGGGGGGTGCTATACACTTATTCATCAGCGCCGTTAAAAAGCGGCACCGAGGAATTAGGCCCCTTAACTGCCACCAATAAAAGGCGTATCGGTGGTCATTAACCCCTTCCCGACCCATGACGCCACGTAGGCGTCATGAAAATCAGTGCCAATCCGACCCATGACGCCTATGTGGCGTCATGAAAGGATCGCGTCCCTGCGGGTCGGGTGACCGGGGTCACTGAAAGGTCACCCGACCCGCCGGCACAGGACCCTTTGTGCTTCACCACAGGGGGGTTGGCTTAACCCCCCCGTGGCCACGATCGCTCTGAATGGCTGTTAAAAGTGAAACAGCCAATCAGAGCAATCTGTAATATTTCACCAATATAATTGGTGAAATATTACAATCCAGCCATGGCCGATGCTGTAATAGCATCTGCCATGGCTGGACACCGAGCCCTGACCCCCCCACACGGATTCACGGCGGCGATCGGCCGCCGCCACCGAAAGATGGCAGCGGTCGGTCACCGCCGTCACTAAAAGCTCCCCTCGTCCTGGCCTCCGCTGCCCCCACCTTCCGATCCCACCCCCCTCACTTCCGACCCCCATACTCACCTCTCCCGGTCCACTGATGTCCCTGGATTCTTCCCGGCGGCTGCCCGGGATTCTTCATGGGCGCCGCCATCTTGGAAAATGGCGGGCGCATGCGCAGTGCGCCCGCCGGCCGGCGCATGCGCAGTGCGCCCTGCATAGTCAAAAAATTTATTTTGATCACTGTGATAAGCTGTCACAGTGATCAAAATAAAAAAAAGTAAGTGAACCCCCCCTGTCATAGGTAGGGAAAAATAATAAAGATTTTTTTTTTTTTCCTATTAGGCCCTGTGCACACGTTGCGGATTTTGCTGCGGATCCGCAGCTGATTTCTCTGCTGATCCGCAGCTGATTTCTCTGCTGATCCGCAGCTGATTTCGCTGCTGATCCGCAGCTGATTTCGCTGCTGATCCGCAGCGGATTTCGATGCTGATCCGCAGCGGATTTCGCTGCTGATCCGCAGCGGATTTCGCTGCTGATCCGCAGCGGATTTCGCTGCTGATCCGCAGCTGATTTCGCTGCTGATCCGCAGCTGATTTCGCTGCTGATCCTCAGCTGATTTCGCTGCTGATCCGCTGCTGATTTCACTGCTGATTCGCTGCTGATTTCGCTGCGGATCAGCAGCGAAATCAGCAGCGAATCAGCAGCGAAATCAGCAGTGAAATCAGCTGCAGATCAGCAGCGAAATCAGCTGCGGATCAGCAGCGGGTTTCGCTGCTGATCCGCAGCTGATTTCGCTGCTGATCCGCAGCTGATTTCGCTACTGATCCGCAGCTGATTTCGCTGCTAATCCGCAGCTGATTTTGCTGCTGATTCGCAGCTGATTTCGCTGCTGATCCGCAGCGGATTTCGCTGCTAATCCGCAGCGGATTTTACTGCGGATCAGCAGCGGATTTTGCTGCGGATCCGCAGCGGATTTGTCGCTGCGGATCCACAGCAGATCCAGAAACCATGTACAGTACAATGCAAATAAATGGTAAAAAAAAACGCTGTGCACATGCTGCAGATTTTTCAGCGCGGATTTGCTGCGGTTTTAAATCCGCAGCATGTCAATTCTTTGTGCGGATTCTGCAGCGATTTTACACCTATTCCATTATAGGCGTAAAACCGCAGAGAAAAACCGCAGCAGATCCGCGCTAAATACGCAGGTAACAGGCAGGTCGTTTTACCTGCGGATTTTAGAAAAATCCGCAAGTGAATCCGCAACGTGTGCATGGGGCCTTAGGGTCAGGCTGGGTTCATATTGCATTATGGCAGTCCGTTAGATGGACTGCGTTTCACCGCGGTATAACGCGGTGTAACGCAGTCCGTTAACGCTGCCATTCACCCCATTTGTGTGCGCATCGCAACGCATGCCATGAAGCGGCATGCGTTCGCGACGTGTCGTCATTCAGTGACGGAGCCTTGGATGCAGGCTGCAGCGTCTGGGCTCCATCACCGCTAGCACAGATGAATCATCGCTGATTCCTCTGCACTAGCGGGTATAGCATAACGCGATCGCGTTATGCTATACCGTTACCAGCCCGTCAACGCTACGTGTTGAACGGGCTGGTAAAACGCAATATGAACCCAGCCTTAGGGTTAGAACTAGGGTTAGGGTTAGAACTAGGGTAAGGGTTAGAACTAGGGTAAGGGTTGGAATTAGGGTTAGGGTTGGAATTAGGGTTAGGGTTGGAATTAGTGTTAGGGTTGGGATTAGGGTTAGGGTTGGGATAAGCGTTAGGGGTTTTTGGGGTTAGGGTTGGGATTAGGGTTAAGCTTGTGGTTAGGTTTATGGTTAGAGTTGGGATTAGGGTTAGGGGTGTGTTGGGGTTAGGGTTATGGTTAGGGTTTGTATTAGGGTTAAGATGGCACCGCCGTCACTAAAAGCTCCCCTCGTCCTGGCCTCCGCTGCCCCCACCTTCCGATCCCACCCACCTCACTTCCGACCCCCATACTCACCTCTCCCGGTCCACTGATGTCCCTGGATCCTTCCCAGCGGCTGCCCGGGATTCTTCATGGGCGCCGCCATCTTGGAAAATGGCAGGCGCATGCGCAGTGCGCCCGCCGGCCGGCGCATGCGCAGTGCGCCCTGCATAGTCAAAAAATTTATTTTGATCACTGTGATAAACTGTCACAGTGATCAAAATAAAAAAAAGTAAGTGAACCCCCCCTGTCATAGGTAGGGAAAAATAATAAAGATTTTTTTTTTTTCCTATTAGGCCCTGTGCACACGTTGCGGATTTTGCTGCGGATCCGCAGCTGATTTCTCTGCTGATCCGCAGCTGATTTCTCTGCTGATCCGCAGCTGATTTCGCTGCTGATCCGCAGCTGATTTCGCTGCTGATCCGCAGCGGATTTCGCTGCTGATCCGCAGCGGATTTCGCTGCTGATCCGCAGCGGATTTCGCTGCTGATCCGCAGCTGATTTCGCTGCTGATCCGCAGCTGATTTCGCTGCTGATCGCGCTGATTTCGCTGCTGATCCTCAGCTGATTTCGCTGCTGATCCGCTGCTGATTTCACTGCTGATTCGCTGCTGATTTCGCTGCGGATCAGCAGCGAAATCAGCAGCGAATCAGCAGCGAAATCAGCAGTGAAATCAGCTGCAGATCAGCAGCGAAATCAGCTGCGGATCAGCAGCGGGTTTCGCTGCTGATCCGCAGCTGATTTCGCTGCTGATCCGCAGCTGATTTCGCTACTGATCCGCAGCTGATTTCGCTGCTAATCCGCAGCTGATTTTGCTGCTGATTCGCAGCTGATTTCGCTGCTGATCCGCAGCGGATTTCGCTGCTAATCCGCAGCGGATTTTACTGCGGATCAGCAGCGGATTTTGCTGCGGATCCGCAGCGGATTTGTCGCTGCGGATCCACAGCAGATCCAGAAACCATGTACAGTACAATGCAAATAAATGGTAAAAAAAAACGCTGTGCACATGCTGCAGATTTTTCAGCGCGGATTTGCTGCGGTTTTAAATCCGCAGCATGTCAATTCTTTGTGCGGATTCGCAGCGATTTTACACCTATTCCATTATAGGCGTAAAACCGCAGAGAAAAACCGCAGCAATCCGCGCTAAATACGCAGGTAACAGGCAGGTCGTTTTACCTGCGGATTTTAGAAAAATCCGCAAGTGAATCCGCAACGTGTGCAGGGGCCTTAGGGTCAGGCTGGGTTCATATTGCATTATGGCAGTCCGTTAGATGGACTGCGTTTCACCGCGGTATAACGCGGTGTAACGCAGTCCGTTAACGCTGCCATTCACCCCATTTGTGTGCGCATCGCAACGCATGCCATGAAGCGGCATGCGTTCGCGACGTGTCGTCATTCAGTGACGGAGCCTTGGATGCAGGCTGCAGCGTCTGGGCTCCATCACCGCTAGCACAGATGAATCATCGCTGATTCCTCTGCACTAGCGGGTATAGCATAACGCGATCGCGTTATGCTATACCGTTACCAGCCCGTCAACGCTACGTGTTGAACGGGCTGGTAAAACGCAATATGAACCCAGCCTTAGGGTTAGAACTAGGGTTAGGGTTAGAACTAGGGTAAGGGTTAGAACTAGGGTAAGGGTTGGAATTAGGGTTAGGGTTGGAATTAGGGTTAGGGTTGGAATTAGTGTTAGGGTTGGGATTAGGGTTAGGGTTGGGATAAGCGTTAGGGGTGTTTTGGGGGTTTGGGTTGGGATTAGGGTTAAGCTTGTGGTTAGGTTTATGGTTAGAGTTGGGATTAGGGTTAGGGGTGTGTTGGGGTTAGGGTTATGGTTAGGGTTTGTATTAGGGTTAAGATGGCACCGCCGTCACTAAAAGCTCCCCTCGTCCTGGCCTCCGCTGCCCCCACCTTCCGATCCCACCCACCTCACTTCCGACCCCCATACTCACCTCTCCCGGTCCACTGATGTCCCTGGATCCTTCCCAGCGGCTGCCCGGGATTCTTCATGGGCGCCGCCATCTTGGAAAATGGCAGGCGCATGCGCAGTGCGCCCGCCGGCCGGCGCATGCGCAGTGCGCCCTGCATAGTCAAAAAATTTATTTTGATCACTGTGATAAACTGTCACAGTGATCAAAATAAAAAAAAGTAAGTGAACCCCCCCTGTCATAGGTAGGGAAAAATAATAAAGATTTTTTTTTTTTCCTATTAGGCCCTGTGCACACGTTGCGGATTTTGCTGCGGATCCGCAGCTGATTTCTCTGCTGATCCGCAGCTGATTTCTCTGCTGATCCGCAGCTGATTTCGCTGCTGATCCGCAGCTGATTTCGCTGCTGATCCGCAGCGGATTTCGCTGCTGATCCGCAGCGGATTTCGCTGCTGATCCGCAGCGGATTTCGCTGCTGATCCGCAGCTGATTTCGCTGCTGATCCGCAGCTGATTTCGCTGCTGATCCTCAGCTGATTTCGCTGCTGATCCGCTGCTGATTTCTCTGCTGATTCGCTGCTGATTTCGCTGCGGATCAGCAGCGAAATCAGCAGCGAATCAGCAGCGAAATCAGCAGCGAAATCAGCTGCAGATCAGCAGCGAAATCAGCTGCGGATCAGCAGCGGGTTTCGCTGCTGATCCGCAGCTGATTTCGCTGCTGATCCGCAGCTGATTTCGCTACTGATCCGCAGCGGATTTCGCTGCTAATCCGCAGCTGATTTCGCTGCTGATTCGCAGCTGATTTCGCTGCTGATCCGCAGCGATTTCGCTGCTAATCCGCAGCGGATTTTGCTGCGGATCAGCAGCGGATTTTGCTGCGGATCCGCAGCGGATTTGTCGCTGCGGATCCACAGCAGATCCAGAAACCATGTACAGTACAATGCAAATAAATGGTAAAAAAAAACGCTGTGCACATGCTGCAGATTTTTCAGCGCGGATTTGCTGCGGTTTTAAATCCGCAGCATGTCAATTCTTTGTGCGGATTCCGCAGCGATTTTACACCTATTCCATTATAGGCGTAAAACCGCAGAGAAAAACCGCAGCAAATCCGCGCTAAATACGCAGGTAACAGGCAGGTCGTTTTACCTGCGGATTTTAGAAAAATCCGCAAGTGAATCCGCAACGTGTGCACGGGGCCTTAGGGTCAGGCTGGGTTCATATTGCATTATGGCAGTCCGTTAGATGGACTGCGTTTCACCGCGGTATAACGCGGTGTAACGCAGTCCGTTAACGCTGCCATTCACCCCATTTGTGTGCGCATCGCAACGCATGCCATGAAGCGGCATGCGTTCGCGACGTGTCGTCATTCAGTGACGGAGCCTTGGATGCAGGCTGCAGCGTCTGGGCTCCATCACCGCTAGCACAGATGAATCATCGCTGATTCCTCTGCACTAGCGGGTATAGCATAACGCGATCGCGTTATGCTATACCGTTACCAGCCCGTCAACGCTACGTGTTGAACGGGCTGGTAAAAGCAATATGAACCCAGCCTTAGGGTTAGAACTAGGGTTAGGGTTAGAACTAGGGTAAGGGTTAGAACTAGGGTAAGGGTTGGAATTAGGGTTAGGGTTGGAATTAGGGTTAGGGTTGGAATTAGGGTTAGGGTTGGGATAAGCGTTAGGGGTGTTTTGGGGTTAGGGTTGGGATTAGGGTTAAGCTTGTGGTTAGGTTTATGGTTAGAGTTGGGATTAGGGTTAGGGGTGTGTTGGGGTTAGGGTTATGGTTAGGGTTTGTATTAGGGTTAGGGGTGTGTAGGGGTTAGGGTTGGGGTTAGGGGTGTGTTGGGGTTAGGGTTGGAGTTAGAATTGAGGGGTTTCCACTATTTAGGTACATCAGGGGGTCTCCATACGCGACATGGCGCCACCATTGATTCCTGTAAATTTTGCGTTCAAAAAGTCAAACAGTGCTCCCTTTATTCCAAGCCCCGACGTGTGCCCAAACAGTGGTTTACCCCCATATATGGGGTATCAGCGTACTCGGGAAAAATTGCACAACAACTTTGGGGGTCTAATTTCTCCTGGGAAAAAAAAATTGGGGACTAAAAAAGTTATTTTTGTGGAAAAAAAATGATTTTTTATTTTCACGGCTCTGCGTTATAAACTTCTGTGAAGAACTTGGGGGTTCAAAGTGCTCACCACACATCTAGATAAGTTCCTTGCGGGGTCTAGTTTCCAAAATGGGGTCACTTGTGGGGAGTTTCTACTGTTTAGGCACATCAGGGACTCTGCAAACGTAACATGACGCCCGCAGACCATTCCATCAAGTCGGCATTTCAAAACGTCACTACTTCCCTTCCGAGCCCCGAAGTGTGCCCATACAGTAGTTTTCTCCCACATATGGGATATCAGCGTACTCAGGACAAATTGGACAACAACTTTTGAGGTCTAATTTCTCCTGTTACCCTTGGGAAAATAAAAAAATTGGGGACTAAAAGATCATGTTTGTGGAAAAAATATGATTTTTTTATTTTCATGGCCCGGCGTTATAAACTTCTGTGTAGCCCTTGGGGATTAAAAGTGCTCACTACACATCTAGATAAGCTCCTTGGGGGGTCTAGTTTCCAAAATGGGGTCACTTGTGGGGGGTTTCTACTGTTTAGGCACATCAGGGGCTCCGCAAAGGCAACATGACGCCCACAGAACATTCCATCAAGTCTGCATTCCAAAATGGCGCTCCTTCCCTTCTGTGCTCTCCCATGCGCCAAAACAGTGATTCCCCCCACATATGGGGTACCAGTGTATTCAGGACAAACTGTACAACAACTTTTGTGGTCCAATTTCTCCTGTTACCCTTGTGAAAATAAAAAATTGCGAGTTAAAAAAATCAGTTTTTGAGGAAAAAAATGATTTTTTATTTTCACGGCTCTGCATTACAAACTTCTGTGAAGCACGTGGGGTTCAAGGTGCTTACCACACATCTAGTTAAGTTCCTTGAGGGGTCTAGTTTACAAAATGTGGTCACTTGTGGGGGGTTTCTACTGTTTAGGCACATCAGGGGCTCTGCCCGCCCACAGACCATTCCATCAAGTCGGCATTTCAAAGCGTCACTACATCCCTTCCAAGCCCTGACGTGTGCCCAAACAGTGGTTCTCCCCCACATGTGAAGTACTAGCGTACTTAGGACAAATTAGACAACAACTTTTGGGGTCCAATTTCTCCTGTAACCATTGTGAAAATAAAAAATATGGGGCTAAATTTAAACATTTTTTGAGAAAAAAAAATGATTTTTTATTTTCACGGCTCTGCGTTATAAAGTTTTGTAAAGCACCTGGGGGTTCAAAGTGCTCACTGTGCATCTGCATAAGTTTCTTAGGGGGTCTAGTTTCCAAAATGGGGTCATTTGTGGGGGAGCTCCAAAGTTTAGGCATACAGGGGCTCTCCAAACATGACATGGTGTCCGCTAACGACTGGAGCTAATTTTCCATTCAAAAACTCAAATGGCGCTCCTTCCCTTCTGAGCCCTGCCGTGCGCCCAAACAGTGGTTTATGACCACATATGAGGTATCTTTGTACTCAGGAGAAATTGCCCAACAAATTTTAGGATCCAATTTATACTGTTGACTATGTGAAAATGAAAAAAATTAGGCTAAAAGAAAATTTTTGTGAAAAAAAAAGTACTTTCTTTTTTTTACGGATCAATTTGTGAAGCACTTGGGGATTCAAAGTGCTCACTCTGCATCTAGATAAGTTCCTTGGGGGGTCTAGTTTCCAAAATGGGGTCACTTGTGGGGGAGCTCCAATGTTTAGGCACACAGGGACTCTCCAAATGCGACATGGCATCCGCTAAATATTCCAGCATATTTTCCATTCAAAAAGTCAAATGGCGCTCCTTCCCTTCTGAGCCCTGCCGTGCGCCCAAACAGTGGTTTATGACCACATATGAGGTATCGGTGTACTAAGGAGAAATTGCCCAACAAATTTTAGGATCCATTTTATACTGTTGCCCATGTGAAAATGAAAAAACTGAGGCTAAAAGAAAATTTTTGTGAAAAAAAAAGTACTTTCTTTTTTTTACGGATCAATTTGTGAAGCACCTGGGGGTTCAAAGTGCTCACTCTGCATCTAGATAAGTTCCTTGGGGGGTCTAGTTTCCAAAGTGGGGTCACTTGTGGGGGAGCTCCAATGTTTAGGCACACAGGGACTCTCCAAATGCGACATGGCAACCGCTAAATATTCCAGCATATTTTCCATTCAAAAAGTCAAATGGCGCTCCTTCCCTTCTGAGCCCTGCCGTGCGCCCAAACAGTGGTTCATGACCACATATGAGGTATTGGTGTACTCAGGAGAAATTGCCCAACAAATTTTGGGATCCATTTTATCCTGTTGTCCATGTGAAAATGAAAAAACTGAGGCTAAAAGAAAATTTTTGTGAAAAAAAAAGTACTTTCTTTTTTTTACGGATCAATTTGTGAAGCACCTGGGGGTTCAAAGTGCTCACTCTGCATCTAGATAAGTTCCTTGGGGGGTCTAGTTTCCAAAATGGGGTCACTTGTGGGGGAGCTACAATGTTTAGGCACACAGGGACTCTCCAAATGAGACATGACAACCGCTAAATATTCCAGCATATTTTCCATTCAAAAGTCAAATGGCGCTACTTCCCTTCTGAGCCCTGCCGTGCGCCCAAACAGTGGTTTATGACCACATATGAGGTATCTGTGTACTCAGGAGAAATTGCCCAACAAATTTTAGGGTCCATTTTATCCTGTTGCCCATGTGAAAATGAAAAAATTGATGCTAAAAGAAAAATTTTGTCGGAAAAATTAAAATGTCCATTTTTTCCTTCCATGTTGCTTTAGTTCCTGTGAAGCACCTGAAGGGTTAATAATCTTCTTGAATGTAGTTTTGAGTAGCTTGAGGGGTGCAGTTTTTATAATGGTGTCACTTTTGGGTATTTTCTGCCATATAGACCCCTCAAAGTGACTTCAAATGTGAGGTGGTCCCTAAAAAAAATGGTTTTGTAAATTTTGCTGTAAAAATGAGAAATCGCTGGTCAACTTTTAACCCTTATAACTTCCTAACAAAAAAAATGTTGTTCCCAAAATTGTGCTGATGTAAAGTAGACATGTGGGAAATGTTATTTATTAACTATTTTGTGTCACATAACTCTCTGGTTTAACAGAATAAAAATTCAAAATTTGAAAATTGCGAAATTTTGAAAATTTTGGCCAAAGTTCCATTTTTTTCACAAATAAACGCAAAAATTATCGACCTAAATTTTCCACTAACATGAAGCCCAATATGTCACGAAAAAACAATCTCATAATCGCTAGGATCCGTTGAAGCGTTCCTGAGTTATTACCTCATAAAGGGACACTGGTCAGAATTGCAAAAAATGGCCAGGTCATTTAGGTCAAAATAGGCTGGGTCATGAAGGGGTTTAAAGGGTTAAAAAAGTAAAAACAATCTAGACAAAATCACAGTTTTCCTTCCTCAAAAATAGTTTAAATCCAACCTGTCAACAGAATTTTGCTAAGTGAACTACAGACACTGGCAGTGTTAAACTGAATAAAATGATACCTGGAGTGAAGAAATTCTTCTTGCAGTTCATGTGCAATCAGTGTTAGAAGTTTTCAGTTAATGAAATTCTTGTGCTTCAGGGCGGGACTGTAGTCAGAGTCATATCTTCCTGCTCTAAGCCAGAGAAACCAAGGAAAGAGCTGCCCACAGGCTGCCCCGAAGCACAAACTGTCTGTGTCTATGACGAGGAACATCTTTGTGCTTCAGGCGGCCTGTGAACAGGTCTATCCTTGGTTTATCTGGTTTAGTGCAGGAAGATAAGACTTTACCTACATCCCGCCCTGGAGCACGAGCATCTCATTGGCTGCAAACTTCTAACACTTATTACACCAGAGCCACAAGAAGGATCTCTTCAACCCAAGTATCATTTTAATCAGTTTAACACTGCCAACCTGACAGTGTCTGTAGTTTACTTAGCAAAACCCTGCTGACAGTTTGGCTTTAAAGTTGAAAATAAAATAAAAATGAAAAAAATCATATATCTGGTTTTGCATGGTGTTGGTATTGGTAAAGACACGTTCTATAACTCTATATCATTATTTACGAGCATCATGCATGGTGAACACTACAAAAAAATAATTAAAAAAACAAAAAACATTTCTGATCATCCTGCCTCACACAAACATGTAATAAAATGTGATAAAAAAAAAGTTGTGTTCCACAAAATTATACCACTGAAAACTTCATCTTGTCAAGCACTAATAAACCCTTGTACAGCTTCCTTTGCGGAAAATTATAATTTGTTTGACTCGGAATATGGCAACATAAAAGCAAATGATTTTTTTCAAGCAGTGTAATTATTGCATAAAAGTCATAAAACATAAATAAAAGCACATAAACTTGGTATTGGAAAAGCATATATATAGCATTATAGCATATAGTTAACACTTTACTTGTGCTGCACATAAGTGGCGTAAAATGTAATACGTCAAAAAGCAACAGCAGAAATGCTGTTTTTTTTCTACTGCTCCAAATAAAGAATTAATTTATTTTTAAATTATATGTGCCCCAGTATAGTGCTACTGACAATACAACTCAACCCACAAAAAACAAGCTGTCATACAGCCACATTAACGGAAAAAAATAAAATAATATTGTTCGTGGAATGCAACAGTAAAAATGAGGAAACAAATTTTGTGTCTTAAAGGCCCAAAATGGGCAAGTCTTTAAGAGCTTAAACGATGTTGCTCACTATTGGTAAAAAAAGGAAGTGGTAAAGTTTTAATATTGATTTTTTGACCTATGTGAAAAATTTAAAAGCTCAACGAATAACGTTATTTTTCGGTCAAAAAATTGCAACATTTCTTAAAATAAGTTGAACCCCAAAATCACTTTTTGCACAGTCCATGTGATTTTTCTCAATAGATACTGTTGGTAAGTACCATATTTTGCAACCCAAGTTTCATCCTACATGAAACTTGATCCTAAGTGAAAGTAGATTGATCCATGCAGCCCATGCGCTTTTAAAGATAAACTAATAATGAGTTTTTGCTTGGTCCATAATTGTAAAATACTCCATAGACTTTACCATAGACTCATAGAGTATCAAATTTTATTTTTTTCCCAATATTGAGCTTTGTCTACTAAAGTTCCTCCTAAAGAAGGAAGGGAAGGTTGACCTTAGGAGTCTTACACCATGTGAAGTGAAGTGAAGAACATTTGTTCAATTAGAACGTTACATTTTCATTTACATTCGACATATTTCCGTTTTCATTTTCTTTTATAAGATTTTTTTAACAAAACATTGCTATTGTTTGAAAAGTGCCCTTTTTCAGAAGGTCTCCTATTTTGTCAACATTTCTAACACTTTCTGCTATTCACTTGCTATTTTATAATCGGCAGGAAGAAAATCTGTTGCTGTTCTATGAAGTTTGCATTTTATTTCGACTAAATGTTTCTGTCTTGCGTATGTGAATGAAATACAATAATAGACTTCAAAGGAAAATAACACAAAAGTATGGTTATTCTATGGTAAAGAATGTAGATCAGAAATTTTAAGCTTCAGACGCAGCAGCCTAGGGAACCCTGAAGTGCGTTTCCAAGTTATAACACATCTCCCCGTTCCTGCTGTTTCCATTTGTTCACAATCTATCGCTCATTATGCCTTTCAAAATCAAATATTTCTCGATGATATAATAGTAAAATAAGCTACCACTGTTATGTCTGAGCTGGGTTTAACGTGTACCTTTGAAAATAATTTCAGAAACAATTTGGAAGTTAATGCCTGGTTACAGTTTTAACGTATTAAATTTGAACCAAACAACTATTTTAACTCCAAACAGGTTTTTTCCATTTACTTGTTAGAAGGATACATTGATATGAGGCTGAATACAATTGTACAGAGGTCGAGAGACAGGAAAGGCTGTGTGCCCTTGAGAAAGCGCTGAGTGTGCGAAACGGCTATAGGCCTTTCCTATTCTCTCTCTCGACTGCTGTATTTATGGATTGACTAAAGCAATTCATTTGGATTACAGATGAAATTAGTGAGTGTTGTGTATAATTTACAAATCAGAACAAGGCAGATCTTCTTGGGCAAGAGATGATCTTTGTAATTGCTCTCCTCTCTGTTTAAGAGATATGGATACAGAAGAGTGGTTCCATTTTTTTTTTAAACCACCCCCTTTAGGCTATGTGCACAAGTTCAGGAATCTTTGCAGAAATTTCCTGAGAAAAAAACGGACTTTTTCCCAGGAAATCCGCCTGCGTTTTTTGCGCGTTTTTTTGCTGAACATTCTAAGTCAATAATATAGCGGGAAATACGCAAATTTACTGCAAAAATAATGAACATGCTGCGTTTTTTACGCGATGCATTTTTTGCGCGGAAAAAAACGCACCATGTGCACAAAAATTGCAGAATGCATTCTGAATAATAGGATGCTTACTGCATGCGTTTTTCAAGCGTTTTTGCCACAGAAAATCGTGGAAAAAATGCAAAAAAAACGCGAAAAATCCTGAACGTGTGCACATAGCCTTAAGGATGCTGCTATTTTTTTCCCGATAGTGAGTGTTAAAGGGATCATCAAGATCAAGTTTTAATTTTTCTACTAGAGGCATCAAAGTGATTAAACAGCTAGGAATAGTTTTCTCTGATTACGTCCACTTTATGGGTGGTGAGTGACTGCTACTCCGTGATGGTGATCTTTCTCAGTAAATCATGGAACTCAGTATGATGCTATGAGCTTATACATGGCAACCTAGACATTTATATTGTGCTGTTTTCTGATATATGAATATTTATATATAAATTAAAAAAATCGTTCCACACAATTAAAAACAGGACTTCCTGAAATGCTATAACATCACTGCGCTTTTCGAACCAATATATGTGCACCTCCTACACCAAGATCAACTTCCTCCCGAGGCTATGTTTTAGCAGCTCTTAGTAAGTGATTGGATTTTCAGTTGAATTACTATTGGGTACATCAGTGTTTATTTTATTTATATGATTATTTTCAGATTGATATTGGCTTAATTGGATTTTTGTGATTTGTAGCAACCAGATCTGAATGAGTCGATGCCGAGATGAAATCACAAATTCTACTTAAATGTTACCAGCAAGTTTTATGACTTTAAGTAATGTCATCGGTTTTATTTCCCAGAGATTATGTGTTTGTAAAAGAAGGATCAATGATTAATATCAATGTACATGGCATTTACATAATCGCAGCTTACTGTTGTCACCTTATTCATTTGTCTTTTTTTCATCTTTTTTATATTTTCTCGTAACATTTTTCAGGAAACAAGTTATTTAAAGGTTTCTTTTATAGTTTATGAGGATGACACATTCATTATATAATAAAAAAATATACCGTATATACTCGCATATAAGCCGAGATTTGCAGCCCATTTTTTAAGGCTGAAAGTCCCCCTCTCAGCTTATACGCGAGTCATATACCAGGGGTCGGCAGGGGAGGGGGAGCTGGGGTGTCAGATCATACTTACCCCTCCGCCGACGCGTTTCTGCAGCACCCCTGCTTCTTCCACGATCTCAGGCTCCTTCCTGCAGCGGTCACATGGTACCGCTCATTAAAGTCATGAATATGCACATATTCACGACTTTAATGAGCGGTACCACGTGCCCACTGTAGGAAGGAAGAGCTGCGGGAGAAGAGCAGGGGCTGCAGAGACACGCCTGCGGGGGGGTGAGTATATGCTCTGACCGCCTCGTCCTCTGGCTGTGATGTTCAGGCAGAGTGCGCAATGACTTAGTTAGTATGCGCCGTGCCCTCTGCCTAAGCGCTCACTAAAAAGAGGACCCAGAAGACAGCGGCGCGCAGCGGTGGACCGGGGACAGGTGAATATATTAGGTGCCGGGGACCTGAGCGAGCGGTGACACCAGCACCTGTCCCCCACAGCGCACTGGTGTCTCCGCCTGCTTAGGACACCGGCACCTGGTCCCCAGCGACGAGACGTGAATATGTCATTTTTTTTTTTAGCTGCAGCGGCATCATAAGGGACCTATACTATGGAGCACATGGGGGATAATCTGTGGAGCACATGGGGCATAATCTGTGAAGCATACGGGGCATAATCTGTGGAGCATATGGGGCATAATCTGGGGAGCATATGGGGCATAATCTGTGGAGCATATGGGGCATAATTTGTGGAGCATATGGGGCATAAACTGTGGATCATATGGGGGCATGATCTGGGGAGCATATGGGGCATAATCTGGGGAGCATATGGGGCATAATCTGTGGAGCATATGGGGCATAATCTATGGAGCATATGGGGCATAATCTGTGGAGCATATGGGGTATAATCTGTGGAGCATATGGGGTATAATCTGTGGATCATATGGGGCATAATCTGTGGAGCATATGGGGTATAATCTGTGGATCATAAGGGGCATAATCTGTGGAGCATATGGGGCATAATCTATGGAGCATATGGGGCATAATTTGTGGAGCATATGGGGTATAATCTATGGAGCATAATCTGTGGAGCATATGGGGCCATAATCTGTGGAGCATATGGGGCATAATCTGTGGAGCATATAAGCATAATCTATGGAGCATATGGGGCATAATCTGTGGAGCATATGGGGCATAATCTGTGGAGCATATGGGGCATAATCTATGGAGCATATGGGACATAATCTGTGGAGCATATGGGGCATAATCTATGGAGCATATGGGGGGCATAATCTGTGGAGCATAGGGGGCATAATCTGTAGAGCATATGGGGCATAATCTGTGGAGCATATGGGGCATAATCTATGGAACATATGGGGAATAATCTGTGGAGCATATGGGGCATAATCTGTGGAGCATATAGGGCATAATCTATGGAGCATATGGTGCATAATCTATGGAGCATATGGGATCTATACTATGGAGCATATGGGGCATAATCTGTG
Organism: Oophaga sylvatica; assembly: GCA_033576555.1. NCBI lineage: Eukaryota > Metazoa > Chordata > Amphibia > Anura > Dendrobatidae > Oophaga > Oophaga sylvatica. Next base: position 353,597,496 of record JARQOD010000003.1, on the reverse strand, counting down.
GAGCATATGGAGCATAATCTGTGGAGCATATGGGGCATAATCTATGGAGCATATGGAGCATAATCTATGGAGCATTTTATGGGGGCATAATCTATGGAGCACCATATGGGGGCATAATCTATGGAGCACCATATGGGGGCATAATCTATGGAGTACCATATGGGGGCATAATCTATAGAGCATTTTATTGGGCCATTATTAACCTTTATGGAACTTTATATGGGGAGTATTTTGTATGGATTTTCTTATGGGGCCCATCATGAACTGTATGGAGCGTTATATGGGGCTCCTGATTCAATATGGATATTCAAAAACATTTAACCTACTGGTGTCTCAATTAATTTTACTTTTATTGGTATCTATTTTTATTTTTGTAATTTACCAGTAGCTGCTGCATTTTTCACCTAGGCTTATACGCGAGTCAATAAGTTTTCCCAGATTTTTGTGGCAAAATTAGTGGGGTCAGCTTATACACGGGTCGGCTTATACATGAGTATATACGGTATAACTTGTTACAGTGTTAACATTGAACAAGAGTCTTATTTTCACAATCTGAATTTGCTGGCCCCTCTGTTTAGCAGAGTTGAAGGAATTGTTTTTCACTTTTTAATCTCTTTAGAAGTAAGGATTCCAGGCTGTGTCTGAGTCTGAGTAGAAGCGGAGTCAGGTATGGCGAGGCCAGAATAAAAAATAAAATAAAAAAACATTGTGAAAAACTAATAATAATAATATAAACCTGATTTTATCAATCGATATAAAACTAATAATAATAATAATAATAATAGGGTTGAGCATTCTGATACCGAAACCCGGTTCCGATACCTGAAATCCAATGTAAGTCTATGGGAACAAAATATCAGAATTAAAAATATTCCGATATTTTGTTCCCATAGACTTACATTGGATTTCAGGTATCGGAACCGGGTTTCGGTATCGGAATGCTCAACCCTAATAATATAAACCTGATTTTGTTAATCGATTTGAAAGCAAATGATAATGTTAAAAACATATGTAGAGGCCAGAAAAGTGATAAAAGTGATATTAGGCCGGCGTCACACTAAGGAGGAATACGGACGAGTGAGAGGCGTGAAAACCACGCATTACACACGGACCAATATTTCTCCATGGGGCAGCTCTGATCATGCATATTTTTCTCGGGTGTATTTTACGCTGCGAGACACTTGCAGCATGCTGCGATTGTCAGCGTATTACGCCCATAGTACGCCAATGAAAGTCTATGGGTGCGAGAAAACAACGGATTACACACGGACCAGACGTGTGACTTGCGAGAAATACGCAAGACTTCTGCAGCTCACAGGAAATGGTGCAACACATGCATCAGGAAGCTGACACATGCAAATTAGCTCAAAAAGAGCGCCAGACATCCCGGAAGAACGCCTCCACAGAGTCGGCCATGATGTCAACCCTCTTCAATGTCGAGATGCTGATTGTGTTGGTGCAGGAGAGGCCCGAAATTTGGGACCAACGAGATGCACATTATGCAGACCACGCAAGGAAAGAGGCGGCATGGAGGCGCATCTGTGGGCTGATGTTTCCCCACTTTGGGGACAGCCCACGTGAGGGGCAGCAGCGAATGAGTAAGAAACATGATTATTTTTCAAACGGTCAGAACGTAATAATAGTGATGATTTTCCCCCAAAAATATGTTTTTTAATTTTTTTTTTTTTTGGCGCCAAAATGTTATGTTCAACACATCCGACTAGGCCCCGATGACTATGTGAATTGTATGTAGAAGAATTTGGCATTGTGCAGCTACCTAAATTATTCCTTTATATGTCACATTGCAGTGGATGATGTCATGAGGAGATGGCGAAGCATCCGTGACCAATACCACCGGGAAAGGCAGCAGAGGTCAAGGAGCAGCACCCACCAAGAGGAAGTACGTGTATTTCGACCGCCTTGGTTTTCTTGCTCCTATTCTGGATCTGAGACCGTAAGTACCTACATCATACCACATAACACCTATGCAGTTTAGGCTCACATCTACAACATGTTCTAATACCATTTCATTTCCAAACAGAACTCAGTCCAACCTCACTGAGAGGGAGACAGGCTCTGACTCAAAGGTCATAATTGACCCGGTTGGGGGAGGTGAAGAGGTGGCTGGACCATCGTCTGACCCTCCCTGCTGCATCCCCGAGCTTCACAAGCACTAGGACCTGACCAAGCATCTGCACCGCAACCTGTACCTGACTCACCGGCTGCACCAGCAGGCCCCAGTATTGAGGATACAGCAAATAGCAGCAGCCCCACTGTACCTCTGGGGGGCTCCCCCCTAGGCTGCTGCAATATCCCGCCGTGGGAGAAGACGGGGAGACATAACAGGCTCAGACACACGTAGGCATGTGGACACTGGGGTACTCAATTACCTTTCAAGGGCAGCTGTGGATGAGGGTGTGGAGGCCTATGCCCATAGCCTTGCCCGCTACCTTCGACCCCTACCCAGTGAGATCAGGCTCAGATTGCGAGGATCAATTCACATCCTAATTGACTGACGCATGCACACCCCCCAATACACTATATGAGGTATTTGAATTCCTTGAGAGGTGGCAGTTCTCACCCTGTAGCTTTCTGCGCCTTACACCCCAACAAAATGTGCATGCTCAATTAGGATCTGAGGATCCTCATGCGTGGGCGCCTACACCTCAACCCATTCCCCCACAAAACCAAACTTGGCAGCAACAGGGTCAAATGGCAGGCTATAATCCGACTTCCCAATATGGCCACTTGTACAGATCCAGTGTTGGAGGCTGGTCCCAACCTGGATGTGCACAATATTGTCATATTGGGGGTATGAGTCTCGGGGGTACCATCTTAAACAGGAATATAATCTCCCTTATCTGTATGGCAATGTGCCCACACAACAACCTGACCGTGGGCAGATATTAGCTCAGGGCCCAGAAAATCCACCCCAACAGGGTGATGGTCAAGGTTCTCATCATAACCAACCACCCAGTGACGCTGGTCACCCGCCAACCCCACCACCCACATACCACCAGCTGTGATTTTTTATTTTACTTATATATTATGATTTAAAAAGCTGCTTGTTATTTTTTTATATTTAGTTGACCTCATGTTGTGTCAAATAAATTTGCACTAATCTAAATGCCTCAAAACAACATATGTTACCAATATGCTCCTCAGTATGCATATTTAAAGTTTGTTATTTTCATTATCTCTTATTATTTATACCAAAGTTTGTTATTTTTTTATATATTTATTTTTACAACATGTTGTGTAAAGCATATTTGCACTAATCTGAATGCCAACAAACAGCATATGGTACAGAGATGGTGGGAAATGGGCTGCCTGAAAGTTTGTTATTTTCTTAATATCCTATAATTTATACCAATTTTTGTTATTTTCTTATATTTTCTTTTAACACATGTTAGCTAATGCATAATTGCAATAGTCTAGTCTTACTACTCAATCATATGGGTCAGATATGGTGTTCACTAGTGATAGTGAAAGTTTGTTGTTTTGCTTATGTATTATTATTTATGAAAATGTTTATTTTTTTATGCCTTATTTTGGAACTTGTGTAATAATGCACACTTACAGTATACTGCAATGATGACATATACCATATGACTCAAATATGGTTGTCACTACCTCTAGTGAGAGTTTGCACATATAAAAATATATTTTTGTAGAAAGTTTGGTATCTGTTGGGGTTCGAATTCCCGCTGCTGCACAGGGGGAGTTTCAAACCAGACCCGCTGCGTCTCCCATTCATCTCCGTCTGCAGTGGAGCCTGCTCAGCTTAGACGTCGGTCCCAGCGTCTCGCCCAGTCTAACAGTACGCAGAGGATTACTGCTGCTCCTCCAGGCTCTGCTATTGTGGCCAGTACTGGTTAGCGGAAAGCAGACGTCTTTTGGAAAAAGTCCTTGTTTTCCCCTTCTGAGCATGCCCAGAGTGAGATCTCTCATTGGAGATCAGGGGTCACATGCTCAGGTACTGCAGCAGCTCCTATTGGTTCGCCAGGAAGGTCCAGTGACTACTGGTGTTCTTGAACAAGTTTCATTGGTCCTTGTTTCTGGCAGGTCCTGCAGCTGTTACTATAAAAGGGTAGCATGGCTGGGCCGCCATGCGCTAGTATCAATCTTTATATGCTATGCGCCAGTGTGGTCATGCGTGTGTGTGGTTAGGGCCCAGCTGAATAAGCCCCTAGAATACCGACTTAATCGGTGAGGAGTTTGGTATGCTAGCTGGTCAGGGTCGGTGTCCTAGATGCCCTAGATTACCGGCATAATCGGTGAGGAGTTTGATTGCCGTATTCAGGGTCTGGCGTTCAAACGCCATAGATTACGGGTGACTCCCACGAGGACATTAGCGCATGATCACGTTCTATGTTCGCTTAGCAGTTAACTGTGTACCTGGGTGCCTGACAGAACACAGAAGTTTGTCTCAGTGGCTCTGTGACGTAACAGGGTTCGCTTTCAACGCTAGACAGCGCCCTAGCGTGTTTATTTTGCGACTCAGTTGTGTTAAGTGAGTTTGCGCACATCGCCATATAGCGCTGCGTCACTCCTTCTAGCGGCTCTGTGGATTAACAGAGTTCGCACATATTGCCACAGCGCATTACGGCGTTTATTTTGGCGACTCTGCGGGATAACAGAGTTTGCTTCTTGCGCCATTTTACTAGCAGCAGGCTCCGCCCGCACGGTGGACCCCGGGCTGCGAACGCACCTCTCCACATCATATATTTGGTGCGTTCCGCAGACCCTAACATAATACTAGCGCCAGGGTCTGGCTAGTAAAATGGCGGATGACCAGCGTCTACCGCAGTACATCCGGCAGCTGGAGGGTAGGTTGGCGGCTCTTGAGCACACAACCTCAGCTGTGGATGTTACCGCAGTCGCTGTTCAGGCTGCTAGCGTGGCTGCAGCCAGTTTGTCCTCTGCCACCTCTGCCCCTACATTATCCCACCTCCCGCTTCCTGACAAGTTTGCCGGTGACAGCAAGCAATGTCGGGGATTCGTGAGTCAGTGCTCTATACAGCTCGAGCTTCTGGCTGCACGTTTCCCCACGGATCGGGCAAAAGTGGGTTTTGTACTGTCTCTACTCTCGGGCAGAGCGTTGGAGTGGGCAACGCCGCTGTGGGAGCGTGACGATTGTGTGGTGCGGAGTGCTCCTCGTTTCCTGGAGGCTCTTAAAAAGGTCTTTTTAGGACCTCAGGTCACCACGATACGGCGCTACAACTGCTGGCATTGGCACAGGGATCGTCTTTGGTCAGTCAGTTTTCCGTCCAGTTTCGGACTCTGGCCTCAGAGCTAGACTGCTCGGATAAAGTTCTCATTCCAGTCTACTGGCAAGGACTGGCTGACCATGTTAAAGACGCTTTGGCTACCAGGGAGATTCCCGCCACACTGGAGTAGCTTATCTCCATATCTACCCACATCGACCTCCGTTTTCACGAGCGGAGGTTGGAGCGGGCCCAGTGTAGGCAGAGGATTTGGTTGGCTCCCACCTTTGCCAGACCTCTCGAATCCCCCGATCTGCAGGACCTAAGTCTCGGACCGTCCGAGTATCCGTGGTCTGTAACCTTTGTTAGCAGACAGGACACTATGCCAACAAATGTCCACAGCGATCGGGGAAGTGATCGAGTCTAGTGGCCCTGGGAGGAGGTTCACTAGAGACAAGGCATTTTCCTCCAAGATGACATTTAAAGGGACAGTCACTGTAGACTCTTCCACACTTACAGTCGAGCTTTGCGTGGACTCAGGAGCAGAGGGGAACTTCATGTCCTCTAACTTTGTTCATCGTCACGCAATACCTCTGGTGGCGCTTGACAAATCAGTACTGTCCGGGTAGTGAATGGGTCGACATTGCCCTCACAAATAACACACCAGACTGTTTCTCTTGCATTGTCTGTATCCCCTTCCCATCAGGAGCTTATTTCCCTACTCGTCCTTCCCGAGGGAATAGACGAGATCCTACTAGGTATACCTTGGCTCCGTTTCCACTCCCCACATATAGAGTGGACTTCGGGTAGGATACTGGGTTGGAGTGATGCATGTAGAGGCAGATGTGTCAGGAGTTGCGTTCAGGTTACCACTACTGAGTTACCGGCAGATCTTACTCCACTTCCAAGTGCTATTGGTCATATGCAGACGTGTTCTCCAAGAAGGCTGCGGAGACTCTTCCGCCTCATCGCCCCTATGACTGTTCTGTCACCTCTTGCCTGGCACAGAACCTCCTTGGGGAAGGGTCTATCCCCTCTCTCTTCCTGAGACAGAGGCCATGTCGCAATATATTCAGGAAAACCTAGCAAGAGGGTTCATTAGGAAGTCGGTGTCACCGGCAGGGGCGGGATTCTTCTTCGTGCAGAAGAAAAACTGAGAATTACGTCCATGTATTGATTACAGGGGTCTTAATGTCATCACCATTAAGAACAAGTACCCGTTGCCCCTGATTTCTGAGCTCTTTGATAGGCTTCGGGGAGCAAGGGTATTCACTAAACTAGATCTGTGCGGTGCTTATAACCTGATTCGCATCCGTGAGGGGGACGAATGGAAGACGGCTTTTAATACCAGGGATGGTCATTACGAATATCTGGTGATGCCCTTTGGGCTCTGTAATGCCCCAGCCATTTTCCAAGACTTTGTCAATGACATCTTCCGGGATATGCTCTCCACCTCGGTCGTAGTCTATCTGGATGATATACTCATCTTCTCTCCAGATATTGACTCCCACCGGAGAGATGTCTGCAGAGTCTTCGACCTCTAACGGGCAAATTCTCTTTATGCTAAGTTAGAGAAATGTATGTTTGAGCTGGAGTCTTTACCTTTCCTTGGTTATATCATCTCAACCCAGGGATTGGCTATGGATCCGGCCAAATTACAGGCTGTGATGGACTGGCAAGAACCCCACTCTCTTAAAGCGGTGCAGCGCTTTATGGGGTTCATTAATTACTATCGCCAGTTCATTCCTCATTTCTCTACCTTGGTAGCTCCCTTGGTAGCCCTCACCAAGAAGGGAGCAAATCCCAAATTGTGGTCGGAGGAGGTCTCCAAGGCTTTCACTTCTATTAAGTCTCATTTTGCTAGCGCTCCCATCCTACATCGCCCCGATGTTGATAAGCCATTTTTATTGGAGGTGGATGCCTCATCCGTTGGGGCTGGAGCAGTCCGCTTCCAAAAGGATGCTCAAGGTCGGAAGCATCCTTGCTTCTTCTTCTCTAAGACCTTCACATTAGCGGAGAGGAATTATTCCATCGGGGATAGGGAGTTGCTAGCCATGAAGTTGGCCTTCTCTGAGTGGAGACATCTGTTGGAGGGGGCCCGCTTTCCATTCCAAGTCTTCACCGACCACAAAAATTTGGTGTATCTTCAGACAGCCCAGCGGCTAAACTCTCGCCAGGCCAGATGGTCCTTGTTCTTCTCCCGGTTTCATTTCACACTCCATTTCCTCTCGGGAGAGAAGAACATTCGTGCCGACGCTCTCTCTCGCTCTGTGGTGTCCTCTGAGGAGGAGGTAGAGGAGCCTCGGCTTATTGTCCCCACAGAGAGCCTGAGAACAGTGGCCCCAGTTTCACTAGAGTCTGGGTGGGTGGACACTTTGGGGCAAAGAGGACATCTGAATTGCTGTGAGGACATACTGGTGGCCGCATATGGTCCGTGATGTTGGGGACTACTTCAGGCGTGTGTCTCCTGCGCCAAGAATAAGTCTCCATGACAACGGCCAGCTGGGTTACTTTACCCTTTGCCGGTGGCAGACAGGCCCTGGGAGATGGTTTGGATGGACTTTGTGGTGGGCTTGCCCAAGTCTCGGGGTTGCACCATCATTTGGGTAATCACTGACCATTTTTCCAAAATGCTGCATCTGGTGCCGTTACAACGGTTACCTTCTGCAGGGCTCTGGCAGCGATGTTCGTTAGGCACATCTTCCGTCTACACGGCATGCTGGACAAAATTGTCAGTGACCGAGGTCCCCAGTTTGCGTCTCGGTTCTGGAGAGAGCTTTGTCGTCTACTCAGTATTGAGTTAAATCTCTCTTCAGCGTACCATCCTGAGACGAATGGGTTGGTAGAGAGGGCCAACCAGACCTTGGTCACCTATCTACGACATTTTGTCTCAGCCAGGCAGGATGACTGGGCATCCTTGCTACCATGGGCTGAGTTTGCACTAAACAATGCTGTGGCTGACTCCACCGGACAGACTCCATTCCTCCTAAACTACGGTCAGCATCCCGGGTTACGGTGCCCATGCCCGTGTCTTCCGCCGACTCCAGGGTGGCAGACTGGGCTGTGGCGGCACGGGACATTTGGGACCATACCCATGATGCCATTTAGGCATCCAAGGAGAGGATGAGGTCCTCCGCCGACGCACATCGGCGCCCCGTTCCAACATTTGCTCCTGGGGACTTGGTGTGGCTCTCCGCCCGTAATATTAGGCTGCGAGTTGAGTCCACTAAGTTGGCACCCCGCTACCTGGGTCCTTTCAAGGTCCTCAAGCAGGTTAACCCTGTGGTATACCGTTTGGCTCTTCCACCACGCCTGGGTATCTCCGACACCTTTCACGTATCCCTCCTGAAACCTGTGCTCATGTCCCGGTTTTCTGAGTCATCTGTCGGGACATCGGGTTCGTCTACGGACAACCATGAGGTGAATGCCATCGTAGGGTGTAAGGTGGTACGGGGCAAAAAGTTTTATTTGGTGGACTAGAGGGGCTATGGGCCTGAGGATAGGTCTTGGGAGCCTGCCGAGCATGTTCACGCTCCGCAGCTCATCACTGCCTTTGAGTGCAGCGAGACCCAGAGAAGGGGGGTAATGTTGGGGTTCAAATTCCCGCTGCTGCACAGGAGGAGTCTCGAACCAGTCCTGCTGCAGTCTCCCATTCATCTCCATCCGCAGTGGAGCCTGCTCAGCTTAGACATCGGTCCCAGCGTCTTGCCCAGTCTAACAGTGTGCAAGGATTACTGCTGCTCCTCCAGGCTCTGCTATTGTGGCCAGTACTGGTTAGCGGCGAGCAGACGTCTTTTGGACAAAGTCCTTGTTTTCCCCTTCTGAGCATGCCCAGAGTGAGATCTCTCATTGGAGATCAGGGGTCACATGCTCAGGTACTGCAGCAGCTCCTGTTGGTCTGCCAAGAAGGTCCTGTGACTACTGGTGTTCTGGAACAAGTTTCATTGGTCCTTGTTTCTGGCAGGTCCTGTAGCTGTTACTATAAAAGGGTAGCATGGCTGGGCCGCCATGCGCTAGTTCAATCTTTATATGCTATGCGCCAGTGTGGTAATGCTTGTGTGGTTAGGGCCCGGCTGAAATAAGCCCCTAGAATACCGACTTAATCAGTGAGGAGTTTGGTATGCTAGCTGGTCAGGGTCGGTGTCCATGATGCCCTAGATTAGGCATAATCGGTGAGAGTTTGATTGCCGTATTCAGGGTCTGGCGTTCAGATGCCATAGATTGCGGGTGACTCCCGCGAGGACATTAGCGCATGATCACGTTCTATGTTCGCTTAGCAGTTAACTGTGTACCTGGGTGCCTGACAGGACACTGAAGTTTGTCTCTGTGACGTAACAGGGTTCGCTTTCAACGCTAGACAGCGCCCTAGCGTATTTATTTTGCGACTCAGTTGTGTTAAGTGAGTTTGCACACATCGCCATATAGCGCTGTGGCACTCCTTCTAGCAGCTCTGTGGATTAACAGAGTTCGCACATATTGCCACAGCGCGTTACGGCGTTTATTTTGGCGACTCTGCGGGATAACAGAGTTCGCTTCTTGCGCCATTTTACTAGCAGCAGGCTCCACCTGCACCGTGGACCCCGGGCTGCGAACGCACCTCTCCACATCATATATTTGGTGCGTTCCGCAGACCCTAGCAGTGTCTTCTTTCATGAGTAAGTTCTACTACATCACCAACACATGTGCTATGAACTGTAACACCACACACATACTATGTCATGGAAAAATAACATTTAGTATACACACACAAATACATTACAGCATAGATAATGCATCATCTTGCCATGTTGTAGTACCTTCTGGTGAGACAAAATATTGGGTAAAGATATCACGGGTTTTCAGTCCTGACAGTGGGCGATGTACAGGGCGTAGGCATATCCCCATTGGTCACCACACTTTCACCAACATCAGATGGGCCACAATCATGCATTCTGGTGAAATTATGTAGAACAACACATGCTTTTATGACCTCATTGACTTTGACTTCACTCAGCTGAATGGCAGACTGGAGAACCCGCCATTTTGCACACAGAATGCCAAATGCACACTCCACTAGGCGCCTGGCCCATGATAGGCGGAAGTTGAAGATCCGACGACGGTGGTCAAGGTGTCGTCGTGGATATGGCCTCATCACATTCCTTGATAGCGGGAAGGCCTCATCCCCAACAACAACATATGGGACAGGTTCTTGATTGGAACCAGGAAGTTGGCGTGCTGGTGGTAGGTCCAACAGGTTATTGCGCAGCTGCCGACCCATAATGGAAGAATTGAAGACTCTAGAGTCTACAGTTCTTCCATAGGCCCCAATGTCTACAATTATAAACCTGTAGTTACTGTCAACCAGAGCCAACAGCACAACAGAAAAATATTGTTTATAATTATAGAATTGGGACCTTGAGTTCGGCGGCTTACGCACACAGATGTGCTTCCCATCAAGGGCTCCTATACAATTTGGGAACTGTCATTGCTTCTCAAATCCCCTGGCAATCCTCTTCCAGTCTTCCATCTTTGGCTCAGGCATCACCAGTTGATGAAGTCTGTCCCGGAGTCTGCCAGATATGGTGGACCTCCCAATCAAAAACTCTAGATGGAGTGCTGCATAGGCTATGCCAGTAGTTAGGAACCTACAAGTAACCAAATGTAGAGAGATCAATCATTACACATGCACAAAGGTAGAACAAACGCACTATACATAACCATTAAAGCATTTCATTTACAAACAATCCTAAGTTCAATTTACCACAAGTCCAAAGTTTCTGTCATTTTTACATACACATAATAGTTCTGGTAGTTCTAGGTGATATATGGGATAGCTTATGAGGATATTTCAGCAACAGCCATAAGGGTAAATGGAAACTTGTGGGAAAACACATCATCAACAGACAGTATGTAGGTGACGAATACATACCGTAGAGTAAGGAGAAGTAGCTCCTCTGCAGAGATAGCTTTCCGCATCCTGGTATCCTGGTAGGTGATCCCAGGGCGCACAATTTCCAACAAAACATCAAATGTGAGAATGGTCATACGACAAAACAGAAAAAACTTATCTGGATGAGTCCGCAGAGATGCATAAAGGTGGTGAAAATGGCCTTTAGTGAGGCATAGCCTCAAATGCGGATGTACCCACATTTGCCTTCTTCTCCACGGATCAATAATCACTGGGTATGGCTGCCCAAAGTGGCAGGACAAAACCCAGTTGTACAAGACTCGATCAGTTGGGGTGAACTGAAGAGTGTCAGATATGTTGGCAACCAAGCACCAGTACTCCAACACAAACACACCATCAAAATGGCAAGATTGGGGGCTGCCACCTGATGCAGAGCCAATAAATAGGCTTGCTGATGATGGTTTGAATGAGTTTCAGGCCTAAAAACCATTAAATGTCTATTTTGCAAGGCTGCGAGAAAAATACGCTATATGGATGCCATACGGATTGCATACAGATGCTTACTGTTAATGGCCTGCGGAACGCATCTAATAGATATTAAGGAGAGGGCTGCTAGCTTACTAGCTTACTAGCCTGCTGCTAGTAAGATGGCGTAAATAGGCAGTATGAGCGAACTCTGTTATCCCGCAGAGTCGCAGATGTAAACGCCGTAGCACTATATGGCAATATAAGCGAACTCTGTTAATTCACAGAGCCGCTGTACAAAGACTGTGTCCTGTTAGACTCACAGGAACACAGATAACTGCTAAGCGGATTGCAGTCTGTGGTCATGCAAACAGAACCCAAGCAGTAATCTCCTCACGGGAGTAGCCGGTATTCTAATGGCGTTTTCAGCCGGGCCCTGAACATGTGCATACAATCTCCTCACCGGAGGTGCTGGGCTTATTTCAGCCAGAACTAACCTCAAGCATACCTGACCACACTGGCGCAGGCACGTAACAGATTTGATACTAGCGCACAGCCGTGCGGTAAGGACAGCCTTTTATAGCAGTCACGAGAAAAAGACCTTCCAGGAAGGACCAATGGGAAGCTTCTTCAGAACATCAACAGCCACAGGACCTTCCTGAAGGACCAATAGGAGTGGCAGCTGTATCTGAGCATGTGACCCCTGATCTCCAATGGGAGATCTTGCCCTGGGCATGCTCAGATGAAGCAACAAAGGACTTAGTCCTAAAGACGTCTGCTCGTTGCTGACCAGTACTGGCTACAATAGCAGAACCTGGAGAGGCAGCAGTCATCCTCTGCACAGTATTAGACCGGGCGAGACGCTGGGACCGACGTCTTTGCTGAGCAGGCTCCACTGCGGCCGGAGATGGATGGGGGACCGCAGTGGGACTGCTTCGAGACTCCCCTTGTGCAGCAGCGGGAACTCGAACCCTAACACTTACATGCGCAAAATACGCAGCCGCACCCTGACAACGGCTGAAATATGGATTATTGTGCCGGCAACATTTTGGCGTATTACGCTCGTACAATACGGTCCGTATTTTTCTACGGTGAGTGTGACGCCGGCCTTAGAATAAAATCCAGAGAGACAAGAGAAAAGGGAATGTAGTAAAGATGGACGGACCACTGAATGTTCAGGTCCGGCGGTTCTGCCGAACACTTAAAAAAGTTCGGGGTTCAGGTACCACAACAGAGTCTGGGCCCGAACCCACACCTCATTCACTTGAAGGTGGGGCATGAACATCCAGTGCTTCACATGCTATCATGTGCATGACAGCGCGGCAAACACTGCTCCTGATCGGTGGTAAAATTATTACCACCGGTCAGAGAGCCAGGTTCACACGCTGTCAAATGGCAGGGTGAGCCCGCAGCTGTAATCGGAGGTAAAAGTTTTACCTCCGGTCACTGGCATAGGCTGATGGTACTGCTGCTTCTATAACAGTGAGAGCGGGCGGCGGCTCATGGGCGTATTCAAAATAGCTTCTCTCCAAACCATTACTCACTGAGCCCAAATCATTATTCATTATGCTGCTTTTTCGGGTGGAAAAAATAAAAAAAATTACAAAAATAATGTTGTTGCATAAATATGTGCACCATTTGATTTATAACAGCATTCAGTCTTTTTGCATAGGAGTCTATCAGCATGGCACATCTAGAATTGGCAATTTTTGCCCACTCTTTCTTGCAGTAGTGCTCAAATCTGTCACATTGCAAGGGTAGCTTCTGTAAAAAGTGCCCTCTTCAGGTTAAGCTGCAGATTTTCACTTGGATTCAGGTCTGGGCTCTGGCTGGGTCATTCTAAAATTTTGATATTCATTTGTTGAAGTCATTGTTTTGTTGATTTAGAGGTATCGTTAGGCCGGAGTCACACTGGCGACAGAATTGGACGACTGCAATACGATGAAATATCGCATTGCAGTCTGCCCTATGTTAATCTATGGAGCAGCTCCCAGTATCAGATTTTTTGTGGTCCGTTTTAAACGTCCGAGTGCAATCGCAGCATGCTGCGATTGTCACCGATTGTGGGTCGACTATCGCCAATGCAAGTCTATGGAGCGATGAAAAATCGGATTACAAACGGACCGCACGTATGACTTGCGATGAAATCGCACCACTATCCCAGGTGCTAGGAAATTGCATCAGGATAATTGCCAGGAAGGGCTGACATGCTAATTAGGCTACGAAAATTCAAACCCAAACAGGAAACCGCCTCCACGGAGTCCAAACCATGGCCAGTCACATCAATGTGGAGATGTTGATCGTTCTGGTCCAGGAGAGACCAGAACTTTGGGACCAGCGGGATCCCAATTATTCCAACCGGTCGCGGAAGGACGCGGCTTGGCGGAGAATATGTGGACAGATGTTTCCTGATTTTGGCGACAGGTCTAGGAGGACCAAGAACGCATCAGTAAGTAACGTCTTGAAAACCTTACAATACTGTATGATTACTCAGTATCCACCACCAACAATGTGTCATAATGTGCCTCTACCCTTATATGTGAAACAGAAATGTGGCCAAAAATACAGTTATGACTGTTGAACCCCCAGTGCTATGTCAGTACTCCAAGCACATTAGAATATTTATCTCCAACTGCAATGGTCGCCAACTGACCCTTAAAAATGTTTGCCTACGCAAAAATGCATAGGTGAAGTACTTAATATGTTCCCTTTTGTTAATCCCATCGCTGTGTCCCAAATAAATGGTCATTATTGTGACACATATGTCATCGAGCTTTGTCTGAACCCCTGTAATATGAACTTCTTAGATTACCTACATACAATTTGTAGTGTTGTTCTGTACCCCTAAAAGGCAAATAAATGATAACATTGTTGTTATACGTTACTTATGTTTTTAGTACATTACAAGGCCAGATAAGTTACATTTTTCCTTGTATCCGTTACTTTTTCAGTGTCAGATGTTACAAGGCGTTGGCGCAGCTGTAGAGACTGCTACAGGCGAGAGAGACAGCTGAGGGGCGCATGGGCAGCAGCAAGCAGCAAAAGAAAATATGTATATTATGATAGACTCAATTTTCTGGCTCCAGCTATGGATTTGCGACCATAAGTTCATGTCTGTACAAAGTGTATTGCTATATTTTTAATGAAATTTTAATAAAAATATTTTCTTCTCTAGCACCGAGTCAAACCTTACAGAGAGAGAGGCAGCTTCGGACTCAGAAGCAGTGATCGACCCCGTGGGGGATGTTGAGGAGTCTGGCCAGTCATCAGCAGCATGTGCAGCAGTCATCACCACCACCACCAGCAGTGGAGTCAGAGAGCTTGCCTCTAGAGTCCCAAGACCCTCCCCTCAGCAACAGCCCTGGTAGGCCCCAGGATGTGGCTTCGCCTCCTGCTGTAGTGTCACGGCGACCCAGCGTAGAAGAGAAGGAGTTGGTACTGGCACAAGGAGGCAGGTGGACAGAGGAGTTCTTGACTACTTGTCCAGTGTTGCCCATGATGATGGGGAGGAGGCATTTGGCGCAGTCTGGCTCGGTACCTCAGGGCCATTCCCCGACAGCACAGACTGCGGATCAGAGCTGGGCTCCAAATTGTGCTGGATGCAGGAACCCCACCAAATGATCCAAACAACTTTCTAGATTTACTGGAATGGTGGCAACGTTCCAGTGAAAATCGCCTTCGTTTGATGGAACCCAGGAAGGGGAGTCTGCATCAGCCTCTGATCAGCCCCTCCTCATCATCATGCTCCTCCTCCACCTCCTCCTTGTGTACCACAGAGACCAACTCCTCCTCCTCTAAGTGAGTCCTACCAAAGTGTCACACAACATGTACCACACATGGGACACAGTGGCCATTCACAATATGCCCACTCGACCATACCCATGTTCAATGCTGACCACAACATGGTATGGTCGACATGGGCATTTTGGGGTCTACAGTGTAAGTGGGCAGTCATATTATGACTACCCACAACAGTTCCCAACCTTCCCTTACCCAAACCCCCATACAGAGCAAGCACCAAGCAGCCAGCAAAGTGCACACTCAGCAACCACCACTCATGGTGACACAGTGGCTGGAGAGCAGTCTAGGCAGCCCTCACAATCTGGCCCTCCACCTTCACCACCCCACACCTACCACCAGTTATAGGTGTAATGTAATTTTTTGTTATTTGTTGGAAGTTATGAACATTATAAATTATTTTATTGCTGCAAGTTTCTCAGCAAATATGTTGAATACAGTTTATGACACATGAGTCTTTTGTCAATATGTTTACAGCGACAAAACATGACCTAATACATAAAAAAAATGTTTTGACTCGCATTGATTGTATGTGATTATTTCTATATGTAGGTGTTTATGTTAAAATGTTATGGTCTGCCTATAACTTACACACAATATGACACCAAAACAAACACAACATATACAATTAATTGAGCAGAAAGATCTTTACACAGAGCAACATAGGCACACTACATGTGTAATAATGCCTCCTCTTGCCAGGCAGTAGCACCCTCAGGGGACACAAAATATTGAGTCAACACATCACGTACTTTTAGGCCTGATGGTGGACGACGGGGATAGATGGGTGGTGACATAGGCAAAGAGACATTCACAGAGGCTAACTCATCCACATGTTGTGAGGAGCATTCATGGATTCTACCAAAATTATGTAGGACCACACATGCTTTCAGGACCACATTAACATTGTCTTCACTGAGTTGAATTGCAGATTGAAGTACCCGCCATTTAGCACTAAGAATTCCAAATGTGCACTCCACCAGCCGCCGAGCACGTCACAGGCGACAATTAAAAATTCTACGCCGATGGGTGAGATAGCGACGGGATATGGCCTCATTACATTACGGGTTAATTGAAATGCCTCATCGCAACTATAACATAAGCACATGGTCTGGAATAAAGTCTTAAGTTGACTTGCTGGTGGTAGGTCCAGTTGGTTATTGCGTATCCGCCTACCCATTATGGAAGTATTGAAGACTCTGGAGTCTCCAGTCCTTCCATAGGCCCCAATGTCTACAATTATAAACCTGTAGTTTGTGTCGACCAAGGCCAACAAAACTATTGAAAAATATTGTTTGTAATTGAAGAATTGGGAGCCTGAGTTAGGAGGTTTACGAACACGTATGTGCTTGCCGTCCAGGGCTCCTATACAGTGTGAAACTGGCAATTTTCGGCAAAACCCTGTCCTATCCTCAACCAGTCACTCATTTTGGCTCAGGCATGACGTCTTCATGTAGTCTGTCCCAAATTTCCACACAAGTTGACCGCACAATGCCTGAAATTTTTTGATCGCCCTATTAAGAACTCTAAGTGCAGAGCAGCGTAGGACATGCCAGTAGAAAGGAACCTGTAACACACATAGAACATAGAACATGGAGAAATCAGAAACCAAAACAACAATCACACCATGCACAACACTTACAATGCTTGAGTTTGTTAGAGCACACATGCTGGAAATTAGATTACAAGACATGCTTTCTGTGGAATACACCAAACGCAATAATTTAGATAGGTAAGCTTCACTAATACATTAGTCACATGATAATTTTCCAAGAAGTGTGCTCCAACACTTGCAAAGTGACTATGTCGAGGCAAACATCATCAACATATCGTTGACACACATACCTTATTGTTAGGAGAAGGCGTTCCTCAGCAGAAATTGCTTTTCTCATCCTGGTGTCCTGAAATGTGATCCCAGGCGCACAATGTCAAGCAACCTATCAAAGGGAGCTATGCTCATTCGACAATATTGGAAAAACTTATCTCCATGGCTACGCAGTGACAAATATAGGCGTTGAAAATGGCCTTTTGTTAATCTTCTTGTCAAAAGTGGATGTACCCACATTCTTGTGCATCTTCTGGGATCTGGTATTACACGATATGGCTCCACAAAACGTCTGGATAGAACCCAATGGAACAGCACACGCTCAGTGTGAGAAAATCTGAGTGTGTCGCTCATGTTTGGATAAAGCAGCTAGCAAGCACTAAGCAGAAGGAACAAAATGACACCAGTGCAAAGGTGGAGGGTCACACCTGTAGCAGAGCACTTAAATATAGCTCTGCCTGATGATTTAAATGAGTATCAGCCTCAAAACCGTTATTGGTCCTTTTTGGTAAGCTGCAACAAAAAAACGGTGGTCGGATGAAAATCGGATGTTTCAAGGTACACACACATGCGACTAAATCGCATCTTTGAAGGAAAATCGGATGCCAGGGGATGTGTGATGTCTACATTTTGGTCCGATAATCGACCGACTAAAACGGTCCGATTTTTTGTAGTTGTGTCTGACTCCGGCCTTAGGGATTGTTGTATTAAAAGATGATATTCATCTTCACCTTCAGGTTTCTAACATAGGTCTAAGATTTTTGTTGCAAAATTCACTGATATTTGGAACTGTGCATAATTTACTCCATGTTGGCTAAAGTAGTTCCAGTCGCTGAAAAGACAGCCCCAAAGCATTATGCATCGTCCGCCATGCATCACTGTGGGTATAAGAAGTTTTGTCACATAGCTGGGAGCTTGGATGTTTTTTTTTTGTAATAAAAGGCTTATGTTTTTACAGTCTACCCCACAGGATAGACTTATAAAGAATATGGGAGATTTTTGTCACATGCAGTACACAACAAGTACTTGCCAGAATATCTGCAGCTCCTTTAATGTTGCTAAAGTGCATTTTGGCAGTCCTCCCGGCCAAATTTATCTTGTTTTTTTTATAAATTTTTGAGAGACGTTCAGTCCTAGGTAATGTCATGGCTTTGCCAAATTTAAGCCACTTCTTGACAGTCTACACAGTGTTCCATGGTATATCTAATGCCTTGGAAATGTTTTGTACAGTCATGGCAAAAAGTATTGAGAATGACACAAATATTATATTTCACATGATCTGCTGCCCTCTGGTTTTTATGTGTGTTTGACAGATGTTTTTGTCACAGACAGAAATATAATAATTGCAAACATATGAGTAACAAAAGCTTATATTGACAGTTAGAATGAGTTAATGCAGCAAGTCAATATTTTTGCACCTTTGACCTCTGCAATTCTCCCTGGCATGCTCTAAATCAACTTCTGGACCAAATCCTGACTGATAGCAGTCCATTCTTGCACAATCAATGCTTTCATTTTGTCAAAATTTTTAGGTTTTTGTTTGTCCACCCATCTCTTGATGATTGACCACAAGTTCTCAATGGGATTAAGATCTGGGAGTTTTCAGGCCATGGACCCAAAATCTCTATGTTTTGTTCCCTGAGCCATTTAGTTATCACCTTTGCTTTATGGCAAGGTACTCCATCATGCTGGAAAAGGCATTGTTGATCGCCAAACTGCTCTTGGAGGGTTGGGAGAAGTTGCTCTTGGGGGACATTCTGGTACCATTCTTTATTCATGGCTGTGTTTTTAGGCAAGACTGTGAGAGAGCCATTCCCTTGGCTGAGAAGCAACCCCACAAAATGAATAGTTTCAGGATGCTTATCATTGGCATGAGACAAGACTGGTGGTAGCGCTCACCTTGTCTTCTCCGAATGAGGCGTTTTCCTGATGTCCCAAACAATCGAAAAGGGATTCATCAGAGAAAATAACTTTACCCCAGTCCTCAGCAGTCCACTGCCTGTAGCTTTTGCAGAATATCATCTGTCCATGATGTTTTTTCTGAGAGAAGAGGCTTCTTTGCTGCCCTCCTTGAGACCAGCCTTGCTCCAAGAGTCTCCGCCTCACATGCGTGCAGATGCACTCACACCTGCCTGCTGCCATTCCTGAGCAAGCTCTGCACTGCTGGTAGCCCGATCCCAAAGCTGAAACACTTTTACGAGACGGTCCCGGCGCTTGCTGGTCTTTCTTGGGCGCCCTGGAGCCTTTTTGGCAACAATGGAACCTCTCTCCTTGAAGTTCTTGATGATTCGATAGATTGTTGACTAAGGTGCAATCTTTCTAGCTGCGATACTCTTCCCTGTTAGGCCATTTTGTGCATTGCAATGATGACGGCACGTGTTTCTTTAGAGATAACCAGGGTTAACAGAAGAGAAACAATGATGCCAAGCACCACCTCCTTTTAAAGTGTCCAGTGGTGTCATTCTTACTTAATCATGACAGATTGATATCCACCCATGTCCTCATCAACACCCACTCCTGTGTTAATGGAGCAATCACTGAAAAGAGGTTAGCTGGTCCTTTTAAGGCAGGGCTGCAATGATTTGAAATGTGTTTTGGGGGATAAAGTTCATTTTCTAGCCAAATATTGACTTGCAAGTAATTGCTGTTAAGCTGATCACTCTTTATAACATTCTGGAGTATATGCAAATTGCCATTAGAAAAAGTGAAGCAGTAGACTTTGTAAAAATTAATATTTGTGTCATTCTCAAAACTTTGGCCATGACTGTACTCTTACTCTGACTGATAACTTTCAACAATGAGATCCCTTTGCTTTTTTGTAAGCTTTTTTTGAACCATGACTTTTGTTGGAAAATGCAACAATGAAAATATCAGGAATATCAAACTGGGACAGCAAAACATTTATGGGGTTATAATAAAGTAGTGTAGTGTCAAGGTGGGAGTCAATAAGTGAACCAGCAGGTCGTATTTGAAGGGACGCTGCAGCCGAATCAACAGTACAGACCCAGGATGTCACGTGCAGAGAGCGGGATCCAGATAACGACGAGACCCAAGAGCCAGACTACATCTGTCAAACCTGAGGCCTAGCATGCACCTGTCAAGACCTGTCAGCCAGAATATGCCTGTCAAGACCCGAGAACCAGTCCTCATCCATCCTGGCCCGACAGATGACCGTTGCAGTTCAAGCACCGGAGATCAAGTGCAGACTCCAATCCAAAGGGGGCATCTACTAAAGGAGATCGGGAGGCGTGAGTGAGCCGGACTGTTACTTCACATACTGATGTTCATACAAAGATTGTTCCGGGGCGATGCAACAGACGGAACAGTGTCCGGTCACGGTGAGGAAGGGCCCATAAAGCTTTAATTGACTTTGTTAGAAAGTCTTATGGCCTAGCGAGAAAACCCGAACCCCCATTAGAGCATGTAACATGAGGAGAAACACTTAATGACACCTTTAGCCCTGTGAACGCTCCACATTCACTTTAAGAAATAAGCAATTCTCCATTACATTGCAGTGTCTGTTTGGGAACTTTAAAACATGAAATTATGCTCAGACTAAGTCATTATTGGACTTCTTAATAGTGCTTGTATACTTTGCATTTTTGAGTGCTGATAAGGTTAAAAAAAATACATTTTGCCAGGAAAGTCTTAAAAATTGGTTTATTGTTTCTTAGGACCAGCAAGCAATTATCAGCACTTGCAATACCTATTTAAGACTATATGGTGCATTTAATGAATTGACAAAACTGCTCATGTGTGGCAATAAATATGTCCTAAATGACTAATGTTTTGTTCTCGAATAAATTGACAAAATTACACAGAAGTTTGGATCCACAAGTGCATTCATAAGCATCAGATGGTAAATGCTTCCCCAGGCTAAATGGCAAATAGAATTAAAGGACTGCACCAAGTCAGCATCAGCAACAGCTGTTAAAGGACCTTGCAGCAGCAGAGGTGGATTACATTGTTCCTGAAGGGATATATTAAGACGTGGCAGTTTGCCCATGAGAAATAGTTTAATATCACCTTGAGGAATTTCTCAACCAAAGAAGTTTGCTCACTTTATGCAAGCCAAGTATTGCGTCCCAGATGTGCTGATTTGGCAGTGAATGTTCTGAAGGCTTCATATATTATAGACAAAGACAGACAATAGAGGTTTAAAAATGGAAAAGGCTATTTATCCCCTATAAGCCTGTCCAGTCACTAATGTGTATACTGTATACAGAGTATGACCAGAGCTGGATAAATATCCACTGTAAATTTGCTACTGAACCCAATAAAAATATACAATTAACATTAAAGCCAATTAATATAATAAAGGGAATGCCCTTTGTTTAAGCACATAAAAAATATAAATCTCAATTTCTGTGCTGATTAAATTTATTATATATTTCTAGAGGATCAATGCTCTAATTTATTATCAGAAGCCCAAATCCCCTGTACAGCCATAGAATAAGATTACTGAAAACCTTTCTAAACCTACTTCCACCACTGGGGAAGCTCTGGAACTTACGCATGCACATCTTGTAATATCCATATCTGTACTCTCCTTACAATTCTCCTTATGTCACTAAGTGGTGCCATACCATCATTGGGGCGACACAGGATGACACAATTTTGTTTAGCTTCTGGCACCGTCCATGCAGTTAGCATGTGGTTTAATTCCTTAGCATTGCTGTTTTGTTAACTCCCTGATATGAGCCTTTGTTCGAGCAGTGCATTATTTAAACCCCTACCTCCCTGCTTTCAATTGCCAGTTTTAGATATTACTAACTCTGACACTGATCTCTTACAGCATATTATAACCAGCCTATTAAAATATGGATAGATTCCAAGCATTGTCTCAAAATTAGAAAAGTAAATCAGCCTACAGTGTTTGTATATGCAGCCTTGGAGAGGTCTGAATAGGAATTAGACACAGACAAAATCATAGTTATGGTATGCTACCACATAGTGTCCTCTTGTAGAGTATCTGAATACCAATTTCAGAAGGTTTCCTAAATAGCATTGATCACTCAAAACCTGATACTATCAGTGTTTTCAGAGTTTGTGCACTAAGTATGGAGATAGGGATATTTTGGATGTCCCTTCCACTTGCGAAAGTGGCGTCACTACAGTAGTGATAGTTTATGCACTTGGGTCTCACAACCCTTAGGTATAACACCCAAACCATTAATTTTTGTCACCTGTGATTCTAGGCATTTAGACTCCATCGCTAACACTTCAATATTATACTATGTATATAATGTTTGAAGATGCACATATCATTAGGACTTCTAGTTTAGCTTTAAGTTGTAATATGGAGTCATTAGAGCGGGGGGGGACCTTTGTTCAAACTATCAATTAGTAAGAAATTATTGCTTCTGTATCCACAGTCCATTGATTTAAATGAGCATCATGTAATGTTTTATTTCCCCTATGTTGCATCAAAATGTGACTCTTAAATGCAGATTGCAAATGATCACTGAAGGTCTCAACAACATGACCATGTGATTAGATTATTATCAGTGCACTCTTACTATTAAAAAAAAAGTAATTTTTAAAAGTGATAAGCCCCTTTAAGGCTACTTTCACACTTGCGTTTTTTTGCGCTGCGTTTCGAGCGCACATGAAGCGCATTAAAAAAACGCATGCAAACGCTTGTAAACGCTGCAATATTTAGTCGCATCAGCATGCGCATTTCGATAAAAAAACGCAGCGTTTGTCTGCGATTTCATGCGTTTTTGCATGCGTTGCGTTTTTTTGGCGCATGCGTTTTCTATTTGTCACATTATCATCTCTGCCTCCATCATCTCTGCCTCCATCAGCTGTCTCCATCATCTCTGCCTCCATCATCCCTGGCTCCATCATCTCTGTCTCCATCATCTCTGCCTCCATCATCTCTGCCTCCATCATCTCTGCCTCCATCATCTCTGTCTCCATCATCTCTGTCTCCATCATCTCTGTCTCCATCATCTCTCCATCTTTGGCTCCATCATCTCTGGCTCCATCATCTGTCTCCTTCATCTCTGCCTCCATCATCTCTGGCTCTATCATCTCTGGCTCCATTATTTACAGAAAAATCGCTGCGTGCAAAAGCGCTGACGAGCGCAAAGCCATGCGCACACCAGCGCCCCCATAGACTGCAATGTTATTTTTTGCGCATAGCATGCGCACACGTGCGCACAGCGTTTTTTAAAAGCGGTTGGGCGGAAAAAAAAATGCAACATGTAGCGTCTGGTGCGTATGGGCGCACACCGGAAAATGCGCAGCGCACGACAAACGCACATGAACGCGTGCAAGCGCTAGACCCTCGCCCGCAATGTTAAAGATAGGGGAACATTGCGCATGCTCCGATAGCGCAAGATGCGCTGCGCAAAAAAACGCAAGTGTGAAAGTAGCCTAAGATCCCGTTAAAGAGGTTTTCTAGACTTTTTTGTGACTAGTCTTGTGAATTTCCACATCATGAGCAGCGTTGGCTGTGTGGCTTCTCCGGTGCCGGCGGCGAGTCATGTGATAGCAAATATTGGATATGCATACTCCCTGGACACATTACGACTAGACTTGCGAGGACTCACTCAATTCACTTGACAACCCGCTTAAATACATTAAAAAATACCCTTTAATGTAATTTTAATGTTGCATATTATTGGTTATGAGTCATCATGCTAATAGGCACTTAATACGTTTAATTTTAAAGTGGAGGAGTAGAATATTGACATTTGTAAAATATCAGACCCAAGCCACGTAAACTCGCCATTTAATGCATTAAAAATGTCACTTTGTGTCTCCAACATTATGCACAGCGAGAGCAGCTGGGGAGGATGCACAGAACACAGAAGTCATTACACACCAATGCGTGTTACCTATATTTGTTCTGTAAACACTTTCATCTTGTAAATTTACTAATTTGGGTCACATCTAAAATCCAGTGTCTTTGATTTTGGATTTGACATTTGGCTGAGTGCAGACTCAGCGTGATGCTGATATATAGAAAGCCCGAGGCTAACAAATCCTTCACAATTTACTATTCACGTATTAATAAGCTTCTTCTGGATTGATTTACTATAAAAGGGATATTACTGTGTCAGTAGAAAAAGCTGTATGATTAAAACTTATACTTTGTATACATATTTTTTTACAG
>JARQOD010000003.1:353333841-353573091 GCA_033576555.1 Oophaga sylvatica | reverse complement strand
GCACAATTACACAGAGCCTGAGGCAGGGCAGGGCTGCTGTATGTGTGTACAGCAGCCTAGGTCAATCACCAAAAGAAAAAAAAACAGATAAAATAGCCTGCATAACCCGGCGCGCACGGCAACAAGTGGTGGTCAGCCACGTACCAATATCGAACAAGAAAAGGGGGGAAGCCAGCGCCGCACATGGTCAGAATGAAATACATTAAGTGCATCTGCACATATTAGTTTCTAACTGTTTTTTTTTAAAAATGAGACATTTGGCATATAATTGATCAATTCTTTGAGCCACCCCGCCACGACAAGGCATTCTCATATGGGGCAGTCCTACTCTACGTTTTCTATTTTCGCTGTGCCATTGCGGCCTCCTAATATAAAAAAAACTGTAAAAATAAGACTGCAAATAAACTGCAAAAGTACCTGAAGCATTGCTGAATCACTCCCATGGTGCCAGTAAGGCAAGCACAGGTAAAAGCCGACCAGGTCCAAGATGGACATTTCAGATCTGACCTCCACACTTGCCAAACCAGCAACCACAGATGAAGGGTGAAACAGGCCCAGACACAGGTGCACAATTACACAGAGCCTGAGGCAGGGCAGGGCTGCTGTATGTGTGTACAGCAGCCTAGGTCAATCACCAAAAGAAAAAAAACAGATAAATAGCCTGCATAACCCGGCGCGCACGGCAACAAGTGGTGGTCAGCCACGTACCAATATCGAACAAGAAAAGGGGAGAAGCCAGCGCGCCACATGGTCAGAATGAGGTACTTTTGCAGTATTTTTGCAGTTTTTTTTTTTTTGTTGCAGTCTTGCTTTTAATATATTCAGGAGGCCGTAATGGCACAGCGAAAATAAAAAACGTAGAGTAGGACTGCCCCATATGAGAATGCCTTGTCGTGGCGGGGGTGGCTCAAAAAATTGATCAATTATTTGCCAAATGTCTCATTTTTAAGAAAACAGTTAGAAACTAATATGTGCAGTTGCACTTAATGTATTTCATGCTGATCATGTGCGGCGCTGGCTTCTCTTTTTTTCTTTGTTATTGGTACGTGGCTGACCACCACTTGTTGCCATGCGCGCCAGGTTATGCATGCCATTTCATCTGTTTTTTTTCTTTTGGTGATTGACCCAGGCTGCTGTACACACATACAGCAGCCCTGCCCTGCCCCAGGCTCTGCGTAATTGTGCACCTGTGTCTGGGCCTGTTTCACCCTTTATCTGTGGTTGCTGGTTTGGCAAGTGTGGAGGTCAGACCTGAAATGTCCATCTCTGGACCTGGTCGGTTTTTATCTGCGTTTGCCTTACTGGCACCATGGGAGTGATTCAGCAATGCTTCAGGTACTTTTGCAGTATTTTTGCAGTTTTTTTTTTTTTGTTGCAGTCTTGCTTTTAATATATTCAGGAGGCCGTAATGGCACAGCGAAAATAAAAAACGTTAGAGTAGGACTGCCCCATATGAGAATGCCTTGTTGTGGCGGGGTGGCTCAAAAAATTGATCAATTATTTGCCAAATGTCTCATTTTTAAGAAAACAGTTAGAAACTAATATGTGCAGTTGCACTTAATGTATTTCATGCTGATCATGTGCGGCGCTGGCTTCTCTTTTTTTTTTTGTTATTGGTACGTGGCTGACCACCACTTGTTGCCGTGCCCGCCGGGTTATGCATGCCATTTCATCTGTTTTTTTTCTTTTGGTGATTGACCCAGGCTGCTGTACACACATACAGCAGCCCTGCCCTGCCCCAGGCTCTGCGTAATTGTGCACCTGTGTCTGGGCCTGTTTCACCCTTTATCTGTGGTTGCTGGTTTGGCAAGTGTGGAGGTCAGACCTGAAATGTCCATCTCTGGACCTGGTCGGTTTTTATCTGCGTTTGCCTTACTGGCACCATGGGAGTGATTCAGCAATGCTTCAGGTACTTTTGCAGTATTTTTGCAGTTTTTTTTTTTTGTTGCAGTCTTGCTTTTAATATATTCAGGAGGCCGTAATGGCACAGCGAAAATAAAAAACGTAGAGTAGGACTGCCCCATATGAGAATGCCTTGTCGTGGCGGGGTGGCTCAAAAAATTGATCAATTATTTGCCAAATGTCTCATTTTTAAGAAAACAGTTAGAAACTAATATGTGCAGTTGCACTTAATGTATTTCATGCTGATCATGTGCGGCGCTGGCTTCTCTTTTTTTCTTTGTTATTAGAACTCTCTAAACTCAGACAAGAGCTTAAAGCATTAATTTTCTTGTTCTATGACTCTGCAATCAAAACCAATCAATTTAAACAATACCAAAACCTGAATCGTCCCTCAAAATACATGTCATGCAGACTCCAAAAAATTAGACATAGACACAGGATAGCCACTATTGCGTCTACTAAAAATATTCTACTGTCACATCCACAAGACATAGCCAATTCATTTGCAGAGTTCTATAAAAACCTGTACAACATTAACCAGAACTCTCCACAATCCCGCCCCAAACGGTCTGATATCAATGCTTTTCTGGCATCAACTAACCTCCCAAAAATAGAAGAAACTCATCTAGAACTCTTGTCTGCTCCTTTCACAGTAATAGAAGTTCTGGACACTATAAACCACCTTAAATCATTCAAAGCCCCAGGCCCAGATGGGTTCTCCAACGATTATTATAAATCTTTCACTGAAGTACTTGCCCCACTCCTAACTAAAATCTACAACATTGCTTTTAACTCCGGACACTTCCCTAAGGAAATGCTTGAAGCCACCCTTATCCTGATCCCCAAACCAAACTCAGACCCAACATTAATGAAAGATTACAGGCCAATCTCTCTGATCAATACAGATATAAAAATTTACGCCAAAATCCTGGCAGACAGATTAAGTTTACTTCTACCGAAACTAGTAAACAATGATCAGATAGGATTTGTCATTAATAGACAATCAACAGATGGTACGAGAAGGCTGATTAACCTAATTAAACTAATCAACTCAAGGAAAACCAAAGCCACAATAATCTCATTAGATGCGGAAAAAGCCTTTGACCGACTAAACTGGGACTATTTAAACGCCACCCTAGAAAAGTTTGTTTTTTGCCAAGAATTCAATAGAAGTGTCAACGCTCTCTATGACAACCCCTCTGCCAAAATTTATGTGAACAATCACTTGTCTCAACCCTTCCAAATAGCAAACGGCACAAGACAGGGCTGCCCTCTGTCCCCTCTCCTATTCGTCCTGGCTATGGAACCATTAGCACAACTAATTAGAGAAGACCCCTATATCACAGGTATAAAAGCGAATCATAAAGACTTCAAAATCAGCCTATACGCTGATGATATAATTTTAACTATATCAGACCCAATCAAGTCCATAAGTAGAATCCAAGACCTACTGTCTACATTCTCAAAGGTGTCCTATTTCAAGGTCAATGAACAAAAATCCAAAATTCTCCCCTAAATCTGGATGATGACCAAATAGAAAACATCAAACTCATATCCTCTTGGAGCTGGTCACTTGAACACATCACGTATTTAGGATTAAAATTTTCAAACAATATCGCATCCCTGATTCCGCTTAACATGAATTCCCTCAACAAAACTATCTCTGATGACATGCTTATTTATGGTGAAAAAAGCCTATCATGGTGGGGCAAAATCACCACTTTTAAAGCATGCATCCTTCCAAAAATATTGTACCTCTTTAGATCATTACCCTTACCTATTTCTGCCTCGTTTCTAACACATCTACAAATCAAAAGCAACAATTTCATTTGGGGGGGCAAGAGACCCAGGATAGCAGCAAACATTCTCTACAGCAATAAAAGACTCGGTGGAGCTGGCCTACCAAATATATTGGCATATTATTCTTCCTTTTTAATTAAACAAAGCATTCATTGGTGGCCAACCCCCGATCCTCCAGCATGGTATGAACTCGAATATACTCTGAATAACAATAAATCCCCATCCTGTCTCATATTGGAATCAATTCTGCTTAAAAAAGACCATTCTCCGTCATACCCCATCTTCCGAGCCACACTAGACGCTTGGAAGTTACTTGCCAAACCCCAAAAGAGATTTAATAATAACAATCCACCCAGATCCTTCTCACTCCATGATATTACATCCCTTTTTGGACAAGAATTGGCTCCAGTATGGGCAGATCATGG
This sequence comes from Oophaga sylvatica, assembly GCA_033576555.1. Classification (NCBI taxonomy): domain Eukaryota; kingdom Metazoa; phylum Chordata; class Amphibia; order Anura; family Dendrobatidae; genus Oophaga; species Oophaga sylvatica. Next base: position 353,568,964 of record JARQOD010000003.1, on the reverse strand, counting down.
CATAAGAAAACTGGGAGACCTCTATGGAGACCACTCCAATTCCTCCTTTAGTGTAATCAAGGAAAAATATAGAATCTTCTCTTTTATTTTTTGATTACATAATTCTAAAAAATCTAATAAAAAAATTCATAGTGATAAAACCGAAAATTTCAGAACACGCCATTATGCTTAATAATGCCAACCATAAAATCTTCTGGAGCATACCATACATTTACTTGTGGTTAAATAAAGATCACAAACTGGTTAAAACTAGTAACATAGTGAAATGGGAACGAGAACTCCACCTAACCCCAACATATCAGACTGGGAACACTCCTGCTCTATCTCTATGTCCGCTACCGTATCAATGTCTCTACAAGACACCCACCATAAGATCCTGTCTCGTTGGTACTATACCCCAGCTAGATTATCTAAAATTAACCCAGAAAACTCCTCATTATGTTGGAAAGGTTGTGGCCAATATGGAAACATCCTACATATGTTCTGGTACTGTCCATTAGTGAAACCCCTTTGGAGAGATATATCCCTCCTCATTAACTCTCTCCTCTCCAAACCTCACACTCTCTCCTCAACTCGCCTTGTTGTCCCTTAACTCTCAAGATATAGAACACTCAGCCATCCCGTTAATAATTCATATACTCCTAGTTACAAAAAGCTCCATAGCCTTCCATTGGAAGAGACCTGATGCTCCAAAAATTCAGCATATTAAAGAGAGAATTGCATTCCACAAGTCATTTGAGCTAAAAATGGCTACTGTTAATAATAAACTTGATAAATTCACAAACAAATGGTTTAGATGGATCAACTTATTCCCTCTGAGCTAAAGTCCTTCTTTAGACAATTAAATCAAATTACTATCTTATGACGCGAGCACGTAACAGATTTGATAATAACGCACGGCTGTGCGGTCATTCACACCTTTTATAGTAGCAGCCACAGGACCTTCCAGAAAAGGACCAATGGGAAAGCTGCTCCAGAACTAAAGCATCTTCAGAACCTTCCTGGAGGACCAATGGGAGTCGCTGCAGTGCCCGACCATGTGAACCCTGATCTCCTATGAGAGATCTTACCCTGAGCATGCTCAGAAGGGAACACACGGGACTTAGTCCCAACTACGTCTGCTTGCTGCTGACCTGCACCGGCTACAATGGCAGGACCTGGGGAGGCAGCAGTCATCCTTTGCACAGTATTAGACAGGGCGAGATGCTGGGACCGACGTCTTTGCTGAGCAGGCTCCACTGCGCCCGGAGACAGATGGGGACCGCAGCGGGGACGACTCGAGATTCCCCTTGTGCAGCAGTGGGAACTCGATCCCTAACATTACCACCCCTCGTAGGCCCCCCCCTTCTTTGGGCCTCGCTACGTTCAAAGGCAGCGATGAGCAGGCTCCCAGGACCTATCCTCAGGCCCATAAACCCTCCAATCCACCAAATAAAATTTTTTGCCCCGAACCACCTTGCACCCTACAATGGCATTCACCTCGTGATCGTCCATAGACGAACCCGATGTCCCGGCAGATGACTCGGAAAACCGGGACATGACCACGGGTTTCAGGAGGGACACCTGAAAGGTGTCGGCGATACCTAAGTGAGGCGGAAGGGCTAAGCGATAAACCACAGGGTTGACCTGCTCGAGGATCTTGAAGGGACCCAAAAAGCGGGGTGCCAATTTAGTGGACTCCACTCGCAGCCTGATGTTTCGGGCGGAGAGCAACACTAGGTCGCCAGGAGCAAATGTCGGAGCGGGGCGCCGATGTGCGTCGGCGGAAGACCTCATCCTCTCCTTGAAGGCCTGAATGGCATCCTGAGTGCGGTCCCAAATGTCCCGTGCCTCTATGGCCCAGTCTGCAACCCTGGAGTCGGCGGAAGACACGGGCATGGGCAACGGTAAACGCGGATGCTGACCGTAGTTCAAGAGGAATGGGGTCTGTCCGATGGAGTCAGCCACAGCATTATTTAGAGCGAACTCAGCCCACGGTAGCAAGGATGCCCAGTCATCCTGCCTGGCTGAGACAAAATGTCGCAAGTATGTGACCAAGGTCTGGTTGGCCCTCTCTACCAACCCATTCGTCTCAGGATGATATGCCGAGGAGAGATTTAACTCAATGCTGAGTAGATGACACAGCTCTCTCCAGAACTGAGACGCAAATTGGGGACCTCGATCACAGACAATTTTGTCTGGCATTCCATGTAGACGGAAAATGTGCCTGATAAATAATGCTGCCAAGGCCCGTGCGGAAGGTAACCGTGGTAAGGGCACCAAGTGCACCATTTTGGAGAAGTGGTCGGTTATTACCCAGATGATGGTGCAGCCCCAAGACTTGGGTAAGCCCACCACAAAATCCATCCCGACCATCTCCCAAGGCCTGTCTGCCACCGGTAAAGGGAAAAGTAGCCCAGCTGGCCGTTGTCTAGGGGACTTATTCTTGGCGCAGAACACGCACGCCTGAACGCATTCCCTGACGTCACGGACCATATGTGGCCACCAGTATGTCGTTGCCAGCAACTCAGATGTCCTCTTTGCCCCAAAATGTCCACCCACCCTGGACGAATGTGCCCAAGAGAGTACCTCCGGTCACAAATTGGTGGGCACAAAAGTCTTGCCCGGAGGCACAGACTCAAGCGAAACCGGAGCCACAGTTCTTAGGCTCTCTGTGGGAACAATCAGCCGAGGCTCCTCCTCCACCTCCTCAGAGGACACCACGGAGCGAGAGAGAGCGTCAGCCCGAATGTTCTTCTCACCGGAGAGGAAATGGAGGGTGAAATGGAACCGGGAGAAGAACAGGGACCATCTGACCTGACGAGAATTTAGCCTCTGGGCTGTCTGTAGGTACACCAAATTTTTGTTATCAGTGAAGACTTGGAAGGGAAAGCGAGCCCCTCCAAAAGATGTCTCCACTCAGAGATGGCCAACTTCATGGCTAGCAACTCACTGTCCCCGATGGAATAATTCCTCTCTGCTGGAGTGAAGGTCTTAGAAAAGAAGAAGCAGGGATGCTTTCGACCTTGAGCATCCTTTTATAAGAGGACTGCTCCAGCACCAACAGATGAGGCATCCACCTCCAATATAAATGGTTTATCAACATCGGGGCAATGTAGGATGGGAGCACTACCAAAATGAGACTTAATAGAAGAGAAAGCCTTGGAGACTTCCTCAGACCACAATTTGGGATTAGCTCCCTTCTTGGTGAGGGCTAACCAAGGGAGCTACCAAAGTTGAGAAGTGGGGCATGAACTGGCGATAGTAATTAATGAACCCCATAAAGCGCTGTACCGCTTTAAGAGAATGGGGTTCTTGCCAGTCCATCACAGCCTGTAGTTTGGCAGGATCCATAGCCAATCCCTGGGCGGAGATGACATAGCCCAGGAAAGGTAAAGACTCCTGCTCAAACACACATTTCTCCAACTTTGCAAAAAGGGAATTTGCCCGTAAGAGGTCGAAGACTCTGCAGACATCTTTCCGGTGGGAGTCAATATCAGGATAGAAGATCAGAATATCATCCAGATAGACTACGACTGAGGTGGAGAGCATATCCCGGAAGATGTCATTGATAAAGTCTTGGAAAATGGCTGGGGCATTACAGAGCCCGAAGGGCATCACCAGATATTCATAATGCCCATCCCTGGTATTAAAAGCCGTCTTCCATTCGTCCCCCTAACGGATGCGAATCAGGTTATAAGCACCCCGCAGATCCAGTTTAGTATATACCCTTGCTCCCCGAAGCCTATCAAAGAGCTCAGAAAACAGGGGCAACGGGCACTTATTCTTAACGGTGATGGGTTAAGACCCCTGTAGTCAATACACGGACGTAATTCTCCGTTCTTCTTGTGCACAAAGAAGAACCCCGCCCCTGCTGGTGACACCGACTTCCTAATGAACACTCTTGCCAGATTCTCCTGAATATACTGGGACATGAACCCCGTCTCAGGAATAGAGAGGGGATAAACCCTTCCCCGTGGAGGTTCGGCTCCAGGCAAGAGGTCAATAGGGCAGTCATATGGGCGATGAGGCGGAAGCGTCTCAGTAGCCTTCTTGGAGAAAAAGTCTGCGTACGACCGATAACACTCGGGAAGAGGAGTAAGGTCTACGGGTATCTCTGTGGTGGTGACCTGAATGCACTCCCTGACACATTTGCCTCTACACGAATCACCCCAACCCAGTATCCTACCAGAGGACCACTCAATATGGGGAGAGTGGAGACGGAGCCAAGGTATTCCCAGCAAAACCTCGTCTATACCCTCAGGAAGGATAAAAAATGACATATTCTCCTGATGGGAAGGAGACATAGACAGGGTGAGAGGGACAGTCTGATGGGTGATTTGTGTGGGCAGTGTCGATCCATTCAGCACCCGTACCGTCACTGGCTCGGCGAGCAACACCTGAGGCATAGTGTGGCGAGAAGCAAAGGTGGAGGACATAAAATTCCCCTCTGCCCCAGAGTCCACACAAAGCTTGAAGGGAAGAGTGGATGAACCTAGGGTAATTATCCCTTTAAAGAGCGCTCTCGAGGCAAAAGCCGCTGCGTCTAGTGACCCTGCTCTCAAAGTCACTGGACGCGACCGTTTACTCAACGCTGTGGACATTGGTTGGCATAATGCCCCTGCTGCTGGCACACATTACAGACCACGGATGCTCGAGCGGTCCGAGACTTAGGTCCCGCTCGAGACACCTCCATGGTCTCTTGGGGTTCGGACGCCTGAACGGGGGATTCGAGAGGTTTGGCAAAGGAGGGAGCCAGCCGAAACCTCTGCCTACACTGGATCCGCTCCAACCTCTGCTCGTGAAAACGGAGGTCGATGCGGGTAGATATGGAGCTAAGCTTCTCCAGTGTGGCGGGAATCTCCCTGCTGGCCAAAGCATCCTTAACATGGTCCGCCAGTCCTCTCCAGTCGACCGGAATGAGGACTTTATCTGGCCATTCTACCTCAGAGGCCAGAGTCCGAAATTGGACGGAAAACTGACTGACCAAAGTTGAACGCTGTGACATTGCCAGCAGTTGGAGTGCCATATCGTGGGTGACCTGAGGTCCTAAAAAGACCTTTTTCAGAGCCTCCAAGAAACGCAGAGCACTCCGAACCACACGATCGTCGCGCTCCCACAGCGGCGTTGCCCACTCCAACGCTCTGCCCGACAGGAGAGATAATACAAAACCCACTTGTGCCCGATCCATGGGGAAACATGCAGCCAGAAGCTCGAGCTGTATAGAGTACTGACTCACGAATCCTCAACATTGCTTGCTGTCACCAGCAAACTTGTCAGGAAGCGGGAGGTGGGATAATGTAGGGGCAGAGGTGGCAGAGGACATACTGGCTGCAGCCACGCTAGCAGCCTGAACAGTGACTGCAGTAACATCCACAGCTGAGGTTGTGCATTCAAGAGCAGCCAACCTACCCTCCAGCTGCTGAATGTACTGCTGTAGACGCTGGTCATCCGCCATTTTACTAGCCAGACCCTGGCGCTAGTATTATGTTAAGGGCCTGCGGAACGCACCTAATAGATATTAAGGAGAGGTGCGTTCGCAGCCCGGGGTCCACCGTGCAGGCAGAGCCTGCTGCTAGTAAGATGGCGCAAATAGGCAGTATGAGCGAACTCTGTTATCCCGCAGAGTCACAGATGTAAACGCCGTAGCACTATTTGGCGGTATGGGCGAACTCTGTTATTCCACAGATTCGCTAACTAAAATGCTGTAGCGCTAAATGGCGATATAAGAGGACTCTGTTAATTCACAGAGCCGCTGTGACAAAGCCTGTGTCCTGTCAGACTAACAGGGGACACAGATTTCTGCTAAGCGGATTGCAGTCTGTGGTCATGCAATCAGAACACAAGCAATAATCTCCTCACCGAACAGCCGGTATTCTAATGGCGTTTTCAGCCGAGCACTGAACACATGCATACAAAACTCCTCACCGGAGGTGCCTGTATTCTAGGGGCTTATTTCAGCCGGATCTAAACACATGCATACATGATCACACTGGCGCAAGCACGTAACAGATTTGATACTAACGCACGGCCATGCGGTCATTCACACCTTTTATAGTAGCAGCCACAGGACCTTCCAGAAAAGGACCAATGGGAAAGCTGCTCCAGAACTAAAGCAGCATCAGGACCTTCCTGGAGGACCAATGGGAGTCGCTGCAGTACCTGACCTTGTGACATCTGATCTCCTATGAGAGATCTTACCCTGAGCATGCTCAGAAGGGATCACACGGGACTTAGTCCCAACTATGTCTGCTTGCCGCTGACCTGCACTGGTTACAATGGCAGGACCTGGGGAGGCAGCAGTCATCCTCTGCACAATATTAGACTGGGCGAGACGCTGGGACTGACGTCTTTGCTGAGCAGGCTTTACTGCGGCCGGAGACGGATGGGGGACCGCAGCGGGGATGGCTCGAGATTCCCCTTGTGCAGCAGTGGGAACTCGATCCCTAACACATTATATAGGATACTAGTGGACTTTAGAACTAAATGGACCTTATTAGTTAGGAACCTAATGTCTCCTATCAGGGTTAGACTATGGTGTCTGGGGCCCAGATGTGAAATTGACCCTAGGGGCCCACCCTACAGCTATATGCAAATATCTGTTAGCAGTTATTCCCGCTATAGTGGAGCATCGACTGTAAAACACAGGCGGCTTCTTCATATTTACTGTGCACACACTATAACTGAGTTGTATTATGACAGTTTGAATTAAAGGGTTCTTTGGTGAAACCAAGTCATCACCGATCCACAGGCTGGGCTCGCTCCTGCTTGTAATTAAATCGGACAAATGGAATTTGATAAAAAATACGTACCAATTAAATCCTGTGCTTGTGTTCTCTTTTTTTTTAGTTTTGATCGGATGGCAAATGGACAGAAAAAAAACGCAGCATGCTGCGATTGCATGCTGAGTTTGGATCGCACGCACCCATATAAGTCTATGGGTGACTGTGAAACATCACACTGCACTTGGATATCACCCGAATGCAGTGTGATTCATGCCGACGCCGGTAACAGAGGAGATGGAGAAGTTAATTTCTCTGTCTCCTCTGCATCTGTGCTCCGATCCTCTCATGTGAGGAAATAGATCACTGAAACTCGGCTCACACTCGCAGCAAAACTAAATCTCCTAGAAAGCCAAAATACTCGGAGACCTCCCGACATTATACACAGGAGCTATGTATATAGTTTCAGTGTGCAGGTAATGCGGTAATCACCAGTGACATTATACACAGGAGCTCTGTATATACAGGAGCTTCTTACAAAATTAGAATATCATCAAAAAGTTAATTTATTTCAGTTCTTCAATACAAAAAGTGAAACTCATATATCATATCGAGTCATAACAGAGTGATCTATTTCGAGTGTTTATTTCTGTTAATGTTGATGATTATGGCTTACAGCCAATGCAAACCCAAAAGTCATTATCTCAGTAAATTAGAATACTTTATAACACCAGATTGAAAGATGATTTTAAAATCTGAAATGTTGGGCTACTGAAATGTATGTTTAGTAAATGCACTCAATACTTGGTCGGGGCTCCTTTTGCATCCATTACTGCATCAATGTGGCGTGGCATGGAGACGATAAGCCTGTGGCACTGCTGAGGTGTTATGGAAGCCTCTGATTTTTTTTATAGCAGTCTTCAGATCATCTGCATTATTGGGTCTGGTATCTCTCATCTTCCTCTTGTCAATAACCCATAGATTCTCTATGGGATTAAGGTCAGGTGAGTTTGCTGGCCAATCAAGCACAGTGATACTGTTATTTTTAAACCAGGTATTAATACTTTTGGCAGTGTGGACTGAAATAAATTAGCTTTTTGATGATATTCTAAGTTTGTGAGAAGCACCTGCAGCATATAGTGTATAATATGCGTGTACATGTAATTCACTGTTAGGGTTCGAGTTTCCACTACTGCACTGGGGAAATCTTGAGCTATTCCCGCTGCGGTCCCCCATCCATCTCCAGCCGCAGTGGAGCCTGCTCAGCAGAGACATCGGTCCCAGCATCTCGCCCAGTTTGATGCTGTGTGGAGACTTGCTGCTGCCTCTCCTGGATCCTCTGTTGTAACCAGCGCTGGAGCAGGCAGCTTTGGGACTAAGTCCTCTGTTTCTCCATCTGAGCATGCCCAGGGCAAGATCTCCCATTTGGGATCAGGGGTCACATGCTCAAATTCATCTGAGCCTCCTATTGGTCCTCCAGGAAGGTCCTGAAGCTGTTTGTGTTCTGAAGCAGTTTCCTATTGGTCTGTTCTGGAAGGTCTTGTACTCGTGGCTACTATAAAAGGGTTGCATAACCGCACAGCCGTGCGCTAGTATCATATCTGTTACGTGCTTGCGCCAGTGTGGTCTTATGCATGTGGTTAGGGACTCGGCTGAAATAAGCCCCTAGAATACCGGCACCTCCGGTGAGGAGTTTGTGTGTTTGGATTCAGGGCTCTGGCTGAAATAAGCCCCTAGAATACCGGCACCTCCAGTGAGGAATTTGCTGTGTGTATGGCATGACCACAGACTGCAATCGCTTAGCAGTCATCTGTGTCGCCTGTGAGTCTGACAGGGCACAGTCTTTTTCACAGCGGCTCTGTGAAGTAACAGAGTTCGCTTATACCGCCATATAGCGCCACAGCGTTTTTGTTTAGCGACTCTGTGGTCTAACAGAGTTCGCTTATACCGTCATATGGTGCTACAGCATTTACATCTGCGACTCTGCGGGATAACAGAGCTCGCTCATACTGCCTATTTGCGCCATCTTAATAGCAGCAGGCTCTGCCTGCACTGTGGACCCCGGGCTGCAAACGCACCTCTCCTTAATATCTATTAGGTGCATTCAGCCAGCCCTAACATAATACTAGCGCCAGGGTCTGGCTAGTAAAATGGCGGATGACCAGCATCTACAGCAGTACATCAGCAGCTGGAGGGTAGGTTGGCGTCTCTTGTGCGCGCAACCTCAGCTGTGGATGTTAACGCAGTCACTGTTCAGGCTGCTAGCGTAGGCGCAGCCAGTTTGTTCTCCGCTACCTCCGCTCCGACTTTATCCCACCTCCCGCTTCCAGACAAGTTTGCCGGTGACCGTAAACATTGCCGGGGATTCGTGAGTCAGTGCTCTATACAGCTTGAGCTGCTGGCAGTGCGTTTTCCCACGGAACGGGCACAAGTGTCCTTCATTGTGTCTCTTCTGTCGGGCAGAGCGTTGGAATGGGCAACGCCGCTGTGGGAGCACGACGATCGTGTGGTGCGGAGTGCTCCTCATTTTTGGCTCTGAAAAAGGTCTTTGTAGGACCTCAAGTCACACACGATATGGCACTCCAACTGCTGGCAATGTCACAGGGCTTGTCCATGGTCAGCCAATTTTCAGTCCAATTTCGGACTTTGGCCTCTGAGTTGGATTGGCCGGATAAAGTTCTCATTCCGGTGTACTGGAGAGGATTGACAGACCATGTAAAGGACGCTTTGGCTACCAGGGAGATTCCTGCCACACTGGAGAAGCTCATCTCTATATCTACCCGCATCAACCTCCAATTTCACGAGCGGAGGTTGGAGCGGATCCAGTGTAGGCAGAGGTTTCGTCTGGCTCCTACCTTTGCCAAACCTCTTAAATTCCCCGTTCGAACGTCTGACTCCCAAGAGACCATGGAGGCTTCTCGAGCGGGATCTAAGTCTCGGACCACTCGAGTATCCGTGGTCTGTAGAGTGTGTCAGCAGCCAGGACATTATGCTAACCGATGTCCCCAGCGGATGAGTAAACGGTCGTGTTCAGTGACCATGGGAGCAGGGTCATTAGACGCGATGGCTTTTGCTCAGAAAGGGATCCTTAAAGGGTTAATCTCTCGAGGGTCATCCACTCTTCCCGCTAAGCTCTGTGTGGACTCTGGTGCGGAGGGGAATTTTATGTCCTCCTCCTTTGCCTCTCGCCATTCTATTCATCTGGTGACGCTCGCCGAGCCAGTGTCGGTGCGAGTGTTGAATGGAGCAATCCTGTCCTCACAGATCACCCACCAGACTGTCCCTCTTCCTCTGTCTATGTCCCTTTCCCATCAGGAGAATATATCCTTTTTTGTTCTTCCTGAGGGAATAGATGAGGTTCTGTTGGGATTACCCTGGTTCTGCCACCACTCTCCTCATATTGAGTGGTCCTCTGGGAGAATACTGGGTTGAGGTGATTGTTGTAGAGGCAGATGTCTCAGGGGGGACGTTCAGCAGCGCCAGCGTCAGCACCCGGCCTACCCGGGCAAGTGCCGGGGCCCTGAGCAGGCGGGGGGCCCACTAGCCGTCGGGCACCCCGGCGCCCGTTAGCAGATGAGAGTGGTGCCAGCGCCACCACTGGGCCCCCCGCTTGCTCAGGGCCCCGGCAGCAGCTGGCACAATACTTACCTCTCCCCGTGCCTCCGCAGCTCTGGGCTCCAGGGGGCGCCTGCAGGGCGCCGGCGCTTTCTCTCACAGCAGCGCCGCTGAATGACGTCATCATTCAGTGGCCGGCTGTGGCAGAGAGTAAGCGCGGGCGCCGGACAGGTGAGATGTGAGGTGTGTGTGTCTGTGTGTATCAGTGTGTGTGTCTGTGTCTGCCTGCGTCTGTGTATGTAGTGCGATGCTTTGTGTGTGTATGTGAGCGAGTGCTGCGGTGCTGTCTGTGTGTGGTGCTGTATGTGCACAGTATGTGTGATGGTGGTGGGGGGAGGCAGTGATGGTGGAGAGGACCCAGCAGATCTAAAAATATAGAAGTGCATGTGTCTGAATTTACAGCCATTGCAGCGGTGCATGCGAGCACATACGTGCACACAGACACTTCTCCTACGCCAGACACATTATGGCACAAGGATTTAAAATATATATATTTTGTGGGTTTTTTTTAGGCAGACCACAGTTTATAAGCAAATGATCACCAACCTTTCCACAGGTCAGGTAGTAACCAGAGATGAGCGAATGGATTGGTGTGACCCTGGAGCGGCCGCCATTGCTATAGCAATAGTCACCGACCTCCTGAGGAGGCAATGATGATGATGGGGAGGCGATGATGATGATGATGGGGAGGTGATGATGATGATGATGGGGAGGCAATGATGATGATGGGGAGGTGATGATGATGATGGGGAGGCAATGATGATGATGATAGGGAGGCAATGATGATGGGGAGGCTACGATGATGATTATGATAGGGAGGCAATGATGATGATGATGGAGAGAAAAGGATGATGATGGGGAGGCAATGATGATGATGATGATGGGGAGGAAATGATGATGATGGGGAGGCGATGATGATGGGGAGACAATGATGATGATGATGGGGAAGCAATGATGATGATAATGGGGAGTCAATGATGATGATGGGGAGGCGATGATGATGGGGAGGCAATGATGATGATGGCGAGGAGATGATAATGATGATGGGGAGGCAATGATGATGATGAGGAGGCAATGATGATGATGGTGAGAAGATGATGATGGGGAGGCAATGATGTTGATGGGGAGACAATGATGATGATGGGGAGACAATGATGATGATGGGGAGGCAATAATGATGATGGGGAGGCAATGATGTTGATGGGGAGGCGATGATGATGGGGAGGCAATGATGATGATGATGGGGAGTCTTTCCACAGCGCCCTTTCCTGAGCCGTAACAGTGCAGAACGCAGCACAGTTCAGAGGAGAGCTCCATATTTTGTATGGAGCATTATATGGGGACCAGTATCCTGTATGGAGCATTATTTGGGGTCCAATATTCTTTATGGAGCATTATATTTGGCCCATAATATTGTATGGAGGACTATGTGGTACCCATAATATTGTATTGAGGACTGTACTGTCCAGTCTGTACTGTGGGCTGTGAGGATTTGGCGGTTTCTGAGCTATTGTAGAATTTACAATAGATATCACTCATGTAGTGGAAGAAGTGAAGTGTTTGGCATTGTACTATACCCATATTTCTCTGCCGTATCTGTGCATCATTTATCATGGTCTGTGTTAAAGGAGCCCACTGAGACTCTTTCGCCCGGGGCCCATAAAAACCTGGAGCCGGCCCTGACGTTCAGGTCTCCACCACGGAGATACCCATAGACCTTGCCTCTCCCCAAGGTTTATTGGTCATACGCGGACGTATTCTCCAAAAGGCAGCGGAGACTCTTCCGCCTCATCACCCTTATGACTGTACTATAGACCTCTTGCCTGGGACGGAGCCTCTTGGGGGAAGGGTGTATCCTCTCTTCCTGAGACGGAGGCCATGTCACTATATATTCAGGAGAACCTGGCAAGATGGTTTATTAGGAAGTCAGTGTCACCAGCAGGGGCAGGATTTTTCTTCGTGCAGAAGAAGAATGGAGAATTACGTGCATTGATTATTGGGGTCTTAATGCCGTTACCGTTAAAACCAAATACCCATTGCCCCTAATCTCTGAGCTTTTTGATAAGCTTCGTGGAGCAAGGGTTTTTACTAAGCTGGATCTACGTGGTGCCTATAACCTGATCCGCATCCTTGAGGGGGACGAATGGAAGACGGTGTTCAATACCAGAGATGGGCATTACAAATATCTGGTGATGCCCTTTGGGCTCTGTAATGCTCCAGCCGTCTTCCAAGATTTTGTAAATGACATCTTCCAGGAGATGCTTGCTACCTCAGTGGTAGTCTATCTGGATGACATTCTCATCTTTTCTCCAGATATGGTCTCCCACCGGAGAGATGTCTGTAAGGTCTTCGACCTCTTGCGGGCAAATTCCCTATATGCAAAGCTAGAGAAGTGCGTGTTTGAGCAGGAATCTCTACCTTTCCTGGGCTATATCATCTCCGCCCAGGGATTGGCTATGGATCCTGCCAAACTACAGGCTGTAATGGATTGGCAAGAACCCCACTCTCTTAAAGCGGTGCAGAGCTTTATGGGGTTCATTAATTACTATCGCCAATTCATTCCCCACTTCTCTACTTTGGTAGCTCCCTTGGTAGCCCTCACCAAGAAGGGAGCCAATCCCAAATTGTGGTCAGAGGAGGTCTCCAAGGCCTTTACTTCAATCATATCCGATTTTGCTAGCGCTCCCATCTTACATCGCCCCGAGGTTGATAAGCCTTTTATATTGCAGGTAGATGCCTTGTCCGTTGGTGCTGGAGCAGTCCTTTTTCAAACGGATGCTCAAGGTCGGAAGCATCCTTGCTTCTTCTTTTCCAAGACCTTCACACCAGCGGAGAGGAATTATTCCATTGGGGATAGGGAGATGCTAGCCATGAAGTTGGCCTTTTCCGAATGGAGACATCTCCTGGAGGGGGCTCGCTTTCCCTTTCAAGTTGTCACTGACCAAAAAATTTGGTCTATTTACAGACCGCCCAGCAGCTAAATTCTCGTCAGGCCAGATGGTCCCTGTTCTTCTCCCGGTTCTATTTCACCCTCCATTTTCTCTCCGGTGAGAAGAACATTCGAGCCGACTCTCTGTCTCGCTCCGTCGTGTCCTCTGAGGATGTGGAGCCTTGGCTTACTGTCCCCTTTGAGAGCCTAAGAACTGTGGCTCCGGTCTCGCTTGAGTCTGTGCCTCCGGGCAAGACTTTTGTGCCCACCAAATTGTGACCGGAAGTACTGTCTTGGGCACATTCTTCCAGGGTGGGTGGACATTTTGGGACAAAAAGGACATCTGAGTTGCTGTGGCGAGGACATACTGGTGGCCACATATGGTCCAGGACATCAGGGAATACGTTAAGGCGTGCGTGTACTGCGCCAAGAATAAGTCCCCTCGACAACGGCCAGCTGGGCTATCTTTTAGGTGCATTCCGCCAGCCCTAACAATCACCAGTGACATATCTAGTTTAAGTTCTTCACCTTCACATTTCTTCTCCATCTGGAACAGACTGCCATCACTTCTTCCTGCCAGGAAAAAGACACACAGTCATCAATAGCTGATGGCTTCCAGAGCACATTCCCCACTTTTTTCTCAGATTTCTACGCTACTGCAGATGAAGAAAAAAAGCAACATAGTGCCGCCCTGCACAGTAACAGGACCTCCTGTTGTGAATGTGTTAGAAATGAATTCTGAGCAGAAGCTCCCTCTGAGGGTTACAAACAGTACTGAACCATTCAATGAGGATTGGCAATCAGGAGTTACAGACTGGTCTTATATAAGGGAGGTTCCCACCCATCATGGTTGCCGGTGATCAATTGTTCTTGTCTTAACTGTGGTTCCTGGTTCACTTGGAAGCTTGCTGAGTCTTGCCTGCATCTTCTGCTATCAGATAAGATATTTTCTGCTTTTATTTTTGTGCTTGCTTTTTGCCTTGTTCCCTGCACTTCTGTGGAGGTCAGCCAGGTCCCCTCCGGGGGCTTGTGCTCCTCTCAGTTTATCTGAGCCACCGTTATTTGTTCATTTGCCTTTTCCAGTTTTTTCAGTGGCTGCGGCTTAGTTTTGTGACACCAGAGAACTAATTTAGGTGGTAGAGGTCGTGTGATCTCAGGTGTTTTTGCAATTAGTAGAGTTGGTATTTTTTAGGGTTTTTTGGATTGCAGTAAGTGTCCTTCCTATCCTTTTCTGTCCAGGTAGAGTGGGCCCCAACGTTTGCTTATACTATTTTCTGTCTGTGTCTGTATTTCCTCTTGTCTAACCGCCATTACATGTTTGGGGGCTTCCTATGTTCTTTGGGGATCTGCTCCGGGGCAGATAGCTTTCCTCTTTCTATCTTTAGGTGTAGTTAACCTCTCAGGCTGTGACGAGGCGTCTAGGACCAACGTAGGAACGCTCCACGGCTGCCTTTAGTTGTGGTGGTTAGTCAGGGTACTGCAATCCAGTAGATTCCAACCTCTCTGGTGTATTGCCGTTTTTGCCTGCTCTCCTCAGCTACCAAATCATAACAGTATCACCGGCCAAACTGAAAATTATATGGTACTCAACAGAAGGGAAAAATAGTAAAAGGAAAAAGAAAAAAGGAAGTTGTCAGAAATTTTTTTTTTTCTCTGTTTGTTGCATTTTTTCCCTCTTTTTCTCTGGGTGCTGAGGAGGATTTTTTTTTTCTCTCAATGGAGTTTGCACTGCTGTCTGGCCGTGTGGATCAGCTTGCCACTGAAGTTCGGAGTATTGCTACCTATCTTGCTAGGTTGCTGGTTGTGGAACCTAGGATTCCCATGCCAGATTTATTTTTGGGGGATCGAGCTAAATTTCTGAATTTCAAAAATAACTGTAAGTTGTTTTTTACCTTAAAACCTAAGTCCTCAGGGAACGCAGCACAGCAGGTTCAAATTGTCATCTCTCTCCTGCGCGGCGATCTTCAGGATTGGGCTTTTTCCCTGACACCTGGGGACCCTGTTTTGAGTAATGTTGATGCATTTTTTCTGGCTCTGGGGTTATTGTACGATGAACCTAATGTCACTGATCAAGCTGAAAAAACCTTCTTGGAATTAAATCAGGGGCTTGAGGACGCTGAGTTGTACTGTCAGAAATTCCGAAAGTGGGCAGTCCTGACCAAATGGAATGATGATGCTTTGTCAGCCCTTTTTCGGAAGGGTCTGTCAGAGAATGTAAAAGATGTTATGGTGGGTTTCCCTGCTCCCTCTGGTCTCAATGATTCTATGTCATTAGCGATTCAAATTGACAGACGTTTGCGTGAGCGTAGAGGTATGCATGGAATAGTGTTGCCTTGTGAACCAGCTTCTGAGTCCATGCAGTGTGATAGAGTGGCTTCAGGGGCACAGCGTCATGAGTTTCGAAAACGCAATGGGTTATGTTTCTACTGTGGTGACGCCTCTCATGCTATTTCAGTCTTCCCTAAGCGGGGAAGACGTTTTGCACGCTCAGTTGTCTTGGGTAGTGTTCAGACTAAATTTCTGTTGACTGTTACCCTGATTTGCTACCTGTCCACATTTTCTGCTCAGGCTTTTGTTGATTCAGGAGCAGCTATTAACCTGATGGATTTTGATTTTGCTAAACGTTGTGGGTTTCCCTTGATACCCCTATGGAAGTCTATTCCCCTACTGGGGATTGATTCTAACCCTTTGGCTGAGAATAAACCCCAGTTCTCTACTCAGGTGATAATGAGGGTTGAACCTGATCATCAGGAGAGTTGCAAATTTTTGGTGCTGTATAATCTGCATGACATTATTGTACTGGGTTTCCCTTGGTTACAGTCTCATAATCCTGTTTTGGATTGGAAATCTGTGTCTGTGACCAGTTGGGGCTGCCAATGTGTTAATGCCAACACTCCTGTTTTTTCTGCCTCTCCCCAGGCTCAGGATGTTCCTGACTTTTTGACTGATTTTTCTGATGTGTTTAGCGAAAGTAAATCTGCATCCTTGCCCCCCATAGGAGCTATGACTGCGCTATTGAATTAGTGCCTGGTAGTAAATTCCCTAAAGGTCGCCTTTTTAACTTGTCTGTACCTGAACATGACGCTATGCGGTCTTATATCAAGGAGTCATTGGAGAAGGGTCATATCAGACCATCCTCTTCACCCTTGAGTGCCGGTTTTTTCTTTGTGGCCAAAAAGGATGGTTCATTAAGGCCGTGTATTGATTATCGTCTCTTGAACAATATCACTGTGAAATATCAATATCCGTTACCCTTGATTTCTGACCTGTTTTCCAGGGTGAAAAGTGCTACTTGGTTTACCAAGCTTGACCTCATGGGGGCGTATAACCTTATTCACATTAAGCACGGGGATGAATGGAAGACGGCGTTTAATACCCCAGAGGGGCATTTTGAGTACCTAGTGATGCCCTTTGGGCTCACTAATGCTCCTTCCATTTTCCAGTCCTTCATGAATGACATTTTCAGGGATTTTGTGGATAAATTTCTGATTGTTTATTTGGATGATATCTTGATTTTTTCCAATGACTGGGACTCTCATGTGAAACATGTTCGGACTGTGTTCCAGATTTTGAGAGAGAATGCTCTGTATGTGAAGGTATCAAAGTGTCTTTTTGGCATACAGAGGATCTCATTTCTGGGATTCATTTTGTCTCCGTCTGTTATTGAAATGGACCCGGTCAAGGTTCAGGCCATCTGTGATTGGGTCCAACCTACTTCATTAAAGGCTCTTCAGAGATTCTTGGGTTTTGCCAATTTTTATCGTAAATTTATTGGTAATTTCTCTGTTATTGTTAAACCATTGACTGATTTGACCAAAAAGGGTTCTCATGTGGTGAATTGGCCTCTGAGGCAGTCTCTGCATTTCAGGAACCTAAGCAGAGATTCACTTCTGCTCCTGTTCTACGGCAGCCTGATGTTTCTCTGCCATTTCAGGTGGAGGTTGATGCCTCTGAAATTGGGACAGGTGCCGTTTTGTCCCAAAGAGATCCAGAGACCTCTAAAAGTAACCCTTGTGCCTTTTTCGCTCGAAAATTTTCTCCAACTGAACGTAATTATGACGTGGGTAATTGGGAGTTATTGGCCATGAAGTGGGCTTTTGAAGAGTGGAGACATTGGCTGGAGGGAGCCAAACATCAGGTGGTGGTTCTCACGGACCATAAGAATCTGGTTTATCTGGAATCAGCCAAGCGACTTAATCCTAGACAGGCCAGGTGGGCTTTGTTTTTCACATGTTTTAATTTTGTGGTTTCCTTTTTTCCTGGCACTAAGAATGTTAAGGCGGATGCCCTCTCGAGGAGTTTCCTTGCGGACTCTCCTGAGTTATCTGATCCTGCTGTTATTTTGAAAGAGGGTGTAGTTCTTTCCGCCATCTCGCCCAATTTGAGACTGGCTTTGGAAGGGTGTCAGGAGGATAAACCCGAGTGCTGCCCTATTGGGAAATTGTTTGTACCAGACCGGTGGAAAAAGAGTGTGATGTCTGAGATTCATTGTTCCGCGTTGGCCGGTCATCCCAGAATTTTTGGTACCAGAGACTTGGTTAGTCGGTCCTTTTGGTGGCCTACTTTGTCTCGTGACGTCAGGGAATTTGTGCAGTCCTGGGGGACTTGCTCTCGCTCCAAGCCTTGCTCTCACTCTAGTGGTTTGTTGATGCCATTGCCTGTGCCCAAGAGACCATGGACCCATATTTCTATGGATTTCATTTCCGACCTCCTGTTTCTCAGAGAATGACCGTTATCTGGGTGATTTGTGATAGGTTTTCCACAATGATACATCTTATGCCATTACCTAAGTTGCCTTCCTCCTCCGAATTGGTGCCTTTGTTCCTTCAGCACGTGGTTCGGTTACACGGCATTCCTGAGAACATTGTGTCTGACAGAGGAGTCCAGTTTGTTTCCAGATTTTGGAGGACTTTTTGTTCTAAACTTGGTGTTCAATTGTCTTTCTCCTCGACTTTTCATCCTCAGACCAATGGACAAACTGAAAGAACAAACCAGACATTGGAGACTTATCTGAGATGCTTTGTGTCTGCTGATCAAGATGACTGGGTCTCTTTTTTGCCTTTGGCTGAGTTTGCTCTTAATAATAGGGCTAGCTCTGCCACTTTGATGTCTCCATTTTTCTGCAATTTTGGGTTTCACCCTCGATTTTCTTTGGGACAGACGGAGGCTTCTGTCTGTCCAGGTGTTGACTCTGTTGTGGAGCGTATGCAGCAGATTTGGGACCAGGTAGTGGAGAGGTTGTCCCTCTCTCAGGAGAGGGCCCAGCGGTTTGCCAACTGGCATAGGACTGATGGTCCTCGGTTTGAAGTGGGGGACTTGGTCTGGTTGTCCTCAAGAAATATCCCTATGAGAGTTGCATCTCCTAAGTTTAAGCCTAGGTTCATTGGACCTTATAAGATCTTGGAGATTCTTAATCCTGTTTCCTTTCATTTTGTCATGTGTGCATCGCCACGAAGATCGTCGCGGTTGCACATTCTGACTTCTCACAGCTGAGTTGCTGTTTCTTTGTGTTTGGCAGTTAGGGAGTTAATTCTGTCTGTGCTCAGTTCTGGGACTGGGTGCAGTTTCTCCCGGCTGCAATTAATTATTTGTTGATTGGTTTCCTTTAAATCTCTGGTTGTCTGTTTTGGGAGTTGCCAGTGAAATTCTTCATGCAGACCACAGATAGGATTGTATCTGTATAGACTTAAGTTAAAGAGCTCCTTAGTTGTTTTAAGCTCACCTTGCTTAGAGTTTAATATCCCAGATCATTTATGTTCCTTCTGTGTTTGAGTGTGTATGCAAGTCTGTGTTTTCTCCAGTCTGTCTTATATGTCTAATCTGTGTATTTAGCAGAGATCAGCCCATATCCCTTTGGTGGTAATCAGAATCCTTCTTAGGACTGATTACAGGGTTCAAGGACTGATAGGAGACAGGGTTAGGCTGGAGACTTGGACCTCTGAACCATTATCAGTACCTCCAAGGTGAGGGATTAGTTAGGACCCCAGTTTAGGGTCAGGTTAGACCCCCGGTCCTCCTCTTTCCTGTGACAGTGTATCAAGTCCTCAAGATTAACCCTGAGTTCAACGGATATCGTGTCAGGTAAATCTATTCTATATTTACATGCTGATGTTGCTAATCTATATGTTGTATAGAGTGTTGTTCTTTTAAGAATAGTTTACTGACATCGTACACATATCATAAGACCGCGTGACATTTTCACTGGCCCATAAAATTATTCCCAGTTGCCATGGATCTAGTAGCCCAGCTGGCTCTGCAGTTGCAGGGATTATCCATGGAGCTGACGGACATTAAGTCCAAAGTTTTGTCTCCCTCGGAAAAACCAGATTTGAACCTAAAGTAGCTCTCCCGGACAGGTTCACTGGTGGGCGAGACAAATTTTTTACCTTCAGGGAAGCATGTAAATTGTATTTTCGGCTTCGGCCTCGATCATCAGGGAGTGAAGAGCAGAGAGTGGGAATTGTTATCTCGCTCCTACAAGGGGACCCTCAATCCTGGGCCTTCTCCCTTCCTCCGGGATCCCCGGCTCTACAGTCAGTAGATCGATTTTTTACTGCCCTGGGTTTGGTATATGATGACCCAGATCGGGTCTCTCTTGCTGAGACAAAATTACGTAAGATACAGCAGGGAGATCGTCCGGCGGAGGAATTTGCTTCTGAGTTCCGTAGATGGGCCACAGATACTCAGTGGAATGACCCAGCTCTTAGGAGCCAGTTTTGTCATGGGCTTTCTGACAAATTAAAGGACGTTTTGGCTCAGTATGATTCTCCTCCATCACTGGAGGCTGCTATGGCCCTAGCTATCCGTACTGATAGACGGCTCCGGGAGAGGTGCGAGGTAACTCCGCCCCCTGTTGTTACTCCACCTACTACTAAAGTCCCTTATGTTGAGGTTCCCCTTGTCTGTTCGGAGGAGCTTATGCAGTTGGGAGGGACATCATTTCGTAGGAGGGGATTGGCGGTACGCCGCAGGACTAGAAGGTGTTTCTTCTGCGGGAAAGAGGGACATTTTGTTGGGGGATGTCCATCCCGTGCCTTGTTGAGCAAAAAGTCGCCGGAAAACTGTTAATCCCAGGTTGTGTGGTGGACGACAACCTGGGAGTATGTATTTCGTCCGCTAGTTCTTCTCAGTTCCTTGTACCAGTGGAGGTGGTGGTTGGTACGAGAGTGGAGAGATTTTCTGTTCTTCTTGATAGTGGGTCCGGGCTAATCTGGTTGACGCTCAGTTTGCTCAGGCTCAAGGTATGCATCTGAGTGTATTGGTCAAACCGATCCCTATATTCTCCATTGACGCCAGGCCTCTCGGCCAAGGTAGCTTTGTTCATGAGGTTCATAACATTGACCTTCGGGTAGGGGCAATACATAGGGAACTATTATCTTGTTATGTGTTGGAGGGTCTACCTACTCCTATTGTGTTGGGACTTCCTTGGTTGGTTAAACATAACCCTGTGATTAATTGGCAGTCCAGAGAGATAAGCCAATGGGGTGAGTTTTGCAAAAGTAACTGCATGAACACAGTCATCAGTGCGGTCTGCCTAGTACTTTGCCTCCTTTTTTGGAGGACTTTGGGGATGTGTTCTCTGAGGAGGGGTGTCAGGAGTTGCCTCCTCATCGCGTGTATGACTGCTCTATTAATTTACTTCCTGATGCTAAGTTACCTAAAGCTAGGTTATATAACCTTTCTGGTCCTGAGAGGCAGGCTATGAAATATTATATTTCGGAAAGTCTGGCCAAAGGGCATATTAGACCTTCATCTTCCCCAGTGGCCGCGGGGTTCTTCTTTGTGAAGAAAAAAGATGGAGGCCTACGCCCTTGCTTGGATTTCGCGAACTTAATCGGATTACTGTTCGAGATCCGTATCCACTCCCTCTGATTCCTGATCTCTTCAATCAAATTGTTGGCGCCAAATGGTTCTCTAAATTGGATCTCAGGGGGGCATATAATCTGATTAGGATAAAAGAGGGGGATGAGTGGAAAACGGCGTTTAACACGCCGGAGGGACATTATGAGAACCTTGTCATGCCTTTTGGTCTGACTACTGCACCAGCAGTATTCCAACATTTTGTTAATGACATTTTTCGTCATCTGGTGGGGCTGTTTGTGGTCGTATATTTGGATGACATTTTAATTTACTCACCAGATCTTGTGTCTCACCAGGAGCATGTGAGACAGGTGTTGCAGATCTTGCGAGACAATAAACTATACGCCAAACTGGAAAAATGTGTATTCGCCGTACAGGAACTTCAGTTTTTGGGTTTCTTGGTGTCAGCCTCCTGTTTCCGTATGGACCCTGAAAAGGTGAGAGCAGTGCTTGAATGGGATCAGCCAGAGGATCTTAAGGCTCTGCAGCGTTTTCTGGGGTTTGCTAACTACTACCGGAAATTTATTTGTAATTTCTCATCTGTTGTCCAACCTCTCACTGACATGACAAGAAAAGGGACGGATTTTTCTAAATGGTCGGACAAAGCTTGCCAAGCTTTTTCCTCTTTGAAAAAATGTTTTGCTTCGGCACCCGTTCTCATCCAACCAGATGCATCACAGCCGTTCGTTGTGGAGGTGGACGCGTCTGACATAGGGGTGGTGCAATATTGTCCCAGGGTCCGTCCCCTGGTAAATGGCATCCGTGCGCTTTCTTTTCTAAAAAATTGTCGTCCGCCGAAAGGAATTATGATATCGGCAATAGGGAACTTTTGGCCATTAAGTTGGCTTTTGAAGAATGGCGTCACTTTTTGGAGGGGGCAGTCCACCCGGTCACCGTCATTACTGATCACAAGAACCTGCTGTATTTGGAATCTGCTAAGCGTCTGAATTCCAGACAAGCTCGATGGTCGTTGTTTTTTACCAGGTTTAATTTTGTTGTCACTTATCGCCCTGGATCTAAGAATGTTAAGGCGGATGCCTTGTCTCGCAGTTTCCCAGGGGCCGGGAAAATGGATGACCCGATTCCTATCCTTCAGGAGGGGGTGGTAGTGTCGGCTGTATGTTCTGAGCTTGAGGAGGAGGTATTAGAGGTTCAGAGGGACGCCCCTGCAGGACCTCCAGGGAGACTGTTTGTCCCAAATCAGTTGAGACAAAAGGTTATTGAGGCACATCATAATTCTGCTTTAGCAGGACATCCAGGGAGTAAGGCTACTTTAGATCTCCTTTCTCGCCGGTTTTGGTGGCCTAACGTTAATAAAGATGTTTTAACTTTTGTCGCGTCCTGTGGGGTTTGTGCTCTCTCTAAGACCCCTCATACCCGTCCGTCTGGGACCCTCTTACCCTTGAAACTTCCGGAGCGTCCATGGACTCACTTGTCTATGGACTTCATCACGGACCTTCCTCAGTCGTCAGGGAAGACTGTCATACTGGTGGTTGTTGACAGGTTCAGTAAGATGGCACATTTCATTGCTCTTCCTGCCCTCCCTAATGCTAAAACTCTGGCGCAGGTGTTCATTGGGGAGATTGTGAGACTTCATGGGTTGCCTTCTGATGTGGTGTCAGATAGGGGGTCTCAGTTTGTGTCCAAGTTTTGGAGGCATTTTGTTTACGTCGGGGGATGCAATTGTCATTTTCCTCGGCTTTTCATCCGCAGACCAATGGTCAGACAGAGCGTCTGAATCAAAGCCTAGAGACTTATCTTCGGTGTTTTGTCTCAGAGAACCAGGAGGACTGGTCTTCTTTCTTGCCTCTGGCAGAGTTCGCTCTTAACAACAGGCGGAGCGAGTCCACTGGTAAGTCCCCGTTTTTTGGGGCATATGGTTTTCATCCCCAGTTTTGTACTTTCAATGGGGGGGGCCCTTCTGGGGTTCCTGAGGAGGAGCGTTTCTCGTCGTCACTTGCTTCAGTGTGGAGAGGTGTATTGAATAATCTGAGTGCTATGGGGAACCGTTATAAACGTATGGCTGATAGGAGGAGAGTTTCTGGTCCAGATCTTAATGTGAACGATCTGGTATGGTTGTCTACCAGGAATATAAAACTTAAAGTTCCCTCCTGGAAGCTGGGCCCCAGATTCATCGGGCCGTACAGGATCAGTTCCATAATTAATCCTGTGGCATTTCGTCTGGACCTCCCTCCTACGTTTAAAATCCACAATGTGTTCCACAAGTCATTACTTAAGAGGTACGTGGCACCAGTCATACCATCACCTCTACCTCCTCCTCCAGTGGTGGTCAATGGTAACTTGGAGTTTCAAGTGTCAAAGATCATTGACTCACGTCTGAATCGCCGGTCCCTTCAGTACTTGGTGCATTGAAAGGGGTATGGTCCAGAGGAGAGGACGTGGGTTCCTGCGTCTGACATTAACGCAGATCGTTTGGTGCGGACCTTCCAAAGAACTCACCTGGGCAAACCTGGCCCTGAGGGTCCGGAGGCCCCTCGTAGAAGGGGGGGTACTGTCATGTGTGCATCGCCACGAAGATCGTCGCGGTTGCACATTCTGACTTCTCACAGCTGAGTTGCTGTTTCTTTGTGTTTGGCAGTTAGGGAGTTAATTCTGTCTGTGCTCAGTTCTGGGACTGGGTGCAGTTTTCCCGGCTGCAATTAATTATTTGTTGATTGGTTTCCTTTAAATCTCTGGTTGTCTGTTTTGGGAGTTGCCAGTGAAATTCTTCATGCAGACCACAGATAGGATTGTATCTGTATAGACTTAAGTTAAAGAGCTCCTTAGTTGTTTTAAGCTCACCTTGCTTAGAGTTTAATATCCCAGATCATTTATGTTCCTTCTGTGTTTGAGTGTGTATGCAAGTCTGTGTTTTCTCCAGTCTGTCTTATATGTCTAATCTGTGTATTTAGCAGAGATCAGCCCATATCCCTTTGGTGGTAATCAGAATCCTTCTTAGGACTGATTACAGGGTTCAGGGACTGATAGGAGACAGGGTTAGGCTGGAGACTTGGACCTCTGAACCATTATCAGTACCTCCAAGGTGAGGGATTAGTTAGGACCCCAGTTTAGGGTCAGGTTAGACCCCCGGTCCTCCTCTTTCCTGTGACAGTGTATCAAGTCCTCAAGATTAACCCTGAGTTCAACGGATATCGTGTCAGGTAAATCTATTCTATATTTACATGCTGATGTTGCTAATCTATATGTTGTATAGAGTGTTGTTCTTTTAAGAATAGTTTACTGACATCGTACACATATCATAAGACCTGCGTGACATTTTCACTGGCCCATAAAATTATTCCCAGTTGCCATGGATCCAGTAGCCCAGCTGGCTCTGCAGTTGCAGGGATTATCCATGGAGCTGACGGACATTAAGTCCAAAGTTTTGTCTCCCTCGGAGAAAACCAGATTTGAACCTAAAGTAGCTCTCCCGGACAGGTTCACTGGTGGGCGAGACAAATTTTTTACCTTCAGGGAAGCATGTAAATTGTATTTTCGGCTTCGGCCTCGATCATCAGGGAGTGAAGAGCAGAGAGTGGGAATTGTTATCTCGCTCCTACAAGGGGACCCTCAATCCTGGGCCTTCTCCCTTCCTCCGGGATCCCCGGCTCTACAGTCAGTAGATCGATTTTTTACTGCCCTGGGTTTGGTATATGATGACCCAGATCGGGTCTCTCTTGCTGAGACAAAATTACGTAAGATACAGCAGGGAGATCGTCCGGCGGAGGAATTTGCTTCTGAGTTCCGTAGATGGGCCACAGATACTCAGTGGAATGACCCAGCTCTTAGGAGCCAGTTTTGTCATGGGCTTTCTGACAAATTAAAGGACGTTTTGGCTCAGTATGATTCTCCTCCATCACTGGAGGCTGCTATGGCCCTAGCTATCCGTACTGATAGACGGCTCCGGGAGAGGTGCGAGGTAACTCCGCCCCCTGTTGTTACTCCACCTACTACTAAAGTCCCTTATGTTGAGGTTCCCCTTGTCTGTTCGGAGGAGCCTATGCAGTTGGGAGGGACATCATTTCGTAGGAGGGGATTGGCGGTACGCCGCAGGACTAGAAGGTGTTTCTTCTGCGGGAAAGAGGGACATTTTGTTGGGGGATGTCCATCCCGTGCCTTGTTGAGCAAAAAGTCGCCGGAAAACTGTTAATCCCAGGTTGTGTGGTGGACGACAACCTGGGAGTATGTATTTCGTCCGCTAGTTCTTCTCAGTTCCTTGTACCAGTGGAGGTGGTGGTTGGTACGAGAGTGGAGAGATTTTCTGTTCTTCTTGATAGTGGGTCCGGGGCTAATCTGGTTGACGCTCAGTTTGCTCAGGCTCAAGGTATGCATCTGAGTGTATTGGTCAAACCGATCCCTATATTCTCCATTGACGCCAGGCCTCTCGGCCAAGGTAGCTTTGTTCATGAGGTTCATAACATTGACCTTCGGGTAGGGGCAATACATAGGGAACTATTATCTTGTTATGTGTTGGAGGGTCTACCTACTCCTATTGTGTTGGGACTTCCTTGGTTGGTTAAACATAACCCTGTGATTAATTGGCAGTCCAGAGAGATAAGCCAATGGGGTGAGTTTTGCAAAAGTAACTGCATGAACACAGTCATCAGTGCGGTCGTGCCTAGTACTTTGCCTCCTTTTTTGGAGGACTTTGGGGATGTGTTCTCTGAGGAGGGGTGTCAGGAGTTGCCTCCTCATCGCGTGTATGACTGCTCTATTAATTTACTTCCTGATGCTAAGTTACCTAAAGCTAGGTTATATAACCTTTCTGGTCCTGAGAGGCAGGCTATGAAATATTATATTTCGGAAAGTCTGGCCAAAGGGCATATTAGACCTTCATCTTCCCCAGTGGCCGCGGGGTTCTTCTTTGTGAAGAAAAAAGATGGAGGCCTACGCCCTTGCTTGGATTTCCGCGAACTTAATCGGATTACTGTTCGAGATCCGTATCCACTCCCTCTGATTCCTGATCTCTTCAATCAAATTGTTGGCGCCAAATGGTTCTCTAAATTGGATCTCAGGGGGGCATATAATCTGATTAGGATAAAAGAGGGGGATGAGTGGAAAACGGCGTTTAACACGCCGGAGGGACATTATGAGAACCTTGTCATGCCTTTTGGTCTGACTACTGCACCAGCAGTATTCCAACATTTTGTTAATGACATTTTTCGTCATCTGGTGGGCTGTTTGTGGTCGTATATTTGGATGACATTTTAATTTACTCACCAGATCTTGTGTCTCACCAGGAGCATGTGAGACAGGTGTTGCAGATCTTGCGAGACAATAAACTATACGCCAAACTGGAAAAATGTGTATTCGCCGTACAGGAACTTCAGTTTTTGGGTTTCTTGGTGTCAGCCTCCTGTTTCCGTATGGACCCTGAAAAGGTGAGAGCAGTGCTTGAATGGGATCAGCCAGAGGATCTTAAGGCTCTGCAGCGTTTTCTGGGGTTTGCTAACTACTACCGGAAATTTATTTGTAATTTCTCATCTGTTGTCCAACCTCTCACTGACATGACAAGAAAAGGGACGGATTTTTCTAAATGGTCGGACAAAGCTTGCCAAGCTTTTTCCTCTTTGAAAAAATGTTTTGCTTCGGCACCCGTTCTCATCCAACCAGATGCATCACAGCCGTTCGTTGTGGAGGTGGACGCGTCTGACATAGGGGTGGGTGCAATATTGTCCCAGGGTCCGTCCCCTGGTAAATGGCATCCGTGCGCTTTCTTTTCTAAAAAATTGTCGTCCGCCGAAAGGAATTATGATATCGGCAATAGGGAACTTTTGGCCATTAAGTTGGCTTTTGAAGAATGGCGCACTTTTTGGAGGGGGCAGTCCACCCGGTCACCGTCATTACTGATCACAAGAACCTGCTGTATTTGGAATCTGCTAAGCGTCTGAATTCCAGACAAGCTCGATGGTCGTTGTTTTTTACCAGGTTTAATTTTGTTGTCACTTATCGCCCTGGATCTAAGAATGTTAAGGCGGATGCCTTGTCTCGCAGTTTCCCAGGGGCCGGGAAAATGGATGACCCGATTCCTATCCTTCAGGAGGGGGTGGGTAGTGTCGGCTGTATGTTCTGAGCTTGAGGAGGAGGTATTAGAGGTTCAGAGGGACGCCCCTGCAGGACCTCCAGGGAGACTGTTTGTCCCAAATCAGTTGAGACAAAAGGTTATTGAGGCACATCATAATTCTGCTTTAGCAGGACATCCAGGGAGTAAGGCTACTTTAGATCTCCTTTCTCGCCGGTTTTGGTGGCCTAACGTTAATAAAGATGTTTTAACTTTTGTCGCGTCCTGTGGGGTTTGTGCTCTCTCTAAGACCCCTCATACCCGTCCGTCTGGGACCCTCTTACCCTTGAAACTTCCGGAGCGTCCATGGACTCATTTGTCTATGGACTTCATCACGGACCTTCCTCAGTCGTCAGGGAAGACTGTCATACTGGTGGTTGTTGACAGGTTCAGTAAGATGGCACATTTCATTGCTCTTCCTGCCCTCCCTAATGCTAAAACTCTGGCGCAGGTGTTCATTGGGGAGATTGTGAGACTTCATGGGTTGCCTTCTGATGTGGTGTCAGATAGGGGGTCTCAGTTTGTGTCCAAGTTTTGGAGGGCATTTTGTTTACGTCGGGGGATGCAATTGTCATTTTCCTCGGCTTTTCATCCGCAGACCAATGGTCAGACAGAGCGTCTGAATCAAAGCCTAGAGACTTATCTTCGGTGTTTTGTCTCAGAGAACCAGGAGGACTGGTCTTCTTTCTTGCCTCTGGCAGAGTTCGCTCTTAACAACAGGCGGAGCGAGTCCACTGGTAAGTCCCCGTTTTTTGGGGCATATGGTTTTCATCCCCAGTTTTGTACTTTCAATGGGGGGGCCCTTCTGGGGTTCCTGAGGAGGAGCGTTTCTCGTCGTCACTTGCTTCAGTGTGGAGAGGTGTATTGAATAATCTGAGTGCTATGGGGAACCGTTATAAACGTATGGCTGATAGGAGGAGAGTTTCTGGTCCAGATCTTAATGTGAACGATCTGGTATGGTTGTCTACCAGGAATATAAAACTTAAAGTTCCCTCCTGGAAGCTGGGCCCCAGATTCATCGGGCCGTACAGGATCAGTTCCATAATTAATCCTGTGGCATTTCGTCTGGACCTCCCTCCTACGTTTAAAATCCACAATGTGTTCCACAAGTCATTACTTAAGAGGTACGTGGCACCAGTCATACCATCACCTCTACCTCCTCCTCCAGTGGTGGTCAATGGTAACTTGGAGTTTCAAGTGTCAAAGATCATTGACTCACGTCTGAATCGCCGGTCCCTTCAGTACTTGGTGCATTGAAAGGGGTATGGTCCAGAGGAGAGGACGTGGGTTCCTGCGTCTGACATTAACGCAGATCGTTTGGTGCGGACCTTCCAAAGAACTCACCTGGGCAAACCTGGCCCTGAGGGTCCGGAGGCCCCTCGTAGAAGGGGGGGTACTGTCATGTGTGCATCGCCACGAAGATCGTCGCGGTTGCACATTCTGACTTCTCACAGCTGAGTTGCTGTTTCTTTGTGTTTGGCAGTTAGGGAGTTAATTCTGTCTGTGCTCAGTTCTGGGACTGGGTGCAGTTTCTCCCGGCTGCAATTAATTATTTGTTGATTGGTTTCCTTTAAATCTCTGGTTGTCTGTTTTGGGAGTTGCCAGTGAAATTCTTCATGCAGACCACAGATAGGATTGTATCTGTATAGACTTAAGTTAAAGAGCTCCTTAGTTGTTTTAAGCTCACCTTGCTTAGAGTTTAATATCCCAGATCATTTATGTTCCTTCTGTGTTTGAGTGTGTATGCAAGTCTGTGTTTTCTCCAGTCTGTCTTATATGTCTAATCTGTGTATTTAGCAGAGATCAGCCCATATCCCTTTGGTG
Organism: Oophaga sylvatica; assembly: GCA_033576555.1. Lineage (NCBI taxonomy): Eukaryota > Metazoa > Chordata > Amphibia > Anura > Dendrobatidae > Oophaga > Oophaga sylvatica. The sequence goes on along the minus strand of JARQOD010000003.1, from coordinate 353,539,974 downwards.
GTAATCAGAATCCTTCTTAGGACTGATTACAGGGTTCAGGGACTGATAGGAGACAGGGTTAGGCTGGAGACTTGGACCTCTGAACCATTATCAGTACCTCCAAGGTGAGGGATTAGTTAGGACCCCAGTTTAGGGTCAGGTTAGACCCCCGGTCCTCCTCTTTCCTGTGACAGTGTATCAAGTCCTCAAGATTAACCCTGAGTTCAACGGATATCGTGTCAGGTAAATCTATTCTATATTTACATGCTGATGTTGCTAATCTATATGTTGTATAGAGTGTTGTTCTTTTAAGAATAGTTTACTGACATCGTACACATATCATAAGACCGCGTGACACGTTTACTTCTTCCAGGGACATTTAAGATCCATAACGTGTTCCACAAGTCCTTATTGAAGAGGTTTGTCGAGCCAGTGGTTCCTATGGCTGCGCCTCCTGACCCTGTTTTGGTTGAGGGCAATTTGGAGTATGTGGTTGAGAAAATATTGGATTCTCGATTTTCTAGACGGAAACTCCAGTATTTGGTTAAGTGGAGAGGTTATAGTCAGGAGGACAATTCTTGGGTGTTTGCTTCGGACATCCATGCTAGGAGACTGATCCGTGCGTATCACAGAGCTCATCCTGACCGACCTGGTTGCCCAAATGAGGGTACAGTGACCCCTCCTCAAGGGGGGTACTGTTATGAATGTGTTAGAAATGAATTCTGAGCAGAAGCTCCCTCTGGTGGTTACAAACAGTACTGAACCATTCAATGCGGATTGGCAATCAGGAGTTACAGACTGGTCTTATATAAGGGAGGTTCCCTCCCATCATGGTTGCCGGTGATCAATTGTTCTTGTCTCAACTGTGGTTCCTGGTTCACTTGGAAGCTTGCTGAGTCTTGCCTGCATCTTCTGCTATCAGATAAGATATTTTCTGCTTTTATTTTTGTGCTTGCTTTTTGCATTGTTCCCTGCACTTCTGTGGAGGTCAGCCAGGTCCCCTCCGGGGGCTTGTGCTCCTCTCAGTTTATCTGAGCCACTGTTATTTGTTCATTTGCCTTTTCTAGTTTTTTCAGTGGCTGCGGCTTAGTTTTGTGACACCAGAGAACTAATTTAGGTGGTAGAGGTCGTGTGATCTCAGGTGTTTTTGCAATTAGTAGAGTTGGATTGCAGTAAGTGTCCTTCCTATCCTTTTCTGTCCAGGTAGATTGGGCCCCAACGTTTGCTCATACTTTTTTCTGTCTGTGTCTGTATTTCCTCTTGTCTAACCACCATTACATGTTTGGGGGCTTCCTATGTTCTTTGGGGATCTGCTCCGGGGCAGATAGCTTTCCTCTTTCTATCTTTAGGTGTAGTTAACCTCTCAGGCTGTGACGAGGCGTCTAGGACCAACGTAGGAACGCTCCACGGCTGCCTTTAGTTGTGGTGGTTAGTCAGGGTACTGCAATCCAGTAGATTCCAACCTCTCTGGTGTATTGCCGTTTTTGTCTGCTCTCCTCAGCTATCAAATCATAACAACCTCCCTTTTGTTCCCCCATGAAAGACAGTATCCTCAAAAGTAAATTATATTACAGCAATAACGTCCGCTAATGGGACCCTACAGTAATTATGTCCCCTCTTGCAACCAAAAACTAATAATACCTCCTTCTGGCCCCATACTGTAATTGTCACTCATCCTGGCCCCCTTTATTTAATAATGTTCCCAATCCTAGGCTCCCATGTACTCCCTCCCCCTTTCCAGGTCCCCTATATATCCCACACATCCTATGTATTCCCACCCCCATCTTGGGTCTCTATGTATCCCAACCCCCCCCATCCTGGGACTCTATGCATCCCCACCACCCACCCCTTTGATCCTATGTATCCCCACTAGTGATGGGCGAGTAGCATCGTTGCTCGGGTGATCTCCGAGTATTTTGGTAAGGATTTAGTTTTTCTTATCTCAGCTGCATGATTTGCGGCTGCTAGACAAGTTGAACACTTGTGGGAATTCTAGCAAATCATACAGCTGAGAGGACAAAATCTCTCACCTTCCAGCTTTCTCCTGGCAGCGTCCTCTTGCTTCTTCATATCGGTGTGGTCTTTAACCCCTCTCTGACATTTGACATACTATCCCGTCCATGTGACCTGGCCTTATTGACCCTGGAAGGGATAGTACGTTGTATGTGATCGAGGCCGAGTGTCAGCTGATTCTCACAGACCGCTCCCAGCACTTTAACCCCCCGGCACACTTCGATCAAACATGATCGCAGTGTTCCGGAGCAGGCAGAGGGGCAGTCAGCTCTGACAGCCCCTCTTCCTTTGGATCGGAGAACCCGCTGCATGATGCGGGTTCCCGATCACTGCCATGGAGACCCAATGTCGTCATGATGACATCCGGGTCTCCAGAGCTCAGATACTTCCTGTCATGCGCAGTGCATGCCAGGAAGTCTCTGAGGTTAGTGTAAAATCAATGCATCGCTGACAGCATCTATAGTATAGAAGCGATCAGCCTGCACAAAATGAGTGTCCCATAGTGGGAAAATGTGTAAAAGTAAGAAGTAAATAAAAAATAATTTAAATAATTGTAAAAATATAAAAAAATAAAAAGTAATAAAAAATCAATAATTATTCCATCAATAGATAAATATTTTAGTGAAAAAAAATCTAAACACTAAAAGTACACATATTTGGTATCCCCACGTGCATAACGTCCCGCCCAATAAAACTGTCCCACTATTTAACCCCTTTAGTAAACACCATAAGGCATAAACAACAAGGCAAAAAAACAATGCTTTATCATCATAACGCCGAACAAAAAGTGGAATAACACGCGATCAAAAAAACGGATATAAATAAACATGGTACCGCTGAAAACATCATATTGTCCCGCAAAAAACAAGCTCCCGTACAGCATCACCAGTGAAAAAGTAAAAAGTTATAGCTCTCTGAATAAAGCGATGCAAAAATAATTACTTTTTATGTAAAATAGTATTTATTGTATAAAAGCACCAAAACATAAAAAAGATATAAATGAGGTATCGTTGTAATTGTACTGACCCAAAGACTAAAACTGCCTTATCAATTTTACCACACGCAGAACAATGTAATTACCCCCCCAACAGAAATTCATGAACTGCTGGTTTTTGCTCATTCTGTCTCTCAAAAATCGGAATAGAAAGCGATCAAAGAATGTCATGTGCCCAAAGGTGGTACCAATAAAAATGTCAACTCGTACCACAAAAAATAAGACCTCACGTGACTCTGTGGGACAAAATATGGAAAAATTATAGCTCTCTAAACGTAGTGATGCAAAAACTATTTTTTGCAATAAAAAGCGTCTTTTAGTGAGTGACAGCTGCCAAACATAAAACCCGCTATAAAAACCCGTTATAAATAGTAAATCAAACCCCCCTTTATCACCCCCTTAGATAGGGGAAAATAATAAAATAAAAAAATTGTATTTATTTCCTTTTTCCGGTTAGGGTTAGGGCTAAAGTTAGGATTAAGGTTGAGTCTAAAGTTAGGGCTAGGGTCAGGCGATGATGTAAGTTTCCGACCAGCACGCAGTGCGCATGCCCGAGAAATGTAGGGAGAGCGCAGGCGTCGGGCATGTAACTCGAACACAGGAGACGGCGCACAGACGCAAGTGAGATGATTGATACCTCTGAGGCCGTTGACACAGGACGAGAAGACATACCTCCCTGACACAATAGCTGTAAGTCGGACAAATCATAAAACTGTGTATTTCAGCGTTCCTAGTGATCAGAAACCTAAGAGACACAGTCACAGAATGCAGCCTTAGTGCTGCTGAAAGTGGCTCTTACTTAAAAAGGCCCTGGGGGGTGACAGGTTCCCTTTAAGGGCATAAAAAATTATTGCCATATTTCCGTCTTTTTCACAAATAAACGCAAGTTATATTGAATAAATATTACCACTACCATGAAGTACAATATGTCACGAAAAAACAATCTCAGAATCGCCAAGAACTGTTGAAGCGTTCCAGAGTTATAACCTCACAAAGGGACAGTGGTCAGAATTGTAAAAATTGGCCTGGTCATTATTGTGCAAAACCCCCTTGGAGATAAGGGGGTTAACATTGATGCCGACCCACCAGAGGCTGCGCACTGACGTTGATGTGCAACGCATAGCAGTGACATTTAAAGGCTGCCGACATCACTGCTATGTGCTATGCACTGACATCAGCGCCATGCGCATAGCAGTGACATTCAAAGCCCGCCGTCCTATCAGAGGCCGCGTGCATCCTTTCATTGAGCAGCGGCCTTTAACATCACTGCTATGCGCCGCGAGAAGACTCAGCGCGCAGTCCATAGCAGACAGTGACGTTACTGGCGGCCATAATGACAATGACAAAGGTATGGGCCTATTACCGTATTTTTCGGACCATAAGACGCACTTTTTCCCCAAAAAAATTTTGGGGAAAATGGGGGTGCGTGTTATGGTCGCAACATACTCACAAATCCAGTGGCGGCGGTCCCGTGGCGGCGGTTCCGATGAGCCTCCCTGTGCTCTGTGGTACGGTGGTGTCGGGGCTCTGTAGTGTGGCTGCAGCGGGGCTCTGTGCTGCATGGGGGCTCCGCTGGCATTTCGTTATAGCCAGAAGTCCCCCCGCAGGTCCGTTGCACTTGCTGCAATGCGGTGGCCTCCAGAAAGTTGGCCGCACATACTCAAATTAAAATCTCGGCAACGAGATCTCGTCCCGAGATCTCGTCTCCCGAGTTCTCGGGACAAGATCTCGTTGCGGATATCTGACTCTGAGCATGCACGGCCATCTTTCCGGAGGCCTCCGCCTGCCAGCAAGTGCAACGGAGGTGCTTGGGGGCTTTCTGGCTATGACGAAATGCCAGCGGAGCCCCCCACGCAGCACAGAGCCCTGCTGCAGCCACACTACAGAGCCCCGACACCACCGCACCACAGAGCACAGGGAGGCTGCATTGGAACCACCGCCACGGGACCACCGCCATGGGACTTGTAAGTATATTGCCAACCCACGGACACAGCCACCCCACAGAGCACAGCCACCCCACAGAGCAAGCCACCCCACAGAGCACAGACACCCCACAAAGCACAGACAACCCACAGAGCACCCCTGCAACACAGAGCACCACCACCGCACCAGCCTGGACCACGGAACGACCCTGTGACCACTCCTCTACCTGTGCTGATCCCTTCCCAGGTAAGCTGAATTCGGACTGTAAGATGGACCCCCATTTGACACATTATTTTTTTTCCCCTATTTTCCTTCTGAAAATTTGGGGTGCGTCTTAAGGTCCGGTGTGTCTTATAGTCCGAAAAATACAGTACTCACTATTATAAACTACTTCTGACATATGTCTATAATGTGTCATAACTTTTTCCAAAAGGTGAGTACATTAAGGCTTCAATATCAGACACACTTTATGGTACAGTACTTGCAACAAGAGACTTTTAATAGAATAGATTATGATTTGGCCTTAAATTAGTAATTGTTCACAGAACCTAATGATACAATGGCGTAATTCAGTAAAAAAAAACACAAAAAAATTATTCAGGCTCTCGTTCATAGTATTTGGGAGTGGTTCCTAGCTTTTATAATCTTTTCTTCTGAATCTGTAGCTCTGATTGGGACATTTATTTATTATTTTCCATTTGCGCATTTAAATTGTACCCATAAATATGCCCAAAGCCAGGTGATGGTGTGAATGTGTGAATAAGAGTGTATGTAATTGTTGGTAGATAAAAAAGGGAAAATTGCTAAGTAGATCAGTGTCAGGAGATGTCGTTTAAGGACACTCATTTATCTGTTCTGTAGAACCTTCATGAGGCTGAGACTAAAACGCTGCTCATTTATAAGAGGTTTGTAAATGAGTGCCCTTTACAAAATTGCAAAACATATATAATCCAGCCTGACAAAGGTTCAGGTAATATCAATAATGGAAATAGGAGCATAAAATTATCTCTGTACATTTTAGCATTACATAAATATCTTGCAGTCTCCAATGTGGATTGCTTCAATGTACGTTTACTTTACAGACTTGGACTTGGAAATAGATGAACAGGAAAATTCCCGGTGGGCCCATGTGAAGTCTTGCTAATGAGCAATACCTCTACACTTCATTAAGGTACTGTCATATCTCCACCAGAACCTGATGCTGCGACTTTTGCTTCTGTTGCCAGGCGCCGTCGTATTCATTCTGCGGGCGGCGCTAGTGACAGAGTTGTCAGAACCAGAAGCCCTGCAAGACATGTTCTGTCCAGACACTAAGGTTCGAGTGGCTGAGACCTGTAGTGCCATCCTGTCGGGCATTATAGGTGTGCCGACATGTACGTACTGCACTCCAAAGACTTTATTATTATTTTTATTATTATTATTCCTTTTTATAGCGCCATTTATTCCATGGCGCTTTACATGTGAGAGGGGGCGAATATAGGCAAGTACAATAAATATGAGCAATACAGGATGCACATAAGTACAGAAGGAGAGAGGACCTCCCGCGAAGGCTCACAGTCTACAGGGGATGGGTGAGGATACACTCGGAGAGGGTAGAACTGGTCATGCGGCGGTTCAGTAGACTGAGGATCACTGCTGGTTGTAGGCTTGTCGGAAGAGGTAGGTCTTCAGGTTCTTTTTGAAGATTTCCATGGTAGGCGAGAGTCTGATGTGTTGGGGTAGAGAATTCCTGAGTATAAGGGAGGCACGGGAGAAGTCTTGTATGCGGTTGTGGGAAGAAGAGATAAGGGGAGACGTGCTGTCCAATCAGAGGTGGAGGGGCGGAGTAAAATAATGGCTGCCTCGCTGCTCAGCTTCATCCCATCTGTGGAAGCTGAGGAGCGAGGTTCCTGATGGTTCACCTGCCCCACAGAGACTGCGATCGCCGCCGCTGCCGCCGTCGCCTGCCGCCGCCCACTGCTGCCCGCCGCCGCCACAGCCTCTGACTGCCCCACCGCTGCTCCTGAGGACAGGTACTGACCCCTCCTGTCCTCCACTCCCCCCAATCTCCACTCTCTCCCCCTTGTCTCCCCTGATCACCACCTGCTCTGGTGATCTCCCCTAATTCTCCTGCTGCTGCATTATCTCCACTCTTAGGGCACCATTTGCTCCCCTCCTCCCCTCCTAAACCCCCCTGCGCCTGACAGCTCCGTTTGATCTCCCCCTCCCCTGGTAATCACCCCCCCACTGAACACCCCTGATCACCCCCTGCCCCCCCAATCACCTGCTGACGCTGTCTGCATCTGCTGGTCCTGTGCTCTCCTCCTGCCCCCACCTGCACCTGACAGCCCCATCCTCCCCTGGTGATCACTCTCTGCCCCCCTGATCACCCCATTTCCATTTCAGGGACAACACTGACAGCCCTCACCGCGATGACCCGAATTTTGATAGACTGTTCAAAATTTGGCCGGTCATCGAACACTTCAACAACAAATTTGCTGTAGTGTACATTCCCGAAAGGGAAATTTGTGTGGATGAATCCCTCATCCACTTCAAAGGGAGGCTTCAGTTCCGTCAGTACCTGCCCAGCAAGAGGGCGAGGTACGGGATAAAACTCTACAAGCTGTGTGAGAGTACCTCAGGGTACACTCACAGCTTTAGAGTTTACGAAGGGAAGGACACCAAGATCCAGCCCACAGAATGTCCACCTGCTCTGGGGGTGAGTGGGAAAATAGTGTGGGATTTGGTCCACCCACTGCTTGATAAAGGTTACCATCTGAACGTTGATAAATTTTATACAAGCATCACACTATTTCAATCCCTATCTGCCAGAGCTACCGCAGCTTGCGGTACTGTGCGCAGAAACAAGAGGAGTCTCCCTTTGCCGCTAATTGAGCAGCCTCTCCCAAAGGATGAGAGCCGAGCCCAATGTAGCGGCAACATGCTTGTGGTCAAGTTCAAAGACAAAAGAGACGTCTTTTTCTTGACCACAATCCATGGTCCCAGCACCACGGCCACCACGATTCGTGGTACCCCAGCACAGGTTCACAAACCGGACTGTGCCCTGGGGTACAACAAACACATGGGGGGAGTTGATCTTTCTGATCAAGTCTTCCAGCTCTATAGTGCCTTGCAGAAGACGAAGGTGTGGTATAAAAAACTGGCTGTCCACATCGTGCAAATGGCACTGTATAACGCATACGTGCTATCACGATGTGCAGGCCAGACCAACAACACCTTCAGTTCCAGGAGGCGGTGATAAAGGCCATGATTTTTGGAGAGGAGGATGGAGCGCGCCCCAGCACCCCTGGAACTCAAGTTTCCCCCATGGTACCAGGGCAACATTTTCCCAGTGAGGGGATAAGAAAAAGGTGCCGGGTGTGCTATAAAAGGGGGACAAGAAAAACACTCGTTTCCATTGTGAAACGTGTCCTGACAAACCTGGACTGTGCTTGAATGAATGCTTCCGAATTCATCACACGTCCGTGGACTAAACACATCCTGACATTCCCCTACAGAACTCACCCACACAAGCCTGACATACACACACACACCAACCTGACGTACACTACGCCACACACACCAACCTGACGTAGTGTATCAGGTTGGTGTGTGTGGCGTAGTGTACATCAGGTTTGTGTGTGTGGCGTAGTGTATGTCAGGTTGGTGTGTGTGTGTGTGTGTGGTGTATACTACACCACACACACACCAACCTGACCTACACTACACCACAAGCCAACCTGACATGCACTACACCATACACACCAACCTGACGTAGTGTGTCAGGTTTGTGTGTGTGGCGTACTGTACGTCAGGTTGGTGTGTATGTGTGGTGTATACTACAGCACACACACACCAACCTGACGTACACTACACCACACACCAACCTGACGTACACTACACCACACACACCAACCTGACGTAGTGTGTCAGGTTGGTGTGTGTGGCGTAGTGTACATCAGGTTTGTGTGTGTGGCGTAGTGTATGTCAGGTTTGTGTGTATGTGTGGTGTATACTACACCACACGTACACTACACTACACCACACGCCAAACTGACATGCACTACACCACACACACCAACCTGACGTAGTGTGTCAGGTTGGTGTTTGTGGCGTAGTGTACATCAGGTTTGTGTGTATGGCGTAGTGTACGCCAGGTTGGTGTGTATGTGTGGTGTGTACTACACCACACACACACACCAACCTGACATGCACTACACCACACACACCAACCTGACGCAGTGTGTCAGGTTTGTGTGTGTGGCGTATTGTACGTCTGGTTGGTGTGTATGTGTGGTGTATACTACACCACACACACACCAACCTGACGTACACTACACCACACACCAACGTGACGTACACTACACCACACACCAACGTGACGTACACTACACCACACACACCAACCTGACGTAGTGTCAGGTTGGTGTGTGGCGTAGTGTACATCAGGTTTGTGTGTGTGGCGTAGTGTACGTCAGGTTGGTGTGTATGTGTGGTGTATACTACACCACACACACACCAACCTGACGTACACTACACTACACCACACATCAACGTGACGTACACTACACCACACACACCAACCTGACGTAGTGTGTCAGGTTGGCGTAGTGTACGTCAGGTTTGTGTGTATGTGTGGTGTATACTACACCACACACACCAACCTGACGTAGCGTGTCAGGTTGGTGTTTGTGGCGTAGTGTACATTAGGTTTGTGTGTGTGGCGTAGTGTACGTCAGGTTGGTGTGTATGTGTGGTGTATACTAAACCACACACACACCAACCTGACGTACACTACACCACACACCAACCTGACGTACACTACACCACACACACCAACCTGACCAGGGGCGTGCTGGCTTATGAAAAGGGCGGTGGATAGTATAGTCATGAGGGCGCCATGCTCCAACCCATTCTCCGCCCCTTCCCCCGCCTATTCTCTGCCCCAACCAAAGGGGGGGGGAATGAAATGACAAAAATTATCAGTAATGTACCCCTTTCTTAACCACTACCCACATCCAGTAGTAATGCACCCCCTTTTAACCCCAACCCAGTAGTAATACACCTTTTTACCGCCACCCCATCCAAAAGTAATGCACCCCCATACACTGACCATATAGTAGAAGATATCAGCATTACATAGGCACTCTTCAGACCTCACAATTTACATGTGCCACACTTATGGAAAAGGAGAAGAGGAGGAGGAGGTGGAAAAGAAGAAGAGGAGGAAGAGGAGGCGGTAATCTCTCCCCCCCCTAACGAGCAGCTGGTGGATCGCGATCCCCAATCAACCTCCATATTAATGCTAATGGTCCAAGTAATTAGATTACCAGGACTGCCAACGACAACTTCCATGTGTGGTATAGACTCCAAAATGGTACCTTCTTCACTGGGGCCACCGGCTCTTGTGAAGGACATGCACCTCTACAGTATATACACCTCTATATACACCTCACAGCCCCCCCATGCACCTCTATATACATCACAGCCCCCCCATGCACCTCTACAGTATATACACCTCACAGACCGTGTATATACTGTAGAGGTGCATGGGGCCGGGGGCTGTGAGGTGTATACACTGTAGAGGTGCATGATGCACCTCTACAGTGTATACTACACCTCACAGCCCCCATGCACCTCTACAGTATATACACCTCACAGACCCCACCCATGCACTTCTACAGTATTTACATCTCACAGACCCCCATGATGCACCTCTCTATATACATCTCACAGCCCCCAAGAACCTCTACAGTATATACACTTCAAAGACCCCCACCTCTATAATACACCTGACCTCACACAGACAGCCCCTGACTGTGCTTTACAGGGTTCAGCTCCTCAGAGGTGACTCACAGCCGCCTCGCGCTTCCCGCCCTCACACAGGAGAAGTCTCTCCATGGCAACGGGCACAGCGCAGGAGCCCCGCCCACTCTCGTCATGTGACCCTCGCCACTGCTCCCGCAGCCTCTTCCCCGCCCGCCCTCTCGCCATCTCGCGTCACCGCAGCCGCAGGTCCTTGTCCTCCGTCCAGGGCCGGCTCCAGGTTTTTATGGGCCCCGGGCGAAAGAGCCTCAGTGGGCCCCTTTAACACAGACCACGATTCATGATGCACAGATACGGCAGAGAAATATGGGTATAGTACAATGCCAAATACTTCACTTCTTCCATTACATGAGTGATATCTATTGTAAATTGTACAATAGCTCAAAAACCGCCAAATCCTCACAGCGCACAGTACAGACCGGACAGTACAGTCCTCCATACAATATTATGGGCACCACAGTCTCCCCCTCATCACCCATATAATACCCCATGCAGGATGTCACCCCCCCATATAATGCTCCATACAGAACACTGGACCCAAAATAATGCTCCATACAGAATATTGGACCCAATATAATGCTCCATACAGGATACTGGTCCCCATATAATGCTCCATACAGGATACTGGTCCCCATATAATGCTCCATACAAAATATGGAGCTCTCCTCTGCGCTGTACTGCGTTCTGCACTGTTACAGCTCAGGAAAGGGCGCTGTGGAAAGACTCCCCATTATCATCATGATTGCCTCCCCATCATCATCAATGCCTGCCCATCATCATCATCTTCTCCCCATCATCAATGCCTGCCCATTATCATCAATGCCTGCCCATTATCATCATCTTCTCCCCATCATCATCAATGCCTCCCCATTATCAGCAATGCCTGCCCATCATCATCTCCTCTCCTCCCCATCATCATCAATGTCTGCCCATCATCATCTTCTCCCCATCATCAATGCCTGCCCATTATCATCATCTTCTCCCATCATCATCAATGCCTCCCCATTATCAGCAATGCCTTCCCATCATCATCTTCTCCCCATCATCAATGCCTCCCCATTATCAGCAATGCCTGCCCATCATCATCTTCTCCCCATCATCAATGCCTCCCCATTATCAGCAATGCCTGCCCATCATCACGCACAGACAGCACACAAGCATTCTCTCACATACATACACACACACACATACATACACACACAAAGCACCGCACTACATACACACACAGAGACACACACACAGAGACGTCTTACCTGTTCAGCGTCCCCGCGCTCTGTGCCACAGCCAGCCGCTGAATGATGACGTCATTCAGCGGCCGGCTGTGAGAGGAAGCGCCGGTGCCCCCTGGAGCCCGGAGCTGCGGCAGTGGAGGCACAGGAGAGGTAAGTATTGTTGCCAGCTGCTGCCGGGGCCCTGAGCAGGCGGGGGGGCCCAGTGGCGGCGCTGACACCGCTCTCCGCGTGGGGGTGCCAGACTGCGAGTGGGCCCCCCGCCTGCTCAGGGCCCCGGCACTGGCCCGGGTGTGCCGGGTGCTGACGCCGGCCCTGCCTCCGTCCTGCGGCGGTCATGGAGCGCCCACCCAGATCGGATTCGGAGGCGCCGGCCGACTCCGAGGGCGCACCGGGACACGTCCCGGTGTCCCGGTGGGCCAGCACGCCCCTGAACCTGACGTAGTGTGTCAGGTTGGTGTGTGCGGCGTAGTGTACATCAGGTTTGTGTGTGTGGCGTAGTGTACGTCAGGTTGATGTGTATGTGTGGTATATACTACACCACACACACACCAACCTTACGTACACTACACCACACGCCAACCTGACATGCACTACAGTACACACACAAACCTGACGTAGTGTGTCAGGTTGATGTTTGTGGCGTAGTGTACATCAGGTTTGTGTGTGTGGCGTAGTGTACGTCAGGTTGGTGTGTGTGTGGTGTATACTACACCACACACACACCAACCTGACGTACACTATACTAAACCACACGCCAACCTGACATGCACACCACACACACCAATCTGACGTAGTGTGTCAGTTTGGTATGTGTGGCGTAGTGTACATCAGGTTTGTGTGTGTGGCATAGTGTACAGTGGAGCTAATTTTCCATTCAAAAAGTCAAATGGCGCTCCTTCCCTTCTGAGCCCTGCCGTGCGCCCAAAGTGGTTTATGACCACTTATGAGGTATCGTTCTACTCAGGAGACATTGCCCAACAAATTTTAGGATCCATTTTATCCTGCTGCCCATGTGAAAATGAAAAAATTGATGCTAAAAGAAAATTTTTGTGAAAAAAAGTACTTTTTCATTTTCACGGATTAATTTGTGAAGCAACTGGGGGTTAAAAGTGCTCACTATGCATCTAGATAAGTTCATTGGGGGGTCTAATTTCCAAAATGGGGTCACTTGTGGGGGTGCTTCAATGTTTAGGCACACAGGGGCTCTCCAAATGCGACATGGTCGATTGGAGCTAATTTTCCCTTCAAAAAGTCAAATGGCGCTCCTTCCCTTCCGGGCCCTGCCGTGCGCCCAAACAGTGGTTTATGACCACATATGAGGTATCGGTGTACTCAGGAGACATTGCCAAACAAATTTTAGGATCCATTTTATCCTGCTACCCGTGTGAAAATGAAAAAATTTATGGCAAATGAAAATTTTTGTGAAAAAAAAGTACTTTTTCATTTTCACAGATTAATTTGTGAAGCACCTTGGGGTTAAAAGTGCTCACTGTGCATCTAGATAAGTTCCTTGGGGGGTTTAGTTTCCAAAATGGGGTCAGTTGTGGGGGTGCTCCAATGTTTAGGCACACAGGGGCTCTCCAAATGCGACATGGTGTCCGCTAACTATTGGAGCTAATTTTCCCTTCAAAAAGTCAAATGGTTCTCCTTCCTTCCGGGCCCTGCCGTGCGCCAAAACAGTGGTTTATGACCACATAAGAGGTATCAGTGTATTCAGGAGACATTGCCCAACAAATTTTAGGATCCATTTTATCCTGCTGCCCGTGTGAAAATGAAAAAATTGATGCTAAAAGAAAATTTTTGTGAAAAAAAAGTACTTTTTCATTTTCACGGATTAATTTGTGAAGCACCTTGCGGTTAAAAGTGCTCACTATGCATCTAGATAAGTTCCTTGGGGGGGTCTAGTTTCCAAAATGGGGTCACCTGTGGTGGTGCTCCAATGTTTAGGCACACAGGGGCTCTCCAAATGCGACATGGTGTCCGCTAATGATTGGAGCTAATTTTCCCTTCAAAAAGTCAAATGGAGCTCCTTCCCTTCCGGGCCCTGCCGTGTGCCCAAACAGTGGTTTATGACCACATATGAGGTATCGGTGCACTCAGGAGAAATTGCCCAACAAATGTTTTGATCCGTTTTATCCTGTTGGCCGTGTGAAAATGAATAAATTGTTGCTAAAAGAAAATTTTTGTTGGAAAAATTATAATGTCCATTTTTTCCCTCCACGTTGCTTTAGTTCTGGTGAAGCACCTGAAGGGTTAATAATCTTCTTGAATGTAGTTTGAGTACCTTGAGGGGTGCAGTTTTTAGAATGGTGTCACTTTTGGGTATTTTCTGCCATTTAGACCCCTCAAAGTGACTTCAAATGTGAAGTGGTCCCTAAAAAAATGGTTTTGTAAATTTTGTTGTAAAAATTAGAAATCACTGGTCAACTTTTAACCCTTATAACTTCCTAACAAAAAAAAAATTTGTTCCAAAATTGTTCTGATGTAAAGTAGACATGTGGGAAATGTTATTTATTAACTATTTTGTGTCACATTACTCTCTGGTTTAACAGAATAAAAATTCAAAATTTGAAAATTGCAAAATTTTCAACATTTTTGCCAAATTTCCATTTTTTTCACAAATAAACGCAAAAATTGTCAATCTTAATTTACCACTAACATTAAGCCCAATATGTCACGAAAAAAACAATCTCAGAATCGCTAGGATCCGTTGAAGCGTTCCTGAGTTATTACCTCATAAAGGGACACTGGTCAGAATTGTTAAAAATGACAAGGTCTTTAAGGTCAAAATAGGCATGAAGGGGTTAAAGAAAAATTAAAAAAAATATATATATTTTTCCTTTCTTTCACTATTACCACAATACTAAAGTTGGCTTAGTCCAACAGTTTATCTAGACACTTAATTAATTGTTTGTTTGTTTTTTAATTAAACATCAAAAAAAGTTTAATATTACGGTGATTCCTGTAGAACATGTTCCTGAAAATATACCAAATCAGAACCAAGTGCTAAACAGGAAAGAATCTTACTGGATTTACCAGCTCCAAACTTTGTTTCCCAATGTTTTGAATGATGTGATAGAGAAAGTCTGAATAATATTGAGCACAGTGGCCTCCATAATCCTTAAAAGGATGAACTTTGGGACCACCAGAAGTCTTCCTAGACCTGGCCGTCCAGCCAAACTGAGCAATCGTGGGAGAAGAGCCTTGGCGAGAGAGGTAAAGAAGAACCCCAAGATCACTGTGCTCCACAGATGCAGTAGGGAGATGGGAGAAAGTTCAACAAAATTAACTATCACTGCAGCCCTCCACCACCTCCTCTCCTCAGTGCAAGACATATGAAAGTCGCATAGAGTTTTCTAAAAACACATGAAGGACTACCACACTATGAGAAATAAGATTTTCTGGTCTGATAAAAAGAAGATAAAACTTTTTGGTGATAATTCTAAGCTGTATGTGTGGAGAAAACCAGGCACTGCTCATCACCTGCCTAATACAATCCCAACAGTGAAACATGGTGGTGGCAGCATCATGCTATGGGGGAGTTTTTCAGCTGCAGGGACAGGACGACTGGTTGCAATTGAGTGAAATATGAGTGTGGCCAAGTGCAGATCTATCCTGGATGAAAACCTCTTCCAGAGTGCTCTGGACCTCAGATTTGGCCAAAGGTTCACCTTCCAACAAGAAAATTACCCTAAGCATACAGCTAAAATAACAAAGGAGTGGCTTCAGAACAACTCTGTGACCATTTTTGACTGGTCCAGCCAGATCGCTGACTTAAACCCAATTGAGCATCTCTGGAGAGACCTGAAAATGGCTGTCCACCAACTTTCACCATCCAACCTGACGGAACTGGAGAGGAACTGCAAGGAAGAATGGCAGAGGATCCCCAAATCCAGGTTTGAAAAACTTGTTGCATCATTCCCAAAAAGACTCATGGCTGTACTAGATCAAAAGGGTGTTTCTGCTCAATACTGAGCAAAGGGTCTGAATACTTATGTTCATGTGATATTTCAGTTTTTCTTTTTTAATAAATTTGCAAAAATTTCTACATTTCTGTTTTTTTCAGTCAAGATGGGGTGCAGAGTGTATATTAATTGGAAAAAAATGAACTTTTTTGAATTTATCAAGTGGTTGCAATGAAACAAAGAGTGAAAAATGTAAAGGGTTCTGAATACTTTCCGTACCCACTCTAAGTACTGTTAATATAGCAATGTAAAGCAAACATACACTGTGTGTGTGCAGCATGAGGATAAGGACAATAGGTTTAGTATGAATAAGATAGAAGCATCTATCAGTCTGCAGTGAGCATGGCTGTAGAAAAGCAGAGCTGTGGGAGGCAGAAATCCCCAAAGCAGCTAGACAGGAGTGGGCTACAAGGATACCCTGTCAACCGGTCCTGGAAGATAGTTGTTACTATTCTAGCCAGGATAGGATGCGAAGGTACACCTGTAATAGCGCTAGATAAGAAAGGTGAAGGCCATAGCAGGAAAGCCTGGCAAGTTTTACACTTGTGTAATTACGGTAAATTGTACCTTTAAAATGCCAAGTTTGTAATGTATAAGAAGAAGACCTCTGTATGATACAGAAGAATTGTTCTGCAAATGTATTGCCTAATATCAATTGTTAGTAGTTCTTTTTAACCCCCTAACCCCTGAAGGTATTTTTATTTTTGTGTGTTTGTTTTTTGCTCCCGTTCTTCCCAGAGCCATAACTTTTTTATTTTTGGTCAAAATAGCCATGTGAATGAGTTGTACATTTGAACGACACCATTAGTTTTAACATATCGTGTACTGGAAAACGGGAAGAAAATTCCAAGTGCGGTGAAATTGCAAAAAAGTGCAATCCCACAGTTGATTTGTTTTTTACCATGTGTACGAAATAGTAAAACTGACCTGCATTATAATTCTCCAGTTCATTACGAGTTCATAGACACCAAACATGTCTAGGTTCTTTTTTATTTAAGTGGTGAAAAAGATTACAAAGTTTGTAAAAAAAAAAAATTGCGCCATTTTCCAATACCCATAGCGTCTCCATTTTTCGAGATCTTAGGTTGAGTGAGGTCTTATTTTTTGCGTGCCGTGCCGACATTTTTAATGATACCATTTTGGTGCAGATTTTTTGATCGTCCAATATTGCATTTTAACCCCTTCACCTCCAAGGGTGATTTGCACGTTCATGACCGGGCCAATTTTTACAATTCTGACCACTGTCTCTTTATGAGGCTATAACTCTGGAACGCTTCAACGGATCTTCGCGATTCTGAGATTATTTTCTCATGACATATTGTACTTCATATAGTGGTAACATTTCTTGAATATAACTTGCGTTTATTTTTGAAAAAAAAAACGCAAATATGGCGAAAATTTTTAAAATTTTGCAATTTTCAAACTTTGAATTTTTATTCCCTTAAAACAGAGAAATATGTCACACAAAATAGTTAATAAATAACATTTCCCACATGTCTACTTTACATCAGCACAATTTTGGAACCAAAATTTTTTTTTGTTAGGAAATTATAAGGGTTAAACGTTGACCAGCAATTTCTCATTTTTACAACAAAATTTACAAAGCCATTTTTTTTAGGGACCACCTCACATTTGAAGTCACTTTGAGGGGTCTATATGGCAGAAAATACCCAAAAGTGACAGCATTCTAAAAACTGCACCCCTCAAGGTACTCAAAACCACATTCAAGAAGTTTATTAACCCTTCAGGTGCTTCACAGGAGTTGAAGCAACGTGGAAGGAAAAAATGAATATTTAACTTTTTAGCCCAAAAAATGAACTTTTACAAACTTTTTTTCATTCTCACAAGGGTAAAAGGAGAAAATGGACAGATAACGTTGTACAATTTCTCCTAAGTACGCCAATACCCCATATGTGGGGGAAAACCACTGTTTGGGCACACAGCAGAACTCATAAGGGAAGGAGCGCCGTTTGACTATTTCAAACCAAAATTGGCTGGAATTGAGATTGGACGCCATGTCGCGTTTGGAGAGCCTCTGATGCGCCTAAACAGTGGAAACCCCCCACAAGTGACACCATTTTGGAAACTAGACCCCCTATGAAACTTATCTAGATCTGTTGTGAGCACTTTGAACCCCAAGTATTTCACAAAAGTTTATAATGCCTGGGTGAGAAAAAAAAATTTCCACAAAAGTGATTTTTTAGTCCCAAATTTTTGATTTTTCCCAAAGAAATTGGACCCCAAAAGTTGTTTTCCAATTTGTCCTGAGTACGTTGATACCCCATATGTGGGGGAGGAACTGTTTGGGCGCACAGCAGGGCTTGAAAAGGAAGTAATAACATTTTGGAATGCAGACGTTAATGGGGACATGTTCCGTTTGCAGTGTCCCAGATGTGCCTAAACAGTGGAAACCCCCCACAAGTGACCCAATTTTAGAAACTAGACCCCCTAAGGAACTTATATAGATCTGTGGTGAGCACTTTGAACCCCCAAGTGCTTCACACAAGTTTATAATGCCCGGGCATGAAAATAAAAAATCCTATTTTTTTCCCACAAAAATTATCTTTTAGTCACCAATTTTTTATTTTCCCAAGGGTAACAGGAGAAATTGGACCACAAGTGTTGTTGTACAATTTGTCTTGAGTACGCTGATACCCCATATGTTGGGGGGAACCACTGTTTGGGCGCACGGCAGAGCTCAGAATGGAAGGAGCACCATTTGACTTTTTCCAACCAAAATTGGCTGGTATTGAGGTTAGACGCCATGCTGCATTTGGAGAGCCCCTGATGTGCCTAAACAGTGGAAACCCCCACAAGTGACCCCATTTGGGAAACTAGACCCCCTAAGGAACATATCTAGATCTGTGGTGAGCAATTTGAACCCCCAAGTGCTTCACACAAGTTTATAACGTAGAGCCGTAAATTTAAAAAATCATGTTTTTTCCACAAAAATGATCTTTCACCCCAATTTTTATTTTCCCAAGGGTAACAAGACCCCAAAATTTATTGTGCAATTTGTCCTGAGTATGCTGATACCCCATATGTGGGAGTAAACCACTGTTTGGGTGCATGGCAGAGCTCGGAAGGGAAGGAGCGCCGTTTGACTTTTTCAACGCAGAATTGGCTGGACGCCATGTCGTGTTTGGAGAGCTCCTGATGTGCCTAAACAGTGGAAACCCCCCACAAATAACACCATTTTGGAAACTAGACCCCTCAAGGAACTTATCTAGATGTGTGGTGAGAACTTTGAACCCCCAGGTGTTTCACTAAAGTTTATAACGCCCGAGCTTGAAAATAAAAAAATCATATTTTTTCCACAAACATGATCTTTTAGTCTCCAACTTTTTACTTTCCCTAGGGTAACAGGAGAAATTGGACCCCAAAAGTTGTTGTCCAATTTGTCCTGAGTATGCTGATACCCCATATGTGGGAGAAAACTACTGTTTGGGCACACGTCAGGGCTCGGAAGGGAAGTAGTGACGTTTTGGATTGCAGACTTTGATGGAATGGTCTGCGGGCGTCATGTCGCGTTTGGAGAGCCCCTGATGTGCCTAAACAGTGGAAACCCTCCACAAGTGACCCCATTTTGGAAAATAGACCCCACAAGGAACTTATCTAGATGTGTGGTGAGCACTTTGAACCCCGAAGTGCTTCACAGAAGTTTATAACGTACAGCCGTAAAAATAAAAATCTTTTTTTTTTACAAAAATGATATTTTGCCCCCAATATTTTATTTTCACAAGGGTAACAGAAGAAATTGTACCCCATGAGTTATTGTGCAATTTGTCCTGAGTACGCTGATACCCCATATGTGGGTGTAAACTGCTGTTTGGGCGCATGGCAGAGCTCAGAATTGGCTGGAATTGAGATCAGACGCCATGTCACATTTGGAGAGCCCCTGTTGTGCCTAAACAGTGGAAACCCACAATTCTAACTCCAACCCTAACCCCAACACACCCCTAACCCTAGTCCCAACCCTAACCATATACCTAACCACAAACCTAACCCTAACACACCCCTAACCCTAAACCCAACCCTAACCCTAATCCTAACTTTAGGCGCAACCCTAACCCTAACTTTAGGCGCAAACCTAACCCTAACCCTAATGGGAAAATTGAAATAAATAAATTTTTTAAATTTTATTATTTTTCCCTATCTAAGGGGGTGATAAAGGGGGTTTGATTTACTATTTATAGCGGGTTTTTATGCTTGGCAGCTGTCACGCAAAAGACGCTTTTTATTGCAAAAAATTGTTTTTGCATCACCACATTTTGAGAGCTATAAATTTTGCATATTTTGGCCCACAGAGTCATGTGAGGAATTATTTTCTGCGGTACGAGTTGACGTTTTTATTGGTACCATTTTTAAGCACGTGACATTTTTTGATCGCTTTTTATTTCGATTTTTGGGAGGTTAGAATGAACAAAAATCAGCAATTCATTAATTTCTTTTGGGGGGGCGTTTATACCGCTGCACGTGTGGTAAAATTGATAAAGCAGTTTTATTCTACGATTACAGCGATTCCTCATAATAATTATTTTTGCATCGCTTTATTCTGCGAGCTATAACTTTTGTATTTTTTCGCTGATGATGCTGTCTTGCAGCTCGTTTTTTGCGGGAGAAGATGACGTTTTCAACATTACCATGTTTATTTATATCAGTCATTTTGATCACGTGTTATTCCACTTTTTGTTTGGCGGTATGATGATAAAGCATTGATTTATGCTTTGTTTTTTTTTTAAGCGGTTCACTAAAGGGGTTAACTAGTGGAACAGGTCTATAGGGTGGGTCGTTACAGACGCGGCGATACCAAATATGTGTACTTTTATTGGTTTGCTTTTTTTATTTACAGGAAGAAATTAATTTATTGGGGAATATTTTTTTTTTCCTTTATTTTGGAATTTTTTTTTTTTACACTTCTTATTTTTATTTTTTTTACTTTTTTACTTTGTCCCAGGGTTGGACATTACAGTATAGGGTCAGATCGCTGATCTCACAGTGTGTACAGCACTCTGTGAGACCAACGATCTCACAGGCAGTGCTGCAGGCTTCCTCAGGGCCTCAGCCTGAGGCGCTGTTCTGTGGGCCTCAGGGGAACATGCAGGGAGCCCCCTCCCTGTGCGATGCTCCCCTGTGCCCCCGGTACACCGCGATCATGTTTGATCGTGGTGTGCCAGGGGTTAATGTGCCGGGAGCGGTCCGTGACCGCTCCTGGCACATAGTGCCGGGTGTCAACTGTGATAAAATGCTGACACCCGGCTGCGATCAGCTGCACTCCCCCCGAGAGCACAGCTGATCGCTTCGACGTACTATACAATCCATGGTCAGATTGTCACGGGTTTCATGGACTGGATAGTACGTCAGTTGGCAGAGAGGGGTTAATGCAAAGTTGTAGCGTTTGAAAAAAATGCAGTTCTCGCGTTTTGACTTTTTTTTCATTACACCGTTTAACAATTGGGTTATTCTTTTTTATGTTGATAGATCGGGCGATTCTGAACATGGCAAATTGAAACACCAGAAATTACATTTTCATTCCTATCCCACTCTAAAAATGCATGAAAGAACAATTAGAATGTCATATATACCCTAAAAGAGTATCAGTAGAAACTACAGTTCATCACATGAAGCAAAAACCATTAAAACATGTTCATCGATGGAAAAATACAAAATTTATTGGTCTCAGAATATGGCATCACAACTTCACAAGCTAATTTTTATTTATTTTTTTACCAAGTTCAGATTTTTTTTTTAATCACTAAAAATTTTAAAAAGTTACAATTTTGGTAATGACATAATCATAATAACCTTGGAGATCATGTCGCCAGGTAATTTTTATCACTCAATGATCTCAATAAAACATAAAAAAAAATGGAATGGCACTTTTTTTGTTTCACACCATTTGTATATTTTTCACACTTTTCAGTACATTTTATAGTCCAGTAAGTCATGATATTTAAAACTACCAATCATCCTACATAAAACATCCCAGGAAGCTGCTAAGTTAATAGAAAAGATAACAAAAAAAGTTATGGGTCTTTGGAAGATGAGGAGAAAAAAGCAAAAGCACAAAGGCAAACATTGGTACACACAGGAGGCTTAAGATAGAAAGGATTTAAAAAAATTAAAAAACCATAGCTGAAAATTAAAAAGAGGTGTTCCCATGTAATGGATCCTCATGAGTTAAATAAAATTCAGAAATTAGACGAGGACAGTTTTGTAATCTGAGTATTCAGCAACACTCTTCCGTCCATTTTTAGGCAAATATTCATATTTTACTAAAACAGTTAAATTCCTAATCCCTAGAATATGATCTTATGTGAGATATCACAGCAAAAGTTCACATACTGAGAATAATACATGCTCTTCACCCTGCTGGCCGAGATACCGAGAATCTTTTCTTCGGACTCACCTTGATTCACCTTTTTGGCTTTCAAAATCAGGATACTTATAAGCCAAACCTTCAAAATGACTTCATCTACATGGATCAATAGACTATTGACCTCTAGTGATTTCTGGAGTGGATTTATCCACCATTAGAGGTTATCTGGTCATCCAAATAATTCATTATAAGTAATTTTCACATTTGCTCAGCTTATTAAACTGATTTTGCATTTACATTTTATTGCTATTTAGTATTCACAATTTGACTGATGTCATGTAGAATTAATTTTTGGGGGGGCTTCATTTATGGTTTATCTTCCAAAGAATAACTATGCTAATCATCTTAAATACATAGTCAGGAGTTTTGGACTTTCCTGGTGTCTTAACATTTACATTTTTTTTCAATTGCTTCAGAGGACAAAAAGGGAAATAAGGGAAATAAGGGTGTACTATGCATTTTACCGCTCTCTTGTATCAAAAGTCTCATAGAAATCCTGCCAAGAACAGAGGGATTAATCTCCTGCTGACCTGGTCAGTTGTGAGGGAGGAAAAAAAGGGCAGTGCTGAAATTGGAACTGTACTTTTACTACCTTGACATAAATCAATATTATAACTCTAAGAAACATTTCAATATGTGATATTGTGATATTCTCCACTGATAAGCCATTCTTCTACTCTTCCCTGCTTCCTCAACTCATATTCCACTAAAAAAAATCTCAACCACATTTTGCACAAGATGGTACTACCATCATAGTGTTAGGTTACATCTCTTATTATCCTCTAAGAAAAATGGAGAGCAGAAGGAGGCAGGAGAAGTCAGGCAGAAGGAGGCACAGAAATATTGTACATAGGTTTCTAACAAGTCTTTTATCTCACTGTAGAGCTGGATTCAAGTCTACACTGCTCAGTACTGCTCAATTCTGCTGTTTTTTTCTGTGTACTAACTAATTAATGAAGAAAAAGAATATATCTGTTATGTTTTGGTAGCTGAGGAGAGCAGGCAAAAATGGCAATACACCAGAAAGGTTGGAATCTATTGGATTGCAGTACCCTGATTAACCACCACAACTAAAGGCAGCCGTGGAGAGT
This sequence comes from Oophaga sylvatica, assembly GCA_033576555.1. Taxonomy (NCBI): domain Eukaryota; kingdom Metazoa; phylum Chordata; class Amphibia; order Anura; family Dendrobatidae; genus Oophaga; species Oophaga sylvatica. The sequence goes on along the minus strand of JARQOD010000003.1, from coordinate 353,516,593 downwards.
TCCTACGTTGGTCCTAGACGCCTCTTCACAGCCTGAGAGATTAACTACACCTAAAGATAGAAAGAGGAAAGCTATCTGCCCCGGAGCAGATCCCCAAAGAACATAGGAAACCCCCAAACATGTAATGGCGGTTAGACAAGAGGAAATACAGACACAGACAGAAAATAGTATGAGCAAACTCTGGGCCCAATCTGCCTAGACAGAAAAGGATAGAAAGGATACTCACTGCAATCCAAAAAAACCCCTATAAAATGCCAACAATACTGATTGCAAAAACACCTGAGATCACACGACCTCTACCACCTAAATCAGTTCTCTTGGTGTAACAAAACTAAGCCGCAGCCACTGAAAAAACTAGAAAAGGCAAATGAACAAATAACAGTGGCTCCAGCGGAACTGAGAGGAGCCCAAGCCCCCCGGGGGGGACCTGGCTAACCTCACAGAAATGCAGAGAAATATGCAAATGGAAAGCACAAAAACAAAAACAGAAAATATCTTATCTGAAAGCAGAAGAGGCAAGACTCAGCAAGCTTCCAAGTGAACCAGGAACCACCGTTGAGACAAGAACAATTGATCACCGGCAACCATGATGGGAGGGAACCTTCATGATATCAAGCCAGTCTGTGACTCCTGATTGCCAATCCTCATTGAATGGTTCAGTACTGTTTGTAACCACCAGAGGGAGCTTTGCTCAGAATTCATTTCCAAAACATTCACAACAGTACCCCCCCCTTTAGGAGGGGTCACTGAACAATCATTTGTGCAAACAGGTCGGTCAGGATGAGCTCTGTGATACGCACAGATCAGTCTCCTAGCATGGATGTCCGAAGCAAACACCCAAGAATTGTCCTCCTGAACATAACCTCTCCACTTAACCAAATACTGGAGTTTCCGTCTAGAAAAACGAGAATCCAATATTTTCTCAACCACATACTCCAGATTGCCCTCAACTAGTGTTGAGCGATACGATACCGCAAGTATCGGGTATCGGCCGATATTAGCTCTATCGGCCTTTCGATACTTAGTTCCGATATTTTCGTCTTATCGGATACCGGAATCGGGATTGTCACTGTCACTGTCAGTGTCCGTCGGTCGGGTCTGTCAGGATTCAGCGGCACTTACCTGGCAGAAGATCTCCGGCGGTCACGGGCTGGACTGCTTCATGGCCGCCATCATCTTTCCCCGGTGGTCACATGCAGTTTCTCGCGATAACTGCAGTGACTGCTGGGTAATCCCGGCCGTAAAGCAGTCAGTCCGATGACGTCACCGCCAGGGAAGCAGGTAATCAGCTGTGCTGCGTCGCGATGACAGGCTCTGCCTGTCATTGCGATGTAGCAGAGCTGGATCGTCGTGGGACTGTCGTTACTATGGACTGCGTCGAACAGGTGGTATACTGTTGGTTTGTTTTTTTTCTTTTTTTACAGGAGATCGATGGCGTCGCAGGAATGAGTGTATAATAAAATTAATGAAAACTGTGTTGTCTCTTTTATTTCATTAAAAGACTTTTTTCTTGCTTTGTCTTTTTTTTATACATTTAATAACTTTGGGATTAATAATGGATCGGTGTCTTATTGACACCTCTCCATTATTAACCGGGCTTATTGTCACCGTGCAATCAACGGTGACATTAACCCCTTATTACCCCACTTGCCACCGCTACAGGGCAGTGGGAAGAGCCGGGTAAAGTGCCACAATTGGCACATCTTTTGATGCGCCAAATGTGGGGCTGCTGTAGCCTGGTATTATCAGGCTGTTGAGGGCCAAAATCCATGGGCCTTGACAGTCTTTTAATACCAGGCCGCAGCAGTCTGCATTTTACTTGGCTGGTTAACAAAAATAGGGGGACCCCTACGCCGTTTTTTTTTCGAGGGGATCCCCTATTTTTGTTAACCAGCCAAGCTAAGCAGACTGCTGTGGCCTGGTATTATCAGGCTTGCAAGGTCCATGGATATTGGATCCTTACCAGCCTGAAAAAACAGGCCTCAGCGGTCTGCTTCGTCTGGCTGGTTAACAAAAATAGGGGGGACCCCACGCCAATTTTTTTCGAGGGGATCCCCTATTTTTGTTAATCAGCCAAGATATGCAGACTGCTGTGGCCTGGTATTATCAGGCTGGCAAGGTCCATGGATCTTGGCTCCTTAACAGCCTGAAAATCCAGGCCTCAGCGGTCTGCTTCATCTGGCTGGTTAACAAAAATAGGGGGGACCCCACGCCAATTTTTTTCGAGGGGATCCCCTATTTTTGTTAATCAATTCCCTCTGACGTCACTGATTGTGTCCCTGGCTGACCTGAAGTGAAAGTGGAAAGCAATCAATTAAGCTTTCCACTTCCTCTCCTGTCAGCCAGGAGAGGAACTCATTCATTTGGGGGTTTACTGTGAGGCTGCAGCATTAGCTGCAGTCCCTGCAGTAAACATTAACCCTTTCTGAAGGATTACACCGTGGGACCTGACTGTGCGTGGGATAGGTAAGAATAATTTTGCTTTTTTATTTTATTTTTATTACAGGAAATGGTTTTTGCAGTCAAATAAAAGATGGTCAAAAACATGTGTCTTTATTTCATTAAAATGATTTTTAATTAAAGTGTGTGTGTTTTATTTTTATTTCATGCAATAGGATTAATAATTGATAGTTGTCTAATTGACAGCTCTCAATTATTAACCTGGCTTAAGGTCACCTTTCAATTGCAATGTGGCTTTAACCCCATATTAACCCATTCGCCACCGTTACAGGGCAATGGGAATAGATGGGCAAAGTGCCAGAAAGGGCGAATCTAATTATAGATTTGTCTTTTCTGGGGTGTCTGGGGGCAGATGTTAGTAGCCAGGGGGGGCCAAAAATAATGGTCCCTCTCTGGGCTATTATTATCTGCCCCCATTCGCTGGCTTTGTGTGTCTGGTTGCGAAAATAGGGCGGGAGCCCACGCATTTTTTTTAAACAATTTTACACCTCATATATATATATATATATATATATATATATATACATGTCATTGAATTTGTGACACATATATATATATTTATATTTATAGTTCATACACTTCTACACTGGGTAACTGCTGGGTAATCCCGGCCGTAAAGCAGTCAGTCCGATGACGTCACCGCCAGGGAAGCAGGTAATCAGCTGTGCTGCGTCGCGATGACAGGCTCTGCCTGTCATTGCGATGTAGCAGAGCTGGATCGTCGTGGGACTGTCGTTACTATGGACTGCGTCGAACAGGTGGTATACTGTTGGTTTGTTTTTTTTCTTTTTTTACAGGAGATCGATGGCGTCGCAGGAATGAGTGTATAATAAAATTAATGAAAACTGTGTTGTCTCTTTTATTTCATTAAAAGACTTTTTTCTTGCTTTGTCTTTTTTTTTATACATTTAATAACTTTGGGATTAATAATGGATCGGTGTCTTATTGACACCTCTCCATTATTAACCGGGCTTATTGTCACCGTGCAATCAACGGTGACATTAACCCCTTATTACCCCACTTGCCACCGCTACAGGGCAGTGGGAAGAGCCGGGTAAAGTGCCACAATTGGCACATCTTTTGATGCGCCAAATGTGGGGCTGCTGTAGCCTGGTATTATCAGGCTGTTGAGGGCCAAAATCCATGGGCCTTGACAGTCTTTTAATACCAGGCCGCAGCAGTCTGCATTTTACTTGGCTGGTTAACAAAAATAGGGGGACCCCTACGCCGTTTTTTTTTTCGAGGGGATCCCCTATTTTTGTTAACCAGCCAAGCTAAGCAGACTGCTGTGGCCTGGTATTATCAGGCTTGCAAGGTCCATGGATATTGGATCCTTACCAGCCTGAAAAAACAGGCCTCAGCGGTCTGCTTCGTCTGGCTGGTTAACAAAAATAGGGGGGACCCCACGCCAATTTTTTTCGAGGGGATCCCCTATTTTTGTTAATCAGCCAAGATATGCAGACTGCTGTGGCCTGGTATTATCAGGCTGGCAAGGTCCATGGATCTTGGCTCCTTAACAGCCTGAAAATCCAGGCCTCAGCGGTCTGCTTCATCTGGCTGGTTAACAAAAATAGGGGGGACCCCACGCCAATTTTTTTCGAGGGGATCCCCTATTTTTGTTAATCAATTCCCTCTGACGTCACTGATTGTGTCCCTGGCTGACCTGAAGTGAAAGTGGAAAGCAATCAATTAAGCTTTCCACTTCCTCTCCTGTCAGCCAGGAGAGGAACTCATTCATTTGGGGGTTTACTGTGAGGCTGCAGCATTAGCTGCAGTCCCTGCAGTAAACATTAACCCTTTCTGAAGGATTACACCGTGGGACCTGACTGTGCGTGGGATAGGTAAGAATAATTTTGCTTTTTTATTTTATTTTTATTACAGGAAATGGTTTTTGCAGTCAAATAAAAGATGGTCAAAAACATGTGTCTTTATTTCATTAAAATGATTTTTAATTAAAGTGTGTGTGTTTTATTTTTATTTCATGCAATAGGATTAATAATTGATAGTTGTCTAATTGACAGCTCTCAATTATTAACCTGGCTTAAGGTCACCTTTCAATTGCAATGTGGCTTTAACCCCATATTAACCCATTCGCCACCGTTACAGGGCAATGGGAATAGATGGGCAAAGTGCCAGAAAGGGCGAATCTAATTATAGATTTGTCTTTTCTGGGGTGTCTGGGGGCAGATGTTAGTAGCCAGGGGGGGCCAAAAATAATGGTCCCTCTCTGGGCTATTATTATCTGCCCCCATTCGCTGGCTTTGTGTGTCTGGTTGCGAAAATAGGGCGGGAGCCCACGCATTTTTTTTAAACAATTTTACACCTCATATATATATATATATATATATATATATATATATATATATATATACATGTCATTGAATTTGTGACACATATATATATATTTATATATTATAGTTCATACACTTCTACATAGTATAATAGCCGCTAATTCAATTGACGGCTTTTGTGAAAATGCAGAACCCGACATGAAATGACACTTGGTGTACATAGGGTTAACCATGTCTTTTCATGTCCTTTGCTATCTGATTTGCACAAACAATTACATCAGTCTATGTGTGCAAAATTTCACACCTGTAGGGGTTAATTAAAGGTGTAAATTCGTAGCAAAAAAGTCCGTTTTTTTACAACGAATTTACACCTTTAATTAACCCCTATAGGTGTGAAATTTTGCACACATAGACTGATGTAATTGTTTGTGCAAATCAGATTGCAAACGACATGAAAAGACATGGTTAACCCTATGTACACCAAGTGTCATTTCATGTCGGGTGCTTCTGTCTTTTCACAGAAGCCGGCTTTACCCGGCAATTGAATCAGAGGATATTTTACTATGTAGAAGTGTATAAACTATACATATATGTGTATATATATATATATATATGTCACAATGACATGTATATATATATATTCTATATATATATATATGTATTCTATGTGTGTATATTTAGTGTTTACAAGGAAATAAAGGTTTTTTTTAGTTGCGATATTTTGTTCCCATAGACTTACATGGGACTTCCGGTATCGGAATCGGATATCGCCGATATTTAGTGATATCGGCGATACCATTCCGATCCGATATTTTTAGATATCGAGCAGTATCGCTCAACACTACCCTCAACCAAAACAGGGTCAGGAGGCACAGCCATAGGAACCACTGGCTCGACAAACCTCTTCAATAAGGACTTGTGGAACACGTTATGGATCTTAAATGTCCCTGGAAGAAGTAAACGAAAGGAAACAGGATTAAGAATCTCCATGATCTTATAAGGTCCAATGAACCTAGGCTTAAACTTAGGAGATGCAACTCTCATAGGGATATTTCTTGAGGACAACCAGACCAAGTCCCCCACTTTAAACCGAGGACCATCAGTCCTATGCCGGTTGGCAAACCGCTGGGCCTTCTCCTGAGAGAGGGACAACCTCTCCACTACCTGGTCCCAAATCTGCTGCATACGCTCCACAACAGAGTCAACACCCGGACAGACAGAAGCCTCCGTCTGTCCCGAAGAAAATCGAGGGTGAAACCCAAAATTGCAGAAAAATGGAGACATCAAAGTGGCAGAGCTAGCCCTATTATTAAGAGCAAACTCAGCCAAAGGCAAAAAAGAGACCCAGTCATCTTGATCAGCAGACACAAAGCATCTCAGATAAGTCTCCAATGTCTGGTTTGTTCTCTCAGTTTGTCCATTGGTCTGAGGATGAAAAGCAGAGGAGAAAGACAATTGAACACCAAGTTTAGAACAAAAAGTCCTCCAAAATCTGGAAACAAACTGGACTCCTCTGTCAGACACAATGTTCTCAGGAATGCCGTGTAACCGAACCACGTGCTGAAGGAACAAAGGCACCAATTTGGAGGAGGAAGGCAACTTAGGTAATGGCACAAGATGTATCATCTTGGAAAACCTATCACAAATCACCCAGACAATGGTCATTCTCTGAGAAACAGGGAGGTCGGAAATAAAATCTATAGAGTTATGGGTCCATGGTCTCTTGGGCACAGGCAATGGCATCAACAAACCACTAGAGCGAGAGCAAGGCTTGGAGCGAGAGCAAGTCCCACAGGACTGCACAAATTCCCTGATGTAACGAGACAAAGTAGGCCACCAAAAGGACCGACTCACCAAGTCTCTGGTACCAAAAATTCCGGGATGATCAGCCAACGCGGAACAATGAATCTCAGACATCACACTCTTTTTCCACCAGTCTGGGACAAACAATTTCGCAATAGGGCAGCGCTCGGGTTTATCCTCCTGACACCCTTCCAGAGCCAGTCTCAAATTGGGCCCCAGCGTTTGCTCATACTATTTTCTGTCTGTGTCTGTATTTCCTCTTGTCTAACCGCCATTACATGTTTGGGGGCTTCCTATGTTCTTTGGGGATCTGCTCCGGGGCAGATAACTTTCCTCTTTCTATCTTTAGGTGTAGTTAATTCTCAGGCTGTGAAGAGGCGTCTAGGACCAACGTAGGAATGCTCCACGGCTGCCTTTAGTGGAGGTGGTTAGTCAGGGTACTGCAATAAAATAGATTCCAATCTCTCTGGTGTATTGCCGTTTTTACCTGCTCTCCTCAGCTACCAAAACATAACAGTATCACCGGCCTGTACCACCTAAATCAGTTCTCTGGTGTAACAAAACTAAGCCGCAGCCACTGAAAAAACTAGAAAAGGCAAATGAACAAATAACAGTGGCTCCAGCGGAACTGAGAGGAGCCCAAGCCCCCCAGGGGGGGAACCTGGCTAACCTCACAGAAATGCAGAGAAATATGCAAATGGAAAGCACAAAAACAAAAATAGAAATTATCTTATCTGAAAGCAGAAGAAGAGGCAAGACTCAGCAAGCTTCCAAGTGAACCAGGAACCACAGTTGAGACAAGAACAATTGATCACAGGCAACCATGATGGGAGGGAACCTCCCTTATATCAAGCCAGTCTGTGACTCCTGATTGCCAATCCTCATTGAATGGTTCAGTACTGTTTGTAACCACCAGAGGGAGCTTCTGCTCAGAATTCATTTCCAAAACATTCACAACAATATCTCTGTGCACTGTGTTGTGCATAGGAGAAAACATAGCAGTGTGTCTCTTCCCACCAGCTCAGAGTCAATTGCTAATCAAGATATAGAGGCTGCAGAGGGGAAAACTGGCAAAAATGCATGATACCAGACATGTAATATCCAAAACGATTGTTAATCCTCATGTACACCATGTTCCAAATTATTATGCAAATTGGTTTTAAGTGTTAGAGTGTTTTTTGATTTTTTTTGTAAATGAAACCCATTGATGGTATATTGTCTCAGGGTTCTTTGGATCATTGAAGTCAATCTCAGATACCTGTGATAATTAGTTTGCCAAGTGAGTTCAATAAAAGGAAAACTGGATGTTCCACACTATTAAGCAGGCCAGAGTTTTCAAGTAACATGGGAAAAAAAGGATCTCTCTGCTGCTGAAAAGCATCAAATAGTGCAATACCTTGGTCAAGGGATGAAAACATTAGATATTTCCCGAAAACTTAAGCGTGATCATCGTACTGTTAAGAGATTTGTGGCTGATTCTGAGCACAGACGTGCTTGTGCTGATAAAGGCAGAATGAGGAAGGTTTCTGCCAGGCAAGTTCATCGGATTAAGAAAGCAGCTTCTAAAAAGCCATTACAAACCAGCAAACAGATATTTGAAGCTGCTGGTGCCTCTGGAGTCCCTCGAACCTCAAGGTGTTGGATCCTTCAAAGGCTTGCTGTGTTGCATAAACCTACTATTCGGCCTCCCCTAAACAGTGCTCACAAACAGAAACAGTTGCAGTGGGCCCAGACATACATGAAGACTAATTTTCAAACAGTCTTGTTTACTCATGAGTGTCGAGCAACCCTGGATGGTCCATAAGGATGGAGTAGTGGATGGTTGGTGGATTGACACCACGTCCCAACAAGGCTGTGACGTCAGCAATGAGGTGGAGGAGTCATGTTTTGGGACGGAATCAAGGGGAAACAGCTATTAGGGTCCTTTAAGGTTCCTGAAGGTGTGAAAATGACCTCTGCATAGTATATAGAGTTTCTGACTGACAACTTTCTTCCATGGTATAAAAAGCAGAAACGTGCTTTGAAGAGCAAAATCATCTTCATGCATGACAATGCACCATCTCATGCTGCAAACAATACCTCTGAGTCATTGGGTACTATGGGCATAAAAGAAGATGCACTCATGGTGTGGCCAACATCTTCCCCTGACCTCAACCCTATAGCGAACCTTTGGAGTATCATCAAGCAAAAGATCTATGAGGGTGGGAGGCAGTTCACACCGAAACAGCAGCTCTGGGAGGCTATTCTGACTTCATGCAAATAAATACAAGCAGAAACTCTCCAAAAACTCACAAGTTCAATGGATACAAGAATTGTGAAGGTGATATCAAAGAAGGGTTCCTATGTTAACATGTAACTTGGCCTGTTAGGATGTTTTGGATTTAAGCAGCTTTTTTGTTCAGTGAATGTGACCTCCTAATGCTGCAAATTCCACAAATGAGCATTTTCAGTTCTTTAAAACATATCAAATGTTTAGAAATTCTACTGTGCCTAATAATTTGGAACAGTGCATTTTGAGTTGTTATTCATTTTGGAGATTATACTGTTATCATTGGGAGGTTTCTTCAATAATATTCCATGTATACTCTAAGGCAGACCCGGGCAAGGGGCGGCCCGCGGGCCGCATCCGGCCCGCCGGCTGTCAGTGACCGGCCCGCGGAGGCGCTCCGGCAGTCTCAGGGCCCCTGCATCAGCTGGCACAATACTTACCTCTCCCATGCCTCCGCTGCTGCAGCTCCGGGCTCCACCGGCGCTTTCTCTCACAGCCGGCCGCTGAATGACGTCATCATTCAGCTGCCGGCTGTGTCAGAGAGCGGGGACGCTGGACAGGTAAGACGTGTCTCTGTGTGTGTCTGTGTCTATGTAGTGCGGTGCTTTGTGTGTGTGTGTGTGTGTGTGTATGTATGTGAGAGAGTGCTTATGTGCTGTCTGTGTGTGATGATGGGCAGGCATTGCTGATAATGGGGAGGCATTGATGATGATGATGGGGAGAAGATGATGATAATGGGCAGGCATTGATGATAATGGGCAGGCATTGATGATGGGGAGAAGATGATGATGGGCAGGCATTGCTGATAATGGGTAGGCATTGATGATGATGGGGAGAAGATGATGATAATGGGCAGGTATTGATGATAATGGGCAGGCATTGATGATGGGGAGAAGATGATGATGATGATGATGGGCAGGCATTGATGATGATGGGGAGAAGATGATGATAATGGGCAGGTATTGATGATAATGGGCAGGCATTGATGATGGGGAGAAGATGATGATGATGATGGGCAGGCATTGATGATGATGGGGAGAAGATGATGATAATGGGCAGGTATTGATGATAATGGGCAGGCATTGATGATGGGGAGAAGATGATGATGGGCAGGCATTGCTGATAATGGGGAGGCATTGATGATGATGGGGAGAAGATGATGATAATGGGCAGGCATTGATGATAATGGGCAGGCATTGATGATGGGGAGAAGATGATGATGGGCAGGCATTGCTGATAATGGGGAGGCATTGATGATGATGGGGAGAAGATGATGATAATGGGCAGGTATGTATATATACAGTATACAGTATATATATATATATATATATATATATATGTATATATACAGTAATTGGGTAGAACGGAGTTAATTATATTAGTCCGGCCCTCTAAAACCATCCCAATTTCTCATGCGGCCCCCTGGCAAAATTAATTGCCCACCCCTGCTCTAAGGGGTGCTGACTTTTATTAGACTGACTGTCATTTGCACCAACCACTTACGAAAATCAGAGAAAAATATCATTTGCATAATAATTTGGAACATGGTGTATAAACAAACACATGGTAGTTTATTTTGAAAGGTTACTTGAAAGTAGAATTACCCGTTAAGCGATGGAGTAAAGTGTAATGTGATTCTGCTGATAGGAAAAAGAGGAGAAGTTCCTGCTGGAGTCTCATCTATCTTACATCCAGACACAGTAGAGTGAAAAGGAGGAGGAGGATGTACTGATCTCATGGGACAAATAGAGTAGACTTCTTTATATATTTCTTAATTGTAAATTTAATATGAGACATATAAGTTCTAAAGAAAAGAAGGAGATCATGGAGGAAGCTCTGCAATATTTACTTTGTTTACAGTAATTATGTCGTGCATTTTCTATGTTTAGTACTAAACAGAGTTTCCTCTTTAATTTGTTTAAAAAAAGAAAAAATCAATGAAAAATAATTTAGGTAGAAATACAGATATAACAGGTATATAAAACACATATCTAACAGATAAAAATTTGGATAATTTCAGTGAAAGTAGTGAGAATAGTAACGCTTCTACTTACGTGTCATGTAGTTCTTATTTCTCCTCCTTCAAGTTCTCTATAACGGTTGAGATTTTCAGTGCTCTCATCAGTCCTCAAAAAACATTTCCTAATGTAAAATACTAAAGTAAATCTGACAGAAGGATCAACCCTCCTAAGGCATCTATACGTGCATGCTGGACATAGAAAGTTTAATAAAATGATACCTTGATATTTGCAATCCAATGTCTTATTCCAGAGAAATCCAAGCTTTTCTCAATATGTAAATGAGCTGTTAAGATTTCTGGGCTGGATATAGATTTCCCCGAGAATCTGCCTCCAGGGATTATTATAAATGAAAGAAGACCTTACCAGTGTGTGAGACATATAATGACTGACAATCTGCTCTGCTGATCTACATGTCTCACACCGTTAACGCCCATTTCATTTATAATAACTTCTGGAGACAGATTTTCAGGGAGATCTATGTCCGGCCCATAGATCTTAAGAGCTCATTTACATACACTGTGTGCAAAATTATTAGGCATCATCCTTTTTATACATGTTCTCCTACTCCAAGCTGTATAGGCTTGAAAGCCAACTGCCAATTATGTAAATCAGTTGATTTGCATCTCTGTAATGAGGAGGGGTGTGGTCTAATGACATCAACACCCTATATAAGGTGTGCTTTATTATTAGGCAACGTCCATTCCTTTGGCAAAATGGGTCAGGAGAGAGATTTGACCGACTCTGAAAAGTAAAAGATTGTGAGATGTCTTGCAGAGGGATGCAGCAGTCTTGAAATTGCCAAACTTTTGAAGCGTGATCACCGACCAATCAAGCGTTTCATGGCAATTAGCCAACAGGGTTGCAAGAAGCGTGTTGATAAAAAAGGCTTAAAATAACAGCCCATGAATTGAGGAAAATCAAGCGAGAAGCTGCCAAGATGCCATTTGCCACCAGTTTTGCCATATTTCAGAGCTGCAATGTTACTGGAGTATCAAAAAGCACAAGGTGTGCCATACTCAGGGACATGGCCAAGGTAAGGAAGGCTGAAAAACGACCACCTTTGAACAAGAAACATAAGATAATATGTCAAGACTGGGCCAAGAAATATCTTAGGACTGATTTTTCTAAGGTTTTATGGACTGATGAAATGAGAGTGACTCTTGATGTGCCAGATGGATGGGCCCGAGGCTGGATCAGTAAAGGGCAGAGAGCTCCACTCCGACTCAGACGCCATCAAGGTGGAGGTGGGGTACTGGTATGGGCTGGTATAATCAAAGATGAACTTGTGGGACCTTTTCAGGTTGAGGATGGAGTGAAGCTCAACTCCCAGACCTACTGTCAGTTTCTGGAAGACACCTTCTTCAAGCAGTGGTACAGAAAGAAGTCGGTATCGTTCAAGAAAAACATGATTTTCATGCAGGACAATGCTCCATCACATGCAAATACTCCACAGCGTGGCTGCCCAGTAATGGTCTAAAAGAAGAAAAAATAATGACATGGCCCCCTTGTTCACCTGATTTGAACCCCATAGAGAACCTGTGGTCCCTCATAAAATGTGAGATCTACAGGGAGGGAAAACAGTACACCTCTAGGAACAGTGTCTGGGAGGCTGTGGTGGCTGCTGCACGCAATGTGGATCGTAAATAGATCAAGCAACTGACAGAATCTATGGATGGAAGGCTTTTGAGTGTCATCGTAAAGAAAGGTGGCTATGTTGGTCACTGATTTTTTTTTTTTTTTGAATGTCAGAAATGTTTATTTCTAAATTTTGTGTTATATTGGTTTACCTGGTGAAAATAAACACGTGAGATGGGTATATATTTGTTTTTTATTAAGTTGCCTAATAATTCTGCACAGTAATAGTTACCTGCACAAACAGATATCCTCCTAAGATGGCCAAATCTAAAAAAAAACCACTCCAACTTCCAAAAATATTAAGCTTTGGTATTTATGAGTCTTTTGGGTTGATTGAGAACATAGTTGTTGTTCAATAATAAAAAGAATCCTTTCAAATACAACTTGCCTAATAATTCTGCACACAGTGTGTTATAAAAATGTAGATTTCCCTGTAATAAAACAACAGATTGTAAATATCAAGGAAACATTTTATTCAACTTTTCTTCATGTTCATACAGACAATTTAGTAGGGTGAATACTACTGACAGATTCCTTTTAAGTAAAACTAGGTACTGAACCCGTTCTACGCCCGGGTGACGAGCCTTTTTATTGGTACATTTCTGCCACCATGTTTTTAAGACACTGTGTCTGGGAATTTACTTATACAGTGTCTTCAACAAAATAGAGCCGGAAATTGCGGCATGTGCACGCGCTGACTCAGGTACCATTTTATTGAAGTGTTATACTACAAAATTAAAGCGCACCTGTCACCAGCAACAATGCTATTAACCTGCTTATATGCAGTTAATCTGCAGGTTAACAGCGCTATGATGCTGCCCAGCGCCTGCACTGAGCTGAATGCAGCGGAGAGAAATGAACTTTATTCTTCCTGCCAACATTCGGCTTCAGTCATGGAAGTGGGTGTGAGGGAGGTGCTGGTTCAGTCATTGCTCTGAGAATACAGAGCAACTACTGTAACCGCAACCCCAGCCCTGACTGACACTGGGTCTACAGTGAGGCCGGCTGTCAGTCATGGTCGGGGGCGCGGTTATAGCTGCCGCTCTACAGTTTCAGAGCAATGACTGAACCCATGGTGTCTCTGACCCTATGACTGAAGCTAAATGCTAGTGGGGAAAATAAAGTTCTCTTTCTCCCCGCTGCATTCAGCTGCGTGCAGGCACCGGGCAGCATAATAACACTGTTAATCTGCAGAGTAACAATGTTATTTCTGGGGACAGATTCCCTATAACATAGCACAAAAATGTACAAATCAAAATGCTCGCCTCATGGGCATCGAACAGATTCAATAGCTAGTCCTGGTATATGCTCCCCCATCACTGTATATGGTCCCCCATCATTGTATTGCTCCCTCAGCCTGATATATGCTTCCCTAGCCTGATCCCCATCCTATTATATGCTTTCTCATCCTGGTATATGCTCCCCCAGCCTGGTATTTGCTTCCCTAGCTTGTTTAACCATCCTATTATTTGTTCTCAAAGCCTGGTAAAAGCTCCCCCAGCCATGTCCCTATCCTATTATTTGCTACCCCATCTTGGTATATGCTCTCCTATCTTAGTATATGTTCTCCCATTCTTTTATATGCTCCCCCTGCCTGGCATATCCTCCTCCAGCCTGGTCCCCCATCCTATTATATGCTCTCACAGCCTGGTATATGCTCCCCCATCCTAGTCTTCCATCCAATTATATGCTCCCCCATCCTGGTATGTGTTCCTCCAACTTTGTATATGCTCCACCAGCCTGGTCTCCCATCCTATTATATACTCCCCCACCCTAGACCCCATCTTATTATATGCTCCCTCCAAGCTGGTATATGCTCCCCCAGCCTGGTATATGTTCCTCCATCATTATATATATTCCCCCAGCCTGGTATATGTTCCCCCAGCCTTGTTTATGTTCCCCCAGCCTGGTATACATTCCCTCAAATTTGAAAATTCTCCCCCAGCCTGTTATATTCTCACCCATTCTTGTATATGATCCCCCATTCTTGTATGTGCTCCCCCAGTTTTTACATGCCCCCCAGCCTGGAATATATGCTCCTTCAGCCTGCTCCCCCATTATATTATATGCTCCCCCAGCCTGGTATATGCCTCTCAACTTAATATATGCCCCCAAGCCTGTCTGTGCTGCTGTTCTTCAATACATACATACATACAAAAAAACACTCCTACTCAGCTTCCCCTGCTCCCCTGCAGCTTGTCATCTGCGTTAAATATTTAAATAAAATGGTGCCGGAGATTTTGTTGTGTGAAATTGTCTTCAGTGAAATGGCACCGGAGAACGTGATATGCTCAGGCGCTGACTCCAAAGTCACTCTCCTTCTCCAGGCTCATCCGTTGGAGATCGAAGACTCCGGCGCCACACTTGTCCTCATAGTCCCGGAGATAGGCCCTGACTCTGGCACTACACTTCTCCTCCAGCCTCGTCCATCTCCCACCTCGTTCTCCTCCATGTCACCTCAAGGTACTGTATATTAGTATAATGGTGTGCACGAGAGGTGTATTAGGCTTTCTGGCACCGGGGCAAGAATTCGGTTCGGCGCCCCCCCCCCCACAAGCACACATGCGAATTGCACACTTAGTCATGTACCGATGAGCTGCTCTCCCTAATGCTGTCAATATTCAGTGAAAAACTGAGAGAAGCAGGAAGAGAAGCTCGTTGTCACAGGACCATAAGTATGAAAATCGCATATGAGTGAAATGTCCATGTGATGACTACTGGAACCTGCAGAGCTGAATCCTGACATTGCAGCTTCTGAATTCTCACAACAAATGCATTGCACACTTTTAAGATTCTCCCTTACCGGTGGCAAGAGTACACGGTCATGTCAGCACAAGCATGTGATTTAAATACTTTTGGCCACAATCCGACTAGACGTGCCCGGCCTCGCTCTGTTCATTTTCATTGAGTGAGGCCACACATGTCTAGCCAGCATGTGACTACATGTCTGTAAATTATCGGCATGAGAGAATTCTGAAATCTGCAGTCACATAGAATGACTGCAGACTCAGCACAAACCTGGACAACCCCTTTAATGCTACTAACATAAATAAAACAAGAGAATTAGTCAGTTTCACAAATAATATTTACACCCAGGTACCTTATAGATGACGTCATCTCCTGAGTTGTTCTCCTTCTTTCTTCTTCTTGTCCAGACCACATGATGAGTTTTATCATCCACTGCCGTCTCTGCAGACTTCCATCTTCTCCGGTCTTCTGCAGAAAATCTCCACACGACGCCCTTAAAGATAGAAGAGTCATTATAATGTCCCTGAATAAAAATATCTGCAATATACTGTGGCCTCACACTATTCCCCTCCCTCCTCATACTGTCTCCTCTCACTTCTGCCTTGTTCACCATACTGTCTCCTCATATATTTACCCCCTCACTCTCCACACTGTCTGCTCACACATACCCCTGACTCCCCATACTGTGTCTGCACCCAACCCATCACCTTCACTTCCCATACTGTGTCCACATACATTTTTCCCATCGCTACTCATACTGTGTTCACATACATTCACCCGTTCACTCCCCATACTGTCTGCACTAGAGTTGAGCGATACTTTCCGATATCCAAAAGTATCGGAATCGGAATGGTATCGCCGATACCATTAAAATATCGGCGATACCCGATACCGATACCGGAAGTCCCATGTAAGTCTATGGGAACAAAATATCGTAACTAAAAAAACCCATTCTTTCCTTGTAAACACTAAATATACACACATAGAATACATATATATATATATATATATATATATATACATGTCATTGTGACATATATATATATACATATATGTATAGTTTATACACTTCTACATAGTAAAATATCCTCTGATTCAATTGCCGGGTAAAGCCGGCTTCTGTGAAAAGACAGAAGCACCCGACATGAAATGACACTTGGTGTACATAGGGTTAACCATGTCTTTTCATGTCCTTTGCTATCTAATTTGCACAAACAATTAAATCAGTCTATGTGTGCAAAATTTCACACCTGTAGGGGTTAATTAAAGGTGTAAATTCGTTGTAAAAAAACGGACTTTTTTGCTAGGAATTTACACCTTTAATTAACCCCTACAGGTGTGAAATTTTGCACACATAGACTGATTTAATTGTTTGAGCAAATTAGATAGCAAAGGACATGAAAAGACATGGTTAACCCTATGTACACCAAGTGTCATTTCATGTCGGGTGACCCGACATGAAATGACACTTGGTGTACATAGGGTTAACCATGTCTTTTCATGTCCTTTGCTATCTAGTTTGCACAAACAATTAAATCAGTCTACGTGTGCAAAATTTCACACCTGTAGGGTTAATTAAAGGTGTAAATTCGTTGTAAAAAAAACGGACTTTTTTGCTACGAATTTACACCTTTAATTAACCCCTACAGGTGTGAAATTTTGCACACATAGACTGATGTAATTGTTTGTGCAAATCAGATAGCAAAGGACATGGTTAACCCTATGTACACCAAGTGTCATTTCATGTCGGGTTCTGCATTTTCACAAAAGCCGGCAATTGAATTAGCGGCTATTATACTATGTAGAAGTGTATGAACTACAAATATAAATATATATATATATATATGTCACAAATTCAATGACATGTATATATATATATATGAGGTGTAAAATTGCTGAAAAAAAAATGCGTGGGCTCCCGCCCTATTTTCGCAACCAGACAGACAAAGCCAGTGAGTGGGGGCAGATAATAATAGCCCAGAGAGGGACCTTTATTTTTGGCCCCCCCCCGGCTACTAACATCTGCCCCCAGACACCCCAGGAAAGACAAATCTATAATTAGATTCGCCCTTTCTGGCACTTTGCCCGTCTATTCCCATTGCCCTGTAGCGGTGGCGAATGGGTTAATATGGGGTTAAAGCCACCTTGCTATTGAAAGGTGACCTTAAGCCAGGTTAATAATTGAGAGCTGTCAATTAGACAACTATCAATTATTAATCCTATTGCATGAAATAAAAATAAAACACACACACTTTAATTAAAAATCATTTTAATGAAATAAAGACACATGTTTTTGACCATCTTTTATTTTACTGCAAAAACCATTTCCTGTAATAAAAATAAAATAAAAAAGCAAAATTATTCTTACCTATCCCATGCACAGTCAGGTCCCACGGTGTAATCCTTCAGAAAGGGTTAATGTTTACTGCAGGGACCGCAGCTATTGCTGCAGCCTCACAGTAAACCCCCAAATGAATGAGTTCCTCTCCTGGCTGACAGGAGAGTAAAGGCTGGGTGTCACATAACGATACACCAGCGATCCCGACAACGATATGCACTTGTCAGGATCGCTGGTGTATCGCTACATGATCGCTGCTGAGCTGCCAAACAGGCAGCTCAGGCAGCGATCTGGGACAGCGACACTGCGGGTAACATCGCTTAAGGGCCCGTCTCACATAGCGATATCGCTACCGAGATCGCTGCTGAGTCACTAGTTTTGTGACGCAGCAGCGACCTCACCAGCGATATCGCTGTGAGTGACATTCAGCGACGATCAGCCCCCCTGCCGGGTATCGCTGATCGTCGCAGAAATGTCAGGACCTTTTTTTGATCGCTGGTTTCCCTCTGACAGGCACGCATTGCTGCGTGTGACAGGCGGGAGACCAGCGATCCGCTGGTAACCAAGGTACACAGTGGGTTTCCAGGCACCGCGCAGCGCTTGGAAACCCGCTGTGTACCTTGGATACCAGCTCCCTGCATCAGGGCGCTGGTATCCAAGGTACACAGCGGGTTTCTAGGCACAGCCCCGCGCCTGGAAACCCGCTGTGTACCTTGGTTACCAGCGGATCGCTGGTCTCCCGCCTGTCACACGCAGCGATGCGTGCCTGTCAGCGGGAAACCAGCGATCAAAAAAAGGTCCTGACATTTCAGCGACGATCAGCGATACCCGGCAGGGGGGCTGATCGTCGCTGAATGTCACACACAGCGATATCGCTGGTGAGCTCGCTGCTGCGTCACAAAACTAGTGACTCAGCAGCGATCTCGGTAGCGATATCGCTATGTGAGACGGGCCCTTAAGTGGAAAGCTTAATTGATTGCTTTCCACTTTCACTTCAGGTCAGCCAGGGACACAATCAGTGACGTCAGAGGGAACTGATTAACAAAAATAGGGGTTCCCTTCGAAAAAAAAATGGCGTGGGGTCCCCCCTATTTTTGTTAACCAGCCAGATGAAGCAGACCGCTGAGGCCTGGATTTTCAGGCTGTTAAGGAGCCAAGATCCATGGACCTTGCCAGCCTGATAATACCAGGCCACAGCAGTCTGCATATCTTGGCTGATTAACAAAAATAGGGGATCCCCTCGAAAAAAATTGGCGTGGGGTCCGCCCTATTTTTGTTAACCAGCCAGATGAAGCAGACCGCTGAGGCCTGGATTTTCAGGCTGTTAAGGAGCCAAGATCCATGGACCTTGCCAGCCTGATAATGCCAGGACACAGCAGTCTGCATATCTTGGCTGATTAACAAAAATAGGGGATCCCCTCGAAAAAAATTGGCGTGGGGTCCCCCCTATTTTTGTTAACCAGCCAGATGAAGCAGACCGCTGAGGCCTGGATTTTCAGGCTGTTAAGGAGCCAAGATCCATGGACCTTGCCAGCCTGATAATACCAGGCCACAGCAGTCTGCATATCTTGGCTGATTAACAAAAATAGGGGATCCCCTCGAAAAAAATTGGCGTGGGGTCCCCCCTATTTTTGTTAACCAGCCAGATGAAGCAGACCGCTGAGGCCTGGTTTTTCAGGCTGGTAAGGATCCAATATCCATGGACCTTGCCAGCCTGATAATACCAGGCCACAGCAGTCTGCTTAGCTTGGCTGGTTAACAAAAATAGGGGATCCCCTCGAAAAAAAAACGGCGTGGGGATCCCCCCTATTTTTGTTAACCAGCCAAATAAAATGCAGACTGTTGCGGCCTGGTATTAAAAGACTGTCAAGGCCCATGGATTTTGGCCCTCAACAGCCTGATAATACCAGGCTACAGCAGCCCCACATTTGGCGCATCAAAAGATGTGCCAATTGTGGCACTTTACCCGGCTCTTCCCACTTGCCCTGTAGTGGTGGCAAGCGGGGTAATAAGGGGTTAATGTCACCGTTGATTGCACGGTGACAATAAGCCCGGTTAATAATGGAGAGGTGTCAATAAGACACCGATCCATTATTAATCCCAAAGTTTTTAAATGTTTAAAAAAAAGACACAGCAAGAAAAAAGTCTTTTAATGAAATAAAAGAGACAACACAGTTTTCATTAATTTTATTACTCTCTCATTCCTGCGACGCCATCGATCTCCTGTAAAAAAAGAAAAAAAACAAACCAACAGTATACCACCTGTCCGACGCAGTCCATAACGACAGTCCCACGACGATCCAGCTCTGCTACATCGCAATGACAGGCAGAGCCTGTCATCGCAACGCAGCACAGCTGATTACCTGCTTCCCCGGCGGTGACGTCATCGGACTGACTGCTTTACGGCTGGGATTACCCAGCAGTCACTGCAGTTATCGCGAGAAACTGCATGTGACCGCCGGGGAAAGAAGATTGCGGCCATGAAGCAGTCCAGCCCGTGACCGCCGGAGATCTTCTGCCAGGTAAGTGCCGCTGACTCCTGACAGACCCGACCGACGGACACTGACAGTGACAGTGACAATCCCGATTCCGGTAGCCGATATGACGAAAATATCGGAACTCGGAATCGGAATTCCGATACAGCCAATATCGGCCGATACCCGATATTTGCAGTATCGGAATGCTCAACTCTAGTCTGCACCCATCCCCCATACTGTTTCCTCATACATACTCTTCATTGTCCTCAAATCCCCCCACACATTAAATGACCCCATCCCCACTCCAAATCCCCCCACACATTAAATCCCCCCATCCCCATGCCAAATCCCCTACACACATTACGTACCCCCATCCCCACTCCAAATCCCCCACACACATTAAGTACCCCCATCCCCACTTCAAATCCCCACACACATTAAGTATCCCCCATCCCCACTCCAAATCCCCCCACACATAAAATAGCCCCCCCATCCCCACTCCAAATCCCCCCACACATAAAGTACCCCCATCCACACTCCAAATTTCTCCACACATAATGTATCCCCATCCCCACTCCAAATCCCCCCACACATAAAGTACCCCCATCCCCACTCCAAATCCCCCACACGTAAAGTATCCCCCATCAACACTCCAAATCCCCCACACATAAAGTACCCCCATCCCACTCCAAATCCCCCCACTAGAGTTGAGCGAAACAGGTCGGCCCGATTCATAAGTCGCCGAATTTTGCCAAAGTCGGGTTTCGCCGACCAAAACCCGACCATAGCGTGAAGTCTGCCATGCGGTCGGCAAAACGAGCGCCAAAGTCGAATTTCCCAGAATGCTTGCAAGTGCCTTTTTTTCAGCCAATGAGCAAGGACGTGTGGGCAACGAGATGACATGTGCAGCATCCACCACCATCGTAGAGAAGGGCATTGCAGTGAATGGCTTGCTTTGGGGGGCGTCATAGTGTCTATAAAAGCCCTGACCGCCGACCGCTATTTTACTTCTGCCGATCTTAACAGTAGGGAGAGGTTGCTGACGCTGTTTATCAGTAGGGAGAGAGTTAGGGCTGGAAAGAGAAGTTCTTATGTGCTTGTGCTGATAGCAATTGTGCAGTACAGTTAGTGTGCAGTGACAGGGGAGGATTTTCTTGTGTGCAGCAGCGCTGGTTATTAGGCTGCCTCATAGCTGTATTGCTGTGTGTACACTGCTGTGCAGACTGCTTTTTAGACAGCACTAATACTTTTATTCTTTTTTTCTGCACAGCTATCGACGGTTCATTTTTTCCCACACCGTATAGAGCTGTACGCTCCTCACGCACTACCGTGTACTGGCTGGTATCACGGACAAATACATGCTGACTATCTGTGTGTGACTCCAGAAATATATAAGGAGATTTAAATTTTTCCCTACACCGTATGCAGCTGTACGCACCTTATATAGTACCATGTGTCTGCTGTTTGTATTACGGTCAAATACATACTGAGTGAGCGTCTGTGTGTGACTCCGGAAATATATACGGAAATTAAAATTTTTCCCTACACCGTATACAGCTGTACGCTTCTGATACAGTACCGTATATCTGCTGTTTGTATTATGGTCAAATACATACTGAGTTAGCGTCTGTGTGTGACTCCGGAAATATATACGGAGATTAAAATTTTTCCCTACACCGTATACAGCTGTACGCTTCTGATACAGTACCGTATATCTGCTGTTTGTATTACGGTCAAATACATACTGAGTGAGCGTCTGTGTGTGACTGCGGAAATATATACGGAAATTTAAGTTTTCCCCTACACCGTGTACAGCTGTACGCTTTTGATACAGTACCGTATTTCTGCTGTTTGTATTACTGTCAAATACATACTGAGAGAGCGTCTGTGTGTGACTCTGGAAATAAATACGGAGATTTAAATTTTCCCCTACACCGTATAGAGCTGTATGCTCCTCCTCCAGGACCATATATCTGCTGGTATTTTTGGTACATTTTCCTAAACATGAGGAAGTATGGTGGAAGAGGCAGCGGATGTGGGTGGGGGAGGCCAGCTATTACTGATGGTGGTGGTGGTGCATCTGCTGGTTGTGCCAAAAGCACAATAGCACCTAAGGCAGGAGGTGTTGGCCTGCATCATCGTCTGGCTCCAGAAGGCCTGGAAGGCTCCCTTTTCTGGGAGTAGGTAAACCGCTTTTAAAGCCGGAGCATCAGGAACAGGTTTTGGCTTATATTGCCAAAACAGCCTCCAGCTCTTTCGCCTCCTCTTCTGAAGTTTAAAAAACTGCAAGCACTGAGTCGTCAGTGCAGGCTCCTGGTCCGGAACAACACCTTTCCTTGTGTCCTTCACCCCCACCAAAAGTGAAGGATGCGGCAGGCCACAATTCAGATTACTCCCTGGAGCTCTTTTCACATACCATGCTTAACTTATCAAGTGAAATCCTGAATTCCCTAGTCCAAGATGAATATGACACGGAGTGCACTGATGCACAGCCAGTGCTATATGATTCTGCTGGTACATTCACCCAGAGCACTGCATTGCCCTCACAGTCTACTGAGCCAGATTCTGACCCTGATGAAACTCAGGTGCCCCTTCCCGCATACTATACCACCTTACACCATTACACAGAGGAAGGTGCAGATGAAATTGAAGAGGAGGTGAAGGATTACCGAGTTGTTGACCCAGATTGGCATCCATTGGGGGAAGAGGGTGCCGCTGGCAATAGCTCAGAAGAGGAGGAGGATCCGCAGCAGGCATCGACATCGCAGCTGCGGTCATATGGAGCAGTCCAAAAACGTGTTAAAAAAACAAAAAGAGTTGCAGGACAGCTTGGCCAGATGGTCAAATTATCACAGCGTGCAAGGACTGAAAAGTTTTCCCATAGTAGGAAGGGTTACAGTGTGGCACTTTTTTGACCAAAATCCTATTGATGAGTCAAAGGTTATCTGTAAGAAGTGCGGAAGGACCTTTAGCCGAGGGAAAAATCTCTGAAATTTGAATACCAGTTGCATGCTTAGACATGTAAACACCATGCACTTGCAAGGGTGGATGGACTACAAAACCTCAGGTAGCACACGTGCACCTGCTCCGAATGAAGGTAGCCAGCAATGCTACATCGCTTTCCCCACTGTAAGCCCACCGGTTAGCACAACACCAGCAAGAAATGTTTAGGTGTCGTCGCAAGGACAAAGCAGTCAGGGAATTACAATGTTTTTACAGCGAAAGACTGCATCTAGGCCATCACCACCACCACCACCATCACCATCACCAACCCCCTCTCAGTCCACCATGTCCACCGCTAGTTCCACCATATGCAGCTCTCAAGTCCAGCTCACCCTAGCAGAGACTCTGAGTAGAACAAGAAAGTACTCATTCTCTCATTCGCATACACTGGCTTTGAACGCCTACATTGCCAAACTGATCTCATTAGAGATGATGCCCTTCCGTTTGGTTGAAAGCGCAGCGTGCCAAGAGCTCATGGCCTATGCCGTCCCATGCTATGACCTACCCAGTCGGCACTTCTTTGCTAGAAAAGCCATCCCTGCCCTCCACCTGCATGTGAAAGACCGCATTGTCCATGCACTTAATCAATCAGTGAGTGGAAAGGTGCACCTCACAACAGATGCATGGGCCAGTAGGCATGGCCAGGGCCGTTACGTGTCCATCACTGCGCACTGGGTTAATGTGGTGGATGCAGGGTCCACAGGGGACAGCGGCGGTGGGACAGTGCTACCTAGCCCACGGTATAGGCAACAGTTGGCTGTAGGCGTTCGACAATCCTCCTCCTCCTGCTCCAGAAGCAAAAGTTCGTCGACAGAGCGCAGTCACACGAGCACTCCATCCGCAGTTGCCAGTATTGCACACGGGGTGTCCCACTATCGTACAGCTAGTGATAAGCGTTAGCAGGCTATTTTAAAGATGATGTCTTTGGATGACAACAGACACACCGCGGAGGTACTGGCTGACTACTTGCAGCGAGAAACTGAGTCATGGCTGGGCAGTCTACATCTTGAGCTAGGCAAGGTAGTCAGTGATAACGGACGTAATTTTGTGGCGGCCATAGCCCTGGCAAAACTCAGACACATACCTTGCCTGGCTCACAAATTGAACCTGGTGGTGCAGTGCTTCATAAATAATTGTCCGGAGTTACCAGCCCTGCTCCATAAGGTGCGAAGACTGTGCTCGCACATCCGTTGCTCGCCCGTAGACTCCAGTCGTATGCAGAGGCTGCAGCGATCGCTCCACTTCCCCAAGCACCGCCTAATCATAGACGTTGCAACAAGGTGGAACTCCACCATGCACATGGTAGAGAGGCTGTGCGAACAGAGGCAAGCTGTAATGTATTTGTGGGAGGATACATGGGCAGGCAGTTTGAGGGCAGACATCGAGTTGTCTGGTGTGCAGTGGTCAAAGCTGCCAAGTTCAGGTACAGGTTTGTGCATGACTGGAGGGATGTGGATTTAGCAGAAAGTACTCCTCCACCAACCACTGGCAGTGCGTCATTGACACCTGGAACATTGGCCCACATGTGTGATTATGTCTTGCGGATCCTAAAAAGGGACCCCCGCATTGCCAAAATTATGAAGGATGATGACTACTGGTTGGCCAGCATCCTCGTTCCACGCTATAAAGGCAAATTACAGAACATCATGCCACAGGAGAATGTTGTGAATGGGTTTGAGATGAGTTCTGAGCAGAGGCTTCCTCTGGTGGTTACAAGCGGTGCTGGTCTGTCCAGTGAAGATTGTGAGGACTGGGAATCAGGTGTTACTGACTGGTCTTATATAAGGGAGTCACCTTCCCATCAGGGTTGCCGGTGATCAATTGTTCTGGTCTGAATCCTTCATTCCTGTTTCCCTTGTAGCCTGCTGTGTCGTGTCTGCATCTCCTGCTAACAGATAAGACATTTTCTTCTTTTTGTTTTTGTGCTATATTTTTGCATTTTTGTCCTGCACTTCTGTGGGGGCCTTCAGGGTCCCCTCCGGGGGCTTTTGCCCTCTCAGTTTAGTTCAGCCACTGATGTTTGTACTTTTGCTTTTTCCAGTTTTTTCAGTAGCTGCTGTTTTGATCTTGTTACACCAGAGAACTAATTTAGGTGGTAGAGGTCGTGTGATCTCAGGTGTTTTTGAAATTAGTAGAGTTGGTGCTTTTCAGGGTTTTCTGGGATTGCAGTAAGTACCCTTCCTATCCTTTTCTATTTAGTTAGTTTGGGCCCCAGCGTTTGCTCATACTATTTTCTTTCTGTGTCAGTATTTCATCTTGTCTAACCGCCATTACATGTTTGGGGGCTTTCTATTGTCTTTGGGGTTCTGCTCCGGGGCAGATAGCTTTCCTATATCTATCTTTAGGAGTAGTTAGTTTCTCAGGCTGTGACGAGGCGTCTAGGACCAACGTAGGAACGCTCCACGGCTGCCTCTAGTTGTGGTGGTTAGTCAGGGTACTGCAATCTCATAGTTTCCAACTGCTCTGGTGTATTGCCTTTTTTTTTTACCTGCACTCCTCAGCTACCAAATCATAACAGTATCACCGGCCATAACTGAAAATTGTGTGGTACTCACAGAAGGGAAAAATATTGTGATAAAAAAAAAAAAAAAAAAGGTTGTCAGAGTTGTCAGAGATATTTTTCTGTTTGTTGCATTTTTTTTTCCCTCTGTATCTCTGGGTGCTGGGGAGGATCTTTTCTCTCAATGGAGTTTGCACAGTTGTCTGGCCGTGTGGATCAGCTTGCCACTGAGGTTCAGAGTATTGCTACCTATCTTGCTAGGTTGCCTGTTGTGGAACCTAGGATTCCCATGCCAGATTTGTTTTTAGGGGATCGAGCTAAGTTTCAGAATTTCAAAAATAATTGTAAATTGTTTTTTGCCTTAAAATCTAAGTCCTCAGGGAACGCAGCGCAGCAGGTTCAAATTGTCATCTCTCTCCTGCGCGGCGATCCTCAGGATTGGGCTTTTTCCCTGACACCTGGGGATCCTGTTTTGAGTGATGTTGATGCATTTTTTCAGGCTTTGGGGTTATTGTACGATGAGCCTAATGTCACTGATCAAGCTGAAAAAGCCTTGTTGGCATTAAATCAGGGGCTTGATGACGCTGAGTTATACTGTCAGAGATTCCGTAGGTGGGCAGTCCTGACCAAATGGAATGACGACGCTTTGGCAGCCCTTTTCCGGAAGGGTCTGTCAGATAATGTAAAGGATGTTATGGTGGGATTCCCTGTCCCCTCTGGTCTCAATGATTCTATGTCATTAGCGATTCAAATTGACAGACGTTTGCGTGAGCGGAGAAGTATGCGTGGTATGGTGTTGCCTTGTGAACCAGCTTCTGAACCCATGCAGTGTGATAGAGTGGTGTCTGGGGCACAGCGTCATGAGTTTCGAAAGCGCAATGGGTTATGTTTCTACTGTAGTGATGCCTCTCATGCTATTTCAGTCTGCCCTAAGCGGGGAAGACGTTTTGCACGCTCAGTTGTCTTGGGTAGTGTTCAGACTATGTTTTTATTAACTGTCACTCTGATATGCTCTCTGTCCTCATTTTCTGCTCAGGCTTTCGTTGATTCTGGAGCAGCTATTAACCTGATGGATTATGATTTTGCTAAACGTTGTGGGTTTCCCTTGATACCCCTACAGAAGTCTATTCCCCTACTGGGGATCGATTCTACCCCTTTGGCTGAGAATAAACCCCAGTTTTCTACTCAGGTGATAATGAGGGTTGAACCTGATCACCAGGAGTGCTGCAAATTTTTGGTTCTGTATAATCTGCATGACATTATCGTGCTGGGTTTCCCTTGGTTACAGTCTCATAATCCTGTTTTGGATTGGAAATCTGTGTCTGTAACCAGTTGGGGCTGCCAATGTGTTAATACCAACACTCCTGTTTTTTCTGCCTCCCCCCAGGTTCAGGATGTTCCTGACTTTTTGATTGATTTTTCTGATGTGTTTAGCGAAAGTAAATCTGCATCCTTGCCTCCCCATAGGAGCTATGACTGCGCTATTGAATTAGTGCCGGGTAGTAAATTCCCTAAGGGTCGCCTTTTTAACTTGTCTGTACCTGAACATGACGCTATGCGGTCTTATATCAAGGAATCATTGGAGAAGGGTCATATCAGACCATCCTCTTCACCCTTAGGTGCCGGTTTTTTCTTTGTGGCCAAAAAGGATGGTTCATTGAGGCCGTGTATTGATTATCGTCTCTTGAACAATATTACTGTGAAATATCAATACCCGTTACCCTTGATTTCTGACCTGTTTTCCAGGGTGAAAAACGCTACTTGGTTTACCAAGCTTGACCTCAGGGGGGCGTATAACCTTATTCGCATTAAGCACGGGGATGAATGAAAGACGGCATTCAATACCCCTGAAGGGCATTTTGAGTACCTGGTGATGCCCTTTGGGCTCACTAATGCTCCTTCCGTCTTCCAGTCCTTCATGAATGACATTTTCAGGGATTTTGTGGACAAATTTCTGATTGTTTATTTGGATGATATCTTGATTTTTTCTAATGACTGGGACTCTCATGTGAAACATGTTCGAACTGTATTCCAGATTTTGAGAGAGAATGCTTTGTATGTGAAGGGATCAAAGTGTCTTTTTGGCGTACAGAGGATCTCATTTCTGGGATTCATTTTGTCCCCATCTGTTATTGAAATGGACCCGGTCAAGGTTCAGGCCATCTGTGATTGGGTCCAACCTACTTCATTAAAGGCTCTTCAGAGATTTTTGGGTTTTGCCAATTTTTATCGTAAATTTATTGGTAATTTCTCGGTTATTGTTAAACTATTAACTGATTTGACCAGAAAGGGTTCTGATGTGGTGAATTGGCCTCCTGAGGCAGTCTCTGCATTTCAGGAACTTAAGCAGAGATTCACTTCTGCTCCTGTTCTACAGCAGCCTGATGTTTCTCTGCCATTTCAGGTGGAGGTTGATGCCTCTGAAATTGGGGCAGGTGCCGTTTTGTCCCAAAAAGATCCAGAGACCTCTAAAAGTAACCCTTGTGCCTTTTTCTCTCGAAAATTTTCTCCTACTGAACGTAATTATGACGTGGGTAATCGGGAGTTATTGGCCATGAAGTGGGCTTTTGAAGAGTGGAGACATTGGCTGGAGGGAGCCAAACATCAGGTGGTGGTCCTTACGGACCATAAGAATCTGGTCTATCTGGAATCTGCCAAGCGACTCAATCCTAGACAGGCCAGGTGGGCCTTGTTTTTCACACGTTTTAATTTTGTGGTTTCCTTTCTTCCTGGCACTAAGAATGTTAAGGCGGATGCCCTCTCGAGGAGTTTCCTTGAGGACTCTCCTGAGTTATCTGATCCTTCTGTTATTTTGAAAGAGGGTGTAGTTCTTTCCGCCATCTCGCCCAATTTGAGACTTGCTCTGGAGGGGTGTCAGGAGGATAGGCCCGAGCGCTGCCCTGTTGGGAAATTGTTTGTCCCGGATCCAGTGGAAAAAGAGTGTGATGTCTGAGATTCATTGTTCCGCATTGGCTGGGCATCCCGGAATTTTTTGGTACCAGAGACTTGGTTAGTCGGTCCTTTTGGTGGCCTACCTTGTCTCGTGATGTCAGGGAATTTGTGCAGTCCTGCGGGACTTGCTCTCGCTCCAAGCCTTGCTCTCGCTCTAGTGGTTTGTTGATGCCATTGCCTGTGCCCAAGAGACCATGGACCCATATCTCTATGGATTTCATTTCCGACCTTCCTGTTTCTCAGAGAATGACCACAATCCGGGTAATTTGTGATAGGTTTTCCAAAATGATACATCTTGTGCCATGACCTAAGTTGCCTTCCTCCTCTGAATTGGTGCCGTTGTTCCTTCAGCACGTGGTTCGTTTACACGGCATTCCTGAGAACATTGTGTCTGACAGAGGAGTCCAGTTTGTTTCCAGATTTTGGAGGACTTTTTGTTCTAAACTGGGTGTTCAATTGTCTTTCTCCTCGGCATTTCATCCTCAGACCAATGGTCAAACTGAGAGAACAAACCAGACATTGGAGACTTATCTAAGATGCTTTGTGTCTGCTGATCAGGATGACTGGGTCTCTTTTTTGCCTTTGGCTGAGTTTGCTCTTAATAATAGGGCTAGCTCTGCCACTTTGATGTCTCCGTTTTTCTGTAATTCTGGGTTTCACCCTCGATTTTCTTCAGGACAGACGGAGGCTTCTGTCTGTCCAGGTGTTGACTCTGTTGTGGAGCGTATGCAACAGATTTGGGACCAGGTAGTGGAGAGGTTGTCCCTCTCTCAGGAGAAGGCCCAGCGGTTTGCTAACCAGCATAGGACTGATGGTCCTCGGTTTAAAGTGGGGGACTTGGTCTGGTTGTCCTCAAAGAATATTCCTATGAGAGTGGCATCTCCTAAATTTAAGCCTAGGTTCATTGGACCTAATAAGATCATGGAGATTATTAATCCTGTTTCTTTTCGTTTGCTTCTTCCAGGGACATTTAAGATCCATAACGTGTTCCACAAGTCCTTGTTGAAGAGGTTTGTTGAGCCAGTGGTTTCTGCTGCTGTGCCTCCTGACCCTGTTTTGGTTGAGGGCAATCTGGAGTATGTGGTTGAGAAAATATTAGATTCTCGTTTTTCTAGACGGAAACTCCAGTATTTGGTTAAATGGAGAGGTTATGGTCAGGAGGACAATTCTTGGGTGTTTGCTTCGGACATCCATGCTAGGAGACTTATCCGTGCGTATCATGGAACTCATCCTGACCGACCTGGTTGCTCAAATGAGGGTTCAGTGACCCCTTCTCAAGGGGGGGGTACTGTTGTGAATGGGTTTGAGATGAGTTCTGAGCAGAGGCTTCCTCTGGTGGTTACAAGCGGTGCTGGTCTGTCCAGTGAAGATTGTGAGGACTGGGAATCAGGTGTTACTGACTGGTCTTATATAAGGGAGTCACCTTCCCATCAGGGTTGCCGGTGATCAATTGTTCTGGTCTGAATCCTTCATTCCTGTTTCCCTTGTAGCCTGCTGTGTCGTGTCTGCATCTCCTGCTAACAGATAAGACATTTTCTTCTTTTTGTTTTTGTGCTATATTTTTGCATTTTTGTCCTGCACTTCTGTGGGGGCCTTCAGGGTCCCCTCCGGGGGCTTCTGCCCTCTCAGTTTAGTTCAGCCACTTATGTATGTACTTTTGCTTTTTCCAGTTTTTTCAGTGGCTGCTGTTTTGATTTTGTTACACCAGAGAACTAATTTAGGTGGTAGAGGTCGTGTGATCTCAGGTGTTTTTGAAATTAGTGGTGTTGGTGCTTTTCAGGGTTTTCTGGGATTGCAGTAAGTACCCTTCCTATCCTTTTCTATTTAGTTAGTTTGGGCCCCAGCGTTTGCTCATACTATTTTCTTTCTGTGTCAGTATTTCATCTTGTCTAACCGCCATTACATGTTTGGGGGCTTTCTATTGTCTTTGGGGTTCTGCTCCGGGGCAGATAGCTTTCCTATATCTATCTTTAGGAGTAGCTAGTTTCTCAGGCTGTGACGAGGCGTCTAGGACCAACGTAGGAACGCTCCACGGCTGCCTCTAGTTGTGGTGGTTAGTCAGGGTACTGCAATCTCATAGTTTCCAACTGCTCTGGTGTATTGCCTTTTTTTTTTACCTGCACTCCTCAGCTACCAAATCATAACAGGAGAACCTAGAGCTAATATTGGTGAACAAACAAGCAACTCTGGTAAACCGTTTGTTAGAGGCATTCCCAGCACACAGCAGCGGTGCAGGTTCTACCACGAGCCGTACTGGGCAACGTGGAAGAGGTGTTCGTGGTGCACACATCCGAAGTGGCATTGGAGACAGGGGTTTCATGACCATGTTGTGGATTTTTTGAGTACCCCTCACACGAATGGTAATACTGAATCGATTGCAACAAACAGGAGACAGCAGTTGTCAACTAAGGTTCAAAATTACCTCTCCTCCCCTATCGATGTTCTCCCTCACAGTTCATTCCCCTTTGACTACTGGGCCTGTAAACTGGACACCTGGCCTGAATTGGCACAATATGCCTTACAGGAGCTCGCTTGCCCTGCTGGTAGTGTGCTATCAGAAAGAGTCTTCAGTGCTGCTGGATCAATCCTGACAGAAAGAAGGACCCGGCTGTTGACCCAAAATGTAGGTGATCTCACCTTCATTAAAATGAACCATGCTTGGGTTTCAAAGGATTTTGTACCACCTTCCCCTGATGACACATAGGTTGCCAGCAAAATGGCTCGCTTTGTCCTCCTTTTCCTCCGACTTCTCCAATTCCTCCATTTGCAGCTGATGAACGTCCAGCCTACACCTCAACATATGCCAGTTTTTCCACCTCCCTAACTGGGCTGTACCCCCCCAGGGCCCGCGTCAGCACCTGGTGCATTCTCCATTTGCAGCTGCTGAACGTCCAGCCTACACCTCAACATATGTCAGTTTTTACACCTCCCTAACTGGGCTGTACCCCCCCAGGGCCCGCCTCAGCACCTGGTGCACCCGGGCAAGTACCGAGGCCCTGAGCAGGTGGGGGGCCCACTCGCCATCAGAGACACTGGCATACTATGAGGGGCCCTATGCCAGTGCTGGCGCCCATGAGTGGGTCCCCCCGCTTGCTCAGGGCCCCAGCACTTGCAATACTCACCTCTCCCTGCTCCACCGCTGTGACATCTTCGGCATTTCGTGACAGTGACATTAAGGTCAGAGAGCGCTATGACGTCACGTCTGTGCACCCTCTGCCTGAACAGTCAAAGTGCAGAGAGCTGGAAGATGGCGATGCTGAGGAGTCCAGAGTAGAGCAATGCCCAGTGAGGAGAGGTGTTTCATTTTTTAATGTTTGGAGCAATATATGGGGAGCATATACACTGGAGAATATATATGGCGGTCATACTATTGAGCATCATAGATAGGCCCATTATACACTGAGCATTATATATGGGCCGATCATACACTGGAGCATCATAAATGGGGCCCATCATACACTGGAGCATCATATACGGGGTCCATTATATACTGGAGGGATCATGTGGGCCCATTACATATGGAGCATTTTAAGGCCATTATATATGGCGCATCATATGAGCCACATTATATAGAGCATCACATGGAGCCCATTATATGAGCATTATATATGGGACCATATATTTGGACGCATTATATGTGCTATCTACACTGGAGCATCATATATGGGGCCCATCATATACTAGAGCATCATATGGGGTTCATTATTTATGGGGCATCATATAGGGCCCTTTATATATGGAGCATCATATGGAGCACATAGGGGGCCTATTCTGTATGGAGCATTATATGGAGCCCATTCTGTCTGGAGCAATATATGGGGCCCATCATATACTGTATGGAGCTTTATATGCGACTCATTATACTGAATGGAGGAATATGTGGGGCTCATTATATCTATGGGACCGCCTATACTGTATGGCACATTACATGGAACCATCATATACTGAAGCATTATGTGGAGCTCATCATATACTGTATGGAACATTATATGGGGTCAATTATGTATGGAGCAATATATGGGGCTCATTATTCTGTATGGAGCAATATATGTGGCTCATTATACTGTTGAAGCATTAATGGGCCATTATTCTGTATGGAGCATCATATATGGGACTCATTATTCTGTATGAGCAATATATGGGCTCATTATTCTGTATAGAGCAATATATGGTGCTCATTATTCTGTATGCGCACTATGTGGTGCCCTATCTGTATGAGACTATAACTGTCCGTTTTTTGAGCTATTGTAGAATTTACAATAGATATCACTCATGTAATGTAAGAAGTGTAGTATTTGGCATTGTACTATACCTATATTTCTCTGCCGTATCAGAGCATCATGACTTGTGGTATGAATTAAAGGGGCCCAGTGAGACTCTTTCACCCGGGGCCCATGAAAACCTGGAGCCAGCCCTGCAACCCCCCACAACTTTAGCCAAATAACCCCCAGTTTTCAATGTGTTACTATTATTATAAAGTAAATTAAAGGTTGACTAGCTTAAGTAATAAGAATTGATGTAGTTGGCATTGAAATGGGCACTGTAGGTGTGTTTACTGTCCTCCACTCACTGCCGACTTTTATTCCCCATTGACTTGCATTGGGGTTGGGTTTCCGTCAGAACTCCGACTTTTGCCGATAGTCAGCCGATTTTGTTACACTCGACTTTTGATAAAGTCAGGTGGTCCGATATCCGACTCGACCCTCCCGGAGGCAAAGTCGCTCATCTCTACCCCCACACATTAAGTACTCCCCCATCCCCACTCCTAATCCCCCCACACTAAAGTACCCCCCCATCCAACTCCAAATCCCCCCACACACAAAGTACTCCTCCATCCCCACTCCAAATACCACCACAAAAAAAGCACTCCCCATCCCCTCTTCAAATCCCCCCCACACACATTATGTCCCCCTCACACATTATGTCCCCCGTTAATCTTTGGTGGTTTCTTCAGCTCCATAGTGGAGCACATTTACCACCATTGTTCCCCCTTCTGGACGCCGATGAGTGACGTTAGCAGCGTGATCACATGACCTGATCACTCTACTGGCGTCGGTCGCTCTGACCCGATGGTCAGAGCTTCAATTGTACTGGCGTCTGTAAAGACGCCAGTACAATTGGTCCCTGGGAGCCGGCGCGCGGCAGCTTCTCTGCACCGGCTGTCAGCTTGACAGCCAGCACAGGGAACCGCTGACTCCCAGGCCGGGCGGTGGCAGAATGCCGCTATGGGGGATACACTGCGGACCGCCGCATTAGGCTGCCCAACTGCGCCCCCCTGCCGGCTGCGCCCGGGGCACATGCCCCGGCTGCCCCCCTGGATACGCCTCTGGTGTACACTCAGGTCACTCAAATAGATAAGGTGCTGGTGAATCGGACCACAAAGGCCCCAAATACATATAAACGATAAATTTCACCGCACACTCTGGTTTGATACTTTGCACAAAATTTGTAAATTTATTTAAAGACATTCAGTCCAAAAGAAACGTGCCATAACAAGAAAAAATCTATAATATAACGCTGTAAGCGTCACTCTGTCTGAAGCCTTTATAGACTGCGCAAGCGCGGAGATCTCCGGCGCCATACCTACATACTTACCTGACCGGGAGGAGCATTGCCGCAGCACTTCTCGCCGGAGACCGGGGCAGGAGTGCTCGTCGGAACTGCGCACGCGCATAGTGCTATCCGGCGCCATTTTACTGAAGACACATTTGCAGTGTGTCTTCAGCAATATGGCGCCGGACAGCACGGTATGGGCATGCGCGTTCTCCGTCGCCTCTCTCCTTCCCCAGCCTCCGGCAGAACAGGACAGCGCTGGAGCACAGGGCAGAAAGGTGAGTATAATCTGTTTTTTTTTTGTATATGTGCAGTTTAATAGGAGTGAGGGGGACCATACATATCAGGATAGGGGGATGAGAGGTAGCATGCATACGAGGATAGTGGGTGAGGGGACCATGCATATCAGGGTTGGGGGGTTAAGGGGACCATGCATTCCAAGATTGGGGGGCGAGGGGACCATGCACACCAGGATTGGGGGGTGAGGGGACCATGCATACCAGGATAGGGGGGTGAGGGTAGCATGCATACCAGGATAGGGGGGTGAGGGGTAGCATGCATATCAGGATTGGGGGGTGAGAGGACCATGCAAATCAGGATTGGGGATTGAGGGGGTAACATACATCCTACGATAGGGATGAGGGGGGACCATTCATACCAGGATTGGGGAGAGAGGGGATTATGCATACCAGGATTGGGGGGTGAGGGGACCACGCACAACAGGATTGGGGGGTGAGGGGACCATGCACACCAGGATTCGGGGGTGAGGGGACCATGCACACCAGGATTGGGGGGTGAGGAGACCATGCACACCAGTATTCGGGGGTGAGGGGACCATAGACACCAGTATTGGTGTGTGAGGGGACCACGCACAACAGGATTGGGGGGTGAGGGGACCATGCACACAAGAATTGGGGGGTGAGGGCACCATGCATACCAGGATTGGGGGGTGAGGGAACCATGAATACAAGGATATGGATGAGCAGGTACCATGCATACCAGGATAGGGATGAATGGAAACCATGCATTGCATACCAGGATTGGGGGATGAGGGGACCATGCATACCAGGATGAGGAATGGGGTGCCATGCATACCAGGATTTGGTGGGAGTGAGGGGACCATGCTTACCAGGATAGGGATGAGAGGTGACTTGCATACCAGGATAGGAGTGGGACAGCACATACCAGGATGGGAGACCATATACCAATAAAAATGCTTGCCACTCGGGCGTAGAACGGGTTCATAGCTAGTAATTTTATATACAGCTTAGACACCCAATGTTTCGATCCTCCCGGATCTTAATCATGGGGTACTTTCTAACTGTAGTGTCACGAATGAGGCACACGAAAGGAGTATGAAGCCCCCTTTGGAAGTCCCAAGGTGCTGAAGAATATGAATAAAGCTGAATAAGGCTGGAATGGCCGTAATTAATTGGTCTCAAACTGGGGGACTAAGGTCGATGCCAGGGGCAGCGAGGATCCCGGGGTACAGGCAAAGCCTTGTCCTATAGACGCGGGAGCGCTGCCTGTACCCCGGGATCCTCGCTACCCCTGGCATCCACCTTAGTCCCCCAGGTTGAGGCCAGTTAATGACGGCCATTCCAGCCTTATTCAGCTTTATCCATACACTTCAGCACCTTGGGTCTTCCAAAGAGGGCTTCATACTCCTTTCGTGTGCCTCATTCGTGACACTAGAGTTAGAAAGTACCCCATGATTAAGATCCAGGAGGATCGAAACGTTGGGTGTCTAAGCTGTATATATAATTATTTTTTCTTGTTATGGCACATTTATTTTGGACTGGATGTCTTTAAATAAATTTAAAATTTTGTGCAAAGTATCAACCTCGAGGTACTCGACCGCCGGTGTATTAACGCTGGATGAGTCCTCCTGACTCCAGCTACACTGCGCAGGCGCAGCCTATACCGGCTTCGGACAGAAGGACGCATCCAGCATTATATTATAGTTACAGGGAAAAAGGAGATTCAGCTGCAGTTTATTTTGGTTTCTATTTAATTATGTGAGGGGACAGCAGGGATTACATTTAGGACTGGCCCAGATGTAATTTTATAGAAAGAAATCAGCATGCTTTTGTTAGCCCATGCAAATAGTGCCTGATTATAGAGATCAAAAATAACCAGCCACAAAAGGGGGTTCCATTATTTTGTATAACACAAGTAAAATTCAATTACAAGAGCAGCTGTAGACAAGGTGCTGTGAAGAATAAACCGAGCAGATTGTATTCAGGCGTATGGTTATTACAGCATCAATATTGTATTGAAGTATTTAATTCTTGCTGGAGAAATCCACAGTTATTACTCATGAGACGATTGGAAATATTAGGTTGTATGGGAGATTTATTTTCTTTTTTTTCATACATCAATCAATGTCCATTTTAGTCAGAGATTATTACTCTGATTGTCTATTCTGTTCTCATTGTCCCAATAAATTTGTTTTGCAATATGTTTTATATGGCAAACTCCGGGTTGCGTATTTTTCTCTGTGTGCTCTCCTCGGAACACGATGACATTTAAAGGCATTCATCAAAAGTTAATGTTTTACTTTCCATAAAGTAAAGTTCAACAAAGCATTTCAATAAATTGCTGACAAAATGTATTTGAGTCTCTCTCGCTGGCAGATATATATAAGATGTCCAAATCTTATTGCCGTTCTCTAAGGCTTCTAAATAAGATGTATGTGCTGTATGTGGGTATACATCCAACCCATTATAAACACACTGTGCTGTAAACTGGTAGTGATGAAGACGGGGAGAGAAGATCTAAGGAGATATTGCTTGCAGCCCATGAGTGATGTTGTGTAGCAAGAAATAAATCAGAATTTGGTTTACGCCGAGGTAAACCAAATTCTGGTCTTGTATAATAAAAGATAAGTAGCTCTGTGTGTGCATTTGTTGTCTAGTTTTTTGTAAAGTTTCAATTCTTAAAAGAAATATTACTTTTTTCTGTAAGTCAATAATCCAAACATAAGCTCCAGAAGAGAATGAGTCCAAGATGTTCTTCGTGCCTGTGGTCATTTGTGGGGATTCGCGCTGGTAGGCAATGTCAGGGACTCAAAAAAGAGGCACACAAAGGTTTTCAGGTCCGGATCAGTATTTTATTCACACTGATAGCAGAAAATAAACACAGTCTTATGTAAGGAGAAGGACCAAACCAGGGGTACCTATTTTGCAATGGAATGCAGTCCACCAGCACAGAGGCGGCAGACCAAGCAGTCAGGGAGGGCCCTAGGTCCAGTATATCTATGGGGGCAATGTAAAATAACCTCCCGAAGTTTATTGGGAATAGCACTATGTTATGGAGCTGGACTGAGCGAATTAGGGGAATGATGAGAATGCACCCGATGATCCCTGCATTACAGGCGGAAGTTGCCATGATGGCTTTAGATGGAGAGGCGAGGGATTCTGTCATGCTACGACCCCCCGAGAGCGGGATACTTTTGTCAAGGTGTTGCGCATACTGAAGGAAATGCACGGAGACCCAACGGACGTAGGGGAGCTGCGCATTCATTTGTTTAGCTGGGTTCAAAGGGAGGGGGAGACAGTGACCCAGTACATGAATTTGCTACAAGAGATTCACACTGGCATTATTAGAAAAGATGACATAGGCATAGGGTCTACTGACATAGTATTACGAGTTCAGCTGGTGACCGGCCTGAGAGATGCACTACTGAAACAGGCCCTGCGAGGGCGCATGTGAGTGAAACCGTGCATGACTTTTTCATTTCGGAGTGAGGCACACACCCGTGAGCAGGAGCAGGGCATTACAGTCCCGGCGGGGAAGGTCCGGAGTGGAGAGTAATTTGTGAACATGGCCACTATACCGAGATGGGTAGAAGACTTGCGAAAAGAGATTCAGGACATACGGGGAGGGTTGTCTGATACAAAGAAGAAGGTAACAACAATATCAAACCAGCCTGGAGGCAGAACTATCTCTGAACCTCGACGTGAAGTGAGAACATTCGGCAGGGAAGGACTCCCTATATGCTACAACTGCGGTGAGATGGGACATGTGGCTCGGAGTTGTTCACATCAAGGACGGCCCCTTCCGCGCTGCCCGTTAAACTAGGAGACTCTGAGGCTGGGGATGCCGCCCAAAGCTGGAACAGTCAGGAAAGAGAAAAAGAAGTCCCACAAATTCAGTTTCCACATGTCCTCTAGTTTGGGGTGAAATGTATGGTTGGGCCATCCGCTGTTTGGTAGACACGGGCTCACAAGTGACTGCAATGCATGAAATGTACTTTAGAAGACATTTTCCTGAAGCGATGAGGCCCGAATGGGGCCCGGTGATAAAGTTAATGGCTGCCAATCACTTACCCTTCCCGGTCGCAGGGGTGGCCTGGATGCAAATCACCGTCTGTGGCAAGGACCTGGTCCATAAGGGCATGGTGTTGACCGTTGGAGACATAGAACATGGGCACGCTGTCACTTTAGGGATGAACGTGCTAAAATAATTCGTAAATCTCCTGTAGCCTTTCCGGGGGTTTAGCTCTAGGATCGCTGTCTGGGTAGACAGAATGGCACGGAAACAGTTCATTCAGACAGCCGTTTGGTGAAAACTGGCCGCAACCAGTTTTATTAAAGTCCACAGCACACAGATAAAAACAAATCATAAACAGAAAACCTGGGCTTGTCTAGCCTCTAATTACACTTAGATAGATGGCCCTCTCTATCCGGGACCCAGACTCTACCAGTCTGTGTCCAAAACAACACATATGATATATGTTACCAGTATGGAGTTTCACAGACACTCCTCTTTATGTCTGAAGGCAACTCCAATGTCCAGACTTGAGAGAGGTCACCTCCTATTCAGTCGCTATTCGCACGGATTCTCACTGCGACTACTCCTGTGTCCGGGGTACTTCCTGCACCCAGACTGAGATAGCTCACACACTTAGAGACTGCTTCCTTGTGCCAGGACACCTCCCTGTGTCCGGGCTAAAGACAGCTCCCACACTCTTGGAGACACCTTCTGTGCCTGGACCCCTTGTCCAGACTGAATGAGCTCTCTGACTGTGCTCCCAAGCACCTACTTCTGGCTTCCTAATCAACACCTGAGTGGATTCAGGTCTGAGCTGCAAGCGTGTACTGAATGGCAGGTGTAGTGACCTTTCTTTACCACCAGGTTTACAAAGCCACACATTTCGCTCATACCAGTCAGCAAGGTACTTAGGTGAAATATACACCTCATTCACCACATATTCCTTCACTGTCTCACATATCCCCTCCCTCTTCTCCAGACCGGAGGGCTGGTCATCCAGACCGGAGGGCTGGTCAACAATCCAACAGAGACAGTGAACTCTGGACCAGTCATGGCCCTCATCAGCTTCATCCTCACCACTGTCATAGCCAACATCAGTTTTCTCTTCATCTGAAGCATCCGCACTACCCTGTACCCTCCCAGGCCTATACTCTCTGCGGGCCTCGGGTATCCTGCACGGTTTCATCTTGACTTTAGTGCCAGCCTCAGTCTCGGTATAGTGGCTCACCAGATAAGTACGACCAGGCACGTCAGAACAGCTCTGCTGATTCTTCCTCAGAAACTTTCGTACCTCCTGTTTTTGGGGCACTGACCCTGTGTCACCAACTGTCACAGGAGGTATAGGGGTTTTCTCTAATTCCCCCTGAACTTTCTTTAGCACATCTACTTTCTTAACCCCTTCCCGACCCATGACGCCACGTAGGCGTCATGAAAACCTGTGCCATTCCGACCCATGACGCCTATGTGGCGTCATGAAAGGATCTCGTCCCTGCGGGCCGGGAGACCGGGGTCACTCAAAGGTCACCCGACCCGCAGTTACAGGACCCTTTGTGCTTCACCACAGGGGGGTTGGCTTAACCCCCCGTGGCCACGATCGCTCTGATTGGCTGTTAAAAGTGAAACAGCCAATCAGAGCAATGTGTAATATTTCACCAATTTAATTGGTGAAATATTACAATCCAGCCATGGCCGATGCTGCAATAGCATCTGCCATGGCTGGAGACCGAGCCCTGACCCCCCCCACACCGAGTCACGGCGGTGATCGGCCGCCGCCACCGAAAGATGGCAGCGATCGGTCACCGCCGTCACTTACAGCTCCCCTCCTCTTTTGGTCCACTGGCCCCACTTCCTATCCCCCCCCCCAGCCTTCCGACCCCCCTACTCACCTCTCCCGATCCACCGATGTCCCACGATCGGGCCCGGCGTCCGCCCGGGCCTCTTCATGGGTGCCGCCATATTGGAAAATGGCGGGCGCATGCGCAGTGCGCCCGCCGGCCGGCGCATGCGCAGTGCGCCCCCCAGTGTTCAAAAATTTATTTTGATCACTGTGATAAACTGTCACAGTGATCAAAATAAAAAAAAGTAAATGAACCCCCCCTTTATCATAGGTAGGGACAAATAAAAAAAATAAAGAATTTTTTTTTTTTTCCTAGCGGATTTTGCTGCGGATCCGCGGCGGATATCGCTGCTGATCCGCGGCGGATTTCGCTGCTGATCCGCGGCGGATTTCGCTGCTGATCCGCGGCGGATTTCGCTGCTGATCCGCGGCGGACTTCGCTGCTGATCCGCGGCGGACATCGCTGCTGATCCGCGGCGGACTTCGCTACGGATCCGCTGCGGATTTCGCTGCTGATCGGCGGCGGATTTCGCTGCTGATCGGCGGCGGATTTCGCTGCTGATCCGCGGCGGATTTCGCTGCTGATCGGCGGCGGATTTCGCTGCTGATCCGCTGCGGATTTCGCTGCTGATCGGCAGCGGATTTCGCTGCTGATCCGCAGCGGATTTCGCTGCTGATCGGCGGCGGATTTCGCTGCTGATCCGCGGCGGATTTCGCTGCTGATATGCGGCGGATT
The DNA here is from genome assembly GCA_033576555.1 of Oophaga sylvatica. Taxonomy (NCBI): domain Eukaryota; kingdom Metazoa; phylum Chordata; class Amphibia; order Anura; family Dendrobatidae; genus Oophaga; species Oophaga sylvatica. Next base: position 353,475,695 of record JARQOD010000003.1, on the reverse strand, counting down.
TCGCTGCTGATCGGCGGCGGATTTCGCTGCTGATCGGCGGCGGATTTCGCTGCTGATCGGCGGCGGATTTCGCTGCTGATCCGCGGCGGATTTCGCTGCTGATCCGCGGCGGACATCGCTGCTGATCCGCGGCGGACTTCGCTGCTGATCCGCGGCGGATTTCGCTGCTGATCCGCGGCGGATTTCGCTGCTGATCCGCGGCGGATTTCGCTGCTGATCCGCGGCGGATTTCGCTGCTGATCCGCGACTGATTTTGCTGCTGATCCGCGGCTGTAGTTAGGTTTATGGTTAGAGTTGGGATTAGGGGTGTGTTGGGGTTAGGGTTATGATTAGGGTTTGTATTAGGGTTAGGTGTGTGTAGGCGTTAGTGGTGTGTTTGGGTTAGGGTTGGAGTTAGAATTGAGGGGTTTCCACTATTTAGGCACATCAGGGGGTCTCCATACGCGACATGGCGCCACCATTGATTCCTGCAAATTTTGCGTTCAAAAAGTCAAACAGTGCTCCCTTTATTCCAAGCCCCGACGTATGCCCAAACAGTGGTTTATCCCCACATATGAGGTATCAGCGTACTCGGGAAAAATTGCACAACAACTTTGGGGGTTCTAATTTCTCCTGTTAACATTGGGAAAAAAAATTGGGGACTAAAAATTATTTTTGTGGAAAAAAAATGATTTTATATTTTCACGGCTCTGCGTTATAAACTTCTGTGAAGGACTTGGAGATTCAAAGTGCTTATCACACATCTATAGGAGTTCCTTGGGGGATCTAGTTTCCAAAATGGGTCACTTGTGGGGAGTTACTACTGTTTAGGCACATCAGTGACTCTGCAAACGTAACATGACGCCCGCAGACCATTCCATCAAGTGGGCATTTCAAAAGGTCACTACTTCCCATCCGAGCCCCGACGTGTGCCCATACAGTAGTTTTCTCCCACATATGGGATATCAGCATACTCAGGACAAATTGGACAACAACTTTTGGGTCTAATTTCTCATGTTACCCTTGCGAAAATAAAAAAATTGGGGACTAAAAGATCCTGATTGTGGAAAAAATATGATTTTTTTATTTTCATGCCCGGGCGTTATAAACTTCTGTGTAGCCCTTGGGGGTTCAAAGTGCTCACCACACATCTAGATAAGTTCTTTGCGGTGTCTAGTTTCCAAAATGGGGTCACTTGTGGGGAGTTTCTACTGTTTAGGCGCATCAGGGGCTCTGCAAACGTAACAAGATGCCCGCAGACCATTCCATCAAGTTGGCATTTCAAAGCGTCACTACATCCCTTCCGAGCCCTGACGTGTGCCCAAACAGTGGTTCCCCCCCACATATGGGGTACTAGCGTACTCAGGACAAACTGGACAACAACTTTCGGGTCCAATTTCTCCTGTAACCATTGTGAAAATAAAAAATAGTGGGCTAAAAAATCATTTTTTGAGAAAAAAAAATGATATTTTATTTTCACGGCTCTGCGTTATAAACTTCTGTAAAGCACCTGGGGGGTTCAAAGTGCTCACTATGCATCTAGATAAGTTCCTTAGGGCGTCTAGTTTCCAAAATGGGGTCACTTGTGGGGGAGCTCCAATGTTTAGGCACACAGGAACTCTCCAAATGCGACATGGCAACCGCTAAATATTCCAGCATATTTTCTATTCAAAAAGTCAAATGGCGCTCCTTCCCTTCTGAGCCCTGCCGTGCGCCCAAACAGTGGTTTATGAGCACAAATGAGGTATCTGTGTACTCAGGAGAAATTGCCCAACAAATTTTAGAATCCAATTTATACTGTTGCCCATGTGAAAATGAAAAAAACTGAGGCTAAAAGAAAATTTTTGTGAAAAAAAAGTACTTTCTTTTTTTTATGGATCAATTTGTGAAGCACCTGGGGGTTCAAAGTGCTCACTATGCATCTAGATAAGTTCCTTAGGGGGTCTAGTTTCCAAAATGGGGTCACTTGTGGGGGAGCTCCAATGTTTAGGCACACAGGGACTCTCCAAATGCGACATGGCAACCGCTAAATATTCCAGCATATTTTCCATTCAAAAAGTCAAATGGCGCTCCTTCCCTTCTGAGCCCTGCCGTGCGCCCAAACAGTGGTTTATGACCACATATGAGTTATCTGTGTACTCAGGAGAAATTGCCCAACAAATTTTAGGATCCAATTTATACTGTTGCCCATGTGAAAATGAAAAAAACTGAGGCTAAAAGAAAATTTTTGTGAAAAAAAAGTACTTTCTTTTTTTTACGGATCAATTTGTGAAGCACCTGGGGGTTAAAAGTGCTCACTATGCATCTAGATAAGTTCCTTAGGGGTCTAGTTTCCAAAATGGGGTCACTTGTGGGGGAGCTCCAATGTTTAGGCACACAGGGACTCTCCAAATGCGACATGGCAACCGCTAAATATTCCAGCATATTTTCCATTCAAAAAGTCAAATGGCGCTGCTTCCCTTCTGAGCCCTGCCATGCGCCCAAACAGTGGTTTATGACCACATATGAGGTATCTGTGTACTCAGGAGAAATTGCCCAACAAATTTTAGGATCCAATTTATACTGTTGCCCATGTGAAAATGAAAAAACTGAGGCTAAAAGAAAATTTTTGTGAAAAAAAAGTACTTTCTTTTTTTTACAGATCAATTTGTGAAGCACCTGGGGGTTCAAAATGATCACTATGCATCTAGATAAGTTCCTTAGGGGTCTAGTTTCCAAAATGGGGTCACTTGTGGGGGAGCTCCAATGTTTAGGCACACAGGGACTCTCCAAATGCGACATGGCAACCGCTAAATATTCCAGCATATTTTCCATTCAAAAAGTCAAATGGCGCTGCTTCCCTTCTGAGCCCTGCCATGCGCCCAAACAGTGGTTTATGACCACATATGAGTTATCTGTGTACTCAGGAGAAATTGCCCAACAAATTTTAGGATCCAATTTATACAGTTGCCCATGTGAAAATGAAAAAACTGAGGCTAAAAGAAAATTTTTGTGAAAAAAAAGTACTTTCTTTTTTTTACAGATCAATTTGTGAAGCACCTGGGGGTTCAAAATGATCACTATGCATCTAGATAAGTTCCTTAGGGGGTCTAGTTTCCAAAATGGGGTCACTTGTGGGGGAGCTCCAATGTTTAGGCACACAGGGACTCTCCAAATGTGACATGGCAACCGCTAAATATTCCAGCATATTTTCCATTCAAAAAGTCAAATGGCGCTCCTTCCCTTCTGAGCCCTGCCGTGCGCCCATACAGTGGTTTATGACCACATATGAGGTATCTGTGTACTCAGGAGAAATTGCCCAACAAATTTTAGGATCCATTTTATCCTGATGCCCATGTAAAAATGAAAAAGTTGATGCTAAAAGAAAATTTTTGTTGGAAAAATTAAAATGTCCATTTTTTCCTTACACGTTGCTTTAGTTCCTGTGAAGCACCTGAAGGGTTAATAATCTTCTTGAATGTAGTTTTGAGTAGCTTGAGGGGTGCAGTTTTTATAAAGGTGTCACTTTTGGGTATTTTCTGCCATATAGACCCCTCAAAGTGACTTCAAATGTGAGGTGGTCCCTAAAAAAAATGGTTTTGTAAATTTTGCTGTAAAAATGAGAAATCGCTGGTCAACTTTTAACCCTTATAACTTCCTAACCAAAAAAAATGTTGTTCCCAAAATTGTGCTGATGTAAAGTAGACATGTGGGAAATGTTATTTATTAACTATTTTGTGTCACATAACTCTCTAGTTTAACAGAATAAAAATTAAAAATTTGAAAATTACAAAATTTTCAAAATTTTCGCCAAATTTCCATTTTTTTCACAAATAAACGCAAAAATTATCGACTTAAATTTACCACTAACATGAAGCCCAATATGTCACGAAAAAACAATCTCAGAATCGCTAGGATCCGTTGAAGCGTTCCTGAGTTATTACCTCATAAAGGGACTGGTCAGAATTGCAAAAAATGGCAAGGTCTTTAAGGTCAAAATAGGCTGGGTCTTGAAGGGGTTAAATATCAGTTGATTCATAAATTCTACCTCACAGAACCCAAGCGCCTCTGTCATGGTCTCTGAACATTCCGAGCCACACTGTTCAAACGATTGGCACTGTAGAGGGAGCTGATCGTTTTTCTTGGTCGGTACACATAATTTAACCTCTTCTGGTACAGGCTCACTTTGCATAAGACTCAGAGCTCTTACTTCTTTCTCCAGGAGATCCTCATGGCTACGCATCTTCTCCTGTAGTTGTTGGACGTCCTTTACGTCTTCGGCCCTTTCTTCAGGCTCTTCTGGTAGGACATGCTCAGAAGCCCTACCATCAGTCTTCTTTTCCACCACGTTCTGCATCCCATCTGAGCTCCCGTGTATCTGCAGCGGCAACGGAGCGACACATCGCCCCTCCCACTCACTGGGACGTGGTTCAAGTGTAGACTCCATGAAAATGCGCCTGAGCTCACCAAGGCCAACCCGAGGTCTCAAAATCTCATCTTGGGATTTATCCAGATCCTTTGGGTCGCTCGGGAACTCCGATGGCGCAGCGGGCGCCGAACTTCCGGCCCGAGCTTCGCGAGTCGCAGCCACGGATCCGGACAGTACACCGTCCACGCCGCTGTCTCCAGCAGAAACATATTCCGGGGCAGAGTCATTCCCCACATCTTCAGTCTTGTTCCTCACAGCTTCACTTGAGACATCAGCCTCTGGTGAGGCACCTGGCCTGGTGTCCACCACTTCCATGGCTTTCTCCACCTCTGCAGCATCACCTTCCGAGTCCTTGGCCTGATGCAGATCCACACCATACATTGATAACTTCTCATTTTCAACAGCATCCACTTGTGCTGTGTTCAGTTTCAGAGTCCTGTCTTTCACCTTAGTCTTCGCCAGGGAACCGGCCAACGGTACAACATCTTCAGATGCCATCCTCCGTCCGACTGCAAGGTCAGCCTCAGCCTTCCTCTCAGGACTCTCAATCTCCTCTGCTACCATGCCTTCCTCACTTGCACCGGTTGCTTTATTGTCATCAGATGACTCACTATCACCACCACTATCCCTGTCTGACCCCTTTTCTCAGCCACATCTGGCTCACTTCCAGGGTTAGACACTTCATTTTCATTCACATCCGGCTCACTGTCAGGGTTATACAATTCATTCTCATTCACATCTTGATCTGGAACCTTAGTTAACATGTCATCCACAACATTAACTTCACCATCTGGTCCCTGGTTTCCCTCAGGTGGTCCCTCAAGTATGTGACTATGTGATAACCCCAGCACTATACTTCCATATAGCTCAGATACCAGGAGCTGACTTACGACCTCTCCCTGGACTTCAGTGTCCCTATACAATAGGTTATTGTTCATGGCAGCATGAGGAAACCTCTCCTCAGAGCCAGGCTCTTGGGGAACCTCATTCAGAACAATTACATTTTCCTGTGCCGTTTTAAGAGTGGGGTCTCGCACCGGCTCACTCCCAAAATTGTCACAGGAGCCAGGCAGGTCAGGGACACTCGGTTCCCGAGAACCACCATCCTCGTCTCCCAACATCACCTGCAAAGAAATGTCATCTTTATCACGGTCATCATCAGTATCATCACTATTATGATTAGCATTATCATCATTATCAATATCAGCATCCTCATCATGATCATCATTATCATTATCAATATTATCATGGTCATCATCATTATCACATAAGTTTAACGGCCCACTAGCATTGTGTTCCGCCCCTCGGGACTGCGCACCCTCAGTAGGAGCTTCATCACACTGTCCATCAGAAACATTTTTCCCCCAGAGATCCTTAGACCGGGGAAAGTCATTACCCAATATAACGGGGTGCACCAGGGTCTTCACTACCCCCACTTCATATGAAACCTCCCCGAGTTTGGGGACCAAGTCCACGGCAGTCTCTGGGTAGACTTTGGTGTCTTCATGGATGTACACCACACTCAGGTGCTTATCAGGGATGAAGTCCCTATCACTCAGGCTGTCACATACGGAAGTCACTGGACTCTCTGAGTCCAAGAGGGCCTGTGCTGGGCAGTCACTTACAACCACCGGGGACCCCTGTGGTCCAGTCTCTTCGGCTGAGGTGGACACACACACAGGCTCTGCGCAGGGAGAGAGGGATCTGCCAACATCACAACACATAGGCTCCCCCTCTATTGGACAGTTGGCTGCAATTTCACGCCAGCTCCAACACTGTCCATCACACTCTCCCACCCACATGTCCCCTCGGGCCTGAACCCGCTTATCAGCATACCCCATGTCCCCAACAGCTGGAACGCTCTTACCGCGAGAGTTCAGCGTCCGGGAACTCCGAAGTGACGACCTCTCAGACGGCTGTACCTCAGGAGGACGTGCTTGGGTGTAGCGGTCCACTATCACCTTTTCAACTCCATAATCAGGCCTGCTGACTGCAGACTCCCAACTGTATCTCCAGTCACGAACTCCCTGGCACGGGCTGTCACCGTAACACCCAGCCGGGTAAGAATCGCCGCTTTCAACTTGGCATAGTCTTCGCTGTCCTGCTTGCTCAGGTCAGCCCAGACTTTTTGGGGTTCCCCAATCAGATAGGGTACGACCGCCATGGCCCATTCAGATAGTGGCAGATTCTCCTTCTCTGCCAGTCTCTCAAACCTAGTAAGATATACCTCCACATCATCACGAGGTGTCATTTTTCTCAAGGACCGTCTTACCGCCTTCTTTATAGCGGACAACGCCGGTGCCTTCACAACATTACTTCGGGACGCGGCACCGAAATCCTTTTTTGGTGCTGTCATCTGCTCAACAAATAACCGGTTATTCTCCTGCTGCTGCTGCAGGAATTGCTGCTGGGCCTGCTGCATGTGCTGCTGGTGCTGCAGGCGCTGCTGCTCCATGCTTCGCTGGGCCTGCACCAGGTACTCAACAGTTCCTCCATACTGCCGGACTTATCTGTCTCAACCACGGCAGTTTTATGTTGCACATTAACTTGTGCCATTTGTTCAAACAGCGCCTCCATGCTGTCATCCTATGCTGTCAGACTTCTCTGTCTTAACAACGGCAGTCTTCACTCAAGACATACACACTACACAGCTTTTTTTTTTTTTTTTTTTCCACAGAAAAATTCAGCCTTGCTGTGCAAACACTTTTTTTTTTTTTTTTTCCTTTGCAAAGTCTATTAAGGCTACTGTCTCTTTAAGACTGCTCCACAAACTTTTCTTTTGCTGCTGCACATTCCACAGTCATTTTCACAACAAGTTCAGCTTTGCTGTGCATACATTTTCTCTCTGCAGACCCTATCAGGGCCACTGTCTCTCCAAGACTGCTCCAAACAGACGTTTCTGCTGACACACACACTTTTTTTTTTTTTTTTCTCTGTTGCTATTTCAATAGACTTCACCTTTAATGCTGTCTCTCGCCACTGTGCTGCATGCACACTCCAGCACTAACTGTACCAGGCACTGCGCTGCCCCAGCATTCTCCGCCAATTGTAGCCTTTCCGGGGGTTTAGCTCTAGGATCGCTGTCTGGGTAGACAGAATGGCACGGAAACAGTTCATTCAGACAGCCGTTTGGTGAAAACTGGCCGCAACCAGTTTTATTAAAGTCCACAGCACACAGATAAAAACAAATCATAAACAGAAAACCTGGGCTTGTCTAGCCTCTAATTACACTTAGATAGATGGCCCTCTCTATCCGGGACCCAGACTCTACCAGTCTGTGTCCAAAACAACACATATGATATATGTTACCAGTATGGAGTTTCACAGACACTCCTCTTTATGTCTGAAGGCAACTCCAATGTCCAGACTTGAGAGAGGTCACCTCCTATTCAGTCGCTATTCGCACGGATTCTCACTGCGACTACTCCTGTGTCCGGGGTACTTCCTGCACCCAGACTGAGATAGCTCACACACTTAGAGACTGCTTCCTTGTGCCAGGACACCTCCCTGTGTCCGGGCTAAAGACAGCTCCCACACTCTTGGAGACACCTTCTGTGCCTGGACCCCTTGTCCAGACTGAATGAGCTCTCTGACTGTGCTCCCAAGCACCTACTTCTGGCTTCCTAATCAACACCTGAGTGGATTCAGGTCTGAGCTGCAAGCGTGTACTGAATGGCAGGTGTAGTGACCTTTCTTTACCACCAGGTTTACAAAGCCACACATTTCGCTCATACCAGTCAGCAAGGTACTTAGGTGAAATATACACCTCATTCACCACATATTCCTTCACTGTCTCACACTCCTCACCAATGAGTCCCCCGACATGTACCTAAAACTCCACTGAGTGGGTTTCGAATACAACAGGAAGAAGGAGAACTCGCTCAAATAAGACAATGGGTTGCCCTAAAACAACTTCCCAGCCAGAGTGAGAGAGAGAGTCCCTGTCCCCTGGGGCTCCACAGATTCTTCAGCAGTGGGAGAGTGTCACGGTGTGTCGCTGCGAAGATCGTCGCAATTGCACACCCTGACTTCTCACAGCTGAGTTTCTGGTGCTGGGTGTTTTTCGGCAGAGAGGGAGTTAATTCTTCCTCTCTCTGTGCTGGACTAGACCAGCCTCGCTCAGCTGCAATTAATGTTGTGATAATTGGTTTCCTTCAAATACCTGCCTGTCTGCTGGGGAAGTGTCGGTGAAAGCATTTATGCAGACCAGCAGAGCGGATCGTTGTATGGTGAAGGCTGAAGTTAAGAGTACCTGTGTGGTCTTTTCCCCCTCCTCGCTTTATCATTTATCTCCGTACCCGTTGGTGTCCCCTCTGTTTCCTGTGGTGTGATTTTTGTATGCAAGGTGGATTTTAGTTTACCCCTTGTACTGTCTCGTTCGTTTATTACTGTGTTTAGGCATATACCTACCAGTCCCCGGTGTGTGATCAGGGTCCTTCTCAGGACTGGATCACTGAGGTTCAGGGATCCTCAGGAGGTAGGGATTACGCTGGGGCCTGGACCTCTGTACCATTAACAGTACCTCCAGGTAGAGGGATTAGTCAGGACCCCAGCTTAGGGTCAGCATAGACCCCAGACCTCCTGTATGCAGTAACAGCATGACATTTTCACCGACCCACTAAAGATTTTCTCCAGTCACCATGGATCCAGTAGTCAGTCTAGCTCGGCAGTTGCAGAGTCTGTCCATGGAGCTGGCGGACGTTAAGTCCAAGGTTTTGTACCCCCGGAGCAGGCCGGACCTGAACCTAAAGTAGCTCTCCCTGACAGATTCACTGGGGGGCGGGACAAGTTTTTTGCTTTCCGGGAGGCATGTAAATTGTACTTCCGGCTGCGACCCCGGTCATCTGGGAGTGAGGAACAAAGGGTGGGGATTGTCATCTCGCTCCTACAAGGAGACCCCCAATCCTGGGCGTTCGCTCTCCCCCCAGGCTCCCCAGCTCTCCAGTCAGTGGATGGGTTTTTTACGGCTCTGGGTCTTGTGTATGATGACCCGGATCGGGTCTCCCTTGCTGAATCTAAGTTACGTAGGATCCAGCAGGGAGATCGTCTGGCAGAGGAATTCTGTTCGGAGTTCCGTAGATGGGCCACGGACACCCAGTGGAATGACCTGGCTCTTAGGAGCCAGTTTTGTCAAGGTTTATCTGACAAATTAAATGATGTGCTGGCACAGTATGACCCTCCCACGTCACTGGAAGCCGCTATGGCCCTTGCTATTCGTATTGACAGACGTCTTCGGGAGAGATGCGGGGTAACTTCGCCCCCTGTGATGACTCCACCTTCCTCAAGGGTCCCTTATATGGAGCTTCCCCTGGTCAGTCCAGAGGAGCCTATGCAATTAGGAGGACATCATTCCGGGGGAGCGGATCGGTGGGGCTCCACAAGACAGGAGGTTGTTTCTTCTGTGGAAAAAAGGGACATTTTATTAGGGGGTGTCCATCCCGTCCTTTGCAGAGTGAGAAGTCACCGGAAAACTATTGATCCCAGATTGTGTGGTGGATGGCAATCTGGGAGTAAGTATTTCGTCCCTAAGTTCGTCTCAGTTTCTCGTACCGGCGGAGGTGGTGGTGGGTGCGAGAACTGAGAGGATATCTGTTCTTCTAGATAGTGGTTCCGGGGCTAACCTGGTGGATGCTCGCTTTGCCCGGGTTCAAGGTATGCGATTGAGTGTGTTGACTAAACCCGTCCCCATATTCTCGATCGACGCCAGACCTCTCGGTCAGGGAAGTTTTTTGCAAGCAGTGCACAACATAGATCTTCAAGTGGGGGCGTTACATAAAGAACTGTTGTCTTGTTATGTGTTGGAGGGTCTTCCCACTCCTATAGTGCTGGGCCTTCCTTGGTTAACTTAGCATAACCCGGTTATTGATTGGCAATCCAGAGAGATAAGCCAATGGAGTGAATTCTGTAATAAAAACTGCATGAATACGGTCATTGGGGCGGTCGCTCCTAGGGCTTTACCTCCATTTCTGGTGGACTTTGAGGATGTATTCTCGGAGAAAGGGTGTCAAGAACTACCTCCTCATCGCGAGTATGACTGTTCTGTTAACCTGCTCCCTGAGGCCAAGTTACCGAAATCTAGGTTGTATAACCTTTCTGGTCCTGAGAGACAGGCCATGAAGGATTATATTTCAGAGAGTCTGGCTAAGGGGCATATTAGACCTTCATCTTCCCCGGTGGCCGCGGGGTTCTTCTTTGTGAAAAAAAAAGATGGAGGCCTACGCCCTTGCCTGGATTTCCGTGAGCTTAATCGGATTACGGTCCGAGATCCGTATCCGCTCCCACTTATTCCCGATCTCTTCAATCAGATCGTGGGTGCCAAATGGTTCTCTAAGTTGGATCTCAGGGGGGCGTACAATCTGATTAGGATGAAGGAGGGGGATGAGTGGAAGACGGCGTTTAATACTCCGGAGGGGCATTATGAGAACCTTGTCATGCCATTTGGTCTGAGTATTGCCCCGGCGTTGTTTCAACACTTTGTAAATGACATCTTTGGCCACCTAATGGGACAGTTTGTGGTCATATATCTGGATGATATCTTAATTTACTCGCCGGATCTTGTGTCTCATCAGGAGCATGTTAGGCAGGTGTTACAGATCTTGCGGGATAATAAACTGTACGCCAAATGGGAGAAGTGTGTGTTCGCCGTACAGGAACTTCAGTTTTTAGGGTTCCTGGTGTCAGCATCCGGTTTTCGTATGGACCCTGGGAAAGTGCGGGCAGTTCTTGAGTGGCATCTGCCAGAGGATCTTAAGGCATTACAACGTTTCCTGGGGTTTGCTAACTACTACCGGAAGTTCATTCGTAATTTTTCGTCCATAGTTAAACCTCTCACAGACATGACTAAAAAAGGGACGGATTTTTCAAAGTGGTCTGACAAGGCTTGTCAAGCGTTTTCCTCTTTGAAAAAATGTTTTGCTTCAGCACCCATACTTATTCAACCTGATGCGTCACAGCCGTTCATTGTTGAGGTGGATGCTTCCGAGGTAGGGGTGGGAGCAGTATTGTCACAAGGTTCGTCCCCTGGTAAATGGCATCCGTGCGCCTTCTTCTCTAAAAAATTGTCGTCCGCTGAGAGGATTTATGATGTCGGCAATAGGGAACTCTTGGCCATTAAGTTGGCTTTTGAGGAGTGGCGTCATTTTTTGGAGGGGGCAGTCCACCCGGTCACCGTCATTACCGATCACAAAAACCTGCTATATTTAGAGTCCGCTAAACGTCTGAATCCCAGACAAGCTAGGTGGTCGTTGTTTTTTACCAGGTTTAATTTTGTCGTCACATATCGTCCTGGGTCAAAAAATGTTAAGGCGGATGCCTTATCTCGCTGTTTCCCAGGGGCTGGGAATACGGAGGACCCGGTTCCGGTCCTTCAGGAGGGGGTGGTGGTGTCGGCAGTATGCTCTGAGCTTGAGGAGGAGGTATTGGAGGCTCAGGGGGACGCCCCTGTAGGACCTCCAGGGAGACTGTTTGTTCCAAATCAGTTTCGACAAAAGGTGATCGAGGCACACCATAATTCTGCTTTGGCAGGACACCCAGGGAGTAAAGCAACTGAGGATCTCCTCTCGCGCCGGTTTTGGTGGCCTAACTTACATAGGGAGGTGGTAACTTTTGTCGCGTCCTGTGAGGTTTGTGCGCGCTCTAAGACCCCACATACCCGTCCGTCGGGGACCCTCTTACCTTTGAAGATTCCGGAGCGTCCGTGGACTCATCTGTCTATGGACTTCATTACGGACCTCCCGCCATCTTCGGGTAAAACAGTCATACTCGTTGTAGTGGACAGGTTCAGCAAGATGGCACATTTTATCGCTCTTCCTGCTCTTCCTAATGCTAAAACTCTTGCGCAGGTGTTTATTGGGGAGATTGTAAGGCTTCACGGGGTACCCTCCGATGTGGTGTCGGATCGGGGGTCTCAGTTTGTGTCCAAATTCTGGAAAGCATTTTGTACACGGCGGGGGATGCAGTTGTCATTTTCATCGGCTTTTCACCCGCAGACCAATGGTCAGACAGAGCTTCTGAACCAGAGCTTGGAGACATATCTCCGGTGTTTTGTGTCAGAGAACCAGGAGGACTGGGCTTCTTTCTTGCCTCTGGCGGAATTTGCTCTAAATAATAGGCGGAGCGAGTCCACTGGTAAGTCCCCGTTTTTTTGGGGCATATGGTTTTCACCCCAGTTTTGTACTTTCAATAGGGGGGGCTCTTCTGGGGTTCCTGAGGAGGAACGATTTTCGTCGTCACTTGCTTCAGTGTGGAGAGGAGTGCTGAATAATCTGAGTACTATGGGGAACCGATACAAACGTATGGCTGATAGGAGGAGAGTGTCTGGTCCGGACCTAAGTGTGAACGATCTGGTATGGTTGTCTACCAAAAATATAAAACTTAAGGTTCCCTCCTGGAAACTGGGTCCCAGGTTCATCGGGCCATACAAGATCAGTGCTATAATTAATCTGGTTGCATGCCGTCTTGACCTCCCTCCTACATTTAAAATTCATAATGTTGTTCCACAGATCGTTGCTTAAGAGGTATGTGGTGCCGGTGATACCTTCACCTTTACCTCCTTCTCCTGTGGTGGTCAATGGTAACTTGGAGTTCCAGGTGTCGAGAGTCATCGATTCACGTCTTAATCACCGGTCCCTTCAGTACCTTGTTCATTGGAGGGGGTATGGTCCTGAGGAGAGGACGTGGGTTTCTGCGTCGGATATTAACGCAGACCGATTGGTTCGGGCCTTCCATACTACTCACCCAGATAAACCCAGCCCTGAGGGTACGGAGGCCCCTCGTAGAAGGGGGGATACTGTCACGGGTGTGTCGCTGCGAAGATCGTCGCGATTGCACACCCTGACTTCTCACAGCTGAGTTTCTTGTGCTGGGTGTTTTTCGGCAGAGAGGGAGTTAATTCATCCTCTCTCTGTGCTGGACTAGACCAGCCTCGCTCAGCTGCAATTAATGTTGTGATAATTGGTTTCCTTCAAATACCTGCCTGTCTGCTGGGGAAGTGTCGGTGAAAGCATTTATGCAGACCAGCAGAGAGGATCGTTGTATGGTGAAGGCTGAAGTTAAGAGTACCTGTGTGGTCTTTTCCCCCTCCTCGCTTTATCATTTATCTCCGTACCCGTTGGTGTCCCCTCTGTTTCCTGTGGTGTGATTTTTGTATGCAAGGTGGATTTTAGTTTACCCCTTGTACTGTCTCGTTCGATTATTACTGTGTTTAGGCATATACCTAACCAGTCCCCGGTGTGTGATCAGGGTCCTTCTCAGGACTGGATCACTGAGGTTCAGGGATCCTCAGGAGGTAGGGATTACGCTGGAGGCCTGGACCTCTGTACCATTAACAGTACCTCCAGGTAGAGGGATTAGTCAGGACCCCAGCTTAGGGTCAGCATAGACCCCAGACCTCCTGTATGCAGTAACAGCGTGACAGAGAGACTCCAACTGAGGAATGGACTGTTGTACCGGAAGATCCAATTACAACCGGCCCTGACTGTAACTTGGCTGGTGGTGATCCCCGAAACACTGCTCCATAAGGTGGCCACAGAGGCACATGAGAGAGGAGCTCACTTCGGACAGGAAAAGACCTTTCAGTGGTTGTAAAGCCTGGTTTATCATCCCCTGATGAGATCCGCGGCGGAGAAAGCCTGTCGGCTATGCAGGAGTTGCTAATTAGTCAAGCTTCCAGAACAGAGAGCTCCTACGCAGACCATAGTAACATAGTAACATTGTAACATAGTTATTAAGGTTGAAGGAAGACTGTAAGACCATCTAGTTCAACCCATATCCTATCCTAACCTGCACTAACATGTTGATCCAGAGGAAGGCAAAAAAAACCCAAGTGGCAAACAGTAAGCTTCACATTGGGGAAAAAATTCCTTCCCGATTCCACATACGGCAATGAGACTAGCTCCCTGGACCAACGCAATATCTAGGAAACTAGTGTATATAACCTGTAATATTATACTTTTCAAGAAAGGCATCCAGTCCCTTCTTAAATTTTAGTAGGGAATCACTCATTACAACATTAGACGGCAGAGAGTTCCATAGTCTCACTGCTCTTACAGTATAGAATCTCATCTGTGATTATGACTAAACCTTCTTTCCTCCAGACATAGTGGATGCCCCCTTGTCCCCGTCACAGGTCTAAGAGTAAAAAGATCATTAGAAAGGTCTTTGTACTGTCCCCTCATATATTTATACATTGTAATAAGATCACCCCTAAGCCTTCGTTTTTCCAAACTAAATAACCACAAGTGTAATAACCTGTCTTGGTATTGCAGACACCCCCAGTTCTCTAATAACCTTGGTCGCTCTTCTCTGCACCCGCTCCAGTTCAGCTATGTCTTTCTTATACATCGGAGACCAGAACTGTACACAGTATTCTAAGTGTGGTCGCACAAGTGACTTGTATAGAGGTAAAATTATGTTCTCCTCATGAGCATCTATGCCTCTTTTAATGCATCCCATTATTTTATTTGCCTTTGCAGCAGCTGCCTGACACTGGCCACTAAATGTGAGTTTGTCGTCCACCCATGCACCTAGGTCTTTTTCAGTGACAGTTTTGCCAGTGTTTTACAATTAAGCACATAATTATACATCTTGTTTGTTCTACCCAAGTGCATGACCTTACATTTATCCTCATTAAAGCTCATTTGCCATTTATCAGCCCAAGCTTCTAGTTTACATAAATACTCCTGTAATATAAAATTGTCCTCCTCTGTATTGATTACCCTGCAGAGTTTAGTGTCATCTGCAAATATTAAAATACTACTCTGTATGCCCCCTACAAGGTCATTAATAAATATGTTAAAGAGAAGCGGCCCCAATACTGAGCCCTGTGGTACCCCACTGCTAACCATGACCCAGTCCGAGTGTGCTCCATTAATAACCACCCTGTTATGATTTGGTAGCTGAGGAGAGCAGGCAAAAACGGCAATACACCAGAGAGGTTGGAATCTACTGGATTGCAGTACCCTGACTAACCACCACAACTAAAGGCAGCCGTGGAGCGTTCCTACGTTGGTCCTAGACGCCTCGTCACAGCCTGAGAGGATAACTACACCTAAAGATAGAAAGAGGAAAGCTATCTGCCCCGGAGCAGATCCCCAAAGAACATAGGAAGCCCCCAAACATGTAATGGCGGTTAGACAAGAGGAAATACAGACACAGACAGAAAATAGTATGAGCAAACGCTGGGGCCCAATCTGTCTAGACAGAAAAGGATAGGAAGGATACTTACTGCAATTCAAAAAACCCTAAAAAAAGCCAAAGCAACTAATTGCAAAAACACCTGAGATCACACGACCTCTACCATCTAAATTAGTTCTCTGGTGTAACAAAACTAAGCCGCAGCCACAGAAAAAATTGGAAAAGGCAAATGAACAAACAACAGTGGCTCCAGAGGAACCGAGAGGAGACCAAGCCCCCTGAGGAGGGGAACCTGGCCAACCTCACAGAAATGCAGAGAAAAATGCAAATGGCAAGCACAAAAACAAAAAAACAGAAAATATCTTATCTGAGAGCAGGAGAAGAGGCAAGACTCAGAAAGCTTCCAAGTGAACCAGGAACCACAGTTGAGACTAGAACAATTTATCACCGGCAACCATGATGGGGGGAAATCTCCCTTATATCCAGCCAGTCTGTAATTCCTGATTGCCAATCCTCATTGAATGATTCAGTACTGTTTGTAACCACCTGAGGGAGCTTCTGCTCAGAATTCATTTCTAAAACATTCATAACAGTACCCCCCCTTGAGGAGGGGTCACCGAACCCTCATTTGTGCAACCAGGTCGGTCAGGATGAGCTCTGTGATACGCAGGATCAGTCTCCTAGCATGGATGTCCGAAGCAAACACCCAAGAATTGTCCTCCTGACCATAACCTCTCCACTTAACCAAATACTGGAATTTCCGTCTAGAAAAACGAGAATCCAATATTTTCTCAACCACATACTCCAGATTGCCCTCAACCAAAACAGGGTCAGGGGGCGCAGCCATAGGAACCACTGGCTCGACAAACCTCTTCAATAAGGACTTGTGGAACACGTTATGGATCTTAAATGTCCCTGGAAGAAATAAACGAAAGGAAACAGGATTAAGAATCTCCATGATCTTATAAGGTCCAATGAACCTAGGCTTAAACTTAGGAGATGCAACTCTCATAGGGATATTTCTTGAGGACAACCAGACCAAGTCCCCCACTTTAAACCGAGGACCATCAGTCCTATGCTGGTTGGCAAACCGCTGGGCCTTCTCCTGAGAGAGGGACAACCTCTCCACTACCTGGTCCCAAATCTGCTGCATACGCTCCACAACAGAGTCAACACCCGGAGAGACAGAAGCCTCCGTCTGTCCAGAAGAAAATCGAGGGTGAAACCCAAAATTGCAGAAAAATGGAGACATCAAAGTGGCAGAGCTTGCCCTATTATTAAGAGCAAACTCAGCCAAAGGCAAAAAAGAGACCCAGTCACCTTGATCAGCAGACACAAAGCATCTCAGATAAGTCTCCAATGTCTGGTTTGTTCTCTCAGTTTGTCCATTGGTCTGAGGATGAAAAGCAGAGGAGAAAGACAATTGAACACCAAGTTTAGAACAAAAAGTCCTCCAAAATCTGGAAACAAACTGGACTCCTCTGTCAGACACAATGTTCTCAGGAATGCCGTGCAACCGAACCACGTGCTGAAGGAACAAAGGCACCAATTCGGAGGAGGAAGGCAACTTAGGTAATGGCACAAGATGTATCATCTTGGAAAACCTATCACAAATCACCCAGATAATGGTCATTCTCTGAGAAACAGGGAGGTCGGAAATAAAATCCATAGAGATATGGGTCCATGGTCTCTTGGGCACAGGCAATGGCATTAACAAACCACTAGAGCGAGAGCAAGGCTTGGAGCGAGAGCAAGTCCCACAGGACTGCAAAAACTCCCTGACGTCACGAGACAAAGTAGGCCACCAAAAGGACCGACTCACCAAGCCTCTGGTACCAAATATTCCGGGATGACCGGCCAACGCGGAACAATGAATCTCAGATATCACACTCTTCTTCCACTGGTCTGGGACAAACAATTTCCCAACAGGGCAGCGATCGGGTTTATACTCCTGACACCCCTCCAGAGCCAGTCTCAAATTGGGCAAGATGGCGGAAAGAACTACACCCTCTTTCAAAATAACAGCAGGATCAGATAACTCAGGAGAGTCCTCAAGGAAACTCCTTGAGAGGGCATCCGCCTTAACATTCTTAGTGCCAGGAAGAAAGGAAACCACAAAATTAAAACGTGTGAAAAACAAGGCCCACCTGGCCTGTCTAGGATTAAGTCGCTTGGCTGATTCCAGATAAACCAGATTCTTATGGTCTGTGAGGACCACCACCTGATGTTTGGCTCCCTCCAGCCAATGTCTCCATTCTTCAAAAGCCCACTTCATGGCCAATAACTCCCGATTACCCACGTCATAATTACGTTCAGTTGGAGAAAATTTTCGAGAGAAAAAAGCACAAGGGTTACTTTTAGAGGTCTCAGGATCTCTTTGGGACAAAACGGCACCTGCCCCAATTTCAGAGGCATCAACCTCCACCTGAAATGGCAGAGAAACATCAGGCTGCCGTAGAACAGGAGCAGAAGTGAATCTCTGTTTAAGTTCCTGAAACGCAGAGACTGCCTCAGGAGGCCAATTCACCACATCAGAACCCTTTTTGGTCAAATCAGTCAATGGTTTAACAATAACAAGAAATTACAATAAATTTACGATAAAAATTGGCAAAACCCAAAATCTCTGAAGAGCCTTTAATGAAGTAGGTTGGACCCAATCACAGATGGCCTGAACCTTGACCGGGTCCATTTCAATAACAGATGGAGACAAAATGAATCCCAGAAATGAGATCCTCTGTACGCCAAAAAGACACTTTGATCCCTTCACATACAGAGCATTCTCTCTCAAAATCTGGAACACAGTCCGAACATGTTTCACATGAGAGTCCCAGTCATTGGAAAAAATCAAGATATCATCCAAATAAACAATCAGAAATTTATCCACAAAATCCCTGAAAATGTCATTCATGAAGGACTGGAAGATGGAAGGAGCATTAGTGAGCCCAAAAGGGCATCACTAGGTACTCAAAATGCCCCTCTGGGGTATTAAACGCCGTCTTCCATTCATCCCCATGCTTAATGCGAATAAGGTTATACGCCCCCTGAGGTCAAGCTTGGTAAACCAAGTAGCACTTTTCACCCTGAAAAACAGGTAAGAAATCAAGGGTAACGGATATTGATATTTCACAGTGATATTGTTCAAGAGACGATAATCAATACACGGCCTTAATAAACCATCCTTTTTGGCCACAAAGAAAAAACCAGCACCCAAGGGTGAAGAGGATGGTCTGATATGACCCTTCTCCAATGACTCCTTGATATAAGACCGCATAGCGTCATGTTCAGGTACAGACAAGTTAAAAAGGCGACCTTTAGGGAATTTACTACCAGGCACTAATTCAATAGCGCAGTCATAGCTCCTATGGGGGGGCAAGGATGCAGACTTACTTTCGCTAAACACATCAGAAAAATCAGTCAAAAAGTCAGGCATATCTTGAGCCTGGGGAGAGGCAGAAAAAACAGGAGTGTTGGCATTAACACATTGGCAGCCCCAACTGGTTACAGACACAGATTTCCAATCCAATTCAGGATTATGAGACTGCAACCAAGGGAAACCTAGTACAATAATGTCATGCAGATTATACAGCACCAAAAATTTGCAACTCTCCTGATGATCAGGTTCAACCCTCATTATCACCTGAGTAGAGAACTGGGGTTTATTCTCAGCCAAAGGGGTAGAATCAATCCCCAGTAGGGGAATAGTCTTCCGTAGGGTATCAAAGGAAACCCACAACGTTTAGCAAAATCAAAATCCATCAGGTTAATAGCTGCTCCCGAATCAACAAAAGCCTGAGCAGAAAATGTGGACAGGGAGCAAATCAGGGTAACAGTCAACAGAAATTTAGTCTGAACACTACCCAAGACAACTGAGCGTGCAAAACGTCTTCCCCGCTTAGGGCAGACTGAAATAGCATGAGAGGCATCACCACAGTAGAAACATAACCCATTGCGTTTTCGAAACTCATGACGCTGTGCCCCAGAAGCCACTCTATCACACTGCATGGGTTCAGAAGCTGGTTCACAAGGCAACACCATTCCACGCATACTTCTACGCTCACGCAAACGTCTGTCAATTTGAATCGCCAATGACATAGAATCATTGAGACCAGAGGGAGCAGGGAAACCCACCATAACATCTTTTATATTCTCTGACAGACCCTTCCGAAAAAGGGCTGCCAAAGCATCATCATTCCATTTGGTCAGAACTGCCCACTTTCGGAATTTCTGACAGTACAACTCAGCGTCCTCAAGCCCCTGATTTAATGCCAACAAGGTTTTTTCAGCTTGATCAGTGACATTAGGTTCATCGTACAATAACCCCAGAGCCAGAAAAAATGCATCAATATTACTCAAAACAGGGTCCCCAGGTGTCAGGGAAAAAGCCCAATCCTGAGGATCTCCGCACAGGAGAGAGATGACAATTTGAACCTGCTGTGCTGCGTTCCCTGAGGACTTAGGTTTTAAGGCAAAAAACAACTTACAGTTATTTTTGAAATTCAGAAATTTAGCTCGATCCCCCAAAACAAATCTGGCATGGGGATCCTAGGTTCCACAACCGGCAACCCTGCAAGATAGGTAGCAATATTCCGAACTTCAGTGGCAAGCTGATCCACACGGCCAGACAACTGTGCAAACTCCATTGAGAGAAAAAAAAAATCCTCCTCAGCACCCAGAGAAAAAGAGGGAAAAAAAAATGCAGAAAAAAAAAAATCTCTGACAACTCTGACAACTTTTTTCTTTCCACACTATTTTTCCCTTCTGTGAGTACCATATAATTTTCAGTTATGGCCGGTGATACTGTTATGATTTGGTAGCTGAGGAGAGCAGTCAAAAACGGCAATACACCAGAGAGGTTGGAATCTACTGGATTGCAGTACCCTGACTAACCACCACAACTAAAGGCAGCCGTGGAGCGTTCCTACGTTGGTCCTAGACGCCTCGTCACAGCCTGAGAGTATAACTACACCTAAAGATAGAAAGAGGAAAGCTATCTGCCCCGGAGCAGATCCCCAAAGAACATAGGAAGCCCCCAAACATGTAATGGCGGTTAGACAAGAGGAAATAAAGACACAGACAGAAAATAGTATGAGCAAACGCTGGGGCCCAATCTGCCTAGACAGAAAAGGATAGGAAGGATACTTACTGCAATTCCAAAAAAACATAAAAAAGCCAAGGCTACTAATTGCAAAAACACCTGAGATCACACGACCTCTACCACCTAAATTAGTTCTCTGGTGTAACAAAACTAAGCCGCAGCCACAGAAAAAACTGGAAAAGGCAAATGAACAAACAACAGTGGCTCCAGAGGAACCGAGAGGAGACCAAGCCCCCCGGGGAGGGGAACCTGGCCAACCTCACAGAAATGCAGAGAAAAATGCAAATGGCAAGCACAAAAACAAAAAATAGAAAATATCTTATCTGAGAGCAGGAGAAGAGGCAAGACTCAGCAAGCTTTCAAGTGAACCAGGAACCACAGTTGAGACAAGAACAATTGATCACCGGCAACCATGATGGGGGAAACCTCCCTTATATCCAGCCAGTCTGTAATTCCAGATTGCCAATCCTCATTGAATGGTTCAGTACTGTTTGTAACCACCAGAGGGAGCTTCTGCTCAGAATTCATTTCTAAAACATTCATAACACCACCCTTTGTTTCCTATCCATGAGCCAGTTCTTAACCCACTTACACATATTTTCCCCTATCCCCATTGTTCTCATTTTATGTATTAACCTTTTGTGTGGCACCATATCAAAAGCTTTTGAGAAGTCCATGTATACCACGTCCACTGCGTTCCCTTGGTCCAGTCCGGAACTTACCCCTTCATAAAAGCTTATCAGATTAGTCTGACAAGAATGGTCCCTCGTAAACCCATGTTGATATTGGGTCATGAGGTTATTCTGCCTCAGATACTCCAATATAGCATCCCTTAACACTAGGACTACTGGACTCGTGACCCCGCCTAGAACTACTGAAAGGAGTCATTTTGACTCCTTGCTTGTTTTCGTTTATTTTTAGAGTTTCATTTGTGGTTATTTATTACTAATTATATTTTTTGCAATGTATTATTATTGTGAGATCCAACAGTAATGCTTTTGATTGTTTTTTTTCTGCTTTTCTTATTTTTCTACAGAAAATAACAATAATTATAATAGACGTTTTTCAAACATTTTTTTTTATTCAAGTGCACACATATAAACAACAACTGAAGAACAAAAAGCAGAGAAAATGTAGGTGGAGGAGCATAAAAATGAAAATATGGCGCAGAATTCACCTTCTAAACATTTGGTGTTTCGCATTTTAGGCATTGCCTTTGATTTATGGCAGTACATTGCCCACACAAAGACTTACCACAAGTCTTACAATTGCCGACAGATCTATTTTTCTTGCACTTTTCTTTGATCTGGCAAAATTTTGTTTGAACCATCACTTCTGAGCATGTAGAAACTTGGGACGTGGAACCCTTTTCCCTATCTGTGACATAAGGACCACTCAACTCTCTCACAAGCGTTTGCAAAAATGCCTTGCGTGACATTTTTTGGTGGGTTATCTCATTGAATATTATCCATGCATTTATACCCGCAAAGTCTAAGGCATTTTCAAATGCATGAACAGGCCATCTCCTTGTGCATGTTCGTGTGGTATATTTTCGTGCCATCTGATCCACTACATCTACTCCATATTTTGTTTCATTGTAAAACTTTACCGTTTCTGGAGTTTTTTTAGCGGAATCAGACGCAACAACAACATCTGGATGGACGGAACTCAAAATGACAACATTTTTGTTGGGCTTTCCTTGATATACTGTAAGTGTAAAATTGTCTTCATTTCTAAACACTTTAGTGTTGTACAATTCCTCTTTCATGGATTTTATTTCTTTAGGCACTTCTCGCCTTATCTTGTTCAGTGTTCCCACGATGGTTGTTCCTTTGCTTTTTAGCTGTTTAGCTAATTTTACTGAAGTAAAATAATTATCGGTTGTAACTAGTGTTGAGCGATACTTTCCGATATCCAAAAGTATCGGAATCGGAATGGTATCGCCGATACCATTAAAATATCGGCGATACCCGATACCGATACCGGAAATCCAATGTAAGTCTATGGGAACAAAATATCGGAATTAAAAAAACCCCATTCTTGCCTTGTAAACACTAAATATACACACATAGATTACATATATATATATATATATATATATATATATGTCATTGTGACATATATATATACATATATTTATAGTTTATACACTTCTACATAGTAAAATAGCCTCTGATACAATTGCCGGGTAAAGTCGGCTTTTGTGAAAAGACAGAAGCACCCGACATGAAATGACACTTGGTTTACATAGAGTTAACCATGTCTTTTCATGTAGTTTGATATCTGATTTGCACAAACAATTACATGAGTGTAAGTGTGCAAAATTTCACACCTGTAGGGGTTAATTAAAGGTGTAAATTCGTTGTAAAAAAAAAAGGACTTTTTTGCTACGAATTTACACCTTTAATTAACCCCTACAGGTGTGAAATTTAGCACACTTACACTCATGTAATTGTTTGTGCAAATCAGATATCAAACTACATGAAAAGACATGGTTAACTCTATGTAAACCAAGTGTCATTTCATGTCGGGTTCTGCACTTTCACAAAAGCCGGCAATTGAATTAGCGGCTATTATACTATGTAGAAGTGTATGAACTATAAATATAAATATATATATATATATATGTGTCACAAATTCAATGACATGTATATATATATATGAGGTGTAAAATTGCTGGAAAAAAATGCGTGGGCTCCCGCCCTATTTTCGCAACCAGACAGACAAAGCCAGTGAGTGGGGGCAGATAATAATAGCCCAGAGAGGGACCATTTTTTTTGGCCCCCCCCGGCTACTAACATCTGCCCCCAGACACCCCAGAAAGGGCAAATCTCTAATTAGATTTGCCCTTTCTGGCACTTTGCCCGTCTATTCCCATTGCCCTGTAGCGGTGGCGAATGGGTTAATAAGGGGTTAAAATGACCTTGCAATTGAAAGGTCACTTTAAGCCTGGTTAATAATTGAGAGCTGTCAATTAGACAACTATCAATTATTAATCCTATTGTATGAAAGAAAAATCAAACACACACACTTTAATAAAAAAGAAGTTTAATGAAATAATCACACAGTTTTTGACCATATTTTATTTACCTGCTAAAACCATTTCCTGTAATAAAAATAAAATAATAAAGCAAAATTATTCTTACCTATCCCATGCACAGTCAGGTCCCACGGTGTAATCCTTCAGAAAGGGTTAATGTTTACTGCAGGGACCGCAGCTAATGCTGCAGCCTCACAGTAAACCCCCAAATGAATGAGTTCCTTCCTGGCTGACAGGAGAGGAAGTGGAAAGCTTAATTGATTGCTTTCCACTTTCACTTCAGGTCAGCCAGGGACACAATCAGTGACGTCAGAGGGAACTGGTTAACAAAAATAGGGGATCCCCTTGAAAAAAATTGGCGTGGGGTCCCCCCTATTTTTGTTAACCAGCCAGATGAAGCAGACCGCTGAGGCCTGGATTTTCAGGCTGTTAAGGAGCCAAGATCCATGGACCTTGCCAGCCTGATATTACCAGGCCACAGCAGTCTGCATATCTTGGCTGATTAACAAAAATAGGGGATCCCCTCGAAAAAAATTGGCGTGGGGTCCCCCCTATTTTTGTTAACCAGCCAGATGAAGCAGACCGCTGAGGCCTGGTTTTTCAGGCTGGTAAGGATCCAATATCCATGGACCTTGCAAGCCTGATAATACCAGGCCACAGCAGTCTGCTTAGCTTGGCTGGTTAACAAAAATAGGGGATCCCCTCGAAAAAAAAAACAGTGTGGGGATCCCCCCCTATTTTTGTTAACCAGCCAAGTAAAATGCAGACTGCTGAGGCCTGGTATTAAAAGGCTGTCAAGACCCATGGATTTTGGCCCTCAACAGCCTGATAATACCAGGCTACAGCAGCCCCACATTTGGCGCATCAAAAGATGTGCCAATTGTGGCACTTTACCCGGCTCTTCCCACTTGCCCTGTAGCGGTGGCAAGCGGGGTAATAAGGGGTTAATGTCACCGTTGATTGCACGGTGACAATAAGCCCAGTTAATAATGGAGAGGTGTCAATAAGACACCGATCCATTATTAATCCCAAAGTTTTTAAATGTTTAAAAAAAAAACACAGCAAGAAAAAAGTCTTTTAATGAAATAAAAGAGACAACACAGTTTTCATTTATTTTATTACTCTCTCATTCCTGCGACGCCATCGATCTCCTGTAAAAAAAGAAAAAAAACAAACCAACAGTATACCACCTGTCCGACGCAGTCCATAGTAACGACAGTCCCACGACGATCCAGCTCTGCTACATCGCAATGACAGGCAGAGCCTGTCATCGCAACGCAGCACAGCTGATTACCTGCTTCCCCGGCGGTGATGTCATCGGACTGACTGCTTTACGGCCGGGATTACCCAGCAGTCACTGCAGTTATCGCGAGAAACTGCATGTGACCGCCGGGGAAAGATGATGGCGGCCATGAAGCAGTCCAGCCCGTGACCGCCGGAGATCTTCTGCCAGGTAAGTGCCGCTGACTCCTGACAGACCCGACCGACGGACACTGACAGTGACAGTGACAAATCCGATTCCGGTATCCGATATGACGAAAATATCGGAACTCGGAATCGGAATTCCGATACAGCCAATATCGGCCGATACCCGATATTTGCAGTATCGGAATGCTCAACCCTAGTTGTAACATTGCGACCTTTTATCAAAAACGGGTCCAATAACTTCATTACCACATGGTCAGCTAAACGGTTCTCAGCACGGCGTGTGTCATCTTTGCCTAGATAAGGGAAGCCATTTGCCAGATATTTGCTCTCCTTATCAACAGCTAGCCAATATTTGTGGCCATATTTATCTGGTTTGGAAGGCATGTACTGCGTGAATGGACACCTAGTTTTGCTTGGGAAAAGTTGCTCATCCACCGTTATGTATGGGACAGGTTTGTAACACACAATACAATTTTCAATAAACCTGTCCCACACAGTAGAAAATAGAGCAAACTTGTCCGTTTGCAGTCTCTCCGATCGAGTAGATTTCTCATCAAATCTGAGAAACCTCATAATTTCAACAAAGCGGAACTACATCTATATGAACATCAGGGTAAATAAGACAGAGTGAAAAAATTATGCACAAAACTTTATAGCAACATTTAGTGACAAAAGGACCTCAAAATATAGTAGGGAGTCAAAATGACTCCCTTCAGTAGTTCTTGGTAAATTTTGAAAAAAACGCGCAAATTTTTCACCAAAATTATTTATTCTCACAAAATCTTTTTTCACATCATATTTGAGGAAAAGTCACCGAGTTTCAAGCCGGAATTCTGAAAAATGTAGTCACAGAAGAGAAATAAAAAACGAAAGGAGTCAAAATGACTCCATCAGTAGTTCTAGTGTTAAAAAACCCTCCAGGATTTTACCCACAGTAGATGTTAAGCTCACTGTCCTATAATTTCCAGGTTCAGTTTTTCAGCAACCTTGGCTCCTCTAGAAGTTTTGATGATTGATTACTTAACGATAGGCCCGGCTCACCAAGATATGAGCATTGTCTGGTGATAACGGATCATTTCACCAAGTTTGCCGTTGTAACCCAGACAGGTGATCAAACTGATGAGTCAGCAGCACATGCCATTTGTAAGAACTTCATCCAAGTGTACGGCTGTCGCAAAATAATTCATTCTGATTAAGGCGCCTGTTTTCTAGGACTAGTAATGAAGGAACTGCATCACTTGTACCAGATTGAAAAATCCTGAACGACGCCCTGTCATCCTCAGGGAAATGGAGCCTGTGAATGATTTAATCATACTCTCATCCAGATGCTAAGGACACTAGAAGAAGACCGAAAAGTACGATGGCCTGAATTTGTAGCTGAGTTAGTGTGGGTGTACAACAATCGAGTCCATCGCACCACCGGTTACACTCCATACACCTTACTCTTTGGCAGGCCAGGAAGGGAGATCACTGAGCTAGAGTTGGACCCAGAGGAGGACTATCCACGGACGGGGGTGTCTACTTGGTGCAGAACAAGTTTCAGGAACTTGAACATCCGGAGACAACTCCTCTGCGAGGGACAGATCTACGGGCTGGAGACCGGGTGTTGGTACGAGATAAGTGTCCTCGAGACAAACTGGAGTACCGGTGGGAGAAAACCCTGTATCGTGTGAAGCGAAGAATCAACTACAAAGGTCCTGTCTATGAAGTTCAGCCTGAAGGGGAGGAAAATGCCCCTACTCATGTAGTTCATCGTAGCGTGCTAAAAAGAACCCAGTGTTCCTGAAATCCTTCCTTCAGACATTGTTGATTGGGAAGATGAAGAATGTGCTAACCCGTCACCTGTGGGCCCAGAGGAAGAGCACACTCCTGAAGCTCCTGGGACTCCTGAGATTCCTGTAATGGCTGTTCCAACAGAAATGGGCGAGTCCCTACCCTGGTCTGTCCAAACTTACTTAACTACCCAACCTGACTTGTCTAGTTCTTCTGACTTACTGTGCTGTGAACGGTCGACAGCCAGAAAACCCTCTAACCGATACAATCAAGAGCAGTTTATTTGGCAGCAAATCGTTCAAGAAATAGGAGAATGTCAACGCATGCTACTAGAGCTCTTGCCCGTGGAATAGAGAGCAAATAGAGAGGGGGAGTGTA
The DNA here is from genome assembly GCA_033576555.1 of Oophaga sylvatica. Classification (NCBI taxonomy): domain Eukaryota; kingdom Metazoa; phylum Chordata; class Amphibia; order Anura; family Dendrobatidae; genus Oophaga; species Oophaga sylvatica. The sequence goes on along the minus strand of JARQOD010000003.1, from coordinate 353,448,461 downwards.
AGGAGAATGACCTGACAGGGGGTACATCTTTTGCAACAGGTCTGGAACTATCGGGCTGTCACCCTTGTTGTCAGGAGGAAACTTTAGAATCCCGGACCGACCTTTGCACTCAGCAGCAGGGGGCACGGCTAAGCTTAAAAAGCCGCAGCGTGCGGGAAACAGGGCAGACTCATGGGGCATGCAGCGTGCAGCAGCAGATTATTGGTGCTCCGTTCTCAGAGCGCCAGAACAGAGCAGGCCCAAGTCAGAGGGGCCTGACGTTCGTGCACAGAGACTGTGACTAGAGACGTGGAACATGCCCGTTAGCTTCCGTGATGGAGTGTGCCTAAAGCTCCGGACAGATAAGTGATGCGCTAGTGCCGAGCCAGAGAGACTGTGTGACTCGCTTTGAGTTATTCCCTGACTCACCCGCGTATAGCTGCTGAGCTATGTTAAGCTCCGGCAGTGTTAGAGACTGCATACCAATCTGCACAGCATATCCTGGACCCAGGACTCGTTACGGGACGACCAGGACTCCCCATTACCGTTGGGAACCGGATCCCCAACATCTGAAGGACCACACCGGATCCCACCCGTGCTGATTTCCTTGGCGCCACCATTTGAACTCAGGACTCTGCAGTCAAGACATCGTCAGACTGATAAGCTCTGCATTCATGAACATTTTCTAAAACCTGCTACCGTTGTTTATCCCACTCTGCACTTCTTTTGTATTTGCATTAACTGATCTAACCCTGTTTACACCATCCCCGCCCTGCATGGAATATTCTTCTGTTAAAGTAAATCCACTATTAACCCTTGCTCTGCCTCCTGTCCGTTACTGCATCCAGAAACCTGCTCAGACTTACATCAGACAAAGCAAAAGACCAGCTTGTTTCCACCACTTAAGTTACGGCTTGGACATGGTAGTTTGTACAGGTCTGATGTTGCCTCAAAACACCCCTCAGCTCTTTGCCACCCACCAACAGACTGAGAAGTTCTGGCTATTTATTTATGCTGTCCTCAGACTTGCAACTGTGCAATCGGGGCGTTGACTCTAAACCCCAATACATAAGCTTCAGAAGAGAACGATTCAAAGACATTCTTCATGCCTGTGGCCATTGTGGGGATTCATTTTGGTAGGTAATGGCAGAAATGCAGAAAGAGGCACACGCAGGTTTTCAGTTCAAGCTCAGTGTTTTATTCACAAAAGAAAACAAAGTTTAACAGGTTAGGGCCAGTACATGCCTGTCCGTACAGGTCTGATGTTGCCACAAAACACCCCTCAGCTCTTTCCCACCCACCAACACACTGAGGAGTTCTGGCTGCTTATTTATGTTGTCCTCAGACCTAGAACTGTGCAATAGGGGCGTTGACCCAAAAACTCAATACATAAGCTCCAGAAGAAAACGAGTCAAAGACCTTCTTCATGCCTGTGGTCATTGTCGGGATTTGCACTGAAATGGCAGGGATGCAGAAAAGAGGCACATGAAGGTTTTCAGTTCAAGCTCAGTGTTTTATTCACACTGGTAGCAGAAAAAAACACAGTCTTAAATCAGACAAAGCAAAAGTACAGCTTGTTTCCACCACATAGGTTAGGGCCAGGTGTGCCAATCCATACAGCCACACACAAAGGAGAAAAATAGCCAGCAGTTAACTGTATGTCATATGCTGACCATATGGACTGGTAAAAAATACACAGTCGAAAAAATCAGAAAAGCACAACTAAAAGAGACCACACACATCGACCATAAGTCCAAAAAGTACACAGTATATTTATTAAGTATAGATACAACAATGGAGTTAAAAGCAATGCATAAATAAAATGTATATATATGCTACAGAAAAGGGGCAATATTATCCAGGTATAATGGCATACACAATGTTCAATGGTGCTGAAACAACATCATTAATGTGCAAAGTAAGCAAAATTGTATATACATACAAAACAAGTGCATAAGTGGCAAAAATGTAAGTGCATAAAGGGACACAACTAGGTGTCAATGTGAATATATCACTGAAAAACACTACATAGTGTGAACCAAAAACGTCATTTTAAGAATATCGTATGCATAGAGACCAGGACTGACAAAGTTCAGGATTGATATGATAAGAATAATTGCTAAGTGCTCTGAAAAACTTACAGTATATACAGCTCATGGTCACCTGGATAGACGCCCACCCCAACGCGCATTTCGGCATGTTGCCTTCGTCAGGGGTGGAGTCTATAAGAGATAGGGGAGTATAAATACTGAAACAAGCCAATCAGATTGTGTGGGCGTATGTAAAAGGACGAGTAACAGATCAGGGGCGTATGTAAAAGGACCAGTAACAGATCAGGGGGCATGTCACCCCAGATGTTGATCACTATGACCTTACAATGGGAAAGCAAATAAAATATATGGGCAAAAGAAGCAGCCAATGCCTACAGGCAAGGGGCATTTAGCAAGAAACTGGGAAATTACAATTACTGCGCATGTGCAGAGAAATTTTATACACTACTGAGCATTCATAAAAGTAAATTTGCACAAGTTCCCGTCATTAAAATGATGGGAAATACTCCGAGAGTGTAGGTGGAGAAAAACGCCATGGTGATCTACAATTAATATATATTATTGTGCATGTCTAAGATGCGACAGCCCCATCATAGAGCTACCAGCAGTATCCAGACTTCATCTATTACAGCGCATGACCGGAAGTGAGATATGCTGTGCGCGGATTGCATAAGTCCGCTAGATCATCGCCGTTGCCATAGTGCTATACAAATACCACCAATGTTCAGGCCACATCTCGTACCAAGCATGACCGGAAATAAAATACACTGTGCGCATGTCCAGATAGTATAAGCCCGCTAAAGCGCCGCCGTTACCATAGTAACAATGGTACGTCCATAATCATAGGCCAAAATTGATACCTATTGCTGTGTATATGGGGATGTAACGTATCAACACATCTGCGTCCATAACGATAGTAAATTAGGACCGCACGACCCCGATTGGAATGCATACCTGTATATATTAGAGATCACGTGGATCATCTAATCAAACCGCGTTGCTGTAGCAAGCCAAGCCACCACAGCGACAAGGGAAAAGATAAAACGCAGGTCAAAGATTGATGCCTATTATTGCCCACATAACAGATGTACCGCATCAAAACAACGGCGTCCATAGTGCTAGTAGTAAAAATGATAACCGCACAACATCAAAAGGGATTGTATCCATTAGATCAATTACTAATCAGGCTAACTAGACTCACACAAGGAACATAGTGGCATATTTAAAGGACCCACCAACAGCTACACTGCATAAATACCAGACATGGCCAAAATTATATATATCATTGCACAAGTCAGATATCCTAGTCACACAGAAGTGCCTGCATCAAATAAGAAAAAAATAGAAAAAAATAAATAACAATAACACTCCTATCCCTAGCTGAGATTGCAAAAAAATGAAAATAACAATAAAAATAAAAAATATATATCAAGGGTATCAGAGTATAGCATATCTCAAGAGGATTTATATATAAAAAGGTTATCACTGGTCATCGACTATCGAAGATAGTACTAAATAGTTCTATTGGGCACACCAAATTGATGGTCACGTCTGATAACCCATAAGGATGGAATAGAAGGGAAGATTACCTAAGATCCTCCTAAATATAAAAGTGAACCTTTGGAGGTATTACATGACGCACGTGGAACAGGGGGAGGCGGGGAGTCCAAATTGAAAAAGTCATGCAACACAGCCACAACAAAGTTGTTGGCAGCACGGTATAAAGACGTGGTCAAAGATGGATCCATGCATACCCCACTGTCACACGCGCGTACCTACCTCCACCCAGGGTATACAATCAAAGAGAAGTGCATAATAATAGTACCGTATATACTTATGTATAAGCCGACCCCCTAATTTTGCCACAAAAAACTGGGAAAACTTATTGACTCGCGTATAAGCCTAGGGTGAAAAATGATTATGCCCCCATATGATGCTCCACAGATTATGCCCCCATATGCTCGATAGATTAGGCCCCCATAAACTGCACAGATTATGCCCCCGTATGATCCACAGATTATGCCCCCATATGCTGCACAGATTATGCCACCATATGCTCCCCTGATTATGTCCCCCGTATGATCCACAGATTATGCCCCATATGCTCCACAGACTATGCCCCATATGCTGCAGATTATGCCCCATTAGAGATGAGCGATGTTCGACTAGAACTGTTCGCCAATCTCAAATTCGAGTTGTTTTGGGCGATGTTCGAGCCGTTTGACGAACCCGAACGATTTGGAAAAAATCTGGCTGTTCGAGGTTATGTTCGATACTGTTTGTGCACCTAAAACATGACTGGATTTTTTCCTAAAATCATTTTTGATCGCTGGTCTCCCGCTGGCCAGCGAGTGGGGGCAGATAATAATAGCCAAGATAGGGTGCATTTATTTAGTGCCCCCCCCGGCTACTAACATCTGCCCCAGCCACCCCAGAAAAGGCAAATCTATAATTAGATTCGCCCTTTCTGGCACTTTGCTCGTCTATTCCCATTGCCCTGTAGCGGTGGCAAATGGGTTAATAATGGGTCAAAGCCACCTTGCTATTGAAAGATGACTTTAAGCCAGGTTAATAATTGAGAGTTGTCAATTAGACAACTATCAATTATTAATCCTATTGAAGTAAATAAAAAAAAACACACACACATTAAGAATAAATAATTTCAAAGAAATAAAAACACATTTTTTGACCATCTTTCATTTTACTGCTAATCCTCGATTCCCTTGTTCTCCTGAAATAAAAATAAAATAATAAAGCAACATTATTCTTACCTAAAGATGCGCCAATTGTGGCACTTTACCCGTATCTTCCCACTATGTACTGGGTAATCTCGGCCAGCTGTACTCTCGCGACAGCTGGCCGTGAGAAACACAGATGACGTCACCGCCGGGGAATCTACACCGGTAAGCAGCTCTGCTGCGTCGGGATGTCAGGCTCAGCCTGGCATCCAGATGTAGCAGAGCTGGACTCGTCGTGGGACAATCGTTATCTTGGACTACGTCGGACAGGGAGTATTTGTGTTGGTTTGTTATTTTTGATTTTTTCCAGGAGATCGATGGCGTCGCAGGATGAGCGTGGAATAAAAAATAATGAAAACTGTGTTGTGTATTATTTCATTAAAAGACTTTATTCTGGCTGTGTATTTTTTTAAACATTTACAAACTTTACGATTAATAATGGATCGGTGTCTTATTGACGCCTCTCCATTATTAACCGGGCTTATTGTCACCGTTCAATCAAAGGTGACATTAACCCCTTATTACCCCGCTTGCCACCGCTACAGGGCAAGTGGGAAGAGCCAGAGCGAGAGTACAGCTGGCCGAGATTACCCAGTACATAGTGGGAAGATACGGGTAAAGTGCCACAATTGGGGCATCTTTGGATGCGCCAAGTGTGGGGCTGCTGCAGGCTGGTATTTTTAGGCTGTTGAGGGCCAAAATCCATGGGCCTTGACAGTCTTTTAATACCAGGTCGCAGCAGTCTGCTTTTTACTTGGCTGGTTAACAAAATAGGGGGGACCCCACGCCATTTTTTTTTTCGAGGGGATCCCCTATTTTTGTTAACCAACCAAGATAAGCAGACTGCTGTAGCCTGGTATTATCAGACTTACAAGGTTCATGGATATTGGATCCTAACCAGCCTGAAATACCATGCCTCAGTAGTCTGCTTCATCTGACTGGTTAAAATAATAGGGGGACCCCACGCCATTTTTTTTTTCGAGGGGATCCCCTATTTTTGTTATTCAGTTCACTTCAGGTCAGTCGGGATTCCCTCTGACGTCATTGATGCTGTGCGGTGTCCCCGGGTGACCTGAAGTGAACTGATTTCTGTGGGAAGCTATCAATTAAGCTTCACACAGTAATCACTTTCTCTCCTGTCGCTGGGAGAGAAAGTCATTCATTCAGGAGCTTTCAGCTGAGCAGGCAGCATTAGCTGTGCTGCTTGGCCGAAAGCTGGTTAACCCTTTCTGATGGATTACAGCGTGGGACCTGACTGTGCGTCGGATAGGTAAGACTAATGTTGCTTTATTATTTTATTTTTATTTCAGAAGAACAAGGGAATCGAAGATTAGCAGTAAAATAAAAGATGGTCAAAAAATGTGTTTTTATTTCATTAAAATTATTTATTCTTAATGTGTGTGTGTTTTTTTATTTACTTCAATAGGATTAATAATTGAGAGTTGTCTAATTGACAACTCTCAATTATTAACCTGGCTTAAAGTCACCTTTCAATAGCAAGGTGGCTTTAACCCATTATTAACCCATTCGCCACCGCTACAGGGCAATGGGAATAGACGAGCAAAGTGCCAGAAAGGGCGAATCTAATTATAGATTTGCCTTTTCTGGGGTGGCTGGGGGCAGATGTTAGTAGCCGGGGGGCACTAAATAAATGCACCCTCCCTGGGCTATTATTATCTGCCCCAACTCGCTTGCTTTGTCTGTCTGGTTGAGAAAATAGGGCGGGAGCCCACACATTTTTTTTCAAGGAATTTATACCTTTAATTAACACCTACATGTGTGAAATTTTGCACACAGCCACTCACGTAATTGTTAGTGAAAATCATTTATCAAACTACATGAAATGACATGGTTAACTGTATGTAAACCATGTGTCATTTCATGTCGGGTTCTGTAATTTCACAAAAGCCGCTAATTGAATTAGCGGCTATTACAGTACGTAGAAGTGTATGAACTATAAATATATGTATATATATATGTCACAATGACTTATATATATATATATATATATATATGTATTCTATGTGTGTATATGTATTGTTTCTACTCTTTATTAAAGCTGTCAGTGTGATTTTACAGTCTAGCCGGGGATGAAATAGCGGCTATTATACTATGGAGAAGTGTATAACCTATATATATTTATATATGTCACAATGACATGTATATATGTATATATATATATGTATTTTATGTGTGCATATGTATTCTTTCCATTCTTTATTAAAGCTGTCAGTGTGATTTTACAGTATAGCCAGGGATGAATTAGCGGCTATTATACTATGTAGAAGTGTATGACCTATATATATATATATATATATATATATATATATATGTCACAATGACATGTATATATATATATATATTGTGAGACAGTGAAGGAATATGTGGTGAATGAGGTGTATATTTCACCTAAGTACCTTGCTGACTGGTTTGAGCGAAATGTGTGGCTTTGTAAACCTGGTGGTAAAGAAAGGTCACTACACCTGCCATTCAGTACACGCTTGCAGCTCAGACCTGAATCCACTCAGGTGTTGATTAGGAAGCCAGAAGTAGGTGCTTGTGAGCACAGTCAGAGAGCTCATTCAGTCTGGACAAGGGGTCCAGACACAGAAGGTGTCTCCAAGAGTGTGGGAGCTGTCTTTAGCCCGGACACAGGGAGGTGTCCTGGCACAAGGAAGCAGTCTCTAAGAGTGTGAGCTATCTCAGTCTGGGTGCAGGAAGTACCCCGGACACAGGAGTAGTCGCAGTGAGAATCCGTGCGAATAGCGACTGAATAGGAGGTGACCTCTCTCAAGTCTGGACATTGGAGTTGCCTTCGGACATAAAGAGGAGTGTCTGTGAAACTCCATACTGGTAACATATGTGATATGTGTTGTTTTGGGCACAGACTGGTAGAGTCTGGGTCCCGGATAGAGAGGGCCATCTATCTAAGTGTAATTTAGTGGCTAGACAAGCCCAGGGTTTCTGTTTATGATTTGTTTTTATCTGTGTGCTGTGGACTTTAATAAAACTGGTTGCGGCCAGTTTTCACCAAACTGCTGTCTGAATGAACTGTTTCCGTGCCATTCTGTCTACCCAGACAGCGATCCTAGAGCTAAACCCCCCGAAAAGCTTACAATTGGCGGAGAATGCTGGGCAGCGCAGGGCCTGGTACAGTTAGTGCTGGAGTGTGTATGCAGCACAGTGGCGAGAGACAGCATTAAAGGTGAAGTCTATTGAAATAGCAACAGAAAAAAAAAAAAAAAGTGTGTGTCAGCAGAAACGTCTGTTTGGAGCAGTCTTGGAGAGACAGTGGCCCTGATAGGGTCTGCAGAGAGAAAATGTATGCACAGCAAAGCTGAACTTGTTGTGAAAATGACTGTGGAATGTGCAGCAGCAAAATAAAAGTTTGTGGAGCAGTCTTAAAGAGACAGTAGCCCTAATAGACTTTGCAAAGGAAAAAAAAAAAAAAAGTGGTTGCACAGCAAGGCTGAATTTTCTGTGGAAAAAAAGCTGTGTAGTGTGTATGTCTTGAGTGAAGACTGCCGTTGTTAAGACAGAGAAGTCTGACAGCATGGATGACAGCATGGAGGCGCTGTTTGAACAAATGGCACAAGTTAATGTGCAACATAAAACTGCCGTGGTTGAGACAGATAAGTCCGGCAGTATGGAGGAACTCGTTGAGTACTTGGTGCAGGCCCAGCGAAGCATGGAGCAGCAGCGCCTGCAGCACCAGCAGCACATGCAGCAGGCCCAGCAGCAATTCCTGCAGCAGCAGCAGGAGAATAACCGGTTATTTGTTGAGCAGATGACAGCACCAAAAAAGGATTTCGGTGCCGCGTCCCGAAGTAATGTTGTGAAGGCACCGGCGTTGTCCGCTATAAAGAAGGCGGTAAGACGGTCCTTGAGAAAAATGACACCTCGTGATGATGTGGAGGTATATCTTACTAGGTTTGAGAGACTGGCAGAGAAGGAGAATCTGCCACTATCTGAATGGGCCATGGTGGTCGTACCCTATCTGATTGGGGAACCCCAAAAAGTCTGGGCTGACCTGAGCAAGCAGGACAGCGAAGACTATGCAAGTTGAAAGCGGCGATTCTTACCCGGCTGGGTGTTACGGTTGCAGCCCGTGCCAGGAGAGTTCGTGACTGGAGATACAGTTGGGAGTCTGCAGTCAGCAGGCCTGATTATGGAGTTGAAAAGGTGATAGTGGACCGCTACACCCAAGCACGTCCTCCTGAGGTACAGCCGTCTGAGAGGTCATCACTTCGGAGTTCCCGGACGCTGAACTCTCGCGGTAAGAGCGTTCCAGCTGTTGGGGACATGGGGTATGCTGATAAGCGGGTTCAGGCCCGAGGGGACATGTGGGTGGGAGAGTGTGATGGACAGTGTTGGAGCTGGCGTGAAATTGCAGCCAACTGTCCAATAGAGGGGGAGCCTATGTGTTGTGATGTTGGCAGATCCCTCTCTCCCTGCGCAGAGCCTGTGTGTGTGTCCACCTCAGCCAAAGAGACTGGACCACAGGGGTCCCCGGTGGTTGTAAGTGACTGCCCAGCACAGGCCCTCTTGGACTCAGAGAGTCCAGTGACTTCCGTATGTGACAGCCTGAGTGATAGGGACTTCATCCCTGATAAGCACCTGAGTGTGGTGTACATCCATGAAGACACCAAAGTCTACCCAGAGACTGCCGTGGACTTGGTCCCCAAACTCGGGGAGGTTTCATATGAAGTAGGGGTAGTGAAGACCCTGGTGCACCCCGTTATATTGGGTAATGATTTTCCCCGGTCTAAGGATCTCTGGGGGAAAAATGTTTCTGATGGACAGTGTGATGAAGCTCCTACTGAGGGTGCGCAGTCCCGAGGGGCGGAACACAATGCTAGTGGGATGTTAAAATTATGTGATAATGATGATGATAATGCTAATGATGATGATGAACCTGATAATGATGATGACCATGAAAATGGTGCTGATGCTGATAATGATAGTGATGATAATACTGATCATAGTCATGATGATGATGTTGATAATAATGATGACTGTGATAGTGATGAAATTCCTTTGCAGGTGATGTTGGGAGACGAGGATGGTGGTTCTCGGGAACCGAGTGTCCCTGACTTGCCTGTGTCCTGTGACGGTTTTGAGAGTGAGCAGTGGCGAGAACCCTCTCTTAAAACAGCACAGGAAAATATGATTGTTCTAAATGAGGTTTCCCAGGAGCCTGACTCTGAGGAGAGGTTCTCTCATGTTGCCATAAACACTGAAGTCCAGGGAGAGGTTGTGAGTCAGCTCCTAGTGCCTGAGCTATATAGAAGTGTAGTGCTGGGGTTGTCACATAGTCACATACTTGAGGGACCAGATGGTGCAGTTAATATTGTGGATGACATGTTAACTCAGGTTCCAGATCAAGATGTGAGTGAAAATGAATTGTGTGACACTGACAGTGAACAGGATATGAATGAAAATGAATTGTATAACCCTGACAGTGAGCAGGATGTGAATGAAAATGAAGTGTATAGCCCTGACAGTGAGCCAGATGTGGCTGAGAAAAAGGGGTCAGATAGTGATAGTGAATTATCTGATGACCATAAAGCAACCAGTGCAAATGAGGAAGGCATGGTAGCAGAGGAGGTTGAGAGTCCTGAGAAGAAAGCTGATGCTGACCTTACAGCCAGACAGAAGATGGCATCTGGAGATGTTTTACAGTTGGCCGGTTCCCTGGCGAAGACTAAGGTGAAAGGAGGAGAGCTGAGCTTTAAAGGCAGGACTCTGAAACTGAACACAGCACAAGTGGATGCTGTTGAAGATGAGAAGTTGTCAGTGTGTGGTGTGGATCTGCATCATGCCAAGGACTCGGAAGGTGATGCTGCAGAGGTGGAGAAAGCCATGGAAGTGGTGGACACCAGGCCAGGTGCCTCACCAGAGGCTGATGTCTCAAGTGAAGCTGTGAGGAACAAGACTGAAGATGTGGGGAATGACTCTGCCCCGGAATATGTTTCTGTTGGAGACAGCGGCGTGGACGGTGTACTGTCCGGATCCGTGGCTGCGACTCGCGAAGCTCGGGCCGGAAGTTCGGCGCCCGGTGCGCCATCGGAGTTCTCGAGCGACCCAAAGGATCTGGATAAATCCCAAGATGAGATTTTGAGACCTCGGGTTGGCCTTGGTGAGCTCAGGCGCATTTTCATGGAGTCTACACTTGAACCACGTCCCAGTGAGTGGGAGGGGCGATGTGTCGCTCCGTTGCCGCTGCAGATACACGGGAGCTCAGATGGGATGCAGAACATGGTGGAAAAGAAGACTGATGGTAGGGCTTCTGAGCATGTCCTACCAGAAGAGCCTGAAGAAAGGGCCGAAGACGTAAAGGACGTCCAACAACTACAGGAGAAGATGCGTAGCCATGAGGATCTCCTGGAGAAAGAAGTAAGAGCTCTGAGTCTTATGCAAAGTGAGCCTGTACCAGAAGAGGATAAATTATGTGTACCGACCAAGAAAAACGATCAGCTCCCTCTACAGTGCCAATCGTTTGAACAGTGTGGCTCGGAAGGGTCAGTGCCCCAAAAACAGGAGGTACGAAAGTTTCTGAGGAAGAATCAGCAGAGCTGTTCTGACGTGCCTGGTCGTACTTATCTGGTGAGCCACTATACCGAGACTGAGGCTGGCACTAAAGTCAAGATGAAACAGTGCAGGACACCCGAGGCCCGCAGAGAGTATAGGCCTGGGAGGGTACAGGGTAGTGCGGATGCTTCAGATGAAGAGAAAACTGATGTTGGCTATGACAGTGGTGAGGATGAAGCTGATGAGGGCCATGACTGGTCCAGAGTTCACTGTCTCTGTTGGATTGTTGACCAGCCCTCCGGTCTGGATGACCAGCCCTCCGGTCTGGAGAAGAGGGAGGGGATATGTGAGACAGTGAAGGAATATGTGGTGAATGAGGTGTATATTTCACCTAAGTACCTTGCTGACTGGTTTGAGCGAAATGTGTGGCTTTGTAAACCTGGTGGTAAAGAAAGGTCACTACACCTGCCATTCAGTACACGCTTGCAGCTCAGACCTGAATCCACTCAGGTGTTGATTAGGAAGCCAGAAGTAGGTGCTTGTGAGCACAGTCAGAGAGCTCATTCAGTCTGGACAAGGGGTCCAGACACAGAAGGTGTCTCCAAGAGTGTGGGAGCTGTCTTTAGCCCGGACACAGGGAGGTGTCCTGGCACAAGGAAGCAGTCTCTAAGAGTGTGAGCTATCTCAGTCTGGGTGCAGGAAGTACCCCGGACACAGGAGTAGTCGCAGTGAGAATCCGTGCGAATAGCGACTGAATAGGAGGTGACCTCTCTCAAGTCTGGACATTGGAGTTGCCTTCGGACATAAAGAGGAGTGTCTGTGAAACTCCATACTGGTAACATATGTGATATGTGTTGTTTTGGGCACAGACTGGTAGAGTCTGGGTCCCGGATAGAGAGGGCCATCTATCTAAGTGTAATTTAGTGGCTAGACAAGCCCAGGGTTTCTGTTTATGATTTGTTTTTATCTGTGTGCTGTGGACTTTAATAAAACTGGTTGCGGCCAGTTTTCACCAAACTGCTGTCTGAATGAACTGTTTCCGTGCCATTCTGTCTACCCAGACAGCGATCCTAGAGCTAAACCCCCCGAAAAGCTTACAATATATATATATATATATGTATTTTATGTGTGTATATGTATTCTTTCCATTCTTTATTAAAGCTGTCAGTGTGATTTTACAGTATAGCCGGGGATGAATTAGTGGCTATTATACTATGTAGAAGTGCATGACCTATTGTTAGGGTCTGCGGAACGCACCAAATATATGATGTAAAAAGGTGCGTTCGCAGCCCGGGGTCCACCGTGCAGGCGAAGCCCGCTGCTAGTAAAATGGCGCAAGAAGCAAACTCTGTTATCCCGCAGAGTCGCCAAAATAAACGCCGTAACGCGCTGTGGCAATATGTGCGAACTCTGTTATTCCACAGAGCCGCTAGAAGGAGTGCCGCAGCGCTATATGGCAATGTGTGCGAACTCACTTAACACCACTGAGTCGCAAAATAAACACGCTAGGGCGCTGTCTAGCGTTGAAAGAGAACCCTGTTACGTCACAGAGCCGCTGAGACAAACTTCTGTGTCCTGTCAGACACCCAGGTACACAGTTGACTGCTAAGCGAACATAGAACGTGATCATGCGCTAATGTCCTCGCGGGAGACACCCGCAATCTATGGCGTCTGAACGTCAGGCCCTGAATATGGCAATCAAACTTCTCACCGGTTATGCCGGTAATCTAGGGCATCTAGGACTCCGACCCTGACCAGCTAGCATACCAAACTCCTCACCGATTAAGTCGGTATTCTAGGGGCTTATTTCAGCCAGGCCCTAACCACACACACGCATGACCACACTGGCGCAAAGCATAGGACGATTGATACTAGCGCATGGCGGCCCAGCCATGCTACCCTTTTATAGTAACAGCTACAGGACCTGCCAGAAACAAGGACCAATGAAACTTGTTCCAGAACACCAGTAGTCACAGGACCTTCCTGGCGGACCAATAGGAGCTGCTGCAGTACTTGAGCATGTGACCCCTGATCTCCAATGAGAGATCTCACTCTGGGCATGCTCAGAAGGGGAAAACAAGGACTTTGTCCTAAAGACGTCTGCTCGCCGCTAACCAGTACTGGCCACAATAGCAGAGCCTGAAGAAGCAGCAGTAATCCTCTGCACACTGTTAGACTGGGCGAGACGCTGGGACCGACCTCTAAGCTGAGCAGGCTCCACTGTGGACGGAGACGAATAGGGGACCGCAGCGGGACTGGTTCGAGACTCCCCTTGTGCAGCAGCAGGAACTCGAACCCTAACATTACCCCCCTCCTAGGGCCCCCCTTCTTTGGGTCTCGCTGCGCTCAAAGGCAGCGATGAGCTGTGCAGCGTGACCATGCTCGGCAGGCTCCCAGGACCTATCCTCAGGCCCATAACCCCTCCAATCCACCAAATAAACTTTTTTGCCTCGTACCACCTTGCACCCAACAATGGCGTTCACCTCATGATCATCGGTAGATGAACCCGACGTCCTGGCAGATGACTCGGAAAACCGGGAAATGGCCACGGGTTTCAGGAGGGACACGTGAAAGGTGTCGGTGATACCAAGGCGAGGCGGAAGGGCTAGGCGGTAAACCACCGGGTTCACCTGCTCAAGAACTTTAAAGGGACTGAAAAAGCGAGGTGCCAACTTGGTGGACTCTACACGTAGCCTGATGTTTCGGGCAGAGAGCCACACTAGGTCACCCGGCGCAAATGTAGGAGCAGGGCACCAATGGGCATCGGCCGAAGACCTCATCCTCTCTTTGGAGGCCTGAATAGGGCATCCTGGGTGCGGTCCCAAATGTCCCGTGCCTCCACAGCCCAGTCTGCCACCCTGGAATCGGCGGAAGACACGGGCATGGGCACTGGTACCCGCGGATGCTGACCGTAGTTCAGGAGGAATGGGGTCTGTCCGGTGGAGTCAGCCACAGCATTATTTAGAGCGAACTCAGCCCATGGTAGCAAGGATGCCCAGTCATCCTGCATGGCAGAGACAAAATGTCGCAAGTATGTGACCAAGGTCTGGTTGGCCCTCTCTACCAACCCATTCGTCTCGGGATGGTATGCAGAGGAGAGATTCAACTCAATGCTGAGTAAACGACACAGCTCTCTCCATAACCGAGACGCAAACTGGGGACCTCGATCACTGACAATTTTGTCTGGCATACCGTGTAGGCGGAAAATATGCCTAATGAATAATGCTGCCAAGGCCCGTGCAGACGGTAACAGTGGTAATGGCACCAAGTGCACCATTTTGGAGAAGTGGTCGGTTATCACCCAGATGATGGTGCAGCCCCGAGACTTGGGTAAGCCCACCACAAAATTGATCCCGACCATCTCCCAGGGCCTGTCTGCCACCGGTAAAGGAAAAAGTAACCCAGCTGGCCGTTGTCGAGGGGACTTATTCTTGGCGCAGGAGACGCACACCTGAACGTATTCCCTGACGTCACGGACCAAATGTGGCCACCAGTATGTCGTTGCCAGCAACTCAGATGTCCTCTTTGCCCCAAAATGTCCACCCACCCTGGACGAGTGTGCCCAAGAGAGTACCTCCGGTCGCAAATTGATGGGCACAAAAGTCTTGCCCGGAGGCACAGACTCAAGCGAAACCGGGCCCACAGTTCTTAAGCTCTCTGTGGGGACAATCAGCCTAGGCTCCTCCTCCACCTCCACAGAGGACACCACGGAGCGAGACAGAGCATCAGCACGAATGTTTTTCTCCCCTGAGAGAAAATGGAGGGTGAAATGAAACCGGGAGAAGAACAGGGACCATCTGGCCTGACGGGAATTTAGCCGCTGGGCGGTCTGTAAATAGACCAAATTTTTGTGGTCAGTGAACACTTGGAAGGGAAAGCGAGCCCCCTCCAGGAGATGTCTCCACTCGGAAAAGGCCAACTTCATGGCTAGCAACTCCCTATCCCCAATGGAATAATTCCTCTCCGCTGGTGTGAAGGTCTTGGAGAAGAGGAAGCAAGGATGTTTACGACCTTGAGCATCCTTTTGAAAAAGGACTGCTCCAGCACCAACGGACGAGGCATCTACCTCCAATATAAAAGGCTTATCAACCTCGGTACGATGTAGGATAGGAGCACTAGCAAAATGGGACTTGATTGAAGTAAAGGCCTTGGAGATCTCCTCTGACCACAATTTTGGGATTGGCTCCTTTCTTGGTGAGGCCTACCAAGGGAGCAACCAAAGTAGAGAGGTGGGGAATGAATTGGCGATAGTAATTAATGAACCCCATAAAGCGCTGCACTGCTTTAAGAGAGTGGGGTTCTTGCCAATCCATTACAGCCTGTAGTTTGGCAGGATCCATAGCCAATCCCTGTGTGGAGATGATATAGCCCAGGAATGGCAAAGACTCCTGCTCAAACAAACACTTCTCCAACTTCACATATAAGGAATTTGCCTGCAAGAAGTCGAAGACCATGCAAAAATCTCTCCGGTGGGTGTCCATATCTGGAGAAAAATGAGAATGTCATCCAGATAGACTACCACAAAGGTGGCAAGCATGTCCCGGAAGATGTCATTTACGAAATCTTGGAAGACGGCTGGAGCATTACAGAGCCCGAAGGGCATCACAAGATATTCATAATGTCCATCTCTGGTATTGAACGCCGTCTTCCATTCATCCTCTTCACGGATGCGGATCAGGTTATAGGCACCACGAAGATCCAGCTTAGTAAATACCCTTGCTCCCCGTTGCCTATCAAATAGCTCAGATATTAGGGGCAAAGGATATTTGTTCTTAACGGTAATGGCGTTAAGACCCCTATAATTCGTAATTCTCCATTCTTCTTCTGCACAAAGAAAAATCCTGCCCCTGCTGGTGACACTAACTTCCTAATAAACCCTCTTGCCAGATTTTCCTGGATGTATTGAGACATGGCCTCCGTCTCAGGAAGAGAGAGAGGATACACTCTTCCCCGAGGGGGCTCCGTTCCAGGCAAGAGGTCTATAGGACAGTCATAGGGGCGATGAGGCGGAAGAGTCTCCGCTAACTTTTTGGAGAATACGTCCGCGTATGACCGATAAACCTTGGGAAGAGAATCAAGATCTATGGGTATCTCCGTTGTGGAAACCTGAATGTCCTCTCTGAGACATCTGTCTCTACAATGATCACCCCAACCCAGTATTCTCCCAGAGGACAACTTAATATGGGGAGAGTGGTGGCGAAGCCAGGGTAATCCCAACAAAACCTCATCTATTCCCTCAGGAAGAACAAAAAGGGATAGATTCTCCTGATGTGAAGGAGACATAGACAGAGGTAGAGAGACAGTCTGGTGGGTGATTTGTGAGGGCAGGATTGCTCCCTTCAACACTCTCACCGATATTGGCTCGGCGAGCGTCACCAGCGGTATGGAATGGCGAGAGGCAAAGGAGGAGGACATAAAATTCCCCTCTGCCCCAGAGTCCACACAAAGCTTGGCGGGAAGAGTGGATGAACCTAGAGAGATTAACCCTTTAAGGAGCACTTTCGGAGCAAAATCCCTCGCGTCTAATGACCCTGCACCCATGGTCACGGAACATGACCGTTTACTCATTCGCTGGGGACATCAGTTGGCATAATGTCCTGGCTGCTGACACTCTACAGACTACGGATACTCGAGTGGTCCGAGACTTACATCTCACTGGAGTAGTCTCCACGGTCTCTGCGGAGTCGGACGCCCGAACGGGAAATTCCGGAGGTTTGGCAAAGGTGGGTGCCAGCCGAAACCTCTGCCTACACTGGGTACGCTCTAACCTCCGCTCGTGAAAACGGAGGTCGATGCGGGTAGATATAGAAATGAGTTTCTCCAGTGTGGCAGGAATCTCCCTGGTAGCCAAAGCATCCTTTACATGGTCTGCCAGTCCTCTCCAGAACACTGGAATAAGAACTTTATCTGGCCACTCTAATTCAGAGGCCAAAGTCCGAAATTGGACTGAGTACTGGCTGACCATGGACAAGCCCTGTGACATTGCCAGTAGTTGGAGTGCCGTATCGTGCGTCACCTGAGGTCCTAAAAAGACCTTTTTCAGAGCCTCCAAAAACCGAGGAGCACTCCGCACCACATGATCGTCGCGCTCCCACAGCGGTGTTGCCCACTCCAATGCTCTGCCCAAGAGTAGAGACAGTACAAAACCCACTTGTGCCCGATCCGTGGGGAAACGTGCAGCCAGAAGCTCGAGTTGTATAAAGCACTGACTCACGAATCCCCAACATTGCTTGCTGTCACCGGCAAACTTGTCAGGAAGCGGGAGGTGGGATAATGTAGGGGCAGAGGTGGCATAGGACAAATTGGCTGCAGCCATGCTAGCAGCCTGAACAGTGACTGCGGTAACATCCACAGCTGAGGTTGTGCACTCAAAAGCCGCCAACCTACCCTCCAGCTGCTGGATGCACTGCAGTAGACGCTGGTCGTCCGCCATTTTACTAGCCAGACCCTGGCGCTGGTATTTTGTTAGGGTCTGCGGAACCAAATATATGATGTAAAAAGGTTCGTTCGCAGCCCGGGGTCCACCGTGCAGGCGAAGCCCGCTGCTAGTAAAATGGCGCAAGAAGCTAACTCTGGTATCCCGCAGAGTCGCCAAAATAAACGCCATAACGCTCTGTGGCAATGTGTGAACTGTGTTATTCCACAGAGCCTCTAGAAGGAGTTCCGCAGCGCTATATGGCGATGTGTGCGAACTCACTTAACACCACTGAGTCGCAAAATAAACACGCTAGGGCGCTGTCTAGTGTTGAAAGCGAACCCTGTTACGTCACAGAGCCGCTGAGACAAACTTCTGTGTCCTGTCAGGCACCCAGGTACACAGTTGACTGCTAAGCGAACATAGAACGTGATCATGCGCTAATGTCCACACGGGAGACACCCGCAATCTATGGCGTCTGAACGTCAGGCCCTGAATACGGCAATCAAACTCCTCACCGGTTATGCCGGTAATCTAGGGCATCTAGGACTCCGACCCTGACCAGCTAGCATACCAAACTCCTCACCGATTAAGTCGGTATTCTAGGGGCTTATTTCAGCCGGGCCCTAACCACACACACGCATGACCACACTGCCGCAAAGCATATGACGATTGATACTAGCGCATGGCGGCCCAGCCATGCTACCCTTTTATAGTAACAGCTACAGGACCTGCCAGTAAACAAGGACCAATGAAACTTGTTCCAGAACACCAGTAGTCACAGGACCTTCCTGGCGGACCAATAGGAGCTGCTGCAGTACTTGAGCATGTGACCCCTGATCTCCAATGAGAGATCTCACTCTGGGCATGCTCAGAAGAGGAAAACAAGGACTTTGTCCTAAAGACGTCTGCTCGCAGCTAACCAGTACTGGCCACAATAGCAGAGCCTGAAGGATCAGCAGTAATCCTCTGCACACTGTTAGACTGGGTGAGATGCTGGGACCGACATCTAAGCTGAGCGGGCTCCACTGCGGACGGAGATAAATGGGGGACCGCAGCGGGACTGGTTCGAGACTCCCCTTGTGCAGCAGCAGGAACTCAAACCCTAACACCTATATATATATATATATGTCACAATGACATGTATATGTATTTTATGTGTGTATATGTGTTCTTTCCATTCTTTATTAAAGCTGTCAGTGTGATTTTACAGTATAGCCGGGGATGAATTAGCGGCTATTATACTATGTAGAAGTGTATGAATTATTATATATATATATATATATATATATATATATATATAATTATTTGCTTTTTGTGTACATTTTTTTTGACAATGTGATTTGTACATGAATTTTGACATAGAGAGAACTGCTCTATGTAAAACGTCATGTTAAAATCGCATTGCATACAGATGGAAAACGGATGGAAAACGGATGGTGAGATTAAAAATCGCATACAAATCGCATGACAATCGCATGACAATTGTATATATTCAGACCGTTTTTTCCATCCAGAAAACGGACCATTTTTTTTCCACAAATGGGTATGAGCACTCAGACCGATTTCAGCTGAGATATAAATCGCAAATGAGAAGTCCCCTATTGAGTAACATTGGTCCGATTGCAAGCCGATTTTTTATCGGCTTGCAATCGTCCGTATTTCTCGCCAGTGAGTATGAGCCCCAATGAATGACTTCCTCTCCCAGCGACAGGAGAGGATGTGATTACTGTGTGAAGCTTAATTGATAGCTTCCCACAGAAATCAGTTCACTTCAGGTCAGCCGGGATTCCCTCTGACGTCACTGATGCTGTGCGGTGTCCCTGCTGACCTGAAGTGAACTGATTTCTGTGGGAAGCTATCAATTAAGCTTCACACAGTAATCCCATCCTCTCCTGTCACTGGGAGAGGAAGTCATTCATTCAGGAGCTTTTAGCTCAGCAGGCAGCATTACTTGAGCTGCTTGGCTGAATTTTAGTTAACCCTTTGTGAAGGATTACAGCGTGGGACGTGAGAGATCGCCGGATAGGTAAGAATAATGTTGCTTTTTTATTTTATTTTTATTACAGGACATCAAGGGAATCGAGGATTGCCAGTAAAATAAAATATGGTCAAAAACTGTGTGTTTATTTCATTAAAATGATTTTTCATTTATGTGTGTGTGTATTTTTTAACCATTTCATTTAACAGGATTAATAATTGATAGTTGTCTAATTGACAACTCTCAATTCTTAACCTGGCTTAAACTCACCTTTCAATAGCAAGGTGGCTTTAACCCATTATTAACCCATTCGCCACCGCTACAGGGCAATGGGAATAGACCGGCAAAGTGCCAGAAAGGGCGAATCTAATTATAGATTTGCCTTTTCTGGGGTGGCTGGGGGCAGATGTTAGTAGCCAGGGGGTGCACAAAATAAATGCACCCTCCCTAGGCTATTATTATCTGCCTCCACTCGCTGGCTTTGCCTGTCTGATTGAGAAAATAGCGCAGGAGCCCACGCATTTTTTGACAACGAATTTACACCTTTAATTAACCCCTACAGGTGTGAAATTTTGCACACATACACTCATGTAATTGTTAGTGAAAAGCAAATATCAAACTACATGAAATGACATGGTTAATGTATGTAAACCATGTGTCATGTCATGTCGGGTCTGTAAATTCACAAAAGCCAGCAATTGCATTAGCGGCTATTTTACTATGTAGAAGTGTAAGAACTATAAATATATATATATGTCACAATGACATGTATATATGTATTCTATGTGTATATATGTAGTGTTTTGTGAGCTGTCAGTGTGATTTTACAGTAGCCGGGGATGATTTGCCGGCTTTTCAAGCGCGGGGCTGTGCTTGGAAACCCGATGTTTACCTTAGATACCAGAGCACTGCTGCAGGGGAGCTGGTAACCAAGGTACACAGCGGGTTTCCAGGCACCGCGCAGTGTACCTTGGTTACCAGCTCCTGCATCAGCGGGCTGATATCCAAGGTACACAGCCGGTAACTAAGCGACGTGTGTCGCTTGTTACCGGCGTACTCGCTGTCCTGATCGCTGCTGAGATCTGCCTGTTTGGCAGATCTCAGTAGCGACCACATAGCGACGCAGCAACAATCCTTATCTGGTTGCATTGCCAGCGGGATCGCTGCAGCATCGTTATGTGAGATTTATACGCACCGTTGTCCTTTGAAAAGCCGGCAATTCATCCCCGGCTACTGTAAAATCACACTGACATCTCACAAAACACTACATATATACATATAGAATACATATATATATATATATATATATTATATACGTCTTTGTGACATATATTTATATATATTTATAGTACATACACTTCTACATAGTGTAATAGCCGCTAATTCAATTGCCGGCTTTTGTGAAAGTACAGACCCGACATGAAATGACATATGGTTTACATACAGTTAACCATGTCATTTCATGTAGTTTGATATATGTTTTTCACTAACAATTACATGAGTGTATGTGTACAAAATTTCAGACATCTTGGGTTAATTAAAGGTGTAAATTCGTTGAAAAAAAAATTCAACGAATTTACACCTTTAATTAACCCCTATATGTCTGAAATTTTGCACACATATACTCATGTAATTGTTAGTCAAAACCATATATCAAAGTACATGAAATGACATGGTTAACTGTATGTAAACCATGTGTCATTTCATGTCGGGTCTGTACTTTCACAAAAGCCGGCAATTGAATTAGCGGCTATTATACTATGTAGAAGTGTATGAACTATAAAAATATATATATATATTTATTGTCAGCTTTTGGACACCTTTGAAGCGTTTTCTATGTGTTTTCTATGTGTTTCTATGTGTTTTTGTTTGCCTGCCATTGGTTTTAATGGTGTTCGACCTGTTTGACGAACAGTTCGAGAACAGTTACTCGAACATACTGCTGTTTGGCGAACCGAACCGAGCTTGAACATTTCATGGGTGGCTCATCACTAGCCCCCATATGCTGCACAGATTATGCCCCAATATGCTGCACAGATTATACCCATATGCTGCACAGATTATGCCCCCATATGCTCCACAGATTATGCCCCCATTTGCTCCAGATTATGCCCCCATATGCTCCAGATTATGCCCCCATATGCTCCAGATTATGCCCTCATATGCTCCACAGATTATGCCCCAATATGGTGCACAGATTATGCCCATATACTCCCCTGATTATGCCCCCATATGCTCCACAGATTATGTCCCCATATGCTCCAGATTATGCCCCCATTTGCTCCAGATTATGCCCATATGCTGCAGGTTATGCTCCATAGTATACGTCACTTATGCTGCCGCGCTGCTGCTGCAAAAAAATGACATCCTCACCTCTCGTTGCTGGGGGTCAGGTGCCGGTGTCCTGAGCAGGCGGTGACACTGGCGCGCTATGGGGGACAGGTGCAGGTGTCACCGCTCGCTCAGTACCCAGGCACCTGAGATATTTACCTTCACCGGGCCGCTCCACCGCTGCGCACTGCTCCCTCTTCCGGGTCCTCGGCAGTGAATGATCAGGCTGATGGTGCGACATGCACTAACGACGTCATCGCGCCCTCTGCCTGAACATTCACAGCCAGAGGAGTCGGACGAGGGAGCAGCGCACAGCGGTGGAACGGGACAGGTAAATATCGCTATAGTCACCCCTCCACCGGCACATCACTATCTGTAGCGTCTCCTCTTCTCCCGGCGGTCTCCGCAGCGCTTCCGTCCTACAGCGGTCACGTGGTACCGCTCATTAAAGTCATGAATATGTGCATATTCATGACTTTAATGAGCGGTGCCATGTGACCGCTGCAGGATGGAGCCAGAGATCGTGGAGAAGCAGGGGGGCTGCAGAGACCGCACCAGCGGAGGGGTGAGTATGATCCGACACCCCCGCTCCCCCTCCCCTGCCGACCCCTGTATATGACCCGCGTATAAACCGAGAGGGGGACTTTCAGCCCTAAAAAATGGGCTGAAAATCTCGGCTTATACATGAGTATATAAGGTAATAATAAAATAAAAAAATATAATAAGAGAACATGTCGGCGGCATCTAAAAATCACTAAAATTTACAAATCCCCGGGCCTGGATGGGATACACCCCTGAGTACTGCAGGAATTAAGTACAGTCATAGATAGACAATTATTTTTAATCTTTAAAGATTCCATAATAACGGGGTCTGTACCACAGGACTGGCGTATAGCAAATGTGGTGCCAATGTTCAAAAAGGGGGCAAAAACTGAACCTGGAAATAATAGGCCAGTGAGCTTAACATGTACTGTGGGTAAAATCCTGGAGGGTTTTTTAAGGTCCACTATATTGGAGTATCTGAGGCTGAATAACCTCATGACACAGTATCAGCATGGGTTTACGAGGGATCGTTCTTGTCAGACTAATCTGATAAGCTTTTATGAAAGGGTAAGTTCCGGACTGGACCAAGGGAACACAGTGGACGTGGTGTTTATGAACTTCTCAAAAGCTTTTGATACGGTGCCACACAAAAGGTTAATACTTAAAATGAGAACAATGGGGATAGGGGAAAATATGTGTAAGTGGGTTAAGAACTGGCTCATGGATAGGAAACAAAGGGTGGTTATTAATGGAGCACACTCGGACTGGGTCACAGTTAGCAGTGGAGTACCACAGGGCTCAGTATTGGGGCCGCTTCTCTTTAACATATTTATTAATGACCTTGTAGGGGGCATACAGAGTAGTATTTCAATATTTGCAGATGACACTAAACTCTGCAGGGTAATCAATACCGAGGAGGACAATTTTATATTACAGGAGGTGTAAGGTTCTTTGTACATGTTTCTTGAAACTCAGTTTTTCCGTCGGCCATTTTGCTTTCTGTCTTGCTGCAGCTATCTTGCCCTCAGTCAATATGGAGTTTCCAGCTTTCATGTTCCCGCCCTGATTCTCTCCCTCTTGCTTATTAAGCAGCATCAGCTGAGCAATCAGTGCTTCAGAATCAAGCCTGCAGTGAGCCTGTGACCTGACTCCTGGAAAACCTTGGACTTTGTACTCCAGCTATTTCCTACTGAGGAACTTTGGAACACTTGTGGACTCTGGAAACCTGCTATTTGATATCATCCACGTTTGCATGGAATTACGGTAACAGAGAAGAGATCCTGAACCTGTTGTGGAGAGTTATTGCTGAGCTTAAGTTACTCTGGCCTGCTGTGTCTCCTGCTTCTGTACCTGCAAACTGTGTGACCATTTTTGCCACTTGTATGAAGTAATACAAGTCCTTCTATATCAAACCTGTGTCTCATGTGTTTTCCTCGCACCAAAGCACAAGACGCTATATGAACTGTACACCATACATTACAAGATTCTGAAGCCAAACCTTAGTGTCTGCTGGGTCTGGGAAGGCTGTGTCTGCTGTGACTGTGGATATCAGATGTCCGGTTATACTTTCTGTGATGACAGTGGTTGTGAATTCTCACAACCATTCCAGGTGAGCAATTTCCTTAATTTTACTCTGCAGTGTTACCACAGGTAAACACTATTGTTTTTTTTTTTTTTTTTTCTCTTCTCCTTCCAGTACTCCTGTCTTAAAAGATCTGGAAGATGGAGGCTCGCATAAAGGAGCTTTGCGGAGTGACTGATACAATCCTTGCAGATATACAGACTATAAAGACCCGTTTTGCAAACCTACAGGACCTCACTAATCACAATTTGCAAGTGTTTGGACAAACTACCCAGGATTTACGAGCCAGGATTGAGGTTCTAGAGGAACGAGTCCAGGCTCCTGCCATAACCCCGAGTTCTGGGATTCCCAAGTTACCCCCTTTTCATTTTGGCGGTGAACGTGAGAAATTCAGGGGATTTATTAACCAATGCAATCTTTTTTTTTCTGCACATGCTTCACAATTTCCCACTGAACGATCTAAAGTGCTTACTATAATCATGTTGCTTACCAACAAGGCTTTGATGTGGGCAAACCCTCTGATTGAGACTGAGGATGAATGTTTGGATCATCTTGATGCTTTCATTTCAGCCATGGGGCAGGTGTTTGATGACCCCAATCGAGGTGCAACAGCTGAAGCAGCCATGTTAACTTTGCGCCAAGGTAAGCGCTCAGTAGCCGAATATGCCTTGGATTTCAGGAGATGGGCCCTCGATACCACTTGGGACAGTTCCGCCAAAAAATCTATTTTTCGAAAAGGGTTGTCTCCACTGATTAAGGATGAACTTGCTCGTGCCGACCCTCCCACTGCGTTAGGTGACTTTATTAACTACTGCATCCGTATTGATGCTCGTCTGACTGAACGCAGGCAAGAGAGATGGTTCGAAAGTAATCGCACTAACCTTTTCCTACCTTCCTCCCCAGCTAAGGAACCTTTGAGTAGGATCACACGGGAACCTGAACCTGAACCCATGCAGGTGGACTCTTTACAAAGACGGGTTAGTGATGCACGCAAAGAACATCGTTTAAAGGAAAATCTATGTTTCTACTGTGGTAAGTCAGGGCACTTCATTATAAACTGCCCCAGCCGTTCTCGTAAGACTACTGCAGCAGTCATTCACTGTGAGTGTTGCGAGAGGAGATCTGTCAGGTCCGAGCCTCAGGCTCCAGAGAGATCTGCAGCAACAGATATTGATTTCTCGGACTTAAACTCCGTCACTTCTGAGGACGATGACTGTGTAAACGCTGCAATTTTTCAAGTTTCCTCAGCGGTGTCCTAGCTGAGTTGTAAGAAAAACAATTCTCATTGCTTCCTTTCCATCAAACTCTGGGTTGACTCAGTCTGGGTGTCTAGCTCTGCTATGATCGACTCAGGGGCAAGTGGAAATTTTATGGATATCTCCTTTGCTCTGAAACAGGGGATACGTTCAGTGAAGAAGGCTACTCCAGTACAGATGGAGACTGTGGATGGCTCCCTGCTGACCTCTGGACCAGTGGATCAGGAAACGGAGCCTTTGAGGGTCCTTATGGGTAAAGATCATCAAGAGAAACTGTCCTTTATGCTTATCTCTTCTCCCCACTTTCCCATTATTCTAGGGCTACCATGGCTGCAGGCTCAGAACCCTACCATTAACTGGGAGACCAAGGAATTACACTTTCCAGAGAAACAGATGAGTCCAGAAGTTTCAGCTTGCTCTGTTCCTAAAGGAACCATGTCAGTCCCTGAACTACCAGCTGTATACCAGGACTATGTGGATTTATGTGACAAGAAGAACGCTGACCAGCTTCCCCCTCACCGTCCATATGATTGTCCAATTGAATTATTGCCTGGAGCAGAGATACCTTTTGGTAAGATCTACCCCCTGGCGGGGCCCGAGCTAAAGGCTTTAAAGGATTACATAGACAAAAATCTAGCCAAGGGCTTCATACGCCCCTCTTCATCTCCTGCAGGTGCACCCATCTTCTTTGTGAAGAAGAAAGATGGATCTCTGAGACCCTGCGTAGACTATAGGGAACTCAATAAGGTTACTATTAGAAACCGTTATCCGTTGCCTTTAATCCCTGAGTTATTGGAGAGAGTGCGGCATGCCAAAATTTTCTCTAAACTGGATCTCCGTGGGGCCTATAACTTGGTCCGTATTAGACCTGGGGATGAATGGAAGACTGCATCTAGGTCACGCTATGGACACTTTGAATATCTAGTTATGCCTTTTGGTCTGAGTACCGCCCCAGCCACTTTCCAACACTTGGTGAATGACATCTTCGGGGAATCTCCTAGATACATTCGTGGTGATTTATTTGGATGATATTCTAATTTTTTCTAACTCCACAGAGGAACATCATGGACATGTGAGAATGGTCTTAGAACGTCTAAGACAAAACCATCTTTACATCAAACTTGAAAAGTGTGAATTCCATAGGACCGAAATTCAATTTCTGGGGTATGTACTGTCTACACAAGGAATTAGTATGGATGGAAGCAAGACCCAAGCCATCAAGGATTGGCCAATTCCTAGAAATGTGAAGGAGGTGCAGCGCTTCATCGGGTTTGCCAACTTCTATAGACGTTTCATTAGGAATTTCTCTGAGGTAGTGTCACCTATCACCCAACTTACCCGGAAAGAGTCTAGGTTCTCCTGGACCCCCCAAGCCCAGGAAGCATTTTCCCGTCTAAAGGATAAATTTACCACCGCACCTATCTTAGTACATCCCAACCCCGAACTTGCCTTCATAATAGAGGTGGATGCTTCAGACTGTGCCGTTGGAGCTATACTCTCTCAGAGAACAGGTGTGAAGAATGTCTTGCATCCCTGTGCCTTCTTTTCCCAGCAGTTGTCTTCGACTGAGAGGAACTACGATGTGGGCAATAGAGAGTTGTTGGCCATTATTGCCGCCTTCAAAGAATGGAGACACCTTCTTCAGGGTGCTGCACAGCAAATAGTCGTCCTGACAGACCATCGTAACCTTGAATTTATCAGGTCGGCTAAGTGCCTGACTCCTCGCCAGGCTCGCTGGAATCTTTTCCTAAACCAATTTAATTTTGTAATTTCTTATAGGCCAGGATCGCGCAATGGAAAGGCTGATGCACTCTCTAGGATTCATTCAGCAGAGACCCGTCCACTTACTCCTCCTAAGACTATTCTTCCTGACTCTAGATTCCTGGGAGTGATTCATAATCAAGACCTACTTAAGGACATCAAGGAAGCATACCATGCGGATTCCTTGTTGGCACAACCCCAAGGGACGTAAGTCTTGTCTTTAAGAATGGTGTGTGGATTCAGGGACAACGTCTGTATATACCTGAAACAGTCAGATTGAGAGTATTGCAACTCATCCACGATTCCAAGATAGCTGGGCATAGAGGAATTCTAAAGACACAGGAATTTCTTTCTCGTTTCTTTTGGTGGCCCACTTACAGGAAAGATGTTTTAAACTATGTCACTTCATGTGAAGTCTGTGCAAGATGCAAAACACCTCGCTCCTCACCAACTGGTCTGTTACAACCTCTTCCCACCCCGTCCCGCCTGTGGGGATCCATTTCTATGGACTTCATTGTGGAGTTACCAACCTCTCAAGGGAAGAACACCATTCTAGTGGTGGTTGATCGTCTAACAAAGGCAGCTCATTTTATCCCTTGTGTCGGCTTACCCACTGCAAAACAGACATCAGACTTGATGATTAAGAATGTGTTTCGCTTACATGGAGTACCGGATGAGGTCATTTCGGATCGAGGGGTGCAATTCACTTCAAGGTTTTGGCAAAATTTCTGTGCAGCATTGGACATTAAAGTAAACCTTTCTTCTGCTTTTCATCCCCAGACTAATGGACAGACAGAACGAACCAATCAGACCCTGGAGCAGTATCTCCGCTGCTTTATCTGCCACCTACAGGATGATTGGGTGGATCTACTTCCACTGGCTGAGTTCTCTTATAACAACTCTCAGAGCGCCTCCACTAAGCAGTCTCCTTTTTACTCCAATTTAGGTTATCATCCTAACATTCTTCCTCGATTTCCCATAGAAACGCCCTTGCCAGCAGTGGCTGAAAGAATCACGTCTTTACAAAAGAATATGGATCTTCTAAAGGAAAATCTGGAATTGGCTCAGGAAAGGTACAAGAAAGCAGCAGATAAATTTCGTAAACCTGCACCAGCTTTCAAGGTAGGAGACTTGGTCTGGCTGTCAACCAGAAATCTTAAGTTAAGGATTCCATCGTCTAAGTTGGGACATAAGTACATTGGACCCTATAAAATCAGTAAAATTATAAGTGCCGTTGCTTGTCGTCTTCAACTGCCTAGAACTATGAGAATCCACCCTGTCTTTCATGTATCCCTACTAAAGGCTGCAACACCCAATACGTTTCCTGGACGTTCTTCTCCTTGCCCTGACCCAGTGCTAGTCGATGGTCAGGAAGAATTTGTGGTGGAAAGGATTCTAGATTCCAGGTTGTACAGAAATCAGTTACAATATTTGATTAAATGGCAGGGCTACCCAGTGGAGGACAACTCATGGGAACCAGTCAATAACGTTAATGCTCCTCGCTTGCTCCGCCAGTTTCATCAGAGGTACCCAGACAAGCCTGGTCTGAGGTCATCCGGAGGTTGTCCCTAAGGGGGGAGTAATGTAAGGTTCTTTGTACATGTTTCTTGAAACTCAGTTTTTCCGTCGGTCATTTTGCTTTCTGTCTTGCTGCAGCTATCTTGCCCTCAGTCAATATGGAGTTTCCAGCTTTCATGTTCCCTCCCTGATTCTCTCCCTCTTGCTTCTTAAGCAGCCTCAGCTGAGCAATCAGTGCTTCAGAATCAAGCCTGCAGTGAGCCTGCGACCTGACTCCTGGAAAACCTTGGACTTTGTACTCCAGCTATTTCCTACTGAGGAACTTTGGAACACTTGTGGACTCTGGAAACCTGCTATTTGATATCATCCACGTTTGCATGGAATTACGGTAACAGAGAAGAGATCCTGAACCTGTTGTGGAGAGTTATTGCTGAGCTTAAGTTACTCTGGCCTGCTGTGTCTCCTGCTTCTGTACCTGCAAACTGTGTGACCATTTTTGCCACTTGTATGAAGTAATACAAGTCCTTCTATATCAAACCTGTGTCTCATGTGTTTTCCTCGCACCCAAGCACAAGACGCTATATGAACTGTACACCATACATTACAGGAGGATTTATGTAAACTAGAAGCTTGGGCTGATAAATGGCAAATGAGCTTTAATGGGAATAAATGTAAGGTCATGCACTTGGGTAGAACAAACAAGATGTATAATTATGTGCTTAATTGTAACACACTGGGCAAAACTGTCACTGAAAAAGACCTGGTTGTATGTGTGGACGACAAACTCACATTTAGTGGGCAATGTCAGGCAGCTGCTGCAAAGGCAAATAAAATAATGGGATGCATTAAAAGAGGCATAGATGCTCATGAGGAGAACATAATTTTACCTCTATACAAGTCACTGGTGCGACCACACTTAGAATACTGTGTACAGTTCTGGTCTCCGGAGTATAAGAAAGACATAGCTGAACTGGAGCGGGTGCAGAGAAGAGCGACCAAGGTTATTAGATAACTGGGGGGTCTGCAATACCAGGACAGGTTATTACACTTGTGGTTATTTAGTTTGGAAAAATGAAGGCTTAGGGGTAATCTTATTACAATGTATAAATATATGAGGGGACAGTACAAAGACCTTTTCTAATGATCTTTTTACTCTTAGACCTGTGACAGGGACAAGGGGGCATCCTCTACGTCTGGAGGAAAGAAGGTTTAGTCATAATCACAGACGCAGATTCTTTACTGTAAGAGCAGTGAGACTATGGAACTCTCTGCCGTCTAATGTTGTAATGAGTGATTCCCTACTAAAATTAAAGAAGGGACTGGGTTCCTATCTTGAAAAGTATAATATTACAGGCTATATTCACTAGTTTCCTAGATATTGCATTGATCCAGGGAGCTAATCTGATTGCCGTATGTGGAGTCGGGAAGGAATTTTTTTCCCCAATGTGAAACTTACTGTTAGGGTCTGCAGAACGCACCTAATAGATATAATAGAGAGGTGCGTTCGCAGCCCGGGGTCCACCGTGCAGGCGAAGCCCGCTGCTAATAAGATGGCGAAAGTAGCAAACTCTGTTATCCCGCAGAGTCGCTAAAAATAAACGCCGTAGCGCGTTGTGGCAGTAAGTGCGAACTCTGTTAATCCCAGAGCCGCTAACGGGATGCCACAGCGCTATATGGCGATAGGTGCGAACTCACTTAGCTTTAGTGAGCCGCAAAGTAAACACGCTAGGGCGCTGTCTAGCGTCAAAAGCGAACCCTGTTACGTCACAGAGCCGCTGAGAAAAAGTACCATGTCCTGTCAAGCTCTCAGGTACACGGTTAATTGCTAGCGAGCATAATACGTGGTCATGCGCTAATGTCCTCGCGGGAGTCACCCGCAATCTATGGCATCTGAATGCCAGACCCTGATTACGGCAATCAAACTCCTCACCGGTTATGCCGGTAATCTAGGGCATCTAGGACACCGACCCTGACCAGCTAGCACACCAAACTCCTCACCGATTAAGTCGGTATTCTAGTGGCTTATTTCAGCCGGGTCCCTAACCACACACACGCATGACCATACTGGCGCATAGCATACAATGGTTGATATTAGCGCATGGCGGCCCAGCCATGCTACCCTTTTATAGCAACAGCTACAGGACCTTCCAGGAACAAGGACCAATGAGAAACCTGTTCCAGAAGACTAGTAGTAACAGGGCCTTCCTGGCGGGCCAATAGGAGCTGCTGCAGTACCTGAGCATGTGACCCCTGATCTCCAATGAGAGATCTCACTCTGGGCATGCTCAGAAGGGAAAATGCAGTACTTTGTCCCAAAGACGTCTGCTCCAGCATTGGCTATAATAGCAGATCCAGGAAAGGCAGCAGCAAGTCACTGCCCAGTAGTGGAGTGGGCAAGACGCCTGGACCGACATCTCCGCTGAGCAGGCTCCACTGCGGCCGGAGATGAATGGGAGACTGCAGCGGGACGGGTTCGAGACTCCCCTTGTGCAGCATCGGGAAATCGAACCCTAACATGGGCCCCCCCTTCTCTGGGCCTTGCTGCGTTAAAGGCAGCGATGAGCAGGCTCCCAGGATCTAACCTCAGGCCCATAGCCCCTCCAATCCACCAAATAAAATTTTTTGCCTCGTACCACCTTGCACCCAACAATGGCGTTCACCTCATGATCGTCGGTAGATGAACCCGACGTCCCGGCAGATGACTCGGAAAACCGGGAAATGGCCACGGGTTTCAAGAGGGACACGTGAAAGGTGTCAGTGATACCAAGGCGAGGTGGAAGGGCTAGGCGGTAAACTATCGGGTTCACCTGCTCAAGAACTTTAAAGGGGCCCAAAAAGCGAGGTGCCAACTTGGTGGACTCTACCCGTAGCCTGATGTTTCGGGCAGAAAGCCACACTAGGTCACCCGGAGCAAACGTAGGAGCAGGGCGCCGATGGGCATCGGCCGAAGACCTCATCCTCTCTTTGGAGGCCTGAATGGCATCCTGAGTGCGGTCCCAAATGTCCCGTGCCTCCACAGCCCAGTCTGCCACCCTGGAATCGGCGGAAGACACGGGCATAGGCACTGGTACCCGCGGATGCTGACCGTAGTTCAGGAGGAATGGGGTCTGTCCGGTGGAATCAGCCACAGCATTGTTTAATGCAAACTCAGCCCATGGTAGCAAGGATGCCCAGTCATCCTGCCTGGCTGAGACAAAATGTCGTAGATAGGTGACCAAGGTCTGGTTGGCCCTCTCTACCAACCCATTCGTCTCAGGATGGTACGCTGAAGAGAGATTTAACTCAATGCTGAGTAGACGACAAAGCTCTCTCCAGAACCGAGACGCAAACTGGGGACCTCGGTCACTGACAATTTTGTCCGGCATGCCGTGTAGACGGAAGACATGCCTAACGAACAACGTTGCCAGAGCCCGTGCAGAAGGTAACCGTGGTAGCGGCACCAGATGCACCATTTTGGAGAAATGGTCGGTGATTACCCAAATGATGGTGCAACCCCGAGACTTGGGTAAGCCCACCACAAAGTCCATCCCAACCATCCCCAGGGCCTGTCTGCCACCGGCAAAGGGTAAAGTAACCCAGCTGGCCGTTGTCGTGGAGACTTATTCTTGGCGCAGGAGACACACGCCCGAACATAGTCCCCAACATCACGGACCATATGCGGCCACCAATAAGTCCTCGCCAGCAATTCAGATGTCCTCTTTGCCCCAAAGTGTCCACCAACCCTGGACGAATGTGCCCAAGAGAGTACCTCCGGTCGTAAATTGGTAGGTACAAAAGTCTTGCCCGGGGGCACAGACTTTAGTGAAACCGAGGCCACTGTTCTCAGGCTCTCTGTGGGGACAATAAGCCGAGGCTCCTCCACCTCCTCCTCAGAGGACACCACAGAGCGAGAGAGAGCGTCGGCACGAATGTTCTTCTCTCCCGAGAGGAAATGGAGGGTGAAATTAAACCGGGAGAAGAACAAGGACCATCTGGCCTGGCGAGAATTAAGCCGCTGGGCTGTCTGTAGATACACCAAATTCTTGTGGTCGGTGAAAACTTGGAAGGGAAAGCGGGCCCCCTCCAACAGATGTCTCCACTCAGAGAAGGCCAACTTCATGGCTAGCAACTCCCTATCCCCGATGGAATAATTCCTCTCCGCTGATGTGAAGGTCTTAGAGAAGAAGAAGCAAGGATGCTCCGACCTTGAGCATCCTTTTGGTAGAGGACTGCTCCAGCACCAACGGATGAGGCATCCACCTCCAATAAAAATGGCTTATCAACATCGGGGCGATGTAGGATAGGAGCGCTAGCAAAATGAGACTTAACAGAAGAGAAAGCCGTGGAGACCTCTTCCGACCACAATTTGGGATTTGCTCCCTTCTTGGTGAGGGCTACCAAGGAGCTACCAAGGTAGAGAAATGCGGGATGAACTGGCGATAGTAATTAATGAACCCCATAAAGCGCTGCACCGCTTTAAGAGAGTGAGGTTCCTGCCAGTCCATCACAGCCTGTAGTTTGACCGGATCCATAGCCAATCCCTGGGTTGAGATGATATAACCAAGGAAAGGTAAAGACTCCAGCTCAAACATACATTTCTCCAACTTAGCATAAAGGAATTAGCCCGTAAGAGGTCGAAGACTCTGCAGACATCTCTCCGGTGGGAGTCAATATCTGGAGAGAAGATGAGTATATCATCCAGATAGACTACGACCGAGGTGGAGAGCATATCCCAGAAGATGTCATTGACAAAGTCTTGGAAAACGGCTGGAGCATTACAGAGCCCAAAGGGCATCACCAGATATTCGTAATGCCCGTCCCTGGTATTGAAAGCCGTCTTCCATTCGTCCCCCTCACGGATGCGAATCAGGTTATACGCACCGCGCAGATCTAACTTAGTGAATACCCTTGCTCCCGAAGCCTATCAAATAGCTCCGAAATCAAGGGCAACGGGTACTTGTTTTTAACGGTGATGGCGTTAAGACCCCGGTAATCAATACACGGACGCAATTCTCCATTTTTCTTCTGGACGAAGAAAAATCCCGCCCCAGCCGGTGACACCGACTTCCTAATAAACCCTCTTGCCAGGTTCTCCTGAATATATTGCGACATGGCCTCTGTCTCAGGAAGAGAGAGGGGATAGACCCTTCCCGAGGGGGTTCTGCGCCAGGCAAGAGGTCGATAGGACAGTCATAGGGGCGATGAGGTGGAAGAGTCTCAGCAGCCTTCTTAGAGAACACATCTGCATATGACCAGTAGCACTTGGGGAGTGGAGTAAGATCTGCGGGTAACTCAGTAGTGGTAACCTGAAGGCAACTCCTGACACATCTGCCTCTACATGCATCACTCCAACCCAGTATCCTACCCGAAGTCCACTCTATATGTGGGGAGTGGAAACGGAGCCAAGGTATACCTAGTAGGATCTCGTCTAATCCCTCGGGAAGGACGAGTAGGGAAATAAGCTCCTGATGGGAAGGAGATACCAACAATGCAAGTGGAAGAGTCTGGTGTGTAATTTGTGAGGGCAATATCGACCCATTCACTACCCGGACAGTCACTGATTTGTCAAGAGCCACCAGAGGAATTGCATGACGGCGATCAAAGTCAGAGGACATGAAGTTCCCCTCTGCTCCTGAGTCCACGCAAAGGTCGGCGGCGATAGTGGAAGTGCCTACAGTGATTGTCCCTTTAAGTGTCAACTTGGAGGAAAATGCCGCTGTCTCTAGTGAACCTCCTCCCAGGGCCACTAGACGCGATCGCTTCCCCGATCGCTGTGGACATTTGTTGGCATAATGTCCTGTCTGCTGGCACACTCTACAGACCACGGATACTCGAGTGGTCCGAGACTTAGATCTCACTCGAGAAATCTCCATGGCCTCAGGGGAATCGGACGCCTGAATGAAAGATTCCAGAGGTCCGGCGAAGGTGGGCGCCAGCCGGAACCTCTGCCTACACTGGGCCCGCTCCAACCTCCGCTTGTTAAAACGAAGGTCGATGCGGGTAGATATGGTAATGAGCTCCTCCAGTGTGGCAGGAATCTCCCTGGTGGACAAGGCGTCCTTCACATGGTCTGCCAGTCCCCTCCAGTACATGGGTATAAGGACTTTATCTGGCCAATCCAGCTCAGAGACCAGAGTCCGAAATTGGACGGCAAACTGGCTGACCATGGATGAACCCTGGGTGATAGTCAACAGTTGAAGAGCCGTATCGTGGGTGACACGAGGTCCTAAAAAGACCTGTTTAAGAGTGTCCAAGAAGAGAGGAGCACTCTGCACCACACGATCATCGCGCTCCCATAACGGCGTTGCCCACTCCAACGCCCTGCTCGACAAAAGGGATATGATAAAACCCACTTTCGCCCTCTCCGTGGGATAACGTGCAGCCAGAAGCTCTAGATGTATGGAGCACTGACTGACGAAACCCCGACATTGTTTACTGTCACCGGTAAACTTGTCTGGAAGTGGGAGGCGGGAAATAGTCAGAGCAGGGATGGCAGAGGACAACCTGGCTGCAGCCACGCTAGCAGCCTGAACAGCGACTGCGGTAACATCCACAGCTGAGGTTGTGCGCTCAAGAGCCGCCAACCTACCCTCCAGCTGCTGGATGTACTGCCTTAGACGCTGGTCATCCGCCATTTTACTAGCCAGACCCTGGCGCTAATATTATGTTAGGGTCTGCAGAACGCACCTAATAGATATAATAGAGAGGTGTGTTCGCAGCCCGGGGTCCACCGTGCAGGCGAAGCCCGCTGCTAATAAGATGGCGAAAGTAGTGAACTCTGTTATCCCGCAGAGTCGCTAAAAATAAACGCTGTAGCGCGTTGTGGCAGTAAGTGCGAACTCTGTTAATCCCAGAGCCGCTAACGGGATGCCACAGCGCTATATGGCGATAGGTGCGAACTCACTTAGCTTTAGTGAGCCGCAAAGTAAACACGCTAGGGCACTGTCTAGCGTCAAAAGCGAACCCTGTTACGTCACAGAGCCGCTGAGAAAAAGTACCGTGTCCTGTCAAGCTCTCAGGTACACGGTTAATTGCTAGCGAGCATAATACGTGGTCATGCGCTAATGTCCTCGCGGGAGTCACCCGCAATCTATGGCGTCTGAACGCCAGACCCTGATTACGGCAATCAAACTCCTCACTGGTTATGCCGGTAATCTAGGGCATCTAGGACACCGACCCTGACCAGCTAGCACACCAAACTCCTCACCGATTAAGTCGGTATTCTAGTGACTTATTTCAGCCGGGTCCCTAACCACACACACGCATGACCATACTGGCGCATAGCATACAATGGTTGATATTAGCGCATGGCGGCCCAGCCATGCTACCCTTTTATAGCAACAGCTACAGGACCTTCCAGGAACAAGGACCAATGAGAAACCTGTTCCAGAAGACTAGTAGTAACAGGGCCTTCCTGGCGGGCCAATAGGAGCTGCTGCAGTACCTGAGCATGTGACCCTGATCTCCAATGAGAGATCTCACTCTGGGCATGCTCAGAAGGGAAAATGCAGTACTTTGTCCCAAAGAAGTCTGCTCCAGCATTGGCTATAATAGCAGATCCAGGAAAGGCAGCAGCAAGTCACTGCCCAGTAGTGGAGTGGGCAAGACGCCTGGATCGACATCTCTGCTGAGCAGGCTCCACTGCGGCCGGAGATGAATGGGAGACCGCAGCGGGACGGGTTCGAGACTCCCCTTGTGCAGCAGCGGGAAATCGAACCCTAACACTTACTGTTTGCCACTTGGGTTTATTTTGCCTTCCTCTGGATCAACGTGTTAGGGCAGGTTAGGATAGGATATGGGTTGAACTAGATGGACTTCAAGTCTTCCTTCAACCTTAATAACTATGTTACTATGTTACATAATATGATAATACACCAAGGCATAATAACATAGTGATTAATAGTGACGTAAGTAGACATGTCCTCCATAATTCTTAAGGGTTGATATTCATGCATTGTATCATTCCATTCAGATCCTCAATGGCAAAGCATACGGGACATCCCTCATTTCGATCATTGACCACCACCCACATATTCTATAGAAAACTAAAAGGATAAAAAATTAAACAAGGTAAGTATACAAATATCAGTATTACACAATCAGGATTATTGGCAATAATTTTAAAATATTAAAACGATAATGATAAAAGACAAATGTCTATATTAATTAAATCTCTTATAGACCAGTGAAAAATAAAAATGAATAAAATAGCATATAGACAGATATAAAATAGTCAGAGAAATGGTTCAAAATTATTATTCTCATTGAGACCAAATGGTTGGATTGTGTTCAGAGTCCATATCCACTTGGTCTCAAATTGGGCAAGCTTATGACTCATATTGTCTCCTCTGATATTAGTAGTTATCAAATCAATATCCCGGACCCATAATTTGGCACTATCACAATTGTGATGAATTTTAAAGTGCCTAGGGATAGTTTTTAAGGCATTGACATCCTTTTCATTTTCTTCTGCTTTAATGCCCAAGACATGTTCGCGGACTCGTACCTTTAATTGTCTCGTAGTCAATCCAGCATAGATTTTTTGGCAAGGGCAAGTTGCAAAATACACAACTGCTTTAGATGCACAGGTTATATGGTGCTTGATCTTAAAGGTACGAGTCTCCTGTTGATTGAAAAGATGTTTGTCCATTCAATATTAGAGCAAGCAACACAGTTGCCACACGGAAAACATCCAGTGTCTATACTTGGAAAATTATCCAGGAAAGCAGACATCGGAGCCGGATTATAACGACTTTTAACCAAAAAATCTCACAAATTGTCAGACCGACGGAAGGTGATTTGCGGTTTCTCAGGCAAATAGATGGCCAATGTCGGATCGGCATGGAGGATTGGCCAAGATTTGCTCAGACACTGTCTGATAGAGTCGGCTTGGGCATTGCACTTAGTGAAGAACCTTACTATATTAGTCGTCTCCCTTGTATTATTAGCATATAGTAATGAGTTGCATGCCCAATATTTCGCTCTCAGATATGCCAGTTTGACCATTCTGCGACTAAAACCCCCGTGCATAAAATCTAGATTTAAGGTCTTGAGCCTGTTTTTCAAAAACCTCGTCAGATGAGCATATTCTCCTGAGTCGGAGGAGCTGGCCAATAGGAACTGATTTGACTACTGAGAAAGGATGGGAGGATGTGGCATGCAACAAAGAATTGACAGAAGTCGGTTTGCGGAAGATATCAGTCTGCAACATGTTGTTGGAATCACGTCTAATGGTAATGTCCAGAAAATCAACGGAATCAGAGTGAGCAAAATGAGTCAAATGTATGTTCATGTTATTGTCATTGAGACTCTGAATAAATGAGGTGTTTCCAAAGTACCCTGCCAGATCAAAAAGATGTCGTCGATGTACCGCGCCCAAAAAAGGACGCGGTCCACCGACGACAGCCGATCTGACAGAAAGAGGTCCCTCTCCCACAGCCCCAGGAGCAGGTTGGCATACGAGGGTGCAAAGTCCGCACCCATTGCTGTTCGCTGGAGCTGTAGGTAGAAGGACCCCTTAAATGTAAAAAAATTATGAGACAATGAAAAATCCAATAACTGTGTTATAAATGATGCCATATCTGGAGTCGAATTAGAAGATTCCAAAAAAAAACGCACAGCTCGTATACCGTCAGAGTGACTGTTGTTGCCACAAAACACCACTCAGCACTTTCCCACCTACCAACACACCGAGAAGTTCTGGCTGTTTATTTATGCTGTCCTCAGACCAGCAAATGTGTAATCCAGGCATTGACCCAAAATCCCAGAACAGCAGAGAAGGTCCAGGCCAAGACTTGACCTCCTTCTCCGCCGTTTACCAATGTGAACGCATTTGGTGGAAGGAATATATCTCCCATCCAGTATCATACCCCTCACTGTGTCACACCATATTATGAATACCCATATCCTACAGACCAATTGTGTTATGTCGCCAACAGTTTTTTTATGGCTCTGCATTAATTCAGGATATAAAAAAGATAGTATGCTCTTTCACTGTATTTGCGTGTATGTGTGCAGTGTATCATCTGCATAGTCAAATGCATGCAAAAATGCATGCAAACTCATGTTTACGCAGCATTTTTATCCGCATCATCTTACACATGACGCCAAAAAAGTTGACTGAGCATGCGTTTGCATGAGTTTTTGCATGAGTTTGCATTGTTTATGCGCATACGTTCGATATTTCAAGGTGCTGAAATCAGTTCCTGGACATGCGCAGTCTGAAGTCCGCATGTGCATCAAACGCATCCATGCGCATGTCCTTGCTTACCAATACGTTCCCAAAAACAGTAATGCGTTGTTTTGACACACTCATCCACATGCGCATGACTGCGCATATTTGAAGGATTTTTGACGCTTCAAAAAATGCAGCATGTTGCGTTCGCCGGACACCACGAAATGACGCATGCATACACAAACGCATGCGAATGCATGCAAACCCATGTCTCTGCGTACGCCATGTTAAAGATATATACGCATGACGCATGCGGATCTATGCAGATCAAATGCTGCACGTACAGACGCAAATGTGAAACCGGCCTAAAAGTTGTTGAGATAATGTATCATTGGACACACAGGGGCTGATTGTGCCATTTTACAAAGTTTAATAAAGTGCCATGTGCACGAACCCTCAAATCTAGCATCAAACCTGTGTTCTTTGGACACGCCAGAGGAAATAATTGTGAGGGCCATCCTACATCTTTTCAGAACATGTGGTCATCCACTTTAATTTAATCATAATCTCTATTGTTCGAGCATATTAATCACAATGGTTAAAATATTTATAAGGTTCCAATTATCTAATTATTTACTATGTGTAAACCAATAAAAACAGACCCATGAGATTGCCTCCATGGTAAAATTGGAATGGTTTTTCCTGTAGGGCTGGCCCAGAGAGAATTCTCTGCCAGTCTAACCCTGCTCAGACCTGTGATTCAATGTTGGATGAGATCTGAATATCAGAATATAATGGGGGGTCCTTAATTGTTACTTCTCAAGGATCTAGTTTAGGTCTTCCCACTGGTCTTTATTATGCTGTAACTTATTTTTTCTGTTTACATTTGTATTTTTTCTCTTAAAATTTTTAACTTTAAGATATGATTTTTCAAACAGAAAAATATATATACTTTCAATTATTCTATTTTTTTTTTATCTTAATGCATTTAATTACATATTTATTCCAATGCATTGCAGCAAATAAAATGTACAGACAGCAGTTATTCCAAAGGGAATCTGTCACCATGTTTTGCTACCCAATCTGAAAGCAGCACAATGTAGAAAATGTAGAGGTAGAAAACCTGTTTCCAGCAATGAATCACTGGGCTGCTTGCTGCGGTTTTGATAAAATCAAAGTTTTATCTGCTATAAATCTACCAGTTCTGTGAATGCTGAGTACTATATAATCCCTCTCACAACACTGATTGGCTGCTCTCTGTGTGCACTGCTCATACTCAGAGAGCTGCCAATCAGTGGTGGGGCGGAGATATACAGAGATCATGAATGTGGAGGACTACCTGGCAGTAGGTTTCCTAGTCTTTTACTGATAATCTCTTGCTAGAGATAAAGCTGTGATTTTATCAAACTATGGCAAGCAGCCCAGTAAGTGACACATTTCTAGAATCAGGGTCTTTGTTTCTACATCATGCTGCTCTCACATTAGGTGGCAAAAAACTGGAGACTGATTACCTTAAAGGTAATTCCTTACAGTCATTCTCTCAGGACTGTTGCGGGGTCTCATAAAAAGTAGAGAATTTAGTGGGTCTCACTGGGATGCCGCTCCCACCATTCCTAGCATGGAGTTAGCTCGAACCACCCATCACTGCTCAGCTGCTAGCATTGTACATTTACAGTACTGAGCAAGAAGACACTTTTGCCCACTATGGTTTCCCAGCTATGCCCAAGCATTAACACTAGGACTACTGGACTCGTGACCCCGCCTAGAACTACTGAAAGGAGTCATTTTGACTCCTTGCTTGTTTTCGTTTATTTTTAGAGTTTCATTTGTGGTTATTTATTAATAATTATATTTTTTATAATGTATTATTATTGTGAGATCCAACAGTAATGCTTTTGATTGTTTTTTTCTGCTTTTCCTTTTTTTCTACAGAAAATAACAATAATTATAATAGACGTTTTTCAAACATTTTTTTTTATTCAAGTGCACACATATAAACAACAACTGAAGAACAAAAAAGGAGAGAAAATGTAGGTGGAGGAGCATAAAAATGAAAATATGGCGCAGAATTCACCTTCTAAACATTTGGTGTTTTGCATTTTAGGCATTGCCTTTGATTTATGGCAGTACATTGCCCACACAAAGACTTACCACAAGTCTTACAATTGCCGACAGATCTATTTTTCTTGCACTTTTCTTTGATCTGGCAAAATTTTGTTTGAACCATCACTTCTGAGCATGTAGAAACTTGGGACGTGGAACCCTTTTCCCTATCTGTGACATAAGGACCACTCAACTCTCTCACAAGCGTTTGCAAAAATGCCTTGCGTGACATTTTTTGGTGGGTTATCTCATTGAATATTATCCATGCATTTATACCCGCAAAGTCTAAGACATTTTCAAATGCATGAACAGGCCATCTCCTTGTGCATGTTCGTGTGGTATATTTTCGTGCCATCTGATCCACTACATCTACTCCATATTTTGTTTCATTGTAAAACTTTACCGTTTCTGGAGTTTTTTTAGCGGAATCAGACGCAACAACAACATCTGGATGGACGGAACTCAAAATGACAACATTTTGTTGGGCTTTCCTTGATATACTGTAAGTGTAAAATTGTCTTCATTTCTAAACACTTTAGTGTTGTACAATTCCTCTTTCATGGATTTTATTTCTTTAGGCACTTCTCGCCTTATCTTGTTCAGTGTTCCCACGATGGTTGTTCCTTTGCTTTTTAGCTGTTTAGCTAATTTTACTGAAGTAAAATAATTATCGGTTGTAACATTGCGACCTTTTTTCAAAAACGGGTCCAATAACTTCATTACCACATGGTCAGCTAAACGGTCCTCAGCACGGCGTGTGTCATCTTTGCCTAGATAAGGGAAGCCATTTGCCAGATATTTGCTCTCCTTATCAATAGCTAGCCAATATTTGTGGCCATATTTATCTGGTTTGGAAGGCATGTACTGCGTGAATGGACACCTAGTTTTGCTTGGGAAAAGTTGCTCATCCACCGTTATGTATGGGCCAGGTTTGTAACACGCAATACAATTTTCAATAAACCTGTCCCACACAGTAGAAAATAGAGCAAACTTGTCCGTTTGCAGTCTCTCCGATCGAGTAGATTTCTCATCAAATCTGAGAAACCTCATAATTTCAACAAAGCGGTCCCTAGACATTGTCGCTTTGCAAAACGGTATTCCCCAGTCATTACACCAAATACTGCTAATCGAGTGACGGTTCGTGCCAGATATTCCACGAGCATAGAATATCGCAATGAATGCATCTAGCTCCTCATCAGATAGAGTAAACTGTAAATTATTGTTCCTGCATGCTTCTGCAAGCGTACAGTTCTTTATATGTGTCAATATATATGAATCAAAAATTAGCATAAGATAAGAGCCTAGAGTAAACAAGCTATTTTGTTCAGCATTACACAGTAATACAAGCAGGTAAAACACAAGGAAAATGTGAAAAGTTGACATGTAAATTGAACTACATCTATATGAACATCAGGGTAAATAAGACAGAGTGAAAACATTATGCACAAAACTTTATAGCAACATTTAGTGACAAAAGGACCTCAAAATATAGTAGGGAGTCAAAATGACTCCCTTCAGTAGTTCTTGGTAAATTTTGAAAAAAACGCGCAAATTTTTCACCAAAATTATTTATTCTCACAAAATCTTTTTTCACATCATATTTGAGGAAAAGTCACCGAGTTTCAAGCCGGAATTCTGAAAAATGTAGTCACAGAAGAGAAATAAAAAACGAAAGGAGTCAAAATGACTCCATCAGTAGTTCTAGTGTTAATTCCAGTACGGATCTCAACAGGCATCCAATAATCAAATGGCACATGGCACAATGTAAGTTTGGAGGTTTGCAGAGGTACAGTATGGGCTCATAGACCTCCATGAGTGCTTTATGATGGCTCCACCTAACCCTTGTGCACACAATCCCTTGTTATTATCTTTAGGGAGGTGGATGGGGAGTAGATATAACATACAATCCAAAATCTATTATTAATTGGGCTATAGAGTAAATAATTTAATAGTATAATATGAATAATTTATTTCCCTGGCTGAGATTTCAGTTTTCTAGATATTATTAGAAAGCTATAGTTTTGTTCTGGATATCAGTGCATGCTCAACCGCCTCATCCAGAATGTTCTTGAGTAGATTTTTATACCCCTCTGTGGGAACTTTGGTTTCCAGTCTCTCCAAGCAATATTCAATGACCTATACACGTGCTACAAAGAGCACATTAGGTTGTGGTGGGAGATTAGAGCATTAGAAAACTACATTAAAATAAGATTATCCCCAGGGGCCTGAGAATTAATCTGAATCCCTCTCCCTGAACTGCACCTCCAGATATTTTGGCTAAGTGGCTAAAGGAATCAGTGGAGTTATCTTTAAGATTTATGCAGTTATTACTGGAGGAGGAAAAAAAAATTGCAAAAATAGACATGTCTACATTTTCTTTCCATTTTTTAACAAAATTTAGCCCCTTCCCATAATTGACAAAATAAAAAAATGCAAGCTAGGTACACATAAACCAGCAACTGCAATAGAGTGCTGTGTTGGTGTGGTGTGAACGGATGTAAAATATGTCTTGAAAAACAGAATTTTCTTTTGTATTTTTTTTAAAAAAAAATTTCCTTCAGTCAGAAAAAACATTGCGCAAGAAATTTAAAAATTCAATACAGTCACTTGCAACAAGCGAGCACACTGTTTGACAACGATTTCAGAGAATAGAACTTGGCTCATACCTATAGGGTTTCACAAATACGGTATCAATCAGGTATCTTGCAAGGATGTAAAACAAACCAAAGAGATTGATCTAGTGACTAAAGTTGAGCGAAACAGGTCGGCCAGATTCATAAGTCGCCGATTTTTCCCAAAATCGGGTTTCGCCAACCGAAACCCGACCATAGAGCGAAGTCGGCGATGCGATCGGCAAAACGAGCGCCAAAGTCGGATTTCCCGGAATGCTTGCAGATAGGCTACTTTCACACATCCAATTTTTGCAATCAGGCACAATCCGCCCAAGTTGTAAAAAGATGGATACAGTGCAGA
Organism: Oophaga sylvatica; assembly: GCA_033576555.1. Taxonomy (NCBI): domain Eukaryota; kingdom Metazoa; phylum Chordata; class Amphibia; order Anura; family Dendrobatidae; genus Oophaga; species Oophaga sylvatica. The sequence continues at coordinate 353,404,546 of JARQOD010000003.1, read as the reverse complement.
TTGTAAAATACTGAAGCCAGAGGATCCAGTTTTTAGATGGATTCGTTTTGAACTTTTGAACTGGAGAAATGCAGAGTGAGCATGCCTGGAAGGGGAGAGGAAGAGGGAGAGAGAGGGAGAGAGAGAGAGAACTTGCATTGGGTGTCGGTCAGGTTTCGGTTGGAACTCCGACTTTTGTCAATAGTCGGCCAATTTCGTTCGACTTGACTTTTGGCAAAGTCGGGTGGCCCGAAACCCGACTCGACCCTCCCGGAGGCAAAGTCGTTTATCTTTACTAGTGATCTAAAGCAGAAAATATTAGATATAACAATTTATAAATTGTAGTAGCACTTTTGTGGTTACTGTGTTAATTTTATGTGATGTAAAATACATAAGTTATGCCACACAAAAACTTTGACAGAGGATTAATGAGCATATCAGAAATGCATACAACAGGGAATCGAATAATACATCAAATGTATCGAAACATTTCCTGCAAAAGCATGGGAGTAATTTTAAAGGATTAGAAGTTTATAATTTAGAGAAAATTAATCCCTTATCTAGAGGTGGAGATCGAAGATGTGCTCTCATAAATAAAAAAGGCATTCTGGATACTCATGCTAGATACGTCCTACCCACGGAGCTAAAATAAGCAGACTGATTTGATTCTACATTATTAAATATCATGTATTTATATAGGTATATAATAGTATATTTGTGTAAGGTTCTGTGTACATGTTCCTGAAACTCAGTTTGTTCGTCAGCCATTTTACTTTCTGTCTTGCTGCAGCTATCTTGCCCTCAGTCAAAATGGAGTTTCCAGCTTGCATGTTCCCGCCCTGATTCTCTCCTTTTGCTTCTTAAGCAGCCACAGCTGAGCAATCAGTGCTTCAGAATCTAGCCTGCAGTGAACCTGTGACCTGACTCCTAAAGCCTTGGACCTTGTACTCCAGCTATTCCTACTGAGGAACTCTGAAGCACTTGTGGACTCTGAACCCTGCTCTTTGAAAGACCCACGTTTGCATGGACTTACGGTAACAGAGAAGAAGATCCTGAACCTGTTGTGGAGAGTGATTGCTGAGCTTAGATTACTCTGGCCTGCTGTGTCTCCTGCTTCTGTGTCTGCAAACTGTGTGACTATTTTTGCCAACTTGTATGAAGTAATACAAGACTTTCTATATCAAACCTGTGTCTCATGTATTTTCATCGCACCCAAGCACAAGACGCTATATGAACTGTACTACATACATTACAAGATTCTGAAGCCAAAACGTTAGTGTCTGCTGGGTCTGGAAAGGCTGTGTCTGCTGTAACTGTGGATATCGGATGTCCGGTTGTACTTTCTGTGATGACAGTGGTTGTGACTTCTCACAACCATTCCAGGTGAGCAATTCCCTTAAGTGTTTTTTTTCTGCAGTGTTACCACAGGTAAACACTATTGTTTTTTTTTTTTTTTCTTTTCTCTTTTTTGTCTGCTGTAACTGTGGATATCAGACGTCCGGGTGAACTTTCTGTGATGATAGTGGTTGTGACTTCTCACAACCATTCCAGGTGAGCAGTTCCCTTAATTTTTTTTTCTCTCTGCAGTGTTACCACAGGTAAACACTATTGTTTTTTTTTTTTCTCCTCTCCTCTTCTTCCAGTACTCCTGTCTTAAAAGATCTGGAAAATGGAGGCCCGCATAAAGAAACTTTGCGGAGTGACTGATAATATCCTTGCAGATTTGCAGAATATAAAGACCCGTTTTTCAAGCCTACAGGACCTCACTAATCACAATTTGCAAGTGTTTGGACAGACTGCCCAGGATTTGCGAGCCAGGATTGAGGTTCTAGAAGAGCGAGTCCAGGCTCCTGCCGTAGCCCCGAGTTCTGGGATTCCCAAGTTGCCCCCTTTTCGTTTTGGCGGTGAACGTGAGAAATTCAGGGGATTTATTAATCAATGCAATCTTTTTTTTTCTGCACATGCTTCACAATTTCCCACTGAACGATCTAAGGTGCTTACTATAATTATGTTGCTTACCAACAAGGCTTTGATGTGGGCAAACCCTCTGATTGAGACTGAGGATGATTGTTTGAATCACCTTGATGCTTTTATTTCAGCCATGGGGCCGGTGTTTGATGACCCCAATCGAGGTGCAACAGCTGAAGCAGCCATGTTAGCTTTGCGCCAAGGTAAGCACTCGGTAGCTGAATATGCCTTGGATTTCAGGAGATGGGCCCTTGATACCACCTGGGACAGTTCCGCCAAAAAATCTATTTTTCGAAAGGGGTTATCTCCACTGATTAAGGATGAACTTGCTCGTGCCGACCCTCCCACTGCGTTAGGTGACTTTATTAACTACTGCATCCGTATTGATACTCGTCTGACTGAACGCAGGCAAGAGAGATGGTTCGAAAGCAATCGCACTAACCTTTTCCTACCTTCCTCTCCAGCTAAGGAACCTTTGAGTAGGATTACACGGGAACCTGAACCTGAACCCATGCAGGTAGACTCTTTACAACGACGGGTTAGTGATGCACGCAAGGAACATCGTTTTAAGGAGAATCTATGTTTCTATTGCGGTAAGTCAGGGCACTTCATTATAAACTGCCCCAGCCGTTCTCGTAAGACTACTGCAGCACTCATTCATTGTGAGTGTTGCGAGAGGGGATCTGTCAGGTCCGAGCCTCAGGCTCCAGAGAGATCTGCAGCAACAGATCTTGATTTCTCGGACTTAAACTCCATTACCTCTGAGGACGTTGACTGTGTAAACGCTGCCATTTTTCAAGTTTCCTCAGCGGTGTCCCAGCTGAGTTGTAAGAAAAACAATTCTCATTGCTTTCTTTCCATCAAACTCTGGGTTGACTCAGCTTGGGTGTCTAGCTCTGCTATGATCGACTCAGGGGCAAGTGGAAATTTTATGGATGTCTCCTTTGCTCTGAAACAGGGGATACGTTCAGTGAAGAAGGCTACTCCAGTACAGATGGAAACTGTGGTTGGCTCCCTGCTGACCTCTGGACCAGTGGATCAGGAAACAGAGCCTTTGAGGGTTCTTATGGGTAAAGATCATCAAGAGAAACTGTCCTTTATGCTTATCTATTCTCCCCACTTTCCCATTATTCTAGGGCTACCATGGCTGCAGGCTCAGAATCCTACCATTAACTGGGAGACCAAGGAATTACACTTTCCAGAGAAACAGATGAGTCCAAAAGTTTCAGCTTGCTCTGTTCCTAAAGGAACCATGTCAGTCCCTGAACTACCAGCTGTATACCAGGACTATGTGGATTTATGTGACAAGAAGAACGCTGACCAGCTTCCTCCTCACCGTCCATATGATTGTCCAATTGAATTATTGCCTGGAGCAGAGATACCTTTTGGTAAGATCTACCCCCTGGCGGGGCCCGAGCTAAAGGCTTTAAAGGATTACATAGACGAAAATCTAGCCAAGGGCTTCATACGCCCCTCTTCATCTCCTGCAGGTGCACCCATCTTCTTTGTAAAGAAGAAATATGGATCTCTGAGACCATGCGTAGACTATAGGGAACTCAATAAGGTTACTATTAGAAACCGTTATCCATTGCCTTTAATCCTGAGTTATTGGAGAGAGTGCGACATGCCAAAATTTTCTCTAAACTAGATCTTCGTGGGGCCTATAACTTAGTCCGTATTAGACCTGGGGATGAATGGAAGACTGCATTCAGGTCACGCTATGGACACTTTGAATATCTAGTTATGCCTTTTGGTCTGAGTACCGCCCCAGCCACTTTCCAACACTTGGTGAATGACATCTTCAGGGATCTCCTAGATACATTTGTGGTAATTTATTTGGATGATATTCTAATTTTTTCTAACTCCACAGAGGAACATCATGGACATGTGAGAATGGTCTTGGAACGTCTAAGACAAAATCATCTTTACATCAAACTTGAAAAGTGTGAATTCCATAGGACCGAAATTCAATTTCTGGGGTATGTACTGTCTACACAAGGAATTAGTATGGATGGAAGCAAAACCCAAGCCATCAAGGATTGGCCAAGTCCTAGAAATGTGAAGGAGGTACAGCGCTTCATCGGGTTTGCCAACTTCTATAGACGTTTCATTAGAAATTTCTCTGAGGTAGTGTCACCTATCACCCAACTTACCCGGAAAGAGTCTAGGTTCTCCTGGACTCCCCAAGCCCAGGAAGCATTTTCCCATCTAAAAGATAAATTTACCACCGCACCTATCTTAGTACATCCCAACCCCGAGCTTGCCTTCATAATAGAGGTGGATGCTTCAGACTGTGCCGTTGGAGCTATACTCTCTCAGAGAACAGGTGAGAAGAATGTCTTGCATCCCTGTGCCTTCTTTTCCCAGCAGTTGTCTTCGGCGGAGAGGAACTACGATGTGGGCAATAGAGAGTTGTTGGCCATTATTGCCGCCTTCAAAGAATGGAGACACCTTCTTCAGGGTGCTGCACAGCAAATAGTCGTCCTGACAGACCATCGTAACCTTGAGTTTATCAGGTCGGCTAAGTGCCTGACTCCTCGCCAGGCTCGCTGGAATCTTTTCTTAAACCAATTTAATTTTATCATTTCTTATAGACCAGGATCGCGCAATGGAAAGGCTGATGCACTCTCTAGGATTTACTCAGCAGAGACACGTCCAATTACTCCTCCTAAGACTATTCTTCCTGACTCTAGATTCCTAGGAGTAATTCATAATCAAGACCTACTTAAGGACATCAAGGAAGCATACCATGCGGATTCCTTTTTGGCACAACCCCCAAGGGACGTAAGTCTTGTCTTTAAGAATGGTGTGTGGATTCAGGGACAACGCCTGTATATTCCTGAAACAGTCAGATTGAGAGTATTGCAACTCATTCACGATTCCAAGATAGCTGGGCATAGAGGAATTCTAAAGACACAGGAATTTCTCTCTCGTTTCTTTTGGTGGCCCACTTGCAGGAAGGATGTTTTAAACTATGTCACTTCATGTGAAGTCTGTGCAAGATGCAAAACACCTCGCTCCTCACCAACTGGTCTGTTACAGCCTCTTCCCACCCCGTCCCGCCCGTGGGGATCCATTTCTATGGACTTCATTGTGGAGTTACCAACCTCTCAAGGGAAGAACACCATTCTAGTGGTGGTTGACCGTCTAACAAAGGCAGCTCATTTTATCCCTTGTGTCGGCTTACCCACTGCAAAACAGACATCAGATTTGATGATTAAAGATGTGTTTCGCTTACATGGAGTACCGGATGAGGTTATTTCGGATCGAGGGGTGCAATTCACTTCTAGGTTTTGGCAAAATTTCTGTGCAGCATTGGACATTAAAGTAAACCTTTCTTCTGCTTTTCATCCCCAGACTAATGGACAGACCGAACGAACCAATCAAACCCTGGAGCAGTATCTCCGCTGCTTTATCTGCCACCTACAGGATGATTGGGTGGATCTACTTCCATTAGCTGAGTTCTCGTATAACAACTCTCAGAGCGCCTCCACTAAGCAGTCTCCTTTTTACTCTAATCTAGGTTATCATCCTAACATTCTACCACGATTTCCCATAGAAACGCCTTTACCAGCAGTGGCTGAAAGAATCACGTATTTACAGAAGAATATGGATCTTCTAAAGGAGAATCTGGAATCGGCTCAGGAAAGGTACAAGAAAGCAGCAGATAAATTTCGTAAACCTGCACCAGCTTTCAAGGTAGGAGACTTGGTCTGGCTGTCAACCAGAAATCTTAAGTTAAGGATTCCATCGTCTAAGTTGGGACATAAGTACATTGGACCCTATAAAATCAGTAAAATTATAAGTGCCGTTGCTTGTCGTCTTCAACTGCCCAGAACTATGAGAATTCACCCTGTCTTTCATGTATCCCTACTAAAGGCTGCGACACCCAATACGTTTCCTGGACGTTCTTCTCCTTGCCCTGACCCAGTGCTAGTCGATGGTCAGGAAGAATTTGTGGTGGAAAGGATTTTAGATTCCAGGTTGTATAGAAATCAGTTACAATATCTGATTAAATGGCAGGGCTACCCAGTGGAGGACAACTCATGGGAACCAGTCAATAAGTTAATGCTCCTCGCTTGCTCTGTCAGTTTCATCAGAGGTACCCACACAAGCCTGGCCTGAGGTCATCCGGAGGTTGTCCCTAAGGGGGGAGTAATGTAAGGTTCTGTGTACATGTTCCTGAAACTCAGTTTGTTCGTCAGCCATTTTACTTTCTGTCTTGCTGCAGCTATCTTGCCCTCAGTCAAAATGGAGTTTCCAGCTTGCATGTTCCCGCCCTGATTCTCTCCTTTTGCTTCTTAAGCAGCCACAGCTGAGCAATCAGTGCTTCAGAATCTAGCCTGCAGTGAACCTGTGACCTGACTCCTAAAGCCTTGGACCTTGTACTCCAGCTATTCCTACTGAGGAACTCTGAAGCACTTGTGGACTCTGAACCCTGCTCTTTGAAAGACCCACGTTTGCATGGACTTACGGTAACAGAGAAGAAGATCCTGAACCTGTTGTGGAGAGTGATTGCTGAGCTTAGATTACTCTGGCCTGCTGTGTCTCCTGCTTCTGTGTCTGCAAACTGTGTGACTATTTTTGCCAACTTGTATGAAGTAATACAAGACTTTCTATATCAAACCTGTGTCTCATGTATTTTCATCGCACCCAAGCACAAGACGCTATATGAACTGTACTACATACATTACAATTTGTGTTTTATTCACTTCATGGGAATTATATGTAAGTTATATTTGATCTTGTTAACCCTATGACATTATTTAACATGTGTGTGAAGAGTTTTTCCTCTAGTGTGGCTTCTAACCTCTTTACGACCGATGATGAACCTATACGTCATAGGTCGCCTCCCCATCTTTGTCAACACGGAGCCTGCATCTTTTCAGGCACATGGCAGCCTATTTGATCAGCTGTCATGTACTCCTAACAACATTGTGTGGAATTGCGATCCACCCACAACCTTTAACATGTTAAATTCTGTTGTCAATCTTTGACAGCGGCATTTAACATGCACGCGCCGGAAGAGTGTCACTAACCCCACCCATCAGTGTACATGTCACATGATAGTGGGGCGCTGATGGGTTAGCATGACAACCAAGGATCTGCAGGAGACCCCGATGATTGTCATTTCTGATCACCTATGAGCACTGCCCTGTGGCCGGCTTTCATAGCTAATGAGCATTTCTGCTACACATAGAGTTGAAGCCCTGCTATGTGTAATACAAGTGATCAGAAGATCACAGCTTCAAGTCAGCTAAAGAAACTATCAAACTAAGTAAAAAAAGTTTTAAAAAATTAAAAAAAATAAAAGTTCAAATCACTACCTTTTTGCCCCATTCAAAATAAAACAATAAAAAATATTTGGCATCGCTGCTTTCAGAAGCGCACGATCTATCAAAATATCAAAAGAATTAATCCGATAGGTAAACGGCGTAATGAGAAAAAATCAAAACTTTCGAATTACGTTTTTTTTTGGTCAACATTGCAATAAAATGCAATAACAGGTGACCAGAAGATCACACAGTGCCTTGCGAAAGTATTCGGCTCCCTGGAACTTTTCAACTTTTTCCCATATATCATGCTTCAAACATAAATATACCAAATGTAAATTTTTGATGAAGAATCAACAACATGTGGGACACAATTGTGAAGTTGAGTGAAATTTATTGGTTATTTTAAATTTTTGTGGAAATACAAAAACTGAAAAGTACACATATTTGGTATTGCCGCATCCGACCTATAAAGCTGTCCCACTAGTTCACCCCAAAACAATGCCTTATCATCATACCGCCAAACAAAAAGTGGAATAACATGTGATCAAAAAGATCGTTATAAATAACCATGGTACAGATGAAAACAACATCTTGTCCCGCAAAAAACGAGTCGCCATACAGCATCATCAGCGACAAAATAAAAAAGTTATAGCTGTCAGAATAAAGTGATGCAAAAACAATTATTTTTTCTATAAAAGAGTTTTTATTATATAAAAGCGCCAAAACATAAAAAAGATGGTTTACCCCCACATATGGGGTATCAGCGTACTCAGAAAAAATTGTGCAACAACTTTTGGGGTCTAATTTCTCCTGTTACCCTTGGGAAAATAAAACAAATTGGATCTGAAGTAATTTTTTTGTGAAAAAAAAGTTAAATGTTCATTTTTTTTTATAGTAGGAAAGATGTATATCTTCGTACCGTGTTAGCCAGTAGATAGAAAAATATTTAGACTTGAGAGTCCTCAGTGGTTGATACCTTTTAATGGCTAACTGAAAAGATGGTAACAAATTGCAAGCTTTCGAGACTACTCAGGTCTCTTCATCAGGCAAAGACTAAAACAAAAACTGAAGAATCACATATTTATACACAAGAGGACACAGGAATACCTATTACCTATTGCATTATTCCTGTGTCCTCTTGTGTATAAATATGTGATTCTTCAGTTTTTGTTTTAGTCTTTGCCTGATGAAGAGACCTGAGTAGTCTCGAAAGCTTGCAATTTGTTACCATCTTTTCAGTTAGCCATTAAAAGGTATCAACCACTGAGGACTCTCAAGTCTAAATATTTTTCCTTTTTTTTTTAAACATTCCAACAATTCCCGTGAAGTACATGAAGGGTTAATAAACTTCTTGAATGTGGTTTTGAGCACCTTGAGGGGTGTAGCTTTTAGAATGCTGTAACTTTTGGAATTTTCTATAATATAGACGCCTCAAAGTGACTTCAAATGTGATGTGGTCCCTTAAAAAAATGGCGTTGTAAAAATGAGAGATCGCTGGTCAACTTTTAACCCTTATAACTTCCTAACAAAAAAATTTTGGTTCCAAAATTGTGTTGATGTAAAGTAGGCATGTGGGAAATGTTACTTATTAAGTATTTTGTGTGACATACAGTACAGACCAAAAGTTTGGACACACCTTCTCATTCAAAGATTTTTCTGTATTTTCATGACTATGAAAATTGTACATTCACACTGAAGGCATCAAAACTATGAATTAACACATGTGGAATTATACATTACACTTTACAAAAAAGTGTGAAACAACTGAAAATATGTCTTATATTCTAGGTTCTTCAAAGTAGCCACCTTTTACTTTGATTACTGCTTTGCACGCAGAAAAGGTGAATGGATGGACTCTACATGCCTGGTTCCCACCGTGAAGCATGGAGGAGGAGGTGTGATGGTGTGGGGGTGCTTTGCTGGTGACACTGTTGGGGATTTATTCAAAATTGAAGCGGTGAGCGGTCCAGCTCACCCCAAACCATCTCGATTGGATTCAGGTCTGGTGACTGTGGAGGCCAGGTCATCTGATGTAGCACCCCAACACTCTCCTTCTTGGTCAAATAGCCCTTACACAGCCTGGAGGTGTGTTTGGGGTCATTGTCCTGTTGAAAAATAAATGATGGTCCAACTAAATGCAAACTGGATGGAATAGCATGCTGCTGCAAGATGCTGTGGTAGCCATGCTGGTTCACTATGCCTTCAATTTTGAATAAATCCCCAACAGTGTCACCAGCAAAGCACCCGCACACCATCACACCTCCTCCTCCATGCTTCACGGTGGGAACCAGGCATGTAGAGTCCATCTGTTCACCTTTTCTGCGTGCAAAGCAGTAATCAAAGCAAAAGATGGCTACTTTGAAGAACCTAGAATACAAGACATATTTTCAGTTGTTTCACACTTTTTTGTAAAGTGTAATGTATAATTCCACATGTGTTAATTCATAGTTTTGATGCCTTCAGTGTGATTCTGCAATATTCATAGCCATGAAAATACAGAAAAATCTTTGAATGAGAAGGTGTGTCCAAACTTTTGGTCTGTACTGTATCTCTATGATTTAAGGGCATGAAAATTCAAAGTTGGAAAATTGCGAAACTTTCCAAATTTTTGCCAAATTTCCGGTTTTTTTCACAAATAAACGCAAGTCGTATCAAAGAATTTTTACCACTATCATGAAGTGCATTATGTCACGAGAAAAAATTGTCAGAATTACCAGGATCCATGGAAGCGTTCCAGAGTTATTACCTCATAAAATGACAGTGATCAGAATTGTAAAAATTGGCCCTGTCATTAACATGCAAACCACCCTCGGTGGTAAAGGGGTTAAAAAGTTTTTTTAAAAAAATATCAAGAATACACATGAGGAGTAAAGGTTTTAGCAATAACAACCAGACCCCCCAGAAAGAAGCTAAATTCGAAACGCGTGCCAGGACTACACTCACAGGTTGTGACTTCACTCTCTGTTCACCAACTGACTACATGTACATCTCCACTGTTTATCTGATGTTTTTCTCTTAACCGCACTATGCACTTTATCATGCCAGACCTCAATGTCTGATCTGGTACTTCTTTTCTTTAGCACTATGCATTTGTGCATTTGATGTTTTAGGCACCTGAGCACACTAGGCTTCTTGCTATTTGGGTCTGTAATAGATTCTTTGTGGTGTTGAACACAGGATAATAGTCTTGTGTTGAGCTATTACCTTAGGCTATTGCTTTATATACCAAGGCCTGTTATAATTTTTTTTGCATATTGTTTAACCCCTTCACCCCCAAGGGTGGTTTGCACGTTAATGACCGGGCCAATTTTTACAATTCTGACACTGTCTCTTTATGAGGTTATTACTCTGGAACGCTGCAATGGATCTTCGCGATTCTGAGATTGTTTTCTCGTGACATATTGTACTTCACGTTAGAAGTAAAATTTCTTCGATATAACTTGCGTTTATTTTAAAAAAAACGCAAATATGGCGAAAATTTTTAAAATTTTGCAATTTTCAAACTTTGAATTTTTATTCCCTTAAAACAGAGAAATATATCACACAAAATAGTTAAGAAATAACATTTCCCACATGTCTACTTTACATCAGCACAATTTTGGAACCAAAATTTTTTTTTGTTAGGAAGTTATAAGGTTAAAAGTTGACCAGCGATTTCTCATTTTTACAACAAAATTTACAAAGCCATTTTTTTTAGGGACCACCTCTCATTTGAAGTCACTTTGAGGGGTCTATATGGCAGAAAATACCCAAAAGTGACACCATTCTAAAAACTGCACCCCTCAAGGTACTCAAAATCACATTCAAGAAGATTATTAACCCTTCAGGTGCTTCACAGGAACTAAAGCAACGTGGAAGGAAAAAATGAATATTTAACTTTTTAGCCACAAAAATGATTTTTTACAAACTTTTTTTTTTATTTTCACAAGGGTAAAAGGAGAAAATGGACAGATAAGGTTGTTATGCAATTTCTCCTGAGTATGCCAATACCCAATATGTGGGGGAAAACCACTGTTTGGGTACACGGCAGAGCTCGTAAGGAAAGGAGCGCCGTTTGACTTTTTCAAACTAAAATTGGCTGGAATTGAGATTGGACGCCATGTCGTGTTTGGAGAGCCCCTGATGCGCCTAAACAGTGGAAACCCCCACAAGTGACACCATTTTGGAAACTAGACCCCCTAAGATACTTATCTAGATCTGTTGTGAGCACTTTAAACCCCCAAGTGTTTCACAAAAGCTTATAATGCCTGGGTGTGAAAAAAAAAAAAAATTTTCCACAAAAATGATTTTTTAGTCCCAAATTTTTGAATTTTCCCAAGGAAATTGGACCCCAAAAGTTGTTGTCCAATTTTTCCTGAGTACGCTGATACCCATATGTGGGGGGGGGAACTGTTTGGGTGCACGGCAGGGCTTGGAAAGGAAGTAGTAACGTTTTGGAATGCAGACGTTGATGGGGGTCATGTTCCGTTTGCAGTGCCCCAGATGAGCCTAAATAGTGGAAACCCCCCACAAGTGACCCCATTTTGGAAACTAGACCCCCTAAGGAACTTATCTAGATCTTTGGTGAGCACTTTGAACCCCCAAGTGCTTCACACAAGTTTATAATGCCCGGGCATGAAAATAAAAAATCCTATTTTTTTCCCACAAAAATTATCTTTTAGTCACTAATTTTTTATTTTCCCAAGGGTAACAGGAGAAATTGGACCACATAAGTTGTTGTCCAATTTGTCCTGAGTACGCTGATACCCCATATGTGGGGGGGAACCACTGTTTGGGCTCACGGCAGAGCTCGGAATGGAAGGAGCACCATTTGACTTTTTCCAACCAAAATTGGCTGGAATTGAGATTGGATGCCATGTTGCATTTAGAGAGCCCCTGATGTGCCTAAACAGTGGAAACCCCCCACAAATGACCCCATTTGGGAAACTAGACTCCCTAAGGAACTTTTCTAGATCTTTGGTGAGCAATTTGAACCCCCAAGTGCTTCACACAAGTTTATAATGTAGAGCCGTAAAATTTAAAAATCATATTTTTTCCACAAAAATGATCTTTTCACCCCAATTTTTATTTTTCCAAGGGTAACAAGACTCCAAAAGTTATTGTGCAATTTGTCCTGAGTGCGCTGATACCCCATATGTGGGGGTAAACCACTGTTTGGGTGCATGGCAGAGTTTGGAAGGGAAGGAGCGCCGTCTGACTTTTTCAACGCAGAATTGGCTGGACGCCATGTCGTGTTTGGAGAGCTCCTGATCTGCCTAAACAGTGGAAACCCCCATAAATGACACCATTTTGGAAACTAGACCCCTCAAGGAACTTATCTAGATGTGTGGTGAGAACTTTTAAACCCCAGGTGTTTCACTAAAGTTTATAACGTACAGCCGTAAAAATAAAAATCCTTTTTTTTTTTACAAAAATGATTTTTTTGCCCCCAATATTTTATTTTCACAAGGGTAACAGAAGAAATTGGAACCCAAAAGTTGTTGTCCAATTTGTCCTGAGTACGCTGATACCCAATATGTGGGAGAAAACTACTGTATGGGCGCACGTCAGGGCTCGGAAGGGAAGTAGTGACGTTTTGGATTGCAGACTTTGATGGAATGGTCTGGGGGCGTCATGTCACATTTGGAGAGCCCCTGATGCACCTATACAGTGGAAACCCCCCACAAGTGACCCCATTTTGGCAAATAGACCCCACAAGGAACTTATCTAGATGTGTGGTGAGCACTTTGAACCCCGAAGTGCTTCACAGAAGTTTATAACGTACAGCCGTAAAAATAAAAAATCTTTTTTTTTTTACAAAAATGATTTTTTCGCCCCCAATATTTTATTTTCACAAGGGTAACAGGAGAAATTGGACCCCAAAAGTTGTTGTCCAATTTGTCCTGAGTACGCTGATACCCAATATGTGGGAGAAAACTACTGTATGGGCGCACGTCAGGGCTCGGAAGGGAAGTAGTGACGTTTTGGATTGCAGACTTTGATGGAATGGTCTGGGGGCGTCATGTCGCATTTGGAGAGCCCCTGATGCGTCCAGAGTACGCTGATACCCCATATGTGGGGATAAACTACTGTTTGGACGCATGGCAGAGCTTAGAAGTGAAGGAGCACCGTTTGACTTTTTCAACGCAGAATTGGCTGGAATTGAGATCAGACGCCATGTCACATTTGGAGAGCCCCTGATGTGCCTAAACAGCGGAAACCCCCCAATTCTAACTCCAACCCTAACCCCAACACACCCCTAACCCTAGTCCCAACCCTAACCACAAACCTAACCCTAACACACCCCTAAAATCCCAACCCTAACCCTAATCCTAACTTTAGCGCCAACCCTAACCCTAACTTTAGCCGCAACCCTAACCCTAACCCTAATGGGAAAATGGAAATAAATACTTTTTTTTAATTTTATTATTTTTCCCTTACTAAGGGGGTGATAAAGGGGGGTTTGATTTACTATTTATAGCGGGTTTTTATGATTGGCAGCTGTCACGCTAAAAGACGCTTTTTATTGCAAAAATAGTTTTTGCATCATCACATTTTGAGAGCTATAATTTTTGCATATTTTGGCCCACAGAGTCATGTGAGGTCTTATTTTTTGCGGGACGAGTTGACGTTTTTATTGGTACCATTTTTGAGCACGTGACGTTTTTTGATCGCTTTTTATTTCGATTTTTGGGAGGTTAGAATGAACAAAAATCAGCAATTCATGAATTTCTTTTGGGGGAGGCGTTTATACCGTTCCGCGTGTGGTAAAATTGATAAAGCAGTTTTATTCTTTGGGTCAGTACGATTATGGCGATACCTCATTTATATCATTTTTTCATGTTTTGGCGCTTTTATAGAATAAAAACAATTTTATATAAAAAATAATTATTTTTGCATCGCTTTATTCTGCGAGCTATAACTTTTTTATTTTTTCGCTGATGATGCTGTATGACGGCTCGTTTTTTTGCGAGACAAGATGACGTTTTCAGCGGTACCATGTTTTTTTATATCGGTCTTTTTGATCGCGTGTTATTCCACTTTTTGTTCGGCGGTATGATGATAAAGCATTGATTTTTTGCTTCGTTTTTTTTTTTAAGGGGTTCACTAAAGGGGTTAACTAGTGGGACAATTCTATAGGGGGGTCGTTACGGACGTGGCGATACCAAATATGTGTACTTTTATTGCTTTGTTTTTTTTATTTACAGGAAGAAGTGAATTTATTGGGGAATATATATATATTTTTTTATTTATTTTGGATTTTTTTTTAAAACATGTTTATTTTTATTTTTTTAACTTTTTTACTTTGTCCCAGGGTGGGACATCACTGTATTTTATCAGATCGCTGGTGTGACAGTGTGCATAGCACTCTGTCACACCAGCGATCGCTCAGGCAGTGCAGCAGGCTTCTCAGTGCCTGCTCTCGGCAGGCACTGAGGTAGCCGCCTCCCTCCAGGACCCCGGCGCCATCTTGGATCCGGGTCCTGGGAGGGAGGAAGCCCTCAGAACAGCGCGATCACATCGCGCTGCTCTGAGGGTCTCAGGGGGGCGCGCAGGGAGCCCCCACCCTGCGCGATCCTCCCCTGTGCCCCCAGTACACCGCGATCATGTTTGATCGCGGTGTGCAAGGGGTTAATGTGCCGGGAGCGGTCCGTGACCGCTCCTGACACACAGTCATGGGTGTCAGCTGTGATAATCAGCTGACACCCGGCCGCGATCGGCTGCGCTCCCCCCGGGAGCGCGTCAGATCGCACGAGACGTACTATCCCGTCCATGGTCATACGGGCCCAGGTACCATGGACGGGATAGTACGTCCGATGGCAGTAAGGGGTTAAACCTTATTGATCTACTGTACTATAGTGTAGTATTGTATAAAGACAAACATCATCATGTGGAGTTAATGTGATTAAGGAGAATTGATAGTACTTCTATACATACTGCTGTCTTAACCTATGTGTTTCTTTGAATATGAATAACTATATACATCTATTAATTCATCCAAGAGTTGTAACATACTGTGGTTGTTGTCTTTAAAACCTTTTTTTCCCCATGTGTATTCTTGATATTTAAAAAAAAAAAGGAAAACAACGGATGCTTCGGGTCCCCCATGGGGTGTGAGTACCATTTTGGTACTCAATCAAAACTTTTTTTATATGTTCGGCAGAATCTGCCGCACCCGAACATCCACGGGTTTGCCCATCACTAATTTTGAATTAAAGTGGACTTTTTTCTTTTTCATGCAAGTTCCTTTTGGCACACCATCTATTTATTGCTAAACAGTTTTATACATTTGAAATAAAATTAAATACGTTTTACTCCCGAGTGCCGGCGCCAGAGCTCGGATTTCACATGTGAGCATCGGACGATTTCCTCACATGTGTGATACCCGGCCTTAGTAATGCAGTTGTTTTATAGGTACCACTTCATTACTATCCTCTGGGCTTGATAATCAGCCATGATAAAGGTGACAGCTGAGGGTTGCAGCCTGCAGTTGTTGGTTTTGCCTGGCTGGTTATCAAAAATGGAAGAGAGCCCAGGTCATTTTTTATTTATTTATTTATTTATAGCACAGTCGCTAGCTGATGGATCCTCCCAGCAACTGCGCCTGCTCTCGCTGTTATCAGCGACAGCAAGCGTATGCTGATTAGAGTAGTTCTCTCTCATCAGCCGACATCTGTGACCAGCAGCAACCTGTCACCTGAAAGCATGGGAACCACAGCTCTCTGACCAGCGGTAATGATCTTACTGCTGATCAGATCCCGTGTTTGCCACACTGTCATGCAGATGTCAGTGTGGAAAACAACGGATGTTTCGGGTCCCCCATTCATCTGAATGGGGTTTGAGTACTATTCTGGTACTCAATCAAAACTTTTTTTATATGTTCAGCAGAACCTGCCAGACCCGAACATCCACGAGTTTGCCCATCACTAATTTTGAATTAAAGTGGACTTTTTTCTTTTTCATGCAAGTTCCTTTTGGCACACCATCTATTTATTGCAAAACAGTTTTATACATTTGAAATAAACTTAAATATGTTTTAATTGTGCTGGATTGCTATTTTGGACGTTTTTTTTTTCAAAACATTATTGTCTCGAGTCCAATCTTTTAGGGCTTTCTCTTCATGTCTCTGTTGTTTAGTTGAGAGCTCACTATCCTAACATCAGCCTAAGGGCTCATACTCACATGCGTGGAAATCGTCCGATGCTCGCATGTGAAATCCCAGCACTGGCGCCGGCACTCGGGAGTGGAGCAGGCGGCTGCATAGAAATACATGCAGCCGCGCTCTCCACTCCCGAGTGCCGGTGCCAGAGCTGGGATTTCACATGCGAGCATCGGACGATTTCCACACATGTGAGTATTAGCCCTAAAATTGATGATGCATTCCCTGCTTAAGATTTTACACAGGCTATAATAGTCCATATTGATTGGCTTAATTAGACCACATGATATAATACATGCAAGGCATTATGGGAAAGCCAGCACAGTCATTCCAGAGGTCATGTCAGCATATTGTGTAAGGCTCTGTTCACATTTGCGCAAATGTGCACAGCGTGTCATCTGCATACACAAACGCATGCAAAAATGCATGCAAATGCATGTTTAAGCAGTGATATTTTATCCGCATCATCTTACGCATGACGCCAAAAAACCGCTGCGTGTGCATGCGTTTGTATGCTTTTTTTTCATGCGTTTGAGTTGTTTATGCACATGAGTTCGATATGACAGACACCAAAAGGGTGGGCCTCATGAAGAACGCATGCATATCGTACGCATCCGTACGCATGTCGTTGCGAACCACTGCGTTCCCATAGACAGTAATGCCTTGTTTTGATGCATTCATCCGCAATTTTGACGAATTTTTGATGCTTCAAAAATGCAACATGTTGCGTTCGTCGGACACTGCCGCACACCGCGACATGACACATGCATACGCATGTCTCTGCATACACCATGTTAAAGATATGTAAGCATGATGCATGCGGATCTATGCGGATGAAATGCTGCGCACAAAGACGCAAATGTGAAACCAGCCTAAGATACAATATTCTCCAATATGTAAAGAGTGGCAGGAATATTTTTGATGATTCATGTGAATCGAATAGCAAATTGTTCAAATACATCAGAATCTTCAAATTTCATAAAATTTGACTGGAATTAGATTTGCACTGAATCAGTTTGATCATCTCAATTATAATAATAATAATTAACTGTTATCAGGACTTATTCACACTTCAAACACTGCTACATCATAGTGCATATCCTCTATAAACAACTTTGCCTTTTTATCTCTGCTTCCAGTGGTTATCCATTTGTTTATTTATTAACCCTTCATCTGCTGTAAGCATTACAAACATTCCTCTGGACTTGTTCATATCAAGCTTTTGAAATTCCTGCTTTCACTTTACATCATCATTTTCTGTGCTTGTCTACTTGCCTGGCTCTGTGTCTCCTAGGGTGTCCTGCTCTGCTTATCTGTCTGCCATCATGATTACTCCTTTGTCTTGCTCTTCAATTTTCCACATTCCATCTGACAAGGCCTGCCCACTGGGTCATTGCCATCAGTTTCTCTGTTCTTTGTGAATGCACATCACCAGGTGAGCCTTTTAATCCTGTAAATATGATATAATATATTGTAAAATGTAATATAATATACCGTATATACTCATGTATAAGCCGACCCGTGTATAAGCCGACCCCCCTAATTTTGCCACAAAAAACTGGGAAAACTTATTGACTCACGTATAAGCCTAGGGTGAAAAATGATTATGCCCCCATATGATGCTCCACAGATTATGCCCCCATATGCTGCACAGATTATGCCCAATATGCTCCACAGATTATGCCCCTATATGCTCCAGATTATGCCCCCGTATGCTCCAGATTATGCCCAATATGCTTCAGAGATTATGCCCCCATATGCTCCAGATTATGCCCCCATATATTCCACAGATTATGACCCGTATGATCCACAGATTATGCCCCCATATGCTCCAGATTATGCCCCCATATGTTCCACAGATTATGCCCCCATATGCTCCAGATTATGCCCCATATGCTCCAGATTATGCCCCATATGTTCCACAGTTTATGCCCCCATATGTTCCACAGCTTACGCCCCCATATGCTCCATATTATGCCCCCATATGTTCCACAGCTTATGCCCCCATATGCTCCATATTATGCCCCCATATGTTCCACAGCTTATGCCCCATATGCTCCATATTATGCCCCCATATGCTCCAGATTATGCCCCCATATGTTCCACAGCTTATGCCTCCATATTATGCCACCATATGTTCCACAGCTTATGCCCCCATATGCTCCATATTATGCCCCCATATGCTCCATATTATGCCCCCATATGCTCCATATTATGCCCCATATGTTCCACAGCTTATGCCCCATATGCTCCAGATTAGGCCCATATGTTCCACAGCTTATGCCCATATGCTCCATATTATGCCCCCATATGCTCCAGATTATGCCCCCATATGTTCCACAGCTTATGCCTCCATATTATGCCACCATATGTTCCACAGCTTATGCCCCCATATGCTCCATATTATGCCCCATATGCTCCATATTATGCCCCCATATGCTCCATATTATGCTCCATATGTTCCACAGCTTATGCCCCCATATGCTCCAGATTAGGCCCATATGTTCCACAGCTTATGCCCCCATATGCTCCATATTATGCCCCCATATGCTCCATATTATGCCCCCATATGTTCCAGATTATGCCCCATATGCTGCTGCAAGAAAAAAAAATGACATACTCACCTCTCGTCGCTGGGGGACAGGTGCCGGTGTCACCGATCGCTCAGGACCCCGGCACCTGAGATATTTACCTGTCCTCTCTGCAGCGCAGCGCTGCTCCCTCTTCCTGGTCCTCGGCAGTGAATGATCAGGCAGGGGAGCGGCGCTCACTAACGACGTCATCGCGCCCTCTGCTGATCATTCACAGCCAGAGGAGTCAGGGAGCAGCGCTGCGGTGGACCAAGGGACAGGTAAATATCACTGTACTCACCCCTCCGCCGCGCGTCCCTGCAGCCTCTCCTCTTCTCCCGGCGCTCTCCACAGCGCTTCCTTCCTACAGCGGTTACATGGTACCGCTCATTAAAGTCATGAATATGTGCATATTCATAACTTTAATGAGCGGTGCCATGTGACCGCTGCAGGAAGGAGCCGGAGATCGTGGGAGAAGCAGGGGGGCTGCAGAGACCGCGCCGGCGGAGGGGTGAGTATAATCCGACACCTCCGCTCCCCCTCCCCCGCCGACCCCGTATATGACCCGCGTATAAGCCGAGAGGGGGACTTTCAGCCCTAAAAAATGGGCTGAAAATCTCGGTTTATACACCAGTATATACGGTAATCCATAAAATACTGATTTCTAACAGAACATATTATTTTAAAATTATTTTTTCATGACCAAAAAACAATGCAGACAGTAATGACAAGGACATTTGGGGATACAAAATTGTCTAAGAATACATAGGTTTATCCTTACTTACTTATCTTACCTCTAGGCTAGACTTAACCTAAAATGAGTGCACTGCTAGCAATATGGTGATCAGCTTTAAAATTACATGATTTTAGTTGTAGCGCATAAAAACAAATCAATATAAATATACAGACACATAAATGTAAAGTAACCTCCGTAGGATAAAATGACCACCATTACTTTGCACTTGTAAAGAGCCGTAGGACGTTTGTGTCCTTTAGACAGTACTATATTTTCCAGTATCTCCATCTGTGATTGCAGTTTTGTAGTACTATGCTGTACGGTAGTATTTTATTAATTATATATCAGTTTTTATCCACTGGAATTTACCTTAAAATAAACTCCATTATTTTTTCCCTCACTTTAATCTGTTCTGCAAGAAGCATAGAACAATCATTACACAGATTACACAACCCTGCGCCATCTGGAGTAAATGCATCTGTACCGTACACTTAATGATTAGTTAGAAGGCATTGCTATCCTATTCTTTCTGCTATCACTCATTACTGCATTGTTTTCCAACCGAACATCACTCATAAATAATACAGACATAATTGACATTTTTTTGCAGATTTTTTTCAGATTCCCTTGGAAGTAAATCATAAATGATAACACATTTCCCATCATTATTCTGTAAGCTCGTCAGGAAAATTGCATGGTGGTGTACCGTGCTTGTTTTCCCATTTAAGCCCTATCCAACTCCCCTGTGTTGTATACTAACAAGACAGTTATAGAGAAGAAAATCCTTCTCAGGTTCTTTCCATATATTAGTACCTGGGATTAGACTAACCAACTTTGTAAAGGTTTGCACACCCTTCATAGTTCAGTAGTCTATATAGTTGCAGCCCTGCTTCCTGGATACTAAACCAATTAGTAAAAAATTACTATTTATATTCTCCAATGGTTTGTACCATTTTCTAAAGTTTCCTACTGCACTAAAAACACAATGGTAATAAACTAACTAACAAAGTGCTGCCCATTGTGTTGGATTATAATAGAATGGTGTGCACTCAGGGTATATGAAATTAGGTGCTGGTGAATTGGACCAGAGCGGTACCAATAAGCATAAGTAAAGTTAGATTCACCACACACAAAGACTGATAGTCATGCAAAAAAGGTTTGTTTTATTGAACAATATCCAATCCAAAAAAGAGAAAAGTGTCGGTGCCATATGGAACAAATGTACAATATACAGATACCCAACGTTTCGGCCCTTCCCGGGCCTTACTCATGGGTAACTAGAAGAAACAAAGAATACAGTGTGAGACATATATACAGTGACAAAATATAGTTATATACAGTATGTACAATATAGTAAAGACGGATTGAATAGCATATAGGTGTTAACTAGTAAATTAGTATTTATATATAATTTGACCAGATAAATGAGTCTAGGTACAGGTATAATTCCTGTATAAATATAGCTTAAAGGCATGGAGGTAATTGTTATAAATATCAAACTATATAAAGCACAATACTTAATGAACAAAGAGACTATATGTCGATTTACCTTAATAGTATAGGTACACAAGAGAACTGGCACAAAAGGACAATATAGGATTCCTGGTAACTTCCCTTGTGACACAATAGAAACTGTAGATAATATTGAAATCAGACGTTTAGTAATAATAGAAAGAGAGATCCTATTGATAGGCATAATATCATCAATTCAGTTTTTACCTGTGACAAAGGGGAAAATAAGATGTATCCTGAATGTAGACAAGGATTACCCTGGATGGGATGTCAATAGCCTATATGTGAGATGTACTGTGTTATAATAGTAACGATCCGACAAAGGAAGTATAGGAGAAAAGGGTGCATCATACCTTGACACTTAGTCAATTTGAGATGGCGGCGTTCCAGCGTCCTATATAGTGAAATAGCTTAACGTATGTAGCCTGTTTAGGTAATATAGGAAGCTTATTCAGTGTCAAACTTGAATTTGAAAATGCGCTGACATAAGAATATACAAAGACGTCATGAAACATACCCAGGAAAAATGCTTCGGTCGTTTACAGGCGGCGCTCCCGCGCCCTGCCTTGTGCTGAGTGTCCAGACCGCTGTGTGAAGTTGTGGGAGATTTTATAAGCGGCCGTGTGACGCCGGACCGGATGTGCGTCATCTGGACCGGAAGTGACGCGGCGCTCGCTGTCTGTCATGCGCAGTAGTGATGGCAATCGCCATTTTGTTGGTGGGAATAAAGTGACTCACTGAGTGTAAATGATAAGGCCTGAGCATGCGCAATGGCACAGGCAACCGCCATCTTGTAGGTGGAGACACAGAATTAGACGCTGAAAATGATCACACGTATGCATTGGCGATAGTAGAAACATTACAAATGGGGGAAATAAGGAGGCTATGGGGGAAAGAGACATAAATACATTTTTTTAAAAATGAAGATATATGGAGGTAACTGGAGACTGACAGAGGAAACGGGAGATGTGATGTTGTATATATGGTATAAATGAGGAGAAAAATGCATAGAAAATGAAAAATAAAAAATGAAAAATAGAAGATGAAAAATAAAAAGAAAAAATAAAAAATAGATAAAAAATAAAAATTAATAAATAATAGAAAATAATAATGGAAAATAATCCAATTGATGAAAAAAAATTTTTGACATACAGACTCCATATAAAATAATGAAAAATAATAAAAATGAAAAAATGAAAATGAAAATAAAATAAAATTAAAAATAATGTAAGATGAATGATAAAACTCGTTTGGAAAAACGGAAAAGAAATTTTTAAAGATGAAGATAAAAATTAAAAAAATTGAAAATAAAAAGTAAAAATAAAAATAGAAAATAAGAATGGAAAATTGAAAAATAAAGAATGAAAATAAATTGTGTTGGATTGTCAATGCAACCCTCTTCTTCCACTCTTGACACACTGATAGCAACACCGCAGAAAAAATGCTAGCACAGGCCTCCAGTATCCGTTGTTTCAGAAGCTACACATCTCGTATCTTCACCGCATAGACAATTGCCTTCAGATACGAGATGTGCAGCATCTGAAACAACGGATACTGGAAGCCTGTGCTAGCATTTTTTCTGCGGTGTTGCTATCAGTGTGTCAAGAGTGGGAGAAGAGGGTTGCATTGACAGTCCAACACAATCGGCAGCACTTTGTACACATTTTATAAGTGGTCATAAGCTTGTAAATAACTCATGAAAGAATAAAGTTACGTTAAAATCAAGCACACAGTTGTTTTTCTTGTGAAATTCTCAATGAGTTTGATGTGTCACATGACTCTCTTCCATTTGGAAAAAATAAAGTTGGATACAAAATGGCCAACTTCAAAATGGCCGCCATGGTCTCCACCTATCTTGAAAAGTTTTCCCCCTTCCATATACTAATGTGCCACAAACAGGAAGTTGATATCACCAACCTTTCCTATTTTATTTAGGTGTATCCATAAAAATGGTCCACCCTGTAGTATAAAGACAGGCTTGGACTGGGCACTGGAGAAAAGGTAAATCTACCGGGAGGCCTCTATGCAGGAATAAGCTCACACAATTTACTTCATGAGCAATAGTTGGCACAATACCCTTGATTCACTATGAACAGGCAAAGCATCTCATCATTCATTAAGCAAACTATCCAGTTTATTTAGGATACGAACATTTATTAACTAGGGTAATGTAATATTAGCATGTAGCCAAACAGCAGGTCCCCAGAATCAATATTACAGGTAGGCCCCTTGGGACAACAGTCCGACACTGTGTACAGACCATGGTCATTTAGTTTGGTACCATATTCTTTTTAAGCAGCAATCCTTGTACTGTAGTAGAGACTGGCTATGTCATAAGGAATACAAAAAAATACAAGAGTAAAAATAATCCATTTATTGTAGCTTAATATAAAATCAAGGTGAGTAATTTATATGAGGATGTTCAGGAAAGAAAAATATATATAGATAGGGGCTATATCAGTAAGCAAAATACAATGCACAAAACAAGGGGAAAGAGCATTAAAGAAACGATAAGCACACTACACTATAACTATATAATGTATAATTTATTGAAACAAATACTGTATGTACAAATTAAAATGAATTAAAAATAAAGAAGCCCCACCTGTCTCTCCCAAGATATGACTCTGCGCAAGGAGAAAGAGAAGTTTATTGGCCTAAGCTTCAATTTTTCTCATATAAAAATCTTCACTGAGTTTAGACTTTCTGGCTAGAAGTTAGTGATCTAATTATACAGGAATTTTGTGCAGATTCATTTTCAGTGACCACATAAATGTCAGGCACGTTTAATGCAGCAGTTTTTATTCGGCCATGCAAATTTAAACAAAATGTAATTTGATGTTTTTAATTCCCATTTTCATGCTAAAGTCATAACACGAGCTTCCAAAGAACGAAAAAAAAAAAATATGAAAGCGCTATTTGTGTTTAGTTCAATGTCTTAACAAATTGGCTCATAAAGAGATAATGTTGCCTTTTTTTTCACAATTTTAGATAATTGGTATAATTTTATATATTTTTGTTTATGCAATTTAGATTAGGGCCATTTTGATGGCACGCATTAGCGCAGAATTATATGTGGCTATCTGTTGTCCCTGTCCTCTTATCCTCCTGATCTCTTTGAAGTGCTATGTAAATGCTAATTTTGGAATTTCTGAAGTTATACTTGCCTACTTAGCAACTTTTGAATCTAAAAATGCTTGGCATTTTAGAAACCAGCCTTTGTTCCACCTAAGAACAAAAGCTCTCATTCAATTTAGACGCATGCATAAACACCACCCATTCATCGATCTAATAACAGGTACGGACCTGGGGAAATCTAGAATCATGGAATATTTTTACACAAAATATTTACCCAAATTTTTTATATAAAACAACAGCAGTTATCTGTTAGGTAAAAGGACCCTATAGTTAGCAAATCCACAAAATACACTGCGTGCAGAACGCTAGTAATCCCGATCATGGGTATATAGCTGAAGACCCGATGGCGCTGTGCCCCGGCCAGACACAGTAATGCTATTAGCCAACATGGCTACGGCCTTATTGCATGTTGCATGCAATCCTCGCATGTTTATTGGCTGTCTAACAGCCGCAAAACATGCAGAGCGGGGACTCGAACATGACGCTCGCGATTGAGTATCAAGTTGTGGTGAGCACACTCGCTCATCACTACTACAAACATATTAAGGGCTTAAAAATGCCAAACCATCAACTTTCAACTCTAGTAGGTATTCGGATTGTATAAAATACAAAAAATAGTCAGTCTCATGTTCAGGTCTGTGGTTAGTTTCACGTAGAACATGTATTGCAATTAAAGAATATTTGTCCGATTGATTCCCCTTTCCACAAAACTGTTTGGTCATTTTACTCTCTTAAAGATAATGTCATCTATGCCGCTACTTACTCTATCTGTTGTTCCTTGATTGAAAAATCACTATTTTATTTCATATGCAAATGAGGCTTAAATGCTCTGGGAGTGATCGGAGCATTTACTGAGCTTCTGCCTTTCACTGGATCCCCACCTTCGTCTGTTTAATTGACAGCTCACAGGCTACATAGTCAAGCAGAGGACGGTTAAGATGGGGGGACAACAGAGTCGGGGAGGCCAAGGCTTGGGAAGTGCTTTGATCATGCCGCGAACATTTAAGCCTTATTTACATATGAATTAAAACAGCAATTTTTCAGTCAGAAGAACACAAGATTGTATCAATAAAGTTATACATGACAATGTTTTTAGAGAGCAACATGAGCACATAAACAGTTTGGGGGTGGATCGGTCTGTCAGGTTCCCTTTAAATATATAGCTATCATCTAATGTTACATTTTCCCCATACTTAGCACTGTACTGGGAATGTATACCCATATGTGTCACTAGGTGAGAACAAGTGATCATCAAGGTCTAAAAATGCCAATCACTGGTCTGGCCTCGTTCTACACGATGTTGCCTTCATGAGACAAACAGTATTTACTTAGGTTCTTGATCAAAATCTTCCTAAAATAATATTGTCAATGACAATGGAAAATCATTATACGTATTTTTCCACTTTGTTTTTTATGTCAGTCTTATAAGATGAGCTTTTACTTGGACATTGTTCTGCAATTTCCGGCAGTCAGAAGTCATAGGTTTACAGAAATCTGTCATTCTGTTGAGTCAGACATGGTTTGATCAGCAAAATTCTCCATTAAACTACTTCAAAGATGCCAAACAACTCTCAGCTGTTGTGGGATAAATCCTATTTCTTCTCATTATAGAAGGTATGACTGGTTCTTTATATACTGTAGAGCGCTGTTACTTCAATTTAGAATTCTAAGAAATGCAAAGGAATGTGATTAAAGGTCTGAGAATGCGCTATTTAATGTCACAATGACAGATGTTTCAATTACATCAACAGGGCTGTTTCTCCTTAAAATAGGTAGCAATGGAAATTTGATGAGATCTTGCTTTTCCTGTTTATACTTTTCATTTATAATCCAGTTTTATAGTGCAACATTCATTAGATGGTTTGTCTTTTTTAAATCGTCCTTAGTAAAATTCAAGAAAATCTCAAATTATTCCCTGTTTCCAAGTGTCTAAGGGCTTTTTCTCATACACAATAAATGGTCGGAGTTCAATCAGTGTTTTTGATCAGTGCTTCATCAAAGTTTGGTCTGTGTCAGTTTTTATTTTAAGAGTTTGCTCAGATCATCAGTTTTTCTATAAAGGAAAAAAGAGGTTTCTCCAACTTTTTCCTATCTAACAATTTGTGAAAAATGGACAGCACATACATCCAAGTGGTGTCCATTATTTTTCACAGGTCCATAGACTTGCATTGTTAAATTTTGTCCAACATTTGGATCAACATAAAAAAGACTCTGTGCTTTTATGTGCCCCAGGTAAAAAAAAAAATCGGACATCTGAACAATACTACAGACTTTTATAGGTACAAGTGATAGCTGCTAAAAACACAAAATCATGAACGAGAAAAACTAACGTCTTACTCAGCTTTAAAGATTATTGTCAGGGATTATAATTTTCTTCATTAATGAAGCCATCTGAATTTCCACGACCTATACAAATAAATGATCGTAACATAGTATTTAAGGTTGAAGGGAGACTTTAAGTCCATCTAGTTCAACCCATAGCCTAACATGTTGATCTAGAAGAAGGCAAAAAAAACCATATGGCAAACATTAAGCTTCACATTGGGGAAAAAAATCCTTGCTGACATCACATACGGCAATCAGACTAGTTCCTAGATCAATGCCCTATCAAGGAATCTAGTATATGTAACCTGTAACATTATACTTTTCAAGAAAGGCATCCAGTCCCTTCTTAAATTTTAGTAGGGAATCACTCATTACAACATTATACGTCAGAGAGTTCCATAGTCTCACTGCTCTTACAGTAAAGAATCTGCGTCTGTGATTATGGCTAAACCTTCTTTCCTCCAGACGTAGAGGATGCCCCCTTGTCCCCGTCACAGGTCTAAGAGTAAAAAGATCATTAGAAAGGTCTTTGTACTGTCCCCTCATATATTTATACATTGTAATAAGATCACCCCTAAGCCTTTGTTTTCCAAACTAAATAACCCCAAGTGTAATAACCTGTCCTGGTATTGCAGACCCCCCAGTTCTCTAATAACCTTGGTTGCTCTTCTCTGCACCCGCTCCAGTTCAGCTATGTCTTCCTTATATACCGGAGACCAGAACTGTACATATTGTGGCTCATAGGACTCCTTTCTACATATTCCATGCTCATTTTAGACACCATTGTCTCCCAGGGTAAAATATTGGGGTTCATTTTAGCATAAATAGGGATGTACTGATCTACTGTACGGTCAGTTGCACCCACTCCATGTTGATGCATGGGCTAAAGGCTCATGGTAGGCAAAGAAAATGTTACAGATTTTGATTTAACTACCAAGAGAAATCAAGTAGATATCTGAAATACAATGTTTTGATCCTTCCTCATATATACAATGTGCCATGGATTTTGTAAATCATATATTTAGTGGATATCAGGGAGAGGAGGAAAGTAAACAACATTAGCTAAAGCTTGTGCAATTTTCCATCAATTAAGTAAGGAAATTTGACTGTTGATTTAAAAATAAGGTAAGTGATTAAATGCCCATGAGATAATTACATGGTATCAGCTGAATGCTGACTATTGAGTATGGCCTATTTTTGGCCTCTAACGGCAACATTTTTAGCATTACAAATTTTCCAACAGTCCAGATTTTTCCTCAACATTGCTGTAAACTGAACTCTTCAAAATGGATGGGGGTCGTAAGCTGCTCCAGAGATGGGCTTAAATGTCCATATTTTTGTTACACATCTAGCCTTAGTCCTGTGCTGTCTTCTTCTGTTGTGAAGCACCAGCACTCTGATTACACGAGCAGGACTGGCGGCAAAGAGATCATCGCTGATCTCATTACTGCACTGTCAAAACTCCATTGACTCCTCCTGTAGAAAAACCACTGCTTAGTTCTCTTTAAAGGTTGAGTGTCAGTCAGAAGACCAATTGCAGGTTGGGTTTTGAGAACAATAAGGGTGCACGCTGCCTTATTGACATTGAGTCCTTGCCAGCAATAGTGATTATTTATGCTCCCAGATAGATAGGTACTCTGGACTTTTTAACAGTTTTTTTTTTGTTTCCTGACTTTGCCATTGTTTAAGTAAATCTGGTTTTGAACTTAGCTATCCACCTGACTTTGTCCCTGTTTGATGGTTTTGTCATTGGTTTTGTCCTGATTTATATATACCTTGTTCATTTTCCCACTGCCAACTTGCTTCACCGGCTCCATAATGGCAACACTTTCATTGGATGCAGCTCATGGTTTTTATCAGAAAAGGACAGAGATAAACTGATGAACACCAAAGATTTCCTTGTGACTTGTTAAGTGGAATGCCTATAGCAAAGACTGCCTGCGAAGAAGCTGCTCCACTCCACGTTCTCCACCACCTCAACTTTCATATAAATCCAAATATTTTAATAGCAATTAATTTCAGTTTCTCTTCTTCATATTATATCTATTGTTCCAATTCTTCAACAACTGAAACTTTAAACTGCAGCAATTCCATAATAATCAAGTGATGTGTTATGGCTGAGGCTGAAGAACAGTGGTGGAAATGTTGGTAGTTTTAAATTGGGCACCCATAGAATTTTTTATTTTTAGAAGGCAGAAAACCTTTTAACGAAATTACATGGATGATCCTACACCCTAGTTGGAAACTTTTACAGAGACACATATAGTAAATCCCAAAATGTTATAATAGAAATGCTTGCATTTTGTATTTTTCAGCAGAATATTTCCATCCCGTATTGTGTAATAAATAATGTTCTTCTAAATTTTTCATTGCCTGGAAAACAAGATAAACATGTTAGAAAGCACTACATGGATGCTTCAGGCCAATGCTGATAAGACTGTGAAATTATGATACTTTTCTACTGGGTTTAGTTAGTTCGCTGCATATTTTCCTGCAATATTGCTAGGCAGTTTTATAGCTGATCCCGTATCAGTTATGATTAGGGATGAGCGATATTGCCCGATATCGTATCGGAATTTAGATTTCCGATATTGAAAAAATATCGGATATCGGAATTTCCGATTTCCGATATCAATGCAAGTCAATGGGAGAAAAAAAATCGGAATTACAAAATGACCACTACAGTGCTATATAATGGATAAAATGGAGGGGAAACACCTCAGGATAATGGGGAAGGAGTTTGCAGAGGCAGAGGAGCAAAAAAATCGCTAGAAAAATGCACAGAGCGAAAACAGTAGCAGGAAAACTTGTCACCATCTTCTTAACAGCGGTGTTTTTTCTTTGGGTTAGGATTAGTTGGGGTAGGGTTAGGGTTTATGATTAGTAGGGTAAGGGTTAGGGTTAGAGCGAGCGTTGTCGAAACACGGTTTGGAGCAGGAGGTACACGTGCCCTTGGGCACTCCCGAGAACCAGCTGGAGATGCTGGAACTCAGTTTACCCTTTGGGGGAGGCACTTGTGTCCGCACTTCACTGCCACGAAACAGCCGGCATGGCTGGATCCCGCCTCTTATGCTTCTGCCTATGGGTGTTTGGCATCTGTCGTCCTTTTTTTCCACTTTGGTCTAACAAGGTACACCTGGTGGTACTGTTGCCCAGAAACACAGCATGCTGTGAAAGTGGCAGTCACGGAAATGGGCACTAGCTGGCGGTACTAGAGCCCAGAAACATGGCATGCTGTGAAAGTGGCAGTCACGGAAATGGGCACTAGCTGGCGGTACTAGAGCCCAGAAACACGGCATGCTGTGAAAGTGGCAGTCACAGAAACGGGCACTAGCTGGCGGTACTAGAGCCAATGGAAAACAGTATGAGGTGAAAAAGTCAGTCACAGAACCAGGTGCTAGATGTTGGTAGTAGAGGCCAGAGCACGGGCATAACAGGTAACGCTGTGTGCAACATAGGCACATGACAGCGCATGCATACTGCTACCAACCATGCATGTAATCTGTGTACTGTGGCCCAGGGCAGCAAAAGTCACCAGAAATCCAGGCCTGGTTCATTTTTAGGAATGTAAGCCGGTCCACATTTGCAGCGGATAGTCTGGTACGTTGGTTGGTTAGTACATTGCCAGCTGCACTAAAGACGCGTTCAGAAATCACACTGGCACCAGGACAAGCCAGGACCTCCAAGGCATACTGGCTAAGCTCGGGTCATGTATCCAACTTGGAGACCCAAAACTTGAAGGGGGCAGATCCATCCTGAAGCCCACTGACAGGGGTGAAGAGGAATTGTGACACCATGTCACGGTAACGTTGCCTCCTAGTGTGTTGCACTGTCTGTGCTGATGGTGCCCCAACTATTTGAGGGTTCAGAAACCGTTGGAACAGGTTGGGTTTACTGAACCTGTCAGTAGCAGATGTACTGCTTCTGCTACCGGCTTCTGAACAGATTCCGCTGGGCCCAGGATGCATTGAGGTGCCTGCTAGTGCACACGCATCACTGCTATGCGGTGGAAAAGAGTACATGAGTGAATTAACCAGTGCGTCTTGGTACTCCTGCATTTTACGCACCCGGTTCAACGGTGTAATTAGGCTTTCAAGGCTGTCCCGGTAACGTGGTTCTAAGAGGGTGGCCACCCAGTAGTCATTTGTGTGGAGAATACGAGCCACGCGTGGGTCTTTTCTCAGACACTGCAGCATGAAGTCACTCATATGCTGAAGGCTACCAACTGGCCATGCATCGCTGTCACCAGCTGGAGGAATGTGCTCTGGCTGCTCTGCAGCACCCCATCCACGCTCTATCTGGTGACTACTGGTAGAGCGCTGTGTACTTTCCTCCTCTAGCTCATCCTCATACAGTAGTCCTCCTCATCCTCCTCGTTTGCTGTGTCCTGTCTGGACCTTTGTGAGGCACCCACAGAGCTTTGTACCAACCGGGCCGATGAAGATTGCCTGGTTTGGTGCAAGTGTTCTATCATACTCCTCCTCCTCCTGAGAAACCTCATCCCTTAGTCCTTTAAGTGATGATTCTATAAGGCATATAATGGGAATAGTCAGGCTGAGTAGGGCAGAATCCGCGCTCACCATCAGAGTGGAGTCCTCGAAGCACTTCAAAATGGTGCATATGTCCTTCATGGATGCCCACTCTGTGGTTGTAAAGTGGGAGTGCTGAGATGTGTGTCGCCTACTTTGCGCCTGCTGCAGCTGCAACTCCATAATTGCAGGTTGCTGCTCACACAACCTCCGCAGCATATGCAAAGTCGAATTCCACCTGGTGGCGAGGTCAACAATGATGCGGTGCTCGGGCAGGCCCAATCCGCTCTGCATGGCTGAAAGGCGCGATGCAGCCATGCTTGAACGCCGAAAATGAGAGCACTCGCATCTGACTTTGTGCAGCAGCTCCTCAAGGTCAGGATAGTTCCTAAGGAAACTCTGCACCACCAAGTATAGGACATGGGCAAGGCATGGAATGTGAGTCAGACTACCTAGGCCCAGAGCCGGGACCAGGTTTCGGCCGTTGTCATACACCACCATACCTGGCTGGAGGTTG
The DNA here is from genome assembly GCA_033576555.1 of Oophaga sylvatica. Classification (NCBI taxonomy): domain Eukaryota; kingdom Metazoa; phylum Chordata; class Amphibia; order Anura; family Dendrobatidae; genus Oophaga; species Oophaga sylvatica. Next base: position 353,372,857 of record JARQOD010000003.1, on the reverse strand, counting down.
AGCCGCGCAAGCCACATGTCACTCTGCTCCTTGAGCATGTTCCACAGCTCGGTTGCGGTGTGGCTAACATTACCCAGATAAACCAATTTCAACACGGCCTGTTGATGTTTGGAAGATGCATTGCTGAAATCGGTTGTTGTGGTACGTCTAGGTGCAGGCGAGTCTGATGAGGAGTATGAGGAGGAGTCAATTTGTACGGAGGAGAGGCCTGCAATCCGTGGAGTTGGCAGGACCCGCGCACTTGCACTGTCTACTTCAGTTCCAGGCTCAACTACATTTACCCAATGGGCGGTGATGGAAATGTAGCGTCCCTGGCCATGCTGACTGGTCCACGCTTCGGTGGTCAGGTGCACCTTGCTACTAACTGCATTTTGCAGCGCATGTGTGTAGCCCAGCTGCGCTTGGAGCCACATTTCCCAGGAGGATGCACCAAAGGTAAACCCACAAGTGACCTGATATTCATTCACAGCTTCACCAATCCCGAGAGCCACCAGAGGGAGCCCTTTAAGAGTATATATATAAGGATGGTGAAGCCACAGCAGTTAGTCTAGAGCTGGGAGAGGTCAGTCTAGAGCTGAGACAGCAGACAGACAGTCTAGTCACCTCAGAAAGTTGAGAAGCTGTTAGTTCTCTTGGAGTGTGGAGAGTCAGTTCCTAGAAGTGTGCACAGATCAGTAGACGGAAGGTCCTGATAGCAGCTTCAGATAGAGCATTAGAAAGAAAGAAGGAAAGAGAACAACAGTTATTGAAAGAACCTGAAGACTGCAGCTTTGAGCTTAGTTCAATGTGTGGAGGCTAGTACGAGTGGAGAAAGATAGCCACTTCAGCCTGGTCAGAACTGAGTCAACTGAGTGTAGTTTCAGTGAGCAAGCGTGCCGACGCTTTGAGAGCGGTGAAGAGAAGGAAGAATCAGCTATCTTCTGCTAGTGTGCTTATGTTAAGGGTCAGAGTAGGACGAAAGGCCAGTGGAAGAGAAGAAGAGAGTAACGGAGGTTGAAACAGCATTGATAGCTTACCTCTACTCTGAATACCGGACACCGGGTCCGAGCTTGCTAGCATCTACACAACTAGTAGGAGATACCGGAGACCCTGCTGGACTACAGGTCGCAGGGGCCCAAGAGTGCTGATACGTAAACGGGGTCAGGAAGACAGGAGTCTGGTCAGCGCAACCATTAGAGACTGTGTTCTATCCAAGAGAAGGCTCCACCACAAAGTCAGCCGGGTGTATAAGTGAAGACAGAGTTAGACTTCGTTTCATACAGGTCAGAAACTCACACCATAGGAGTAAGGAGGCCCTACACCTACTCAGTGGGAATACTGGACGTGCATCCTCCACCCTGCCAGCTTCCCGGGACATGCCTGCAACTATACCATCAGTAAAGGTACAGAAAGAGACTTTCGTGTGTGTGTCTGCATTATTGCTCCTGCGGCTGAAAGCCCCCTTCTGCGTATTGCACCCCAGCACCGCCATCTACCCTGAGGGACCCAGTCTTGCCTGTGGAAGACTTAACACCTTGCTGCCCAGAAACAACCCCTCAGTGGATTTACACAGCAGTGCTGGTCACACTGACCAGGCACCACAGGTGGCGTCACGAACATCTTACAAATACTTTAATCCCCTGTAAATATTCCCTCTTTTTAGTGAGCGCCCAGGGCCACGGACCGAGCTGCGCTACCCGTGACATCCCCCATAGAAGTGAATGGGCTCGGTGCCGACTACCCCACAGGCCCTGGCGGGTGACTCATCATCTTTTGGCGAAAAAATAGGAACAGCATCCAATCCAGGTGAAGTATAACAAGTCTTTATTCAGCCACCATAAAATACGACGTTTCGGCCATTTTAGGCCTTTATCAAGTATACAAAAACAGGCAAAATGGTGTCCTTAAATGGTGTGGAGGAGCCAATCACCATCCAGGAACCGCCCATAATACAAATAGACATATATACATATATACAACGATAATCAATTTAAAACAGTGATCAAAGCTCAGAATAGTGACATCATAGAAAAATACAGCAATGTTATAATTGTGCATGTAATATGCCATAGATTACTCCATATAAACAATATCACCATTTAGTCTGCCAATCGATGATCTGTTACTGCACACTCACATTCTGGTGCTGCACCAATCATATACTCACTAGCAGCAGCGTCCTCCATATCCAATCAGTGTCAGTTCAGAAGCGCTTAGTCAGAGCACTTATCCAATAGCCCACAGGATAACAAATCGGGAGGCACACCTAACTCACTCCCCACTGTGTGGTAAACAAAGGCACATGTTCAGAAGTCATCATAGCAAACGCCCAGTGGATCATGTGAACACCAGCGTCATCAGACACCCAGTCACATGACCGCAAGCATCATCCGAGGTCTAATCACATGATGTCCCATCATAAGCCTCTATTCTAAGCTGAAAACACTAAAATAGCGTGCGATCACCGGCATCATCCGACACCTGAAAAAAGAACACGCATGCACAATAAACTCTATCATTATTTATATTACTCCAGCTATGTCATCAGGAAACCTGCAGGTCACATGACCGTCAGTATTGGCATAATGTAAGCAAGAGACCGCACATGCGGATCTATATAGAATGGAAGATTAACAATATAGCAGACACCTAAAGAAATATATATAATATCTACAAAATAAATGATGTCATCAGGAACCATTAAGTCACCACTCCGATCACTCCAGATAATAATCCTACGAAAACAACAAACATAAGTAAAATATATATCTAAAAACAAACACAGAATATAGATGCAAAAAATTACCTAGCACAAATATGCAAATTATATTCGATATTCAACCCCTTTGGTTGCAATGTCTCCAAAACGGAGATCCACCGGAGTTCTTTCTGTTTAAGCAACTTAGTCCTGTCACCACCTCTCCTGAGGGGTGGAACCCCGTCAATAACTCTAAATCTCAGCTGACTGACCAAGTGTCCACATTCTACAAAGTGCTTAGATACCGGCAGTTCCATCATCTTCGTCCTGATAGTCGGATGATGCCGGTGATCGCGCGCTATTTTAGTGTTTTCAGCTTAGAATAGAGGCTTATGATGGGACTATCATGTGATTAGACCTCGGATGATGCTTGCGGTCATGTGACTGGGTGTCTGATGACGCTGGTGTTCACATGATCCACTGGGCGTTTGCTATGATGACTTCTGAACATGTACCTTTGTTTACCACACAGTGGGGAGTGAGTTAGGTGTGCCTCCCGATTTGTTATCCTGTGGGCTATTGGATAAGTGCTCTGACTAAGCGCTGCTGAACTGACACTGATTGGATATGGACGACGCTGCTGCTAGTGAGTATATGATTGGTGCAGCACCAGAATGTGAGTGTGCAGTAACAGATCATCGATTGGCAGACTAAATGGTGATATTGTTTATATGGAGTAATCTATGGCATATTACATGCACAATTATAACATTGCTGTATTTTTCTATGATGTCACTATTCTGAGCTTTGATCACTGTTTTAAATTGATTATCGTTGTATATATGTATATATGTCTATTTGTATTATGGGCGGTTCCTGGATGGTGATTGGCTCCTCCACACCATTTAAGGACACCATTTTGCCTGTTTTTGTATACTTGATAAAGGCCCAAAATGGCCGAAACGTCGTATTTTATGGTGGCTGAATAAAGACTTGTTATACTTCACCTGGATTGGATGCTGTTCCTATTTTTTCGTTGGACTGTTGTTCATTTGGATCCTTGAACGCCTGAACGTGCATCCGTGCTAACTCCCGAGTGCTGTCAGCTGCTTGAATACTTCATCATCTTTTGGCGTCACGAACAGGATCTGAAGCTCGCTATAAGCGAGTCCTGTGTGTCTGAATTGGACTGTTTTTGTGCAAAAGACTGTATTGCTATTTTTGTGATTTTGCCGCCATTGGCCGCTATTTTACCGCCATGTTCGTGCCCTGAGGCGCTGGTGAAGAAGGGGGGCGTGAATCCTTGGGCGTACCCCCCCTGTGGCGCGAAAATTATGGCCGCCCTGTCTAAGTGTTACTACAATGTCAGATCATGCCCCACTGCAAAGGAGATCCGCCTCCTCTTCATCCTCAGTGCAAGGAAGAGAAAGCGAAAGTCCCGCCTCCACAGAAAAGACCAGAGCGTTCCGGAAGGAAAGCACAGTCTGGCTTGGACAGAGATGGCTGAAGGACAGGAGTCGCTGTGTGGGGGAATGGCGGTGCGCAGACCCCGTTCCCCTGAAGAGGCGCAGCCTGTGCCCGAACCATCCTCAGGTCGGGAGAGCGATGAAGTGATATATCGTGTGGAGGAGGTGGATGCGGTGCTGCGGGATCTGGCCCGACACTCCGCAGAGATGGAGGCGATGGAGCGGAGCTGGCGTGCCCTGAAACTGCGGCTGCAGTGGGACCAGCTGCTCTCCCCCCTGGATGCGCAACTGCCACCCGCGCCACCACTGGAGCCAGCGGCTGAGGAGGAACCAGAGGCCGGCCCCGGAAGAGCTGTACCTGACCCCGCCGAGGACGCAGCGGGAGGAGAGGAGGCTGCGGAGGCCTTGCCCGGACCAGAACGCCAGCCAGGCCTGGAACCAGAGGCCACACTGGTAGCAGCGGAGTACTGTCCCCCGGTAGGGACGATGGAAAAGATCCTGCCCGGAGCTGTGGAAATCGACTGGGAGGAAATGGAGCTCCTGGACGACGTGGAGTACGCCACCCAGAAGGAGAATGAATGGAGACGCCGAGAACAGGAGGAGCGGCAGCTACGGGAGCAGCGTGAGGCGCAGCGGCTTCGCCAGAGGTACCGGGAGAGAGATCTTGCTGATAAGGAGAATGTCCGGCGAGACAGAGGTACGCTCTGGGAACCGCGGCTCCAGGGGGCGATAAGAGACTTCAAACTCCAGGGAGGCTGGCGTTTCATCCACGAACCCGGCCTATACCAGGAAGTCTTCGTGAACCGCAGGGATGTGGAGTCTCACCTGCCTGAGGGGCACCCGGACAGGGACCTGCTGATACGGGATGTAGTCTCCTACACGCGGCATTGGGGGCTTAAGGTGTGGTATGCCCTGAATGTATCCAGAATCAGCGCCCCAGTCCCGGAAGCAGGGAATGTGCCCCGTGTCTCAGTGTCCCAGGCCCCAGCCACACCAGCGCCAGTCCGCGCACCTGCGTCACACTCTGAAACGCTGCAGAGCGCAGCGACTGCTAGTGCGTCCCCTGCTGAGTCATGCTTGAGCACACAGCAGAGATCAAGCCTAAGAGAGGCACCTGTCAGGCCTCCAGGTCATCGTATGGAGAGAAAAAGAACTGTAGCTACCCAGACCCCGGTAGCAGGACATGACTTGATGGTGTTGCGATTTAAAACCCACAGTGTGCTTCCAGCCCCAGGTATGGAAGATGCTGCAATGTTTAGAGATTCCTCTGATGAAGACCAGTAGGACCCGGACAGGGTTTACTGTATTGTAAAAAGTTGCCAGAGATGTTATGTTTGAAATGTTGCACTTTATTGTGATATAATGTGAAAAGAAGTTTTGAAAATGTTTACATAGCTATAATGTCTAGTATACCCCAGTAGGGTAATGTGTTTTTCATAATGTCTGTGATTATGGACTGCGTGGCTGAGGACTTTGCCAGCCCAAAAACTGTCTTGTAAATAGTTGTTGGCACTTTGTGCCCCATCTTGGTTTTACGTGAGACCACTACTACCTCTGAAGACAAAACCCGTGTGGTGTGGCCAAAAGTGAGGTCTGCAAAAAGGGAAGTCCTGCAGCCCACCCAGGACCACCGTGGGAGGTTTTGAACGGGTCCTCCGCAATTAAACTGTTTACTTGACAAGCACTTTGCACTGCATTTTCTACTTTTTCTACTTGTATTAAAAGTGTATTTATTTGTAACGTTAAAGAGTCCTCACCTCCTGTAAGGGAAGAGTTAATGTTGATGTTAATTTAAAAATTATTTCTTTCAGCCCGGGAGTGCTGATGTTAACTAGGGGGGGATGTGTAGCCCAGCTGCGCTTGGAGATACATTTCCCAGGAGGATGCACCAAAGGTAAACCCACAAGTGACCTGATATTCATTCACAGCTTCACCAATCCCAAGAGCCACCAGAGGGAGCCCTTTTAGAGTATATATATAAGGATAGTGAAGCCACAGCAGTTAGTCTAGAGCTGAGACAGCAGACAGACAGTCTAGTCACCTCAGAAAGTTGAGAAGCTGTTAGTTCTCTTGGAGTGTGGAGAGTCGGCTCCTAGAAGTGTGCACAGATCAGTAGACGGAAGGTCCTGATAGCTGCTTCAGATACAGCATTAGAAAGAAAGAAGGAAAGAGAACAACAGTTATTGAAAGAACCTGAAGACTGCAGCTTTGAGCTTAGTTCAATGTGTGGAGGCTAGTACGATTGGAGAAAGATAGCCACTTCAGCCTGTTCAGAACTGAGTCAACTGAGTGTAGTTTCAGTGAGCAAGCATGCTGACGCTTTGAGAGCGGTGAAGAGAAGGAAGAATCAGCTATCTTTTGCTAGTGTGCTTATGTTAAGGGTCAGAGTAGGACGAAAGGCCAGTGGAAGAGAAGAAGAGAGTAACGGAGGTTGAAACAGCATTGATAGCTTTCCTCTACTCTGAATACCGGACACCGGGTCCGAGCTTGCTAGCATCTACACGACTAGTAGGAGATACCGGAGACCCTGCTGGACTACAGGTCGCAGGGGCCCAAGAGTGCTGATACGTAACCGGGGTCAGGAAGACAGGAGTCTGGTCAGCGCAACCATTAGAGACTGTGTTCTATCCAAGAGAAGGCTCCACCACAAAGTCAGCCGGGCGTATAAGTGAAGACAGAGTTAGACTTCGTTTCATACAGGTCAGAAACTCACACCATAGGAGTAAGGAGGCCCTACACCTACTCAGTGGGAATACTGGACGTGCATCCTCCATCCTGCCAGCTTCCCGGGACATGCCTGCAACTATACCATCAGTAAAGGTACAGAAAGAGACTTTTGTGTGTGTGTCTGCATTATTGCTCCTGCGGCTGAAAGCCCCCTTCTCCGTCTTGCACCCCAGCACCGCCATCTACCCTGAGGGACCCACTCTTGCCTGTGGAAGACTTAACACCTTGCTGCCCAGAAACAACCCCTCAGTGGATTTACACAGCAGTGCTGGTCACACTGACCAGGCACCACAGGTGGCGTCACGAACATCTTACAAATACTTTAATCCCCTGTAAATATTCCCCCTTTTTAGTTAGCGCCCAGGGCCACGGACCGAGCTGCGCTACCCGTGATATCCCCCATAGAAGTGAACAGGCTCGGTGCCGAGTACCCCACAGGGCCTGGCGGGTGACTCACATGCTTAATTTTACGCTCCACATGCTGTTGCAGGGCGGAGACGGCTTGCCTGCTGAAGTAGAAGCGGCTGGGAACGCTGTATTGTGGGATTGCAAACCCCAACATATCGATAAAGGCTGGCTTGCTCACCAGCCAGAATGGTAGCATTTCCACTGCAAGCAGTTTGTGAGAATTCATGCCTTGTGCTCGTGGGTGGTTTGCCGAGTACGGGCGCCTTTTCTCCCACACCTGTGTGCCAGATGGCTGCACACTGGACTGGGAGTGTGAGGATGCCAGCGATTGGGATGCTGATGCTGTCGAAGTACAGACAGTGTGCTGCCATACAACACTGCCTGCAGATGCAGTCTGGCATTCTGGCGAGGAAGCGGAAGCAACTGTTTGCGAGCTGGAGGAAGAGGTGGCCGCTGTGGCTGAAGAGATTGAAGGTGGGGGACCTGCTGCAGGTGGCGAATCATCTTGGGTGTGATGCTGCCACTCCACAGGGTGCCTCTTCCTGACATGCATCAACATATTGGTGGTATTAAGGTTGCTGACGTTCTTCCCTCTCCGCACAGTTTGTCGACAAAGCTTGCATCTGACTACTGTAACGTCATCTGCAACTTGGTCGAAAAAGGCCATGCACCACAACTCTTGGGCACACCCCTTGTACTTTAAAAGAGCCCTGCTCCTAACGGGTGCTGAAGTTGAGGGAGCAGACAACCAATTTTTCCCTCTTCCTCTCCCACGTGGACGGCCACGCTGCGCCACACCTGCAAGCTCTTCCTCTGAGCTATTCCTACTTGCTTGCTGCCCCTCAGCATGCCATGATGGGTCAAGGACCTCGTCATCCAATACACTTTCATCAGCAGAAACTGGCAGCTGAGATTCATCATCATCTGCTGACTGGGGTCTGGTCACTGTGGGCACTGGCCCACCCTCCACTTCTTCCTCAGATGCACAGTGGTTGCGCATCTGTGCACACTACCTCTTCTTCAGCTGCAGGAATGCTGTCTGGCTGGCACACAGATTCCAAGCCAACAGATTCTGAGAAGAGGATTAAGGTTGGCTCCTGGCCCTCTGAATGTATGGGCAATTTAGTGGGCGGTGAAGAAACAGATGGGTGCTGCTCTTCAGTGGCCTGATCCGATGTGGTGGAGAGGTCCTGGGAGGATGCTGCGCTCATTGAGGTGGATGCCTCAGCTGCCATCCAACCAACTACGGTTTCTACTTGATCCTCTCTTATCAGCCTATGGCCCTGTGCTCCTAACAAGCTGCGCATAAATGACTGCTGCCGGGTGAAAGTAGGTGCTGAGTGACTTGGGCCTGCTGCTTGCTCTGGATGTGCACCATGTCTAGCTGCTGATGCACCTCTCTCCGCGCCCGCCACGGGGACGTTCCTTACTCCATGCCTTCATCTCTATTGATGGATTCAGAACGGCAAGAAAGTAATTGTTAGGGATTAGTGTGCTTATTCCTGTAGGACTACAAACGGGTATAAGAAACACTAATGGCACTGTATGATGGTGTGTCTGCTACAATTTATTTGAATCTAGTGTGGCCTACACAAAGAGTAACGTGTGTTTGTGGTGTTGGTGTACACGTTACGGTCGGATGTCACAGCACAGTAAATGACACTGCTGTGATACCAAAAAAAAGGATTCTCCGGGACTGGGCCAGGTGCTGTGTGGCACCAGCCACAGAGGTTGTTTGGGCCCTCACAGTACAATCCCTATATAGTGTTTAACTTTAACCTCAATAGATGCTGTGAGGTAAAGTAACACTTATAGGGGCACTGAGAGTGAATTTACTGGTGAAAAATTTGGGGTGCGCGATAGAACAGGCCGCACTAGGGGTCCTGCTGTCTGATGTGACTACAAAGACTGACCTAGTGGGTGCTGCACTCCCCAAAAAAAGCACACAGGCGGTCTGCGCAGCGGAGGTGACTAAACTGTGCAAAGAGCACCCGAGCACCAGGAAAATTGAGGGATAAATGAGGGTAAGGGATTGGGGGGGAGAGTTCGGGAGGGAACCTCTCACTTAAAAATCCCTATATAGCGTTCACCAAAATGTTCTGGATGGTGAAGCTACACTTTTAGGAAAAAATAGGGGAAGGGGATTTAAGGGATGAAAAGAAAAGGCTTTGAAAAGGCAGTGAGACACACACCACACAGTGCTGCAGCAAGAGGAGCTGCAGCAGCTGCAGTGAATGTGCGCTGCACTGTCTCACTAAGCACCTCCCTGAGAGCCTGCACAGCACAAAAAATGAAACTGAGCGGGGTCAGTGAGGAAAAAGACTGCTTCTGTAACACACAGGGTCTGCTACAGTAGCTGAAAAATAATTTTTTTATCACTATTAGATCCGAGATCTCTCCCTATCTCCAACAGCAACCTATCCCTATCTGCTTTCACAGTAGAGGGAGGCTAAAATGGCAGATGCAGCCTTTTATAGTGCCTGATCACACCATCCAGCCAGCCAATCGCAGCGCAGCCCCTAGCTAGCATGTTTGGATGCCTCCTACCAAGCTTAGAGGAGTTACACAATGTTGTCAGCAATTCTTCAGCTCCTGATTGGCTCCACAGAGCGCTCAGAGGCTGAAGGATTATGGGATTTCCGATTTCCAATGTGAAAAAAATATCGGAATCGGAAATCGGAATTCCGATATAGCAAATATCGAGCCGATTTCCGATATTTCAATATTGGAAAGCTCATCCCTAGTTATGATCAAAATCCCAACATTAAAGGGGTTTTCTGGGAAAAGATACTCATTACCTTGGGTTTGGATGCTGTAAAAATAGTAAAAAAGTCATACTCACTTTTTGTCTCCTTCCTGGATCCAGTTCAGGACTATCCATGATATCCGCTGTCATCAAACACGATGAGCAGTCATCACAGGATCAAAGGCAGTAACATGATTTTGTGCCTGAAATGTGTAATCGCTAAAATATATTTCACTGAGAGAGTAAAGTTCTGTTAAACATTAACCTGGTCTCCTCAATTTTCAAGCTGTGACTAATCTTTGTGGGACAGCTCCCATCAGACTTTACACATTAAAAATGCTGTAGTAAAAGAAACCATAAAGTAAAGAGTCACCAATGCTCTAAAAAGTAGCAAAATGTTAAAGAAACTTTCTACATCATTTCAGTGCACGCTTCACACGAAGGTCGTCTTGAAGTCTTTTTTGCAAATTTTTCATGTTTTTTCGTGAAAAAGCAGCAGTGTATGTGGCTATGATGCTATTATATTCTATAGTTTATGATATCTCAGAGACTCCAGCTACAAAAATGTTCACCTAGGTCTAGGACATGAGATACTATAAATTAGGTACCGTATATACTCGTGTATAAGCCGAGATTTTCAGCACCTTTTTTTGTGCTGAAAATGCCCCCTCGGCTTATACACGAGTCATTGGGCAGAAACCAGCGGGGGAGGGGGTGCCGCGGCAGGAGCCGGTGGCTGGGACATCATACTCGCCCTCCCCATGCCATCGCTGAACGTCCCAGCAATCATCCGTTGTACCCGGCTTCCTGCAGCTCTCCTGTGCTGAGCGGTGACGTAATATCACTCATTAAGGCCATGAATATGGACGCGACACCACTCCCATAGGCGTGGCGTCCATATTCATGGCCTTAGTGAGTGGTATTACGTCACCGCTCAGCACAGGAGAGCTGCAGGAAGCCGGGTACAACGGAGGATTGCCGGGACGTTCAGCGATGGCACGGGGAGGGTGAGTATGATGGAGGAGGATGGGGGGAGCATGGAGGAGGACAAGGAGCACGGAGCAGGATGGGGGGGAGGATGGAGAGCACAGAGGAGCACGGAGCAGGACGAGGGGGAGGATGAAGAGCACAGAGGAGCACGGAGCAGGACTGGGGGAGGATGGAGAGCACGGAGCAGGACGAGGGGGAGGATGGAAAGCACAGAAGAGCACGGAGCAGGACGGGGGGAGGATGGAAAGCACAGAGGAGCACGGAGCAGGACGGGGGGAAGATGGAGAGCACGGAGCAGGACGAGGGGAGGATGGAAAGCAGAGAGGAGCACGGAGCAGGATGGGGGGAGGATGGAGAGCACGGAGCAGGACGAGGGGAAGGATGGAAAGCACAGAGGAGCATGGAGCAGGACGGGGGGCACAGGAGGACGGAGCAGGAAGGGGTAGCACAGAGGAGGACGGAGCAGGAGGGGGAGCACAGCGGAGGACGGAGCAGGAAGGGGGGAGCACAGAGGAGAATGGGGGAGCACAGAGCTGGATGGGGGAGCACGGAGCAGGACGGGGGAGCACAGCAGGATGGCGGTTTATACACCCGGCTTATACTCGAGTCAATAAGCTTACCCAGTTTTCCGTGGCAAAATTAGGGGCCTCGGCTTATACTCGAGGATATACGGTATGTAGTTCATAAAATATTTTTTTTCTTAGTTTGACAAGTCCTGCACATTTTTCCTTGTTTTTGACTGTATATTTAAATGGAAACCTGCCAGGAACTTTAAGGCCATCAAACTAATAACATTGCCGAGCAAGACACTAAAAGACAAGTTGAAACATACCATCCTGGTTGCAAATGGGTTTTCCATTACTGAGCAGGGGTTCAACGATTTCCAGTTAGTGCATCGATTCTCCGCATGTTTTTCTGCATAGTTCCATCCACATGTGCTATAATGCAAGGATGAATGTACAATGCTATCTGTGCACTTGTAGCCTCTTTCACATACATAAAGCCTTGTAAAGTGGGTTGTCCACTACTTAATTCCAGTCATGGAAAGACTGTAGAAGTAGTTGAAAGGGTTCATGCAGCTGGAAGACCTACTGTATACAAGTAGGATATCTCAGCTGTCATATGGAGGTTTGGAGATGACCATCAGCTTTTGCGCTTCCACCCTTGTATTATATACCACTGGCCAATGCTGGATTAAAAATTACTTTGGATTGTAGGGCCATTCAATGCTATGGGGCCAATACATCAAAGTGTTTACATCAGTTTTCTGGCATAAAACACTTTGAAAAGTCACAATATTTTTGTGCAATGCAAATTTGCACAACATTTTTGAACCTTTTGGCATTTTCACACCAAGTTTTCTCCAGTTATAACAAAATGGGCAGAGTTGGGACCAGACAGGGACATTACAAAGCTCACCTGTCTAATTTATTACCAGATGTGGCATACATCAATATTAATGAATGGGGATCTTCATTGCTAAGTGTAAAAGAATAACAGATACTCACCTCCCTTACCGACATCAAAAGCTGATGGTCATCTCCAAATCTGTGCTGCCCTACTTGTACAAGTCTTACAGTTGCATGAACTTTTGGGCTTCTTGTAAGTCTTTCCATGATAGAATAGTGTTAGCTGCCTTTTGACTTCACTCATGTTCTTGATTAATTGGCTTCACCTTCACCATAGTTTGTTGACTCTTCAGATACGTGTGAATGCCAGAAACTGTTGTATGAGAATATTTGATATAAAAAAGGGCGGAAGCTAAACCTGTGCTAAGCATGAGCTTTTTAATTTAGTTACCTAAGAATTCTAATTCTAATTATCATCTTGCCACCAAAAGAGGCACAGTGATGAGCAAAATGTTAATAATGTTTTTAGCTTTTGACTTTCAGTCTCCGTATCTCATCATCCACTACTGCTTCGAACCTGAGACTACCATCGTTTTATAGACAATCATATTGACAATATCTTACATAAATTTGACTTGCAACAATTTAGCAAATGATTAGTTATGCAAATTCTTGACATGTTGTTGGGGTTTGCGGATCGCACTAAATATAAATTATGAGAAAGTGCAATCGCAACCCGGGGTCCACTGTGCGGTGATGTAGAAATCGCGGCTAGAACAATGTCGAAGCAAGACTGCGCGAAAACACTGTAAACACACGGAGTTAAATGTCACTTAGTGTGAACAGAGTGCAAAGACACCAGACTCTGTTACTTCACAGGGTGGTATTAAGATGAAGCACTTGAGACTATACACTGATAAACAACACAGGAGTATAGCGGTATGACACTAGTGGGGGTCCCTATGACTTAACCCCCCAGGAAATCTGATCCCAGGTCTCTTCTACACATTCCCAAAGTTGGTCCATACTGGTCGACTCACTTGTGTATGTATACAGCTTTTTCTTCAACATTACTAATGAAAGTGTTCAATTGGGTTGAGGTTTACAGACTGTGGGGGCCAATCCAACACCTCCACTTCATTGACATCGGAGGAAGCAGTAGTGGATGGTAAGATATGGAGCCTGAAAATCTAAAGTTCAAAACATTGTTACCCTTTAAATTATAAACAAACAAACAAACTGATTTGAAGTGAATCGATTTTGCTTTGAATTTCATGAAAAAATTTGGGATTTTTAATCGTTTTAGGGCAGAGGAAGGGGGAAAAAAAAAATATATAATTCTCACTTCTTCTTGTCCCTCACTTGTCCTGCCGCACAGCTCCCTCTGGTTCTGTTCTTCAGGAAGCTGGTATGCTCAGCGCTGATGTCAGGATGTTGCTGTGTGCTGAACACCATGACATGAGGTTTAGTCAGTGTCGGAGGTGCCAAAGACCCTAAGGAATGGCCGAACCAGAAGAGAGCTACACTGCAGGACAAGTAAGAGGTAAGTACTATAATTTTTTTTAAACATATGTTTATTATTATTCATTAAGTTCTGGGATGTGGAGAAACCTCAGCGCATAATAAACCTCTTTAAAGGATAAATTCAATCAGTGAAATCAGTGTGAAACTAATTTTCCAGCCAAATTTAAGAAAATCTACTGAATTCGAATTTCAGAAGATTCACTCACCTATAATGTTTGTTCTTGTAATTTTTCTATATTGAAATGTTATATAATTAACATGCAAAATCATCATAAAGGATAAATTCAATCAGTGAAATCTGCGTGAAACTAATTTTCCAGCCAAATTTAAGAAAATCTGCTGAATTTGAATTTCAGAAGATTCACTCACGTATGTTTGTTCTTGTCATTTTTCTATATTGAAATGTTATATAATTAACATGCAAAATCATCTTTATCAAAAAATTGTCAGAACCAAATTGTATGTTATAGTTCTATCATTTAATTGTAGTTTTAAGGCTTGTAGTACTTTGGAATGTCTTTGAAGACAAATCGAAACTTTTATTTTCTCTTCTGAACAAGAAAGAGCAATCTAAACCGTTCTCAAAAATGTGATTATCGCTTCATATATGATACAGATTTTATGGTTCAAATTACATTTATTAGTACACAATGTAAACTCTATGAGAAAATCAGTCTTTCGCTTAGATTTAACAGACTCTTTTTGCTTTTTCACGTTGACTTTTACATCATGCAGAAAATAAATATTCATTCTGAAAACCCGCAAACGGTGATTTTCTACATAAATCAATTTCACTGTGGTACAGGCCATAAAGCAATAATGCAAAGTCTCCCACACAACAAATTCTTCTGCAAAGAAAAATATTATGAAAGTTTATTTAGGGAACAGACGGCTGTAAAAAGCCCATTTAAGATAAACAAACAAGAAATACATAAAATTAAATTTGTGCACCTGCCAATAAAACCATATCATATGCTCCGGGCCAATCTGCAGAATTCATTCCTACAATATATTTACCACTGTTATAAAGATAATTATTATTATTATTATTCATTTTTATAGCGCCATTAATTCCATGGCGCTTTACATGTGAGAGGGGGCGAGTATAGGCAAGTACAATAAATATGAGCAATACAGGACACACATAAGTACAGAAGGAGAGAGGACCCTGCCCGCAAAGGCTCACAATCTATAGGGGATGTGTGAGGACACACTAGGAGAGGGTAGAACTGGTCGTGCGGCGGTTCAGTAGACTGAGGATCACTGCTGGTTGTAGGCTTGTCGGAAGAGGTAGGTCTTCAGGTTCTTTTTGAAGGTTTCCATGGTAGGCACGAGTCTGATGTGTTGGGGTAGAGAGTTCCAGAGTATGGGGGAGGCACGGGAGAAGTCTTGTATGCGGTTGTGGGAAGAAGAGATAAGGGGAGAGTAGAGAAGGAGATCTTGAGAGGTTGCGCGAGGGTAAGTAACGGGAGACCATGTCACAGATGTATGGAGGAGACAGGTTGTGGATGGCTTTGTATGTCATAGTTAGGGTTTTGAACTGGTGCCTCTGGACGATAGGAAGCCAATGAAGGGCTTGGCATAGAGGAGAGGCTGGGGAATAACGGGGAGACCGGTGGATTAGTTGGGCAGCAGAATGTAGGATGGATTGGAGTTGTGCCATGGTGCTGGAGGGGAGGCCAGAGAGTAGGAGGTTGCAGTAGTCAAGGCGGGAGATGATAAGGGCATGCACTAGTGTTTTTGTGGTGTCATGGTCAAGGAATGCACGGATCCGGGAAATATTTTTGAGTTTGAGACGGCGGGAGGAGGCTAGGGTTTGGATATGTGGCTTGAAAGAAAGGGCAGAGTCGAGGATCACCCCTAGGCACCGAGCATGTGGGACCGGGGAAAGTGAGCAGCCATTGACATTAAGGGATAGGTCTGGTGGAGGCGTAAGAGTGAGATGGGGAAGATGATGAATTCTGTTTTGTCCATGTTCAGTTTTAGAAAGCGAGCAGAAAAGAAAGCTGAAATAGCAGGCAGTGTGAGATTTTTGTCAGTAAGAAGGTGAGGTTAGGTCCAGATAGGTAGATCTGCGTGTCATCGGCATAGAGATGATACTGCAAACCGTGGGATTCTATGAGCTGTCCCAGGCCGAGGGTGTAGATGAAGAAGAGTAGGGGTCCTAGAACTGAGCCTTGAGGAACACCGACAGAGAGGGGGCGAGGTGAGGAGGTGGTGTGTGAGAGGGAGACACTGAATGTTCGATCTGTTAGATATGATGAGATCCAGGATAGGGCCAAGCCTGTGATGCCCAGAGATGAGAGAATCTGGAGTAGGAGGGAGTGGTCCACAGTGTCGAAGGAAGAAGACAGGTCCAGGAGAAGGAGGACAAAGTAGTGTCGCTTGCTCTTGGCGGTTAGTAGGTCGTTGGTGACTTTAGTTAGGGCAGTTTCAGTTGAGTGATGCAGTCGGAAGCCTGATTGCAAGCGGTCAAAGAGGGAGCAGGAGGAGAGGTGGGAGGACAGTTCGAGATATACATGCTGTTCCAGTAGTTTTGAGGCATAAGGGAGAAGAGATATCGGGTGATAGCTAGACGCAGAGGATGGGTCAAGGGAGGACTTTTTGAGGATGGGTGTGATTGAGGCATGTTTGAAGGATGAGGGGAACACACCATTTGTAATTGAGAGGTTGAAGAGGTGTGTTAGAGTAGGGATGAAGATTGTGGCGAGATTAGGGATGAGGTGGGACGGGAACGGGTCAAGTGTGAAAGTGGTGAGGTGTGATCTTGAAAGGAGGGTGGAGAGCTAATCTTCTGTCATGGTGGAGAAGTTGGTTTTGGAGGAACAGGGCTGAGCAGATCAGAGGGGCATTGGGGGCTGTGGGCCAAAGCTTTCCTTGATCGTATCAATATTCTGCTTGAAAAAGGAGGCAAAATCTTCAGCAGTAATGAGATGAGAGGGGGAGGTGGTGGGGGAAGGAGTAGAGAATTGAAAGTGTTGAAGAGCTGTTTAGGGTTGTAAGACAGGGAGGATATGAGAGATGAGAAGTAAGTTTGCTTTGCGGCAGTGAGTGTGGACTTGAAGCTGGTGAGGGACTGCTTGTATGCGGTTAAGTGCTCAGCAGAGCGGGATTTCTTCCATCTCCGCTCAGCAACCCTGGAAGCCTGTCTCAGTTCTTTGGTGAGGCTGGTCAGCCAGGGCTGTCTGTTGATTGTGCGAGTTTTGCTATGTGTGAGGGGGGCGGCCGAATCAAGTGCTGCTGTTATTGTGGTGTTATAGAAGGTGGCAGCAGCATCTGTGTCATGAAGTGAGGCTGTCTGTAAGAGGGAGGAGGGACTCAGAGAGCGATTGCAAGTTGAGTTGTTTGAGATTTCTGTGAGGATGAGTGAGTTTGTGGAGCGGGGGTTGGTACTAGGAGAGGAGAGGGAAGAAAATGTCAGTAGGTTGTGGTCAGACAGGGGGGAGAGGTGAGTTAGTGAGATTAGTAAGGGAGCAGATGCGGGTGAAGATAAGGTCCAGTGTGTGACCATCTTTGTGAGTGGCCACAGAGGACCATTGAGTGAGACCAAAGGAGGCAGTGAGCGATAAAAGTTTGGAGGCAGCGGAGGTGGAAGTATCAATGGGGATGTTAAAGTCACCCATGATGATAGTAGGGATATCAGCAGAGAGGAAATGAAGCAGCCGGGTGGTGAAGTGGTCGAGAAAGGTGGAGATGGCTAGTTCTGGGGGGCGGTAGATGACAGCTAGCTGGAGGTTGGAAGAGGAGTAGATGCAGACGGAGTGCACCTCAAATGAGGGAAGAGAAGCGGAGGGTGGGAGAGGAAGTGGGGTAAAGGAGCAGGAATCGGAGAGGAGCAAGCCAACTCCTCCACCACGTTTGTTGCTGGGGCGGGGGGGTGTGAGAGAGATGGAATCCGCCATAAGAGAGTGCAGCTGGAGAGGCTGAGTCAGAGGGGGTGAGCCAGATTTCAGTGATAGCAAGGAAGGAGAGCTTGTTGGTGATGAAGAGGTCGTGGATAAATGTCAGTTTATTGCAGACTGAGCGTGAGTTCCACAAAGCTCCAGGTAGGGGGACCAGAGGAGTGGGGGCTGAGTGAATGGGTATGAGGTTATCATGGTTGCAGAAACGTGTAGAGGATCATGGCAGGGTGTTAGAAATGAGTGTGGGGATGTGTTGAGGAGGGCCAGGATTTGGGGATAGGTCGCCAGCAATGAGGAGTAATGGACAGAGTGTTAGAAGGTGGGAGCAGGATAAGCCATGGTGTGGCCGTGTGTGTCTGGACAGAGAGGCTTGTGTGTGGAGGAACAGTTCTGAGGATAAGGTGAGGTGGCTAGTGTTGAGCGATACGATACTGCAAATATCGGCCGATATTAGCTCTATCGGCCTTTCGATAATTCGTTTCGATATTTTCGTCTTATCGAATACCGGAATCGGATTTGTCACTGTCACTGTCTGTGTCCGTCAGTCGGGTCTGTCACTGTCAGTGTCCGTCGGTCGGGTCTGTCAGGAGTCAGCGGCACTTACCTGGCAGAAGATCTCCGGCGGTCACGTCCTGGACTGCTTCATGGCCGCCATCCTCTTCTCCCCGGCGGTCACATGCAGTTTCTCGCGATAACTGCAGTGACTGCTGGGTAATCCCGGCCGTAAAGCAGTCAGTCCGATGACGTCACCGCCGGGGAAGCAGGTAATCAGCTGTGCTGCGTCGCGATGACAGGCTCTGCCTGTCATTGCGATGTAGCAGAGCTGGATCGTCGTGGGACTGTCGTTACTATGGACTGCGTCGGACAGGTGGTATACTGTTGGTTTTTTTTTTTTTCTTTTTTTACAGGAGATCGATGGCGTCGCAGGAATGAGGGTACAATAAAAGAAATGAAAACTGTGTTGTCTCTTTTATTTCATTAAAATACTTTTTTCTTGCTTTGTCTTTTTTTTATGCATTTAATAACTTTGGGATTAATAATGGATCGGTGTCTTATTGACGCCTCTCCATTATTAACCGGGCTTATTGTCACCGTGCAATCAACGGTGACGTTAACCCCTTATTACCCCGCTTGCCACCGCTACAGGGCAGTGGGAAGAGCCGGGTAAAGTGCCACAATTGGCACATCTTTTGATGCGCCAAATGTGGGGCTGCTGTAGCCTGGTATTATCAGGCTGTTGAGGGCCAAAATCCATGGGCCTTGACAGTCTTTTAATACCAGGCCGCAGCAGTCTGCATTTTACTTGGCTGGTTAACAAAAATAGGGGGACCCCTATGCCGTTTATTTTTTCGAGGGGATCCCCTATTTTTGTTAACCAGCCAAGCTAAGCAGACTGCTGTGGCCTGGTAGTATCAGGCTTGCAAGGTCCATGGATATTGGATCCTTACCAGCCTGAAAAACCAGGCCTCAGCGGTCTGCTTCATCTGGCTGGTTAACAAAAATAGGGGGGACCCCACGCCAATTTTTTTCGAGGGGATCCCCTATTTTTGTTAATCAGCCAAGATATACAGACTGCTGTGGCCTGGTATTATCAGGCTGGCAAGGTCCATGGATCTTGGCTCCTTAACAGCCTGAAAATCCAGGCCTCAGCGGTCTGCTTCATCTGGCTGGTTAACAAAAATAGGGGGGACCCCACGCATTTTTTTTCGAGGGGATCCCTTATTTTTGTTAACCAGTTCCCTCTGACGTCACTGATTGTGTCCCTGGCTGACCTGAAGTGAAAGTGGAAAGCAATCAATTAAGCTTTCCACTTCCTCTCCTGTCAGCCAGGAGAGGAACTCATTCATTTGGGGGTTTACTGTGAGGCTGCAGCATTAGCTGCGGTCCCTGCAGTAAACATTAACCCTTTCTGATGGATTACACCGTGGGACCTGACTGTACATCGGATTGGTAAGAATAATTTTGCTTTATTTTATTTTTATTACAGGAAATGGTTTTAGCAGGTAAATAAAATATGGTCAAAAACTGTGTGATTATTTCATTAAACTTCTTTTTTATTAAAGTGTGTGTGTTTGATTTTTCTTTCATACAATAGGATTAATAATTGATAGTTGTCTGATTGACAGCTCTCAATTATTAACCTGGCTTAAAGTGACCTTTCAATTGCAAGGTCATTTTAACCCCTTATTAACCCATTCGCCACCGCTACAGGGCAATGGGAATAGATGGGCAAAGTGCCAGAAAGGGCAAATCTAATTAGAGATTTGCCCTTTCTGGGGTGTCTGGGGGCAGATGTTAGTAGCCGGGGGGGCCAAAAATAATGGTCCCTCTCTGGGCTATTATTATCTGCCCCCACTCACTGGCTTTGTCTGTCTGGTTGCGAAAATAGGGCGGGAGCCCACGCATTTTTTTCAGCAATTTTACACCTCATATATATATATACATGTCATTGAATTTGTGACACATATATATATATTTATATTTATAGTTCATACACTTCTACATAGTATAATAGCCGCTAATTCAATTGCCGGCTTTTGTGAAAATGCAGAACCCGACATGAAATGACACTTGGTTTACATAGAGTTAACCATGTCTTTTCATGTAGTTTGATATCTGATTTGCACAAACAATTACATGAGTGTAAAGGGTATGCCACACTAAACAATATCGCTAACGGGATCGCTAAAAAACGTCACTATTTAGCGATCCCGTTAGCGATGTTGTTGTGTGCGGCAGCTTCCAGCGACGAGCTTCCTGCTGTGATCTCGCTCGTCGCTGGAATCGTTCCGGACCCTATTTTCTCGTCGGCGCTCCCGCTGGGTAAGTATATATCGCTAGTGTGGCACCTTTTCTTAGCGATTTAGCGGTACTTTTGTACCGCTAAAGTCGTTAAGAAGATCGCTAGCGGCGATAGCGTCGTTAACTATATCGCTAAATGTGGCCGCATTTAGCGATATAGAAACAATCCCGCTAGCGATCTCATTAGTATGCGACGCTAACGAGATCGCTAGCGGGATAGCTTAGTGTGGCAGTACCTTAAGTGTGCAAAATTTCACACCTGTAGGGGTTAATTAAAGGTGTAAATTCGTAGCAAAAAAGTCTGTTTTTTTTACAACGAATTTACACCTTTAATTAACCCCTACAGGTGTGAAATTTTGCACACATAGACTGATGTAATTGTTTGTGCAAATCAGATTGCAAACGACATGAAAAGACATGGTTAACCCTATGTACACCAAGTGTCATTTCATGTCGGGTGCTTCTGTCTTTTCACAGAAGCCGGCTTTACCCGGCAATTGAATCAGAGGATATTTTACTATGTAGAAGTGTATAAACTATACATATATGTATATATATATATATATGTCACAATGACATGTATATATATATATATGTATTCTATGTGTGTATATTTAGTGTTTACAAGGAAATAAAGGTTTTTTTTAGTTGCGATATTTTGTTCCCATAGACTTACATTGGACTTCCGGTATCGAAATCGGATATCGACGATATTTAGTGCTATCGGCGATACAATTTCGATACGATATTTTTAGATATCGAGCACTATCGCTCAACACTACTCCTAACTAGAGAGGCGTTCTGGATCTACAATCTAGGAATGAGATATCAGAAAGGTCTGAATAAAAAGAATGAAATTATATACCATTATCAATGATTATTCCTATATGTATATACTTTGTATAGTTTTTATTTTATGTTTATCATTTTTGTTTTATTCTCTGTATTTTGAATATATAAGTGGCATGGCACAGTTGCTTTGAAATGTCTAGGCAATGAATGTTTAGGACCTCAGGAAAATCAATCATGTGAACTAGTGGATTTGTTCTATTGGTCCATATACCCTATAAGACCTGTGCATAGAAATTAGTGGTCAGCTTTGATAAAGATCTATTCGGGATCGAAACGGGTAGCTGCTATCAGTGCCTGTGAGCACATCCACTTGTAAAAGAGGAGATCGGCAGAATTTCATATTTTTAATGTGTGGACAATAAAGGATTAATTTTAGGAGCTGGAACGTCCTTCCTTTGTATCTTCAGTCAAGTCACGCTAAGTCCAGGCGAGTTTCCGTGCTCCAGTGGCGGTTGGTGAGCTGGCTAGGGCACATAGCCCATCTTTTTTTTTCTCTTTCTTATGAGTCATAAGTCACTACAAAAGTCCCCGATAGAGGAAGAGGGAGCAGCTGGGTCAGGAGTTGAAGAGAGGAATGATAAATACAGGGAATAGAGACTTCATGTTTCTACATAGAGCAGAGAAAAGAGGCATTACCTTGGTAGAAAGGTAAAATGAGAAATTGTAAGGATACAATGCTATATAATATTATGACTGCAATATATTAAGAGGATAAAAATTTTGATGGGAGGAGGAGTGCTTCTTTAGTATATACTATATGGACAAAAATATTGTGACTCTTAAGGAATTGTCCCTTTCCAGATAAAACAGCGTCATCTCTTCTTGCAAGGTTCTCTACAACAATTTGGATGGGTCTGTTGGGAACTTTTGCCAATTCTTCCAGAAGAGCATTTGTGAGGTCAAACACTGATATTGAGTGGAAGCCGGGCTCACAATCTCTGTTCTAGTTCATCTTAAATGGTTGGATTTGGTTCATGTCTGGGCTCTGTGCAACCGGTCATGTTCTTTCACCAAACTTCCTCATCCATGTCTTTGTGGACCTTGTGCACTGGGCACAGTCATGGGGAAAAGAAAAAGGGCCTTTCCCAAACTGTTCCCATAAAGTTGGAAGCTGCAACTGCCTAATACAGTACAGACCAAAAGTTTGGACACACCTTCTCATTCAAAGATTTTTCTGTATTTTCAAGACTATGAAAATTGTAGAATCAAACTGAAGGCATCAAAACTGTGAATTAACACATGTGGAATTATACATTACACTTTACAAAAAAGTGTGAAACAACTGAAAATATGTCTTATATTCTAGGTTCTTCAAAGTAGCCACCTTTTGCTTTGATTACTGCTTTGCAGGCAGAAAAGGTGAACGAATGGACTCTACATGCCTAGTTCCCACCGTGAAGAATGAAGAAGGTGGTGTGATAGTGTGGGGGTGCTTTGCTGGTGACACTGTTGGGGATTTATTCAAAATTGAAGCGGTGAGCTGTCCAGCTCACCCCAAACCATCTCAATTGGGTTCAGGACTGGTGACTGTGGAGGCCAGGTCATCTGGCTTAGCACCCCAACACTCTCCTTCTTGGTCAAATAGCCCTTACACAGCCTGGAGGTGTGTTTGGGGATATTGTCCTGTTGAAAAATAAATGATGGTCCAACTAAATACAAACCGGATGGAATAGCATGCCGCTGCAAGATGCTGTGGTAGCCATGCTGGTTCACTATGCCTTCAATTTTGAATAAATCCCCAACAGTGTCACCAGCAAAAGTGTAATGTATAATTCCACATGTGTTAATTCATAGTTTTGATGCCTTCAGTGTGATTCTACAATTTTCATAGACATAAAAATACAGAAAAATCATTGAATGAGAAGGTGTGTCCAAACTTTTGGTCTGTACTGTATGTATTGTATGATGACGCATTAAGATTTCACTTTAATAGAACTAGCCCTGAAAATAAGCCCATAGTGTTATTCTACCTCCACCAAACATTACAGCTGGTACAATGCAGTCAGGTAATGTTCGCCTGGCATTCACCAAACCCAGACTCGCCCATCATATGCCAGATATAGAAGGGTGATCCGTCACTGCACAGATCACGTTTCCACTGCTCTAGAGTCCAATGGTGTTCGGCTTTACTCCATCCAACCCTTGCCAACTCTTGCTCATACAAAAATTTTTTATTGTGGCAACATTAACCCATTAATGACCAGAGGTATTTTTGATTTTGCATCTTCATTTGTTGCTCCCTTTCTTCCTAAAGTCAGAACTTTTTCATTTTTTAGTCAAAAATGGCCATGTGAGGGCTTGCTTTTTGTGGGACAAGTTGTACTTTTGAATGGCACCATTGATTTTACCATATCATGTAATGGAAAACAGGAAAAAAAATTCCAAATGCGGTCAAATTGAAAAAAAAGTGCAATTCCACAATTGTTTTTTTTATTTTTTTACCATATTCACTTTTTGCTAAAACTGACCTACCATTATGATTCTCCAGGTCATTACGAGTTGACAGACACCAAACATGTCTAGGTACTTTTTAAGTGGTGAAAAAAAATTCCAAAGTTTGTAAAAAAAAAAAATGTTACCATTTTCCAAGACCCGTAGCGTCTCTAATTTTCAGGATGTGGAATTGAGTGAGGGCTTATTTTTTGCACGCCAATCTGACATTTTTATTGGTACCCATTTGGAGTAGATACGATCTTTTGATCGCACATTATTCCATTTTATTGGAAAGTTGCAATAACCAAAAAAAACGTAATTCTGGCGTTTTCATTTTTTCTCGCTACACCATTTATCAATGGGATTAATTATTTTTATATATTGATAGAATGGGCAATTCTGAATGCGGTGATACCAGATATGTGTATATTTGATTTTTTTATTGTTTTATTTTGATAAGTACAAAGATAAATAAAGAGTAATCACCTGCGCTAAAAAAAAAAAAGGATTGCACTAATTCTGGACTTAAGGTACTGCCACACTAAACAATCCCGCTAGCGATCACGATAACGACGCATACTAATGCGATCGCTAGCGGGATTGTTTCTATATCGCTAGTAGCAGCCTATTTTAGCGATGTCGTTAAGGACGCTATCGCGGTTAGCGATCTCCTTAACGACTTTAGCGGTACAAAAGTACCGCTAAATCGCTAACAAAAGGTGCTACACTCAGCGATATATACTTACCAGCGGGGCGCCGACGATAAAAATAGGGTCTGGAACGATGAGAACGACGAGCGAGATCACAGCAGGATCTCAGCAGGGGCCACGTCGCTGGTAGATGCCGCACACAACAACATCGCTAACGGGATCGCTAAATAGTGACGTTTTTTAGCTATCCCATTAGCGATGTTGTTTAGTGTGGCATACCCTTTACATATGATGTTGATAATAGCATGTGGATAAGACCATTGGGTGATCAGTTATGGTCACTGTTATTGAAAAGGTAATATAGTGTCATGGTTAGGTTGTTAGTGTAATGATAATAATATGAAGATAATATAATCTCCAAGGCTTCAGTCTGATTAAAACCTAAACCATAAAGCATAGATAGACCAATGACACTGCTGAAATCTGGATAACAATCGTGATTTACCACCTAAATTACTCACCCTAGAGCAATAGAAAAATAGTAGTGCCTGGTATGCAGGATAGCATTGCAAAAATAGAAATAGAAATATACAGAGCAGCACTTACTATATTGTTTGTGCAGTGGAGTAGTGTCCAGAGGTGTATTTAGGCTTTCTGGCACCCGGGGCAAGAATTCGGTTCGGCGCCCCCCGCCCCACCAAGCACACATGCGATTTGCAGACTTAGTCATGTACCGATGAGCTGCTCTCCCTAATGCTCCCAATGTTCAGTGAAAAATCTGAGAGAAGCAGGGAGAGAAGCTTGTTGTCACAGGACCATAAGTATGAAAATCGCATATGAGTGAAGTGTCCATGTGACGACTACTGGAACCTGCAGAGCTGAATCCTGACATTGCAGCTTCTGAATCCTCACAACTAATGCACTGCACACTTTTAGGATTCTCCCTTACCGGTGGCAAGAGTACACGGTCATGTCAGCACAAGCATGTGATTTATATACTTCTGGTCACATTCCGACTAGACGTGCCCGGCCTCACTCGTTCATTTTCATTGAGTGAGGCCACACATGTCTACAGTAGTCAGCATGTAACCGCATGTATGTAAATTACCGGCACGAGAGAATCCTAACAGCGTGCAGTGAGCACTGTGAGAATTCAGAAATTGACTAATTCTCATGTTTTTATTTATGTTAGGAGCATTAAAGGGGTTGTCCAGGTTTGTGCTGAGTCTGCAGTCATTCTATGTGACACAGACCTGGAGAACCCCTTTAATGCTCCTAACAAATAAAGACATGAGAATTAGTCAATTTCACAAATAATATTTACATCCAGGTACCTGATAGATGAAGTCGTCTCTGGAGTCGTTCTCCTTTTCTTCATCTTGTCCACACCCCATGATGAGTATACTCATCCATAGCCGTCTCTGCAGACCTCCATCTTCTCCGCTCTTCTGCACCAACTCTCCACACGATGCCCTTAAAGACAGAAGAGTCATTATAATGCCCCTAAATAAAAATATCTGCATATACTGTCACCTCACACTATTCCCCTCCCTCCTCACACTGTGTCCTCTCACATCCCCCTGTTCACCATACTGTCTCCTCATATATTTACCCCCTCACTCTCTATACTGTCTGCTCACACATACCCCTCACTCCCATACTGTGTCTGCACACATCCCTTCACCCTCACTCCCCACACTGTGTCCACATACATTCACCCATTCGCTCCCCATACTGTCTGCAACCATCCCCCATACTGTTTCCTCATACATACATACTCTTCAGTACCCTCAAATCCCCCACACATATTAAATGCCCCATCCCCACTCCAAATCCCCCACACACTTTAAGAACCCCCCACACACATTAAGTACCCCCCATCCCCACTCCAAATCCCCCCACACATAAAAGAACCCCCTATCCCCACTCCAATTCCCCCCACACACATTAAGTACCCCCCACACACATTAAGTACCCCCCATCCCCACTCCAAATCCCCCCACACATAAAAGAACCCCCCATCCCCACTCCAATCCCCCCACAAAAAATAACCCCCATCCCCACTCCAAATCCCCCCACACATAAAAGAACCCCCCATCCCCACTCCAAATCCCCCCACAAAAAATAACCCCCAACCCCACTCCAAATCCCCCACATAAAATAAACCCCTATCCCCACTCCAAATCCCCCCACATAAAATAGCCCCATCCCCACTCCAAATCCCCCCACACATAAAAGAACCCCCCATCCCCACTCCAAGTCCCCCCAACATAAAATAACCCCCCATCCCCACTCCAAATCCCCCCACTCATAAAAGAACCCCCCATCCCCACTCCAAATCCCCCACACATAAAATAGCCCCATCCCCACTCCAAATCCTCCACACATAAAAGAACCCCCATCCCCACTCCAAGTCCCCCACACATAAAATAACCCCCCCATCCCCACTCCAAATCCCTCCACTCATAAAAGAACCCCCCATCCCCATTTCAAATCCCCCACATAAAATAGCCCTCCATCCCCACTCCAAGTCCCCCACACATAAAATAACCCCCATCCCCACTCCAAATCCCCCCACTATAAAAGAACACCCATCCCCACTCCAAATCCCCCCCACATAAAATAGCCCCCATACCCACTCCAAATACCCCCACTCATAAAAGAACCCCCATCCCCACTCCAAATCCCCCCCACATAAAATAACCCTCCCATCCCCACTCCAAATCCCTCCACTCATAAAAGAACCCCCCCACTCCAAATCCCCCCACATAAATTAGCCCCCCATCCCCACTCCAAATCCCCCCACATAAAATAACCCCTCACAACATCTCCAAATCCCCCCACACATAAAGTAACCCACATCCCCACTCTAAATTCACCCCCCATACACACACAGTATGTCCCCCATTTATGTTCGGTGGTTTCTTCAGCTCCACAGTGGATCACACTCACCACCAGTCTTTACCCTTCTGGGCGACGTCGGCGAGTGACGTCAGCAGCGTGGTCACATGACCTGATCACGCTGCAGACGTCTGTATAGACACCAGTACAATTGATCCCTGGGAGCCGGCACGCAGCAGCTTCTCTGCGCCGGCTGTCAGCTTGACAGCCGGCACAGGGAACCACCGACTCCCAGGCCGGGGGCAGCAGAATGCAGCCGCGGGGGAGACACTGCGGACCGCCTCATTAGGTGGCCCGACTGCCCCCCCCTGGCGGCGGCGCCCGGGGCACATGCCCCGGCTGCCCCCCCCAGATACGCCCCTGGTAGTGTCTTCTTAGTAAACTCCTGGATCCTGCATGTAGGGTACAGTTGTGCAGAGCACAGAGGCTGAACAGCCGACCTCACGAGGCGGTGCTTGGAAGTGCTCGGTTGCTGGGTAGCAGGAGGACGCTGGTATGTGCACGTCGATTGTGCAGAGCACAAAGGCTGAACAGCCGACCGCACTAGGCGGTGCTTGGAAGTGCTCGATTGCTGAGTAGCAGGAGGACGCTGGTATGTGCACATCGACCCGATTACCTGGCTAGCATGCCGTGCATAGCGGTGCCTCAGGGGGATTCGTTGCTGAGTAGCACGAGCAGCGCAATACACCGGAGTCTCTCACGCTCCGGCCGGAAGCGGTGTAGAGAGCACCGCTGTTTGTCCCATACGGTCATCTGTCCACTGCTCTGTGACATCACATCAGCTCCTCCCCCCTGTTTCATCCACACCGTGCTCTCTACACCACTTCCAGCCAGAGCGTGAGAGACGCCGGTGTATCGCGCTACTCGTGCTACTCAGCGATGAATCTCCCTGAGGCACCACTATGCGCAGCATGCTAGCCAGATAATCGGGTAGACGTGAACATACCAGCGTCCTCCTGCTACTCAGCAACCGAGCACTTCCAAGCATCGCCTCGTGCGGTCGGCTGTTCAGCCTCTGTGCTCTGCACAACTGTACCCTACATGCAGGATCCAGGAGTTGACTAAGAAGACACTACTCCACTGCACCACCAATATAGTAAGTGCTGATCTGTATATTTCTATTTCTATTTTTGCAATGCTATCCTGCATACCAGGCACTACTATTTTTCTATTGCTCACGATTGTTATCCAGATTTCAGCAGTGTCATTGGTCTTTCTATGCTTTATGGTTTAGGTGTTAATCAGAATGAAGCCTTGGAGATTATATTATTATCTTCATATTATTATCATTACACTAACAATCTAACCATGACACTATATTACTCTTTTCAGTAACAGTGACCTAAAGCCTGGGTCTCACATAGCGATACACCAGCGATCCCGACAACGATATGCACTTGTCAGGATCGCTGGTGTATCGCTACATGATCGCTGCTGAGCTGCCAAACAAGCAGCTCAGGCAGCGATCTGGGACAGCGACACTGCGGTAACATCGCTTAGTTACCCGCAGTGTACGTTGGATACCAGCGACCTGATGCAGGGAGCTGGTAACCAAGGTACACATCGGGTTTCCAGGCACTGCGCGGTGCCTGGAAACCCGATGTGTACCTTGGTTACCAGCTCTCTGCATCAGGGCGCTGGTATCCAAGGTAAACAGCGGGTTTCCAGGCACTGCCCCGCGCCTGGAAACCCGCTGTGTACCTTGGTTACCAGCGGATCGCTGGTCTCCCGCCTGTCACACGCAGCGATGCGTGCCTGTCAGCGGGAGACCAGCGATCAAAAAAATGTCCAGGACATTCAGCGACGATCAGCGATACCCAGCAGGGGGGCTGATCGTCGCTGAATGTCACACACAGCGATATCGCTGGGGAGATCGCTGCTGCATCACAAAACTAGTGACTCAGCACCGATCTCGCTAGCGAGATCACTGTGTGAGACGGGGGCTTAACTGATGTCTTATCCACATGCTATTATCAACATCATATGTAAGTCCAGCATTGGTGCACTCCCTTTTTTTTTTTTTAGCGCAGGTGATTACTCTTTATTTATCTTTGTACTTATCTGATTACCTCTACAGGAACCACACAGAACCTGTTGTAATCACCAGCAGCTCTAATTCCCCCCCTTCTTTTCTGATCCCGTTCTCTCAGTGGTAAGCGCCAGTGCTCTATCTATATATATTTCATATTGTTTTATTTTGAATTGGGGTGAATTTTTTGTTTTAATATTTTTAAAAACATTCTTTTTACTTTTTACTTGCTTCAATAGTCTCCATGGGATCATCCAATCGCTTGTGCTACATAGAGCAGGGCTGCAGCCCCGTTCTGTGCAGCATAAATGCTCACTTGCTATGAGTGCCGAGTGATGGACGGCTCTCATGGCGATCCAGCAATGACAACCACAGGGGTCTCCTGCTGACCAGGTGTTGTCATGCCAAACCACCGGTGACATGTGGTCATGTGACAAGGGCACCGACGGGAGGAGGTAATGACGTGCATGCACGTGCATGTTCAAAAGCGATGTCAGAGTTTAACAGCAGCATTTAATATGTTAACAGCCACAGGTGAATTGCGATTCCACCCATGGCTGTTCCAGGCACATGTCAGCTGATCAGATCAGCTTTCATGTGCCTGAAAAGGTGTGGGCTCATCACCGAAGCCCGCACCAAACGGGGAGGCGTCCAGTGACGTACTTTGTCCGTCATGGACGTTAAGGGGTTAAAAGCTATGGACTTCCTCAGAAACTATTTTTACTACTTAAATGCATGTATGTATGTAAAACATACATAGACCTTTATTAAAAATGTTGCATTGTCTGGCTTACAGACTGTCTTTTTCTAATCTCCTTTGCTTTGAAGAAAATTGGTGTTAACTCTGAGACTGAATGTAACATATTAGGTGTCGCAATTATGCTACTGATTATTAAAGTACTATTGCCATGAATAGGTGGACACAGAACAACCTTCATGCAAATTAGATAGTTGGAATATTTACAGCAGTGGAAGACTATTGTGTTGACATTGTGGTAGACAGTGACTTCCTGTCAGTTTGAGGGCTTGGTTGTATGAAATTGTGTGAATAAATTTATGCTTGTTGATATCCCTTAGCAAAGGCTCTCACGACTGTATATTCTCTTATCAAAGACAATCGGGACGATTATACTAATAACCCTCTAATCAGAGTTTGTCATAGTGTGATCTGGTTTTCATAGATGAGAAGAAGATGAAAAAAAAATTCTTCTCCATTCTAACAGTCTATGAAAATCAGACCATACTTGGATGTCATCAGTGTGCAGTCGGAATTTTTGGACTCACATGGCTGAGTGTGATCCAATTTATGGATGGAAATCGTGCATGCTGTTATTTTTGCCACAGACTCGGTCCAAGGAAAAAAAGATGACAAAAGCATGACCCCATAGCATAACATTGGTCTGAGTGCGATCTGATGTTTTGTGGGATTGCACTCAGACCGAAAATACAGTTGTCTGCATGAGCCCTTAATATGATGACGTGAAACTCCTTGTAAGCAGAAAAAAAAGAAAATTGTACTATTAGGCTATAAAAAATAACCCAAAGTTCTTACATCCAATTAAAATTTTGTAAAACGGTACGAAAATAAGAGCTGCAAAATGCCTATGGGTAGTCTCCAATCTACCAGCCTGCAGTGTAGAAGTGGATGGATCCTCAGTAATGTGATTGATGCTGTCACCCGGGAGCGACTGCTTAGCTGGTTTAAAGCCTAATGTCATCAGGTGGAACCCATAAAAACACTTACTTCAAAGGTAATATTACTATAGAGCTTATTTTTGTCAAAACAGGTTCGCGTGTTTGCTGACTGCTATGTTCATAAAAAATGAAATGTCAGATAGATTGTTCTTGGGATGTGAACTCATCTCTAATGTCAGGATTCTCAGTTTCTTGTTAGGCTTTTCTCTAAATGAAGCGTTCAAAAAAAGTTTTGCATTTGCTAACACAGCAGATTTATGGCATGCTAGTTATTTGTGTCTGAAAGCCCTTAATAGTGACAAGGCAAACACAAGTGAACAAAATATGATTTCATCGCACAATAAGATGCATTATGGTAAGCTGGAATAAAATTACAAAATTGCAAATCCTTTACAGGTTCCTAATTGGGATAATAAATAAGGAATTAATCAAGTTATTAGTGTTTAGGCCTCCCAGTATAATAAACTTGCGAAAATAATATAAACATTATCTCATTTAGTGTCCAAGTTTTTCCAGATATTCAAATTTGAGAGTCCTCAGTGGTTGATACCTTTTAATGGCTAACTGAAAAGATGGTAACAAATTGCAAGTTTCGAGAGTACTCACGTCTCTTCATCAGGCATCGAACAAAGAAACCTGAGTAGTCTCGAAAGCTTGCAATTTGTTACCATCTTTTCAGTTAGCCATGAAAAGGAATCAACCACTGAGGACTCCAAAATTTTAATAATTTTTTATCTACTGGCTAACACAGCACAAAGATATATATTTTTACTGTATCAAGTGTTTCCAATAATTTATGGGCCTTTAGTTATCATAGGCATCTTATTAAAAAAAATAAGTTCTTAAAGTAGAAGAACTCTGTGTTAGTTTATAAAAATAGTTCCATATCTAAGTATAAAACTAAAAATAGATTTGAAGGGGTAAAAATCATGTTTTCTTTCAAAATCAGTGCTACACCTGTCCACAAGTTGTGTGTGGTACTGCAGTTTAACTCCAGTCACTGTAAAAATTCAAATATCTGAAATATGACACAGGAAAGTTGTGATACTTTTTCTGGAACCTATCTGTATTTCTGAGCTGTGAGTTCCTCTCACTATTCAGATTCATTGATTGGTAATATGATAGCTGCAAGGCATTATAAGGAAACCCTCATGGCCTGAAGTCATGTGAGTGTTATCTAACTGATGTAATCCTCTGCAACATTATAAATGGCAGTGGCCATGGTTGAGCATATATGTAAATTAAATAGCTTATTGTTAGATTTCACCAGCTTTAGCTTAACCCTTAGTGACAGAGCCATTTTGCAGCTTAATGACAGGGCCAATTTTTACAATTCTGACCACTGTCACTTTATGAGGTTACAACTCTGGAACTCTTTAACAGATCCCGCTAATTCTGAGAATGATTTTTCATGACATATTGTACTTCATGCTAGTGGTAAAATTTCTTCGATATGACTTGTGTTTATTTATGAAAAAAAAGGAAATATGGCAAAAAAATTTAAAATTTTGCAATTTTAAAACTCTAAATTTGTATGCCCTTAAATCAGAGAGATATGTGTTAGGGTTCAAGTTCCCAATGTTGCACAAGGGGAATCTCAAGCCATTCCCGCTGCGGTCCCCCATCCGTCTCCGGCCACAGTAGAACCTGCTCAGCAGAGACGCCGAATCCCAGCGTCTTGCCCAGTCTAAAACTGTGCAGAGACTTGCTGCTGCATCTCCTGCATCTTCGGTTATAACCAGTGCTGGAGCAGGCAGATTTGGGACTAAGTTCTCTGTTTCTTCTTCTGAGCATGCCCAGGGCAAGATCTCCCATTGGAGATCTGAGGTCACATGCTCAGATACAGCTACGACTCCTATTGGTCCTTCAGGAAGGTCCTGTAACTGTTTGTGATCTGAAGCAGCTTTCTATTGGTCCTTTCTGGAAGGTCTTCTACTCGTGGCTGCAATAAAAGGTTGTCCTGACCACACGGCCGTGTGCTAGTTCAAACCTTTATGTGCTTTGCGCCAGTATGGTCATGCGTGTGTGTGGTTAGGGCGGCTGAAATACGCCATTACAATACTGACCTAATCGGTGAGGAGCTTGGTATGCTAGCTGGTCAGGGTCGGTGTCTTAGATGCCTTTAAAATACCGGCATAACCGGTGAGGAGTTTGGTTGCCGTATTCAGGGCCTGCCGTACAGACGCCATAGATAGCGCATGACCACTTCCTATGTTCGCTTACCAGTCAACTGTGTACCTGGACACAGTAGGGTTTCTCAGCGGCTCTGTGACGCTACAGCGTTCGCTTTAAAATGCTAGTCAGCACCCTAGCGTTTTACTTTGCGGTTCACTGAAGCTAAGTGAGTTCGCACTTATCGCCATATAGCGCTGCGGCATTTATCTTAGCGACTCTGCGGGATAACAGAGTTCGCTACTTACGCCATCTTACTAGCAGCAGGCTCTGCCTGCATGGTGGACCCCGGGCTGCGAACGCACCTCTCTACATTATTTATTATGTGCGTTCCGCAGACCTTAACATTATACTAGCGCCAGGGTCTGGCTAGTAAAATGGCGGATGAACAGCGATTACAGCTGTACATCCAGCAGCTGGAGGGTAGGTTGGCGGCTCTTGAGCGCACAACCTCAGCTGTGGATGTTACCACAGTCGCTGTTCAGGCTGCTAGCATAGCTGCAGCCAGTTTGTCCTCTGCCACCTCTGCCCCTACATTGTCCTACCCCCCACTTCCAGACAAGTTTGCTGGTGACAGCAAGCAATGTAGGGTATTCGTGAGTCAGTGCTCCATACACCTCGAGCTTCTGGCTGCACGTTTACCCACGGATCGGGCACAAGTGGGCTTTGTGATAGCTCTTCTGTCGGGCAGAGCGTTGGAGTGGGCAATGCCGCTGTGGGAGCGTGACAACATAAAGGTGCAGAGCGCTCCTCGTTTTCTGGAGGCTCTGAAAAAGTTTTTTCTAGGACCTCAGGTCACCCACGATACAGCGCTCCAACTGCTGGCAAGTACCCAGGGTTCGGCTTTGGTTAGCCATTTTGCTGTCCAATTTCGGATTCTGGCCTCAGAATTAGAGTGGCCAGATAAAGTCCTCATTCCCGTGTTCTGGAGAGGACTGGCGGGTCATGTGAAGGACGCCTTGGCTACCAGGGAGATTCCTGCCACACCGGAGAAGCTTATCGCTATTTCCACCCGCGTCGTCCTCCGTTTCCACGAGCGGAGGCTGGAACGTGCCCAGTGTAAGCAGAGGGTTCGGTTGGCTCCTACCTTCGCCACCCCTCTGGAGTGGCCCGTTCAGGCGCCCGATCTTCAGGAGGTTGCTTCTGCGGGATCTAAATCTCTGGCCACTCGTCCATCCCCGATTTGGTATATTTGCCAGAAGCAGGGACATTTTGCCAACCGATGTCCACAGCGGCTGAATAAATGCTCGCGCCCAGTAACCGTAGGAACAGGGTCAATGGACGCCAGACTTTTGCCCCTAAAGTGCTCCTCAAGGGGATAATTACCCACGGTTCTACCACCCTACCCGCCAAGCTGTGTGTGGATTCTAGGGCAGAGGGGAATTTTATGTCGTCCTCCTTTGCTTCTCGCCACACCATGCCTTTGGTGTTGCTGGCTGAACCAGTGTCGGTACGAGTGTTGAACGGAGCAATTCTGCCCACATAAATCACATATCAGTCTGTCCCACTCACCTTGTCTATGTCTCCTTCCCATCAGGAGAATATATCATTTTTTATCCTCCCTGAGGGTATAGATGAGGTTTTGTTGGGATTACCCTGGCTCTGCCACCACTCTCCCCATATTGAATGGTCCTCAAGGAGAATTCTGGGTTGGGGTAATTTATGTAAAGGCAGATGCATTAGGGATAGCATGCAGGTCACCACCACTGAGTTTGCTGAGTCTTGCCTGCATCTTCTGCTATCAGATAAGATATTTTCTGCTTTTATTTTTGTGCTTGCTTTTTGCATAGTTTCCTGCACTTCTATGGAGGTCAGCCAGGTCCCCTCCGGGGGCTTGTGCTCCTCTCAGTTTATCTGAAGCCACTGTTATTTGTTCATTTGCTTTTTCATGTTTTTTCAGTGGCTGTGGCTTAGTTTTGTTACACCAGACATCTGATTTAGGTGGTAGAGATCGTGTGATCTCAGGTGTTTTTGCAATCAGAAGAGTTGGTATTTTTTAGGTTTTCTTTTTGGATTGCAGTGAGAATCCTTTCCTGTACTTTTCTGTCTAGACAGATTGGCCCCAGCGTTTGCTCATTCTATTTTCTGTCTGTGTCCGTGCTTCTTCTTGTCTAACCGCCATTACATGTTTAGGGGCTTCCTATTTTCTTTGGGGATCTGCTCCGGGGCAGATAGCTTTCCTCTTTCTGCCTTTAGGTGTAGTTATCTCTCAGGCTGTGATGAGGCATCTAGGATCAACGTAGGTACGCTCCACGGCTACCTCTAGTTGTCTGGTTAGTTCAGGTTACTGCAATTCAATAGGTTCCAGCCTCTATGGTGTATTGCCGTATTTGCTTTTTCTCCTCAGCTACCAAAACACAACACTTGCCCTGCTGCTAGTGTATTATCGGAACGCGTCTTTAGTGCCGCAGGTGGTGTACTAACAGACCGTCGCATGCGACTATTCTCCTATAACGTTGACTGGCTTACTATTCTGAAAATGAACAAGGCCAGTCCTCTTCCAGATTAAATAATTGGTTGGCAACAGTATCCAGGTCTCCTGTTGTGTTCATGTTTCTACCACCTGAACTGTAATCCCTGGGCTCCAACACCGCCAGTTGCTGCTCAGAAGTGCTGTCTGCACAGTCAACACTTGCTCCTGTGTTATTGGGTTCTGTAACGTCAGCTGATCCCCTGCTGTGTGTCCGGCAATTTCGCCTGCTCTGTCCACATTCACACTACTACAGATATTAAACTTGCTCAAATGAGGCCTCTGGCTACACTCTGTTTCTACTGTAATCCCTAGGCTCCAACACCGCCAGTTGCTGCTCAGAAGTGCCGTCTGCACAGTCAACACTTGCTCCTGTGTTATTGGGGTTCTGTAACGTCAGCTGATCCCCTGCTGTGTGTCCGGCAATTTTGCCTGTTCTGTCCACATTCACACTACTACAGATATTAAACTTGCTCCAATTAGGTCTCTGGCTACACTCTGTTTCTACTGTAATCCCTGGGCTCCAACACCGCCAGTTGCTGCTCAGAATTGTCTTTGGCACGGGTACTCCCTCCTGCCCAGCCTGGTTCCAGCACGCCAGCTGTTTCCGGGTAGTGTCAACGTCAATTTGCCTCCAATACGTTGTCCTGTCGTGTTGCGGTCGGGTTAGCCGACTCTATGGTGCCTGCAGCTTAGGTGCTTCCTATGTGGGCTGCGGGATCTGGCAATGAAGGCTGGTTCCGTAGTGCCAATAGGAAAAGCTCCCCTGTAGAACTGTGGGTTTCGGTAACTCCAGGGCGGCTCGCGCTTGCAACTTTTTTTTTCATGTGTACCTACTGCTGCCTATCTGAGTTCCAGTACCATTAGCTGGTTCTTTGGAAGTAAATCTTGAATATGTCCCCCTGGGTTCCAGTAACATCAGCTGGTTCCAGGCAGAGCCTTTGGCGTAGGTGCCTCCTTCTCGGTATCCGAGTTCCACCAACGTCTGCTGGTCCTTGGTAATCCTTGGTAATTCCTGCTATTCTATTTGATTGGGCTAAACCTCTATGCCTTTAATGTCTCCTCCACCTCCCCCAATACATTCTACATTATTCTTAGTTGTTTTCCTTCATGTAGAATTAACCTACAAGGAAAGTAAGGGTTTATTTTCATTTCGATATTTGTGTCCCATTGACTTTCATTGGTTTCCGGTATCGGAATCGGCGATATCTGATCTTTTTGGGGTATCGGTCCGATCCAATCCGATCCGATATTTCCCGATATCGGAAGGTATTGCTCACCACTATCTATTAGTGATCGTTCTGCGCCCATCATTCTTTGTCATCCTATGTATGTAAACAAAAGCTAAACAACTTTAATTGTCTTGATTGCACCTGTTTAATGATCTGAACGCTGCGCATGTAATTTTAACCTAAATGTTTGTGTGTAATGGTGCAATATGTGAGCACCACATATCAATGCAAAACTAAAAACAAAAGAGAAAATGGGACACACTTAAATACGTGCACGTATTGCAGTAAATATGTGAATAAAGTGAGAATTGGTAACCTAGCACTTTTTAATGTCAATATCCAGTAATCCGTTTATCTACTTATGGACTATTCTGTCAATCTTATTTCTCTGTGTTAATCCTCTCACTAAGTAATGTCTTTAGGGCAAAAACCAGTGTCAAGGGAAGGCCAAATATAACTTGGTTCTCAATAGGCTAAATTATCTATCTAAAAGACTAAGCATAATCTGCTTGTAAATTTGTCATAATCTTAAGAACCTGAGGCCTAAGAAAAAGAATGTGTCCATGATTTATTTTTTTATTTTTATAATTCATAATTTTAGTTTTCATCATTTATTTTTATAATTAGATATAATTAAATATATATTTTTTCAGTATAAGTAGATTTAGGCATATGCACACGTTGAATAAATGGATGCAGAAATTTCTGCATCTTTTGGCAGGAAAAACGCTGTTGAAAAAATGTGCGTTTTTTTATGCATTTTTTGACTGAGGTCAATGGTGAAAAACGCAGGCAAAAATGCACAGAATTGACATCCTCAGATTATTTTCTGCACCAATCTGCAAGTCATAAATATTTTAAAAGGTGCAATTTTACTTCAGGTTTCTCATTCACTTTTCTTGATCAGGATCCTTCAGGGTTTTTTATCAAATCTGAATGGCAAAAAAAGACCAAATCCAATACCTTTTAAGGGGATTGCAGACTTTTAAAAATAGCAGCACTTTGGGGCACAGCACAGTTCGCTGGCCAAAACGCGCCGTCTATTGAACGTAGGTGAATCCGATGTGTTTTTTGAACCGGCGGAAACACCTCTCCATAATTGAAAGTGAAAATTTTTCTTTCGGAGGCTTTGAGCCCCCGCCAGGGGAGTGGGGTACTCGGGAATGAGCCCGTTCACTCTTGGGGGGGGTTTACGGTACTTCAGTCGGTCCCTGCCCTGGGGGTCCCCTCAAATGTGGGATATTTAGGGGAAAAGTGTTTGTAGAATGTTTGGACCCACCCGTGGTTCCCCCGGCAGGGGGACCAGCGCTGCAATTTGGTTTTCCCCGAAGGGGTTGGGATTTGGGAGCAAGGGGTTTGCTTCCCAGGTAAGGTGGGACCTTCAGGGATATAAGCGTGTAGGGGGGCAGGATGGAGGAGGGGTTTTGGGGGTAGGGTAATAATGTGAACACACACACAAAATCTTTCTGTACCTTTACGTGGAATTGCAGGCAATCCCGGATACGCAGGGTGGGATGCCGTCCATTCTTCCCCCAAATAGGTGTAGGGGCCCCTTACTCCCGAAAGTGGGCTCTGACCTTTGAAACGAGGCCCCAACTATGTCTTCAACTTTAACCCCGGGTGATTGTGTGGGCTTCTATTGAAAGAACCAGTCTCAATGGTTGGGGACCAGACTCCTGTCTTTGACCCATTACGTATCAACACTTATGAGCCCCCGCGACTTGTGTCCCCCAGGGGCCCCTACTCCTGCTAGTCGGAAGGATCCAGCAAGTTCAGACCCCTGTCCCGGGTTTAAACAGGTATAGGGAAGCTATCAAATATTTCCACCCCTGCACTCTTTTTTTATCCACTCGCCTTTCGTCCTACCGACCCTCACACTTCACACCTAACAGATGGTGGCTGCTTCTTCACCCTTCAAAGCCGGCCGCTTTCTCATGAACTGCACCGGTTATCAGTTTGACTAGGCTGGAGTGGTTTCTTTCCCCTTTTGT